>OY282514.1:76081224-76681224 GCA_958296145.1 Hydrotaea cyrtoneurina | reverse complement strand
ACGATGGTGGGGAAACCTAAAAGAACGATATTAATGGTACAAAATATACAATATTTTTCAAATTCCACATCTCACCCGTTATGTTATAAGCCCTTCTTGCCAATGCGTTCTCCTGTCTCTCTACGTCCATGCCTGCCAACACATAACCCTCACTTTTCAGTTCTGTGGCAGCTTTTGAGAAATCTGGCTTTAAGCGTTTGCAAAAACCGCACCACGGAACATAGAACATGATCAGCATGGGCCGCACATCCCTTTTCAGATGTTTTATGAATGACGCATACTCGCCGAAATGTATAACATCTTTACCAGCCGGATCTTCCTCCCAAGGCAAATCGCCTGCAGGATCACGCATAAAATTCACCATGGATGTCACCGACATTTGACGATCGTATTCTTTATGGAAATCACCATCCTTATAATGTTTCAGAGTCACTGGCTCCGGGACAACCTTGAGTTTCTTGCACAGTTTCTTTTTGTCGGCTTGCGAACAGTCCATTAGAACCATGGTCCCTGTTCCTTTCACAACTTCGGCCGAGTCCTTGAAAACTCGAATCTGCTCTGCGGATTGTTTGGCATTGCTGGCGAACAGGACCAAAACATTTGTTTTCTGTCGCAACAGCTTCTTGAAATCTTTATATTCATTAATGTCTTCGATGATTGCATTTGATTTGCTGTTTATTTTGCCGGTTACTGGTTTTAGCGCAAGTATTGCTGCTAAAAACTGCAAATTAAGAGGCAAACTGAAGATTATATTGTTATTTGGTGAACAGTCATTTACTTACAATTGCAATAATTTGTGTTAATCGCATTTTTCACTATTAAAACATTATATTAATAAAATGGAAAAACACCCTGAACTTTCACCCAACTTTCCGCTTTCCGTGATATGACTTTATCTTTGGAATGGATTGCTTGGTGGGTGTATGACAAGATATGGAACAAACTAATTGTGGAATGTACCATTATTAACTTTTCCATCACTGGTAAATGTAACAGCTGTTACTGCGACGGAAGAGAATCAACAGCGGCGGGCGAGGACTCTTTCTTGCCCGGCCGCCATTCACTCTATTCGCACCGCAGTCCGCACCAGTATTGACACTGTAAAAATACGACAATAACTCCGTATTTACTTTTTTTAGGGTTTTTGGGGGGTATTTTTAGGAGTTATAAATAAATTTTACATTTCAAGTAGAAAAAATCAAATTATTTTGGGAATTGTTTTTCTATTCTGAATTAGAATTCTTAGTAGTGGGTGTTGCGCAGCACGAGAGAGTACACTATTGCCCTATTTTTCGTTAGGTTTTATGAAACTTTTTTATTCTATTATAATTTATTTATTGATTTGATTTTGATACCACCCACCAGTGTTACCGTCGTGTATTTTCAGAAAGTATCACAAAAAGGGTAATTCTTAAAACAAAGCTGCACAATATTTTTAAAAAAAAAGTGGCACACTTTTTTGATTTTTATTTTCAGAAAACAACAGCAAGAAAATAAAGAGTTAACAAAAAAGGACAATTTTAGAAAATTTCATGAAACGATTCAAGACTTTTTTTCATAAGATTCATTTTTTTCTTCATAAAATTATTTATAACTACAGAACTGTTGATTATGTAGAGAATGAGTATATGAATAGATTAAAGGAAATGTAATTTTCAATTTTTCTAATTTTATTTCAACAAAATCGAACAAGTCCTTCTTGAGTTACACAAAACAAATTTGTTTGCAAAAAATAAAACTAAGGGAAGAAACGTCAAGATAAGGAAAAAATGTTAAAAGTCATAATAAATAAATTGGCCTTTGAACGAATATTTAGCATCAAAATAAAAAAGTGGTAATAGAGTGGTAACAATGGTTTTTACGTATTTAGTGACAATTTAATTATTTTTAGTGGGTACCTTTTTAGGAGACAATGAAGAGAATTTCATATTGCCAGATGTGCTAGTAAACAAAACATCTATCAACACAAACAGCTGTTTAAAAAATAAATCTGGTCAAAATGTAATTGAAATCATTTTTTTAAAATTTAAACATTATATTTGGAGAACGAAATTTAGGGCTTTTCTTCTAAACTTTGGTAAAGCCATTCCAATAATGTCTGAACTATTACAATTTGTCGACTGATCCGAGTACGACTCTTTCATGACCGATAAAACTATTCGGGTCTAAGCTCTTTTTCCCTGAATAACGTCCGATTCTTTAAAAGTGTTTTCATTCGTATAGGAAACGAGCTAATACTGCGTTAACATATTCTTCAAAATCATCAAAGTCTACAATTAATCTGTTTATTTTCATATGTAATGTAATAGATTTCCTCAGAACGTCTCGGTCAGTGGGTATACAAAACTATCGAGAAAAGCAAACTGATTGGAGAGCAGTTCCCCGTCTGACCCTTCGTCGAATTTTACGCGATTAAGAAACTATCAGAATTTTTGTTTATTACAGGGATGTTTACTACTAGCCATGGAGACTTTTTCGACACGCCTGGAACAGAAACTAGTGTCTTAATGATTGTTTGATAATGAAATTTATGGCATTTGCTAACTAATAACAAAATATTTAAAAATTCATTTTCATTAAACATGAGTTAAATTTAGGTCTGATATTCAGCTTGCAGTGTATTCCATGATTAAATGACTATTCGTACTGATGATATCTAGGTGGTCTAGTTTGTACACAAACATGTGATAGGAGCATTATATTTTTTGCATCCTTTATATACATTTTGAGTTGCCATCCTTTTTCTGTTATGTATGGGAAAACGTGTAGACAGACGAGCGTTTAACTGAGAATTAAAGGTGTCGATATGCTAACCATACCATTTTCTTTTGGTTAATGCTACACCAGCCAGTAAAAGACACGGTAATATTATATATGTATTGTCTTCATAATTTTTTGACAACTAATACATATTCTAAATTTGGTTTTCACAATAGTCTTGTGTGACGCAGGGTATGTAATTTGTAAACAACACTCTAAATTAACTATTTTGCCAGTAAAAAAATCGTGTTTCGCTCTCAGCCTAATTTACAATAGTCATGTGTATTGAGAGACAGTTACTGGCATCATATTGTCGTCAACTATTTTATATACATCGTGTGTGTACAATTAAAACAATCTGGCCACATATACTCATTCACTACAACTACAACTCTGTACTGACTCCATTGCCTAATAACATTTGGGAGAGAACGTAAAGTCCGGACAAAGACAACTATAAACACATAGTTTTTCTCTCTTTCCT
Source organism: Hydrotaea cyrtoneurina (assembly GCA_958296145.1). Classification (NCBI taxonomy): domain Eukaryota; kingdom Metazoa; phylum Arthropoda; class Insecta; order Diptera; family Muscidae; genus Hydrotaea; species Hydrotaea cyrtoneurina. The sequence continues at coordinate 76,677,980 of OY282514.1, read as the reverse complement.
TCGTGTGGATTTTCTCCAAACTATCTCTCCATACGATTTGTCTCCAATTGTCATTGCAAGCGTTGGCTTGTATTGTATTGTATTTGAAAACAACTGAAATTTCATACATTACAAATACAAGCGCATTTTCAAAGAAGAAGAACAAAATATTTGCCCGAAATTATTTTAACGTAATAAGCAATAAGATTTGGAAATTAACAATAACGAATGAAGTGACTTTCAGGAGAAAAATACTATATTTGTTTGGGAAAAAGAAAAAGTACAGTTTAAATACGGCAAAATCGCTCGTCGCATAAGTCACAATAAAAACAAATCACAAATCAACAAAACAAGGAGGTAAGAAATGAAAAAGTGATTGTCAAACGATTGAAGGACGCGCGCGCGGGTTGCAGGGAAATTCAAAGCAAATTCATGGTAAATCTACAAAAATTGACACAAATTAAGTCATTTTCCTTTTCTTTTTTGTGTGCGTGCATTTATTATAGGTGAACATGACACCAGCCCATACGGATTCGCCACTGAGACGTTCCGAGGCGGGCGTATTCCGGGAAGGTCAGACGCACAACGTCTCAGTCAACGATGACGATGAGGAGCGGAGACAGGCACGTAGACGTACACTGTTGTCCTCAAACGGCGGCGATGCGGCGTGTCTGGAGGAAAATGAGACGCTGAAAAAATGTTTGGAAATCTATAACGGCAATAAATTGAGCAAGGACAATGCCTGGTCGGTGTCTCTTATAGACACCTTGTCAACATTGCTCGACAGGCATCACAAGTCACTAAATAATTTTAAGGTAAGTGTGTGTTTCTTGTTACACTTTGGATGGGAACGAAATTCGTATAGTGTTTTGTTTTAGTGGAATAGTGTTTTGTTTTATTGGCAGGGGGACTGTATCAAATTGACGAACTGCAAACCGACACGACAAATATTACTTTTCCCAATGTTGTCCATACAATAATCTATCACCGTGCAATGTATCACATTCTATTAGGTTGCTGGTTCATCTCTGGAGGCTTCATCTAAAGTGTACAGTCTACGTGTAGATTCAATACATACCGATGTCTTGCGTATGTCTGCCGGTTTGAATGCACAGAAATTCACAGAGAAACAATTACAAGCTGATGATGAAGACGACGATGTGGCAACGGGCGGTGAAGGTGGTAATGATCCAAACGCCAGCGCGGCTGGTGCCGAAGGTGGTGCTGAAAAACAACCGCAAAAGAAGCAAAAGAAAAAGCGTAACCTTGTCTCCACCATAACGAAAAACAAAGATACCATAAATGCTCGCCTGGACACAGTGCCTTTACAAGATCCCGTCTTTGGCAAACTTAACTCCATAGTGGGTTCCATCAACTCCTCCAATCGCCTAATGAACAACATACTCTTGACCACAGACTCCGAATTGCGTTTGCGAACGACATTTGCCATTTGGGATGCTCAAGCTCTGCCCGTGTGTGATTATACAGAAGAGGTGGACCTAAATACAGAAAACGACAATGAACTTGCACCGTGTGATCGTTTGTTTAAAATCACCCGTATGGAGGAAATGGAACTGCGGCCACTGCATGGCGGTTATGTTATTACCGATACGCCGGATCCCGCAAATGAGGACAAAGATGGAACAGAATCGCGACGTATGAGTTTAGGAACGGATGATGATGATGACGGGCCGCCAGGATGTTCAGATGGCGGGGGTGGTGGAGACATGGACGCATTCGCCCCATTCCAAAATGAAAACGAGATGGGTATGGCGTTCGACATAAATGCCGAATGTGAACCGGTGCCTACATTAAGTGAACAGATACCCATAATGGATGTTAACTACGAGGAATTGGATGATTTGACAATAGGTAAGCAGAATAATAATGAAATAATATAATGTATTTTATTTTATATAAAACAAATCTATAGCTCTGTACGCACATTAGTTACTCTTTTGTGATATTCCAAGCACAACAGATCGGTTTTATGTTAAATGTCAATTAGACACATAAGTAAATAGGACGTTATGAACTTGACGTGAGGCCATAATAAATTATAGTTACAAATATTTGAAGTCAACAGTGATTACTGAAAGTACACCGCCAGTTCCTGGCTGTAGTTTGTTGATATGGTGTGCTATGCACGCTAACCCTTACCCATACACGCAATATTTGCTACCCAGGACATAAACAAATTTGACCTATCTTTGTTACACCGTCGTCATTCCGTTTGCAGGACCTCGAAATAGTATTAGTTGAACCCATATAACTGAACCGCCCGTACTATCTTATCGCTTCCGAAGTATACCAAACAATCCGAGTATCCCTTAACAATTCGCTGTGTGAGCGAATACTTATTCTGAGTTAGGCGTTTGAGGCCTAATCTTTGGGTCGTAGCACCCGATTGAGATCGCCAATGACCGAAAGTCCTCGGGGCTGCTCTAAATAAAACATCTTTGAATAAAATACGACGCAAATCGAAATATTAACGACGCAAATAAACGTCGCAAAACATTGGCGACGAAATTAATTTTATTTTTATTTCATTGTACATACTAACCCCCATGATCATAATCATTTTAAAAACCTTTCTTAAGATAAATGTTGGGAAATTGTTTTTGTATTTTCAATAGTTTTTATCTTAACAAAGGTTTTTTATATTTTCATAAGTAAGGGGGTAAGTAAATTTACTTATTTCCCTTAACATTCCATGAAGTAGCAGAAAGGAAATTTCTCCCAAATCAGTGAGCTGTGAACAATATAATGTTGCAGTTCATATACTAGCATGCATTTTGTAGACGTCGTAAAGGAAACAATTTTTTTTCTCGATTATCTGTTCAGTTGTAAACCAAACAATTCAAAATTACTTTATGAACGCCTACAAAAGGTTTGGCACCTGCTGCGAAGCTGCTAGCCTCCCAGACGTCGTAGCAATCTGAGAAAATACTGTCTGGCTGACTTGGAGAACCTTTTTTCTAGCCCTAAAAATAACGCTTTATTTTCTAACGATTCTCTGCGCGCTTTGTGTGAGATTGTACCGAATACTTATGTTTCCTGTCTTTGTAGGATGTATCCTTTTATGATTACTGATATGACTTTGAGCTTCAACAATCATTCATTTAAATTAGTAAGGCTGGTTGTAAGAATACCGTAATAGTGATATGACTATTATGACAACCTTAACAAATATTGGTTCGAGTTAAAATTCCATTCGCTTTGATCGATCGCTTCAAAATATAAGCGTCACCCAGCATGTACCGATAACGCACTTGCTCCTTTCTAAATGTGTATTTTTAAACGCATGCCCACGAACACATGGAGTTCATGCGCTCAAGTACATGTCAAGAATTAATAACAGTCTTAGCAAAATAAATGTTCAAATCTGCGCACATCGTTGGGCTGTGCAAAATTTTATGACTGACAAAGGGGATTGACATCTCGGCGGCTATGTTAACAAGTGACACATCTGGAAACCGAAAAACTCGCACGTTATCGTCAAAAAGAGTGTGACTGCTTGCGTGGCGTTTTGTTCAGTTGGCCGATTTTTCTTCGAAGTTGCTGCTGGAAACTCCAAGACATGGACTTAGACTTCGGTTTTAGCACAATCGATCTTTTCGCACCAAGGTCATTAATTTTTTTCTGTCGTCTCGACGATATCAATTGGCCACCTTGAAGCTACAATTGTACCCCATTAGACTTTTTTGTAAGGGTATCCGAAAAGACCGACTTTATGCGAATAATTCATTAACGGGAAAACTGATCTCGATATTTATGAGGTAGAATCAGAAACCGTCTCCAATGACTTGACAAATTGGCTTGACAGGATACGCTACTGCGAATCCAGCTTAGAAAGCCAGGTGAATGGAATAATAGGAATAATTGCTATAGTAATCGATTTGATTAAAAAATTTTAATAGGAAATTATACTCATTTTATTAAGAAATTAGATTCATTTTATTAAGAAATTAGATTCATTTTATTAAGAAATTAGATTCATTTTATTAAGAAATTAGATTCATTTTATTAAGAAATTAGATTCATTTTATTAAGAAATCTGATTTTATAGGGAATTACATCCGATCTCATATTTTAAATAATTTTGTCCACACATTTTCATATACGTTTTTGTTTTACGAATTTTCCAGAGGAACGTGCGGCTATTAATAATTGTCGTGGTCTCCGCAAGGCACCCGTACTTATCGAAGATCTTCGCCCTGTTGATGCAAGTTCAAAACTTGAATACTCTTATCGACCACTCGATAAGATCTCACAATTTTGGGCTGGTCCCTCTCATTGGAAATTTAAAAGGGGTCGCAATCGGGCAACCCTTGCCGGGCAACAACAACAACAGCAACTGAGTACAGATGGTTTGGCCGGACGTAATACAAACCAACGTGCGAAACGTAACCGAATAGCTATGGAAAAGAAGAAATCCAAACAAGTGAAGTTTGGAGAATTCCACGATGAGCTCTTTATAAAACTAGATAATAAGTACAAAGCTCGCAAGGCAAATGTACAAAAGAAATGGGATCAGCGTAAATTGAAGTTACCCATGGACTTACAAATGGATCAGTTAAGATTTAGCGGTTACTCGTTGGCGCCGGGCTTGACATTATTCATGAAGCACGATGAAGTTGATTGCCCCACATTGGCTGGAGGTACGACAGACAACGACACCATACCTCAAGACGACGAACATTTTGACAATGGCGGTGATGATAATATGCCATTCGATGATCCTATGGTTGGCTGTGGCGATGTCAATGTCTCACAGAGAGGCATGAACGTGGACGGGCCAGAAGCACCAGGTGCTTTAGGTGAAGACGACAATAGGGAGAATTTAAATGAAACTATTCTGGAGATAGCTACAGACTATGAAGGAGCGCCCACCCAAGTGACCAAGATTATTGTACCGTTTGCTAAGCGCGCCAAAGTAATTGACATGAAACATCTGAAACGCAGCTGTACAGTATTACTGACTAAACAATTTAAGCGGTCGACGAAAGAAGAAGATATCCCCAAGCACCCCATAGCGAAAGAAGAACACTATCAAGATGGTATGGGCAGTTTTCAGGATATCTACGAGCACCTGCCCGACATACTGCCCAAAACAATGGCCGAAGCTTTATCCACCTCCATTGCATTCTATTCCGTGTTACATTTAGCCAACGACTACGATCTGCGTCTAATACCCGAAAATGATCTAAAAGATTTCAAAATACGCAAAGTGACGGGATAGCCATACACTTTATGCAAGTGTGTGTGTGTGTTTGTGTGCCTCTCCCTCACAATCTCTCCTTAATTATTTTTGTTTAGTATTTTAACTATACTTATAAATATACATACACGTACATAATATCTACTACAAACAATACTATTAAGTTTTTCTCCTTGTAGCTTCTAAGTTCTGTGTACAATGATTTTTCATTTGTAATCTCTTTTCTATTCTCTTTTACGTTGTAATGATAGCGCTCCAAATTACTAAAACACATCCCAGATTTGAGAAAATGTACTTTTATTTCATTCTTTTTGCCAATAATACCAAAAAAAAAGAGGATTACTCGGTTTATATTCAACTTCCAAAGTATTTTCTTATATATAAATTTTGCTGTCATAAAAATTAAATTTCGTTAAGTAGATAGTACATTGTTTCAAACCCTACACCTACCCTACTACTCACCCATCCTATCCTCATGAAATCTTTATTTTTTTTTGTTTTTCGCTTTTGCATTCATTACATATTTAAAAAAAATAGTTTTATTTTTTAATAACATCAGCCCAAGTTTTGCAGTATTTTTCTAAGTTCATGTGTGTAATTTTTTTTTTGAAATTTTTGTGGTTTATATTTTGTAAAATAAACAAAAATTTTTAGAAAATTGTCAGAAAAAGAAATTTTGTTCATTTATGTTTTTTTTTTTGAATTTCTACAGGTGGGAACAGTCTGGAAAATGTGCTTCGATGCTGAAGACAATTTTTCAATACCACAAGCTGATCTTCTCTAAGAAGGACAAATCGCGATCTTCATTAACACTGGCGAATACTGCAGCAATATTCTCCTCGGTACACACTCTACGTATACGGGTTGGTGGATTGATTTCCAATACAATGTAACTTCTGCGAAATTTGATCACAATGTCTTGATTAACCTGATCGGTGAGTTGATCAGAACTTTTGTGTTATTTTGAACGAACGGTTCCTGGTACCGTCGTTCAACTTCACACTTTCTACCCGAAGAAATCTGTTAACTATTCCCAGGTTGAACTGTTTTATGGGTAAGTCTTTTCATTTTCATCAAAGTCCCCAGACCGTAGACAATCAGTTTTATGCCTTCTTCCGCCTCCGTCTGTCTTTTAGGATTTTGAAAAACTTGTCTGTTTCAAAGTATCTGTGTTTTTTATGCACTTCAACCACTTTAAATGTTCTTTGAATATTTGATTTTTTTCTTGTATATCTTAACCAAAAAGTTTTACATGATTACGTTTTAACGCATTCTTTTTTTTTGCTGTTTGTAAAATGGTGGGAAAATGTCAAGTTTTCGATTTCCTTTAAAAGAATGCGTGAGTGTGTGTTTTTTTTTTGGTTCGGTCGATAATCTTAAAACAAATCATTTATGTATGTATGCATGTAAATGGGAAGATTTAAACAAGAAAGTACTTTTATTTGAATTGCATGTATGTGTGTGGGAGTACGTGTGCGATTTTTTTTTTTACTTTTCCACTTTCAATTCCATTCAGAGCGACCCACAAACAACTACGACATGCATTCAAGATTTCGAATGGATTTAAGCACACATAAATGTTTTGAGAATAAATGGTATGCCCGAGGATGGCATGATAAGTATGGGAAACAGAGATGATCAGTACGATTATGAAAACTCTAAGGGAGATTATTCCCTTTTTTTTTCAAGAATAATATCCTTTTTTTTCTAAACGGATCGGGAGAATAATGATAAGGGACAGACATTTTCGATTATTCGGATTCAGCTTTTTTGGTTTGACTCCAGGTCTGTTTAGAATTGAAGGATTTTCATCTCAAAAAAAAGTAAATTCCCCGGGAGTTTCCATAATCAGGCTGGGTGGGAAAGACTGGGATTGGTCTTTTTGTATACCAAACATTAAAACCGCCATAACTCCTTAAAAATTTGTCCTAGTTCAGGATACTTGGTGCACTCCTATAGCGAAAAGGAATGAAATTGGTCACAAATTTGATTTTTTTTTCAGGAAAACTTAAAACTTCTCTAGAAAACATAAATCGCCATAAGGTTCCTGGAGGGAAAAGGAATGCAAATTATGTTCCTTTTTGTACAGGGTCCGCCAAATAAGTTTTTTTTTTTAAATTATAAAAAAAACAACTGGATATTTTCTCAAATTTTTTTTTTATTTGAAAGTACAATCCTTCCGGTTAATAATGGAAAATAATTGCATTCAAATGGCTGCCTCAGCTGGCCATGCAGTAGCCTAACGACATCAGCTCTGCAGCAGATAATGCGATCTTCAAAAACAGGGCGCAAAACATCTAGTGTAGCTTCGGCTGTGTGCACATAGCGCCGTCCTGTTGAAACCAAATGTTGCCAATATCCTCCTCTTCAATTTTTGTAAACAAAAATTCGTTCAACATGGCCCGATAACGAAAACGAAATAAGCACTAGTTGAAAAAAAAACGTTTATATAGAAAATTAGATTTTCCTCTGGAAAACTTAAAACTAACATAGCTTCTTAAAGAAATGACCTAGAGTAAAAAGGATTGAAATAAAACCAGGAATTAGACTTTTCTTTAACAAATGTTAAAACTGTCATAGCACCTTAAAAATGTATCGTAGAGAGAAAGAAACGAAATTTGTAAAAAAAAATTGCATATCAAAAATTTGGAAAACTTAAAACTGTCATAGCTCCTTTAATACGAGACATAAAGCGAAAAGTATTGACATTGGTAATCACTTTTGTATAACAAAGATTTGTTTTCTCTCTGGGAAACTTAAAACCGCCATAGTTCGAAGATTAAGAGCTCTCCTTAAAAATTGTCCGAAAAAGGAAAGAAACGAAATTGATGAACATTTTTGTTCCTATCAAAAATTTGATTTTTTTTCCTGGAAAACTTAAAACTGTCATATATTCTTTTGTGTAGCAAAAATTTTATTTCGCTCTAGAAAACTTAAGACCGCCATAGTTCGTTTATTGATCGATTGGTATTTGTGATCACTTGTGCAAAAACCAATTCAGCATTCATTTGAAAAACTTTAAACCGCTACAGCTCCTTAAAAAAGCGCTCTAAACCGAAAATCGATGGAAATTTATGATCACTTTTGTTCATGCCAAACTTAAAATGTTATTCAATCTAATTTATATAATCTTTCTTTCGAGACTTGGCATAACAACCTCGCATATACGATTTATAATCGTCCTCATCTGAGTTTGGCGAAGTTTAACATAAAGTTGCTCTTCGTTTTGTTTTTTTTTTGTATTCAAATGTTTGCACTTTTAACAGACACTTTAACACAGACAAATGTTCGCTCTCGCACACATACAAATTTGGCTCACACTTCGCTGTGACGCGATGACGATGATACGGTTACGTTTAAAAGGATACTTGTTGTTGTCGTTCCTTATTTACATTCGAGAACTTTGTTGCGCTAAAAATACAACAACTGATACACATTGGAATACAATTCACAAATACACATACATACATACATACATAAAACTTTGGCTTAACACTTCTTTGCTGTTACTTTTATTTACATATGTGTGTATGTAAATATGTGTGTATTATTTACATATGTAAATAAAAATAATGCAAAGAAGTGTTAAGATAAAGTTTTATGCAGTCATTCATACAACAAAAGCTAAATAGCAAATTGGTTAAACGCAAATTACTCCCGTGTGCACCTGTGCGTGTGTGTGTGTGTTGTGTAGAAAAATTAAAGTACATAAACAGCAAACAGGGTAATGAGTTTTCAAAAAGAGTTTATAAAGTAATTAAATGATAAAGTTTTATTTGGCGCCAGATATGACAGATAAAGTCCTGCACGGTTATAAGAGCTCAGCACATATGCTGACTTTTTGGTAGAAAATTCAGGGTGGGTATTAACAGTTTAAACTGCTGGTGAGTTAGAATTGAATTTATGGTGAGGTTATGTTAAAGCCCTTCAAGGGGATAAGGTAATATGTGATGTAATTTGTTGTTACACAATTTAGGAGGTTGTCTTTAAACTTCATTAATTGAAGCACAGCCGCGAATAACGTTGTAAGTTACAAAATTCAAATTGTTCACAAATCGAAAAAAACGTTTAAAAAGCGGTAGACAATTTCAAGAATTTTTTTATTAATTTATTATGGAAGTGCATAGATTTAAAAAAATATTTTATTAAAAAAATATTATTGAATACTAATATTTGTTTAATTACACTACTCAACAAAATGAAAAAAAGTTCATGTACTCCAGATGCGAGAATTTTTTCTGTGTAGATAACCTTGACATGAGCTCGAAAAACGCAATAAAAACGTTTCGCTTTTATTCGCAATTGAGTAAAGGTATGAATTTCAAAAATCAAAAAAAGTCATATATTTTTGTCACCCAACAAATTTTAATTTTTTTTGTAATAAAAAAGAAAAAACCTTACCATAGACAAAGTTGTGCATATGTCGAGCAAATTTTTGAAATTCATACCTTTACTCAATTGCGAATAAAAGCGAAACGCGTGCATCGATTTTCATGATCTTTGTCTCATTTTGCTCATAGGTTATGTGACTTTACGTAAAAGTAATAAGATTTGACATTTTTTTTCATTTTGGATTTTTTATGGATTTTTTAAAAAAAGAAAATTTAAATCTTTAGGCAAAAAATAAGTTTTTTCCTTTATATATTCATTTTTAACTTGGAAACTGTTGCTTGTATAGGAAAGCAATATATGAACAGATTAAGGGAATTGTAATTTTAAATTTTTTAAAATTTAATTCAATTAAATCGGGCTAGTGGTTCCCGAGTTATGCCGGACGAAACAAATTAACCAAAAAATTTTTTTTAAAATTTAAAAAAAAAAAATAAAACAAAAACCAAACGAAAAAAAATTTTTTTATTGCGTTTTTCGAGCTCATGTCAAGGTTATCTACACAGAAAAAATTATCGCATCCCGAGTACATTTTGACTGTTGACTAGTGTTATTATTTAATTATAAATGTTTAAAATGGAAAAACGTTACATATCCAAAACTCATTGGTTGATAAAACGTTATTCCACGTTGCGCAACAGAGTGTACGATGGCATTTAAAACGTTATTCATCTTAAGAAAAAATTCTTAGTTATATTAGACTGTTTTCTGTTTTTTAAATAAAGAGTATATTTTATTTGTAACATAATCAGGAATTCAACATTAAAACAAAATTCATTTTATTATTTGATTTATAGAAGTCGGCGTACTTCTCAGTCAAATAGGATGCCATTGCAAGGAGATCCTTTTTCTTCTCATCACTTAGTTTAATTGGTTCGTCCCGAAGAAGCTGCATCGTAAATTGTGACAAGTTACGTGTTCTTTTAGAATATAATTTATAGCTCGACCACGTTTCACAGACGGCAGTCACAGACCTGTAAAAAGAGAATTCAAATGAAAAAAACGTAATATTCACTTAAAACGTTTTTCCACATTACCTGTTCTGGAGCGTTTTTTGGAGGTATACTCTTATTTTTTCTTGAAATATATGAATTTCCACTATTTCTTAACCTTTTATTTTTATTATCCCTCCAATTTTCTACATTACATTTCATTTTTGTGCCTCTGTTACACTTATCAGTTGCTTTGGACAATTCGAACCTTACAACGTTCTTCCACTGACTGACTCTTTCGAATTGCATTTTGAAAGCGATAAAGTGCATAATTTTGGCTGATTTTGTGTTAGAGCGATGTAAGAGAGTAGTGTTAACAGTAATTTGCAAAAAAACCGGTTTTGTAAAAATTGGCTTTTACAATGTTATTCGCGGATGTGCTTCAATTATTAGTAAACATAATTTAATTTTGACTTTAAGTTTGCTTTAGTAGTGATAGACATACTTTAACGAGATAGTCAAGCAGTTTGCAGCCAAATAAACTGTGTTTAGAAGCAAATAAGTTTTACTTGATACGAGTTCCAAACACGCGTATTAAACGCGTTTGTGAAAACATTTAAAAAATGCAGATTTTTTAGCGTTTTTTTTTTTCTTAAGGTCTAGTGTCACTCAGAGACGTTTACTTTTTGCTGGGATTTGCTGGATTCTTTTTCATATCGGAGGTTTGAACGGCTTCATATACGTTTTGCTTCTTTTTCCAGGTCTTTTCCAGGATTTCATAGAGTGTAATGATTCGGTCAGTAGTAGTGATGAAACATGAGTAGTATTTCATTCCTCTGTGTGTCATGCGTCGCGGACTGAGAGTCGGTCGGGGTTGGTCTGGTAGAAAAGTAAAGCCACTTCAGATTTAATGACATCTCTCCCATGCTGATAACCATTGGACGAAGTCAAGTGGGCCTGGACAGAAACAGGCAATGTGAACACACACATTGATATAAAGGGTCCGCCATCTAAAGTTTTTTTTTACAACTATTGCTTATTCGTTTTCGTTATTTTCGATATCGGGCCATGTTCAACGAATTTTTGTTTAAAAAAAGGAGAAGAGGAGGATATTAGCAACATTTGGTTTCAACAGGACGACGCTATGTGCCACACAGCCGAAGCTACACTCGATGTTTTGCGCCCTGTTTTTGAAGATCGCATTATCAGCCGCGGAGCTGATGTCGTTAAGCTACTGCATGGCCAGCTGAGGCAGCCATTTGAATGAAATTATTTTCCATTATTAACCGGAAGCATTGTACTTTCAAATAAAAAAAGAAATTTGAGAAAATATCCAGTAGCTTTTTTTTATAGAATTTTCCAAAAAAAAAAAAAGAATATTTGGCGGACCCTGTACAATACACACATATAAATAATGTATTTTTGGTTACATATATAGAATCTAGTTGTATGTGAATTCTGTATCAGATCACGCCAATAAATTTAGTATAAACTAAAACTCAATCGGAAGAGTCGATCTTTGAATAGTGAACGGAATAGGAATAGTGGACGGAAATACAATTTACGAAATGTTGTTATTGAACAGCTGAAGTCGGAGTCGAACGATTTAAAAAGTGCTGCAGTCAGAGTCGAGCAATTTTGGCTCAACTCCACATCACTTGTTCTCACAAATGGTTTTATCTCTCGTATTGCTAAGGTTCCAGTCATCAGTTAGGCTTTCGTTCTTTCAGATGGTGCAGACCAGCTGATGTATGCGCCTTATCTCCTTGCGGCCTTGGTGGTCTTAAGCCGGGCAATTGCTGTTGAGACCTTAACTGGGTTAGGTGGGTGGACTCTTATCACCATCATCCACGATTGGTTGCGGATTGTGTTCTTCATATGATTCTTCAGCCGCTGACGATTTGGAGAAAATATGCCTGACACGAGATCCCATTTTCATCTCTACACGAAGTTATGCCAGTAGTCTAGTTGATTTCAGTTAATAGAATTTTCTGGCATTACTGTTTCCATGGACCTCAATTTCCTCATTGACTCATGGATCTCAGTATAGAATAGTGTAAATCGGTGTCCTTGTAACACATTCCACGGATTTATCAAAATCGCCATAAAAAAAAGTAAACCAACAAAAAAGAGACATTAAAAGAGTTTTTCCATTTGTTTTAGCAACTGTTGACTTAATTGAGAAAACGAAGCACCTGTTTAAATGTCAGTAACACCACAATGATTGGCCATACAAACATCGGCTCACACACACACACTTGCTCACACATAGCACTCTCGCACATAAGTGCAATCGACTTACACCTGATGATTTTCCATAATCTCAACTTTATTTACTCTACTCTAGTTGTGGTCGTGCTTGTTGTTGTTGTTGGGTTTGGTGTTGTCAACAAGTGTCATTGGACAAATGTTAGTCGCCCATGAGAAAGAGAGAGAGCGAGAAATGGTGTGGCTATAATCATGTATAAACAAATACTGGTGTGTGTGTGTGAAAATGCCCGGGCAGAATTTTCCTATGGGGAAGTCACTAAAACGTTACGCCAGGATTTTGAAACACATCGGGTTCTTTTTTTTTTGGAAGTCCTCTGGTACTGCAGAATTAATTCCAAGCACAAAGCGCCCCGGTAGGCGAGTTGGTAGCGTGCTTGCCTATCAGCGTGGGGGTTGTGGGTTCGATTCCCACCAGAGGCTTTGGTCTGTCGCTGCAAAAATCAAGCCAAATGGTCTTTGTCACCCGGTTTACCCTTTGACCCAAAATTAGAATATAAATTTACTTTGTATTGTAATTAAAAAATAAATAAAAAATTCCAAGCAAGTGTTGCAGACAACTCTTGGTGATGAAATGAATAAATGGATTCTATAAGCGTGAAAGGGGTTCTTTGGACGTGTGATAATAAAAAAAAAACGGCATTCCTTCCAGATCTTCAGTTCAAACCACTCCGAAGCCACTTTTGAGGGGTTACTTGAAGGGAACTTCTTTGGACGACACTCATTGGCCATCAAGATCTCTACTCCGAACTAATTTTTGATGGGTTCCTTGAACAGCTTGGTGTACTCCGGCATGCGCCAGATTATCGATGAGCTCTAGGCAAACATTAGTGCCGAAATCGTCCTTATACCGCCCGGGTGGTTTAAAGAAGTGATGGAAGTTATTGAAAATAGGACACATTTTGCTCTGGTCGGTAATGACCACTTATTTGATTTGGTATTCAAAAAGTAGTGAACCTAAAGTGTAAAGTATTGACATATTCTGATGCACGATTTAATTCTAGGATCATCTATCCATTCCCGTTCATCTGTAGTTCTAAACCCACTGACAGTCACAGCCAACTCATCGAATATTATTTTGGATATGGGGCCATAGCATCGGTATTTACCTTCTCCGGAAGGATCTACAACATGCCGACATAGCGATTATGTAAAAATGTTTGTCTGTACATGTGTGTGTGTGCGTATTGTACACCTGTTTGCTGCTGTGTAGATGTTTGTTTACTTTTGCATCGGTATGGTGTTGTGTGTGTGTGCTGTGGTGTGATTATGTCTATGGATGGTTGTTATTATTGCTAGTGTTTGTTTTGCGTGTGCTGGTGGGTGTGTGTATAATAACCCAACAAAGCTTTTTGTTGTCGTTATAATTAACTTTATAATGGCCTCGTTAAAATTTACCAGATGAACAAAGTACCAAGCTAACAAATTGTATGTTATATACTAACATTGACACCCAGCCACACACACACACATTACAGTGGTTCGAAACATGAAAAAAGCTGCTGACAAAATATTCAGATTTCAGAAATAAGTTTTATTTCCAAACTAAATGAAACTCTGGTTAATCAGACATTTGTAAAGCGTAGTTTAGAATAAAGCGGGCTTTAACCCATTATGGGCCAAACTGAAACTACACGGCAAATTTTGAAAAGCTGTTTACCAAAAAACTCAAAAGATCAGAGAAATAAAAAGAAATAAGCTAAAAAAAACGTTTTTTTTTAAGTGAATTTAAACCAATTTATCAAAATATAAATGACAGTAATTAAACAGTTCGATATTACATTTAGTTATTATTAAAGAAAATATAGAAAATATAAATTATTAAAGAAAATATCAACACTTTTCTTATATTCCCCCAATTATTAGGTGTTCCAAATTTGCCACTTCGGGCTAGAATGGTTTCAGACCAGAGTATGCACTTTTTAATTGATCAGCCAAAAATAGTCCTATAGTGGTGTTTTCCCGAGAGGCGGATCATCTTAGTTTATAACGGGTGGCGCAAAAGTAATCCTCCTATCAGAAAATTTGCGATTGGCCCCTAATGTCAGTGGCAACTCTGTTTTATTTTAAAACAAAATATAAAATCTAGCGTCACTAATTTGGGCATACAAGACGATTATCGTTTCTTGCACGATAACGACCCAAAGCACACTTCTATGGTTGTGCGAGAATGACTGCTCTACTACTCTGTTAAGGAAGTGGTGCCTCATCCTCCCCAGACCCAGATCTAAATCCCATAGAACATCTATGGGGTATTTTAGAAAAAAAAATTCGACAGCATAAAATAACTAATAAGCAAATGCTGAAAGATGTCATCGTTCAAGAATGGCGGAATATTGGTGCAGAAACCACAGATAAACTTGCTTTATCAATGAAAAATCGCTTAAGAGACGTAATTGCTGCTAATGGATATCACACTAAATGTTAAGGACATCATAGTATACATTTTATAAATACATATGTAAATTTTTTGGACTTTTTTTTTTTAATTTTTTTGTTAAAAATAAAAGAGAAACTTTTTTTTATTTTACTTTTAATTTGCAATTATTATAATTACTTGTTGGACTTTATAAAAAAATGTACTTCATTCGAATTGGGTAAGTATTTTTCGAATTATAATCAAATATATTTTCAGTTGTATGGGGTACGGACAATTGTTTGAGACATGTACATTAGGGTGGAGTGAAATTCAAAAAAAAAGTTAACCTCGGAAAGAGATGTAGTCTGGGGTCCTAATGAGGGGAAAAATAAAGAAAAAAATTTTAAAAAATTTTTAGGGGTCGCGCCACTCCCTCGAAATTTGGAAATTATCGCTATTTTGGCCTTGATTTTAGAAAAATCCTAAAAAGTTTTATGTCAATAAATGTTTGCAATAGCGTAAACAATGAAATAAGGGCATGAAAAAATTTAAAAAAAATTTTCTTATTGTTCAAAAATTTCAAAAAGTAAAATAAGTCAAATCGTCCCTTCTTCAGAAAATTGACTGAACAATGAAATCGCCACCAATGCTACAAATATTAGTCGATTATCCTCATATTTGCATCAAATACTTTTGTTTGGGCACTGAACAAGCTCAAACTTGTAAATTTCGAATAAGTTAAGTCGTTAATTTTTAGGATTTTTCTAAAATCAAGGCCAAAATAGCGATAATTTCCAAATTTCGAGGGAGCGGCGCGACCCCTAAAATGTTTTTCTTTATTTTTCCCCTCATTAGGACCCCAGACTACATCTCTTTCCGAGGTTAACTTTTTCAAATTAAAAAAAAAACATGTTTTCACTCCACCCTAATGTACATGATATCATATTCTCGACTTGATGTAAAAAAAAATTAAAAGACCAAATACAAATAATCCACAAGAAGAATCAAAGTTTTTCATTTTTTTTAATTACAGCCAAAAAACATCGGAAGATTGCTTTTGCGCCACCTGTTATTTGGTTCGAATGACAGTTTGAAAAAGCAGACTCTACTATGATTGGATAGGGCATTGTGATATCACGTAAATTGGCAAGTCCACCCGGTGAATTATCCGTAGCACCACCCGTTTGTCAGGGTAGGAAAACTGAAGAGAAGGTGTTTTATGTATTGGATTGTCTCAATCTTCAGTCTCATAGTCTACGGGACACTGTACGGCCATGACGGACCTAGCCAATGAGACATCAGGTCTAAAAAGCCATAGCATTGCCCGTTGAGGACACAGCCAAAGACCAATCAGGTTTAAAAAGTGACAGCATTGTCCGAAGAGGACACAGACCGTGAGCCATCAGGTCTAAACAGCGACAGCATTGTCCGAGGAGGACACAGCCAATGAGACATCAGGTCTAAAAAGCAACAGCATTGCCCAAGAAGGACACAGCCAGTCATACATCAGGTGTAAAGAGCCATACCGTTGTCCGAGGAGGTCACAACCAATGATACAGACATCAGGTGGAAAAATGTCCGAGGGCCATATCTGTCCGGATTGAAGTCAGCCCAGAAAATACGCCCAATCTTTTGATTCTCTAAAGTTCTATCACACGGTAGGCGTTTACTAGTGGCTAGAGACATACCTACCAATTCCACTTTGCCTGCGGTCTGTTGGCTAGTTCTGAGTCTTGCTGGCAACATCGGCTCGGCAGTTCTCTGGCATGTCCCGGTGACCCTTACCCATATATGGTGAAGGCTCAGCCATCTTGCTGTAAAATCTGTGACAGTCTAGGGCTGACAATTACTTCAAGAACATATAATGCCCAGATCTAATGACAGATTAACAGCTAGACCATATATGATTCTTTATTATCTGCTACTTTTTCAATAATCCAAAGTTCTGCTTAAGCTCCAGTTCATCGGAAAGAACTTCCGTGTCCTCAAAAAATTCCTACTGATAATCCCTTGTTCTCTCTTTCTCTCTGTGTACCACTGTGCCCACCTTCAGTCTTTGATTGGGCCCCTTTGTTGTTTGGGTTTTGTTTTTCCCCCGGTCCTTGTATGTTACTTTTTGGGACTGACATTACCTGTGGCTAAGTTCCAGTTGGCATTGTTGGTCGCTGGTGTTTATGTTCGTTCGGCTTTAATGTTTCCATATTTAACCGGGATCTGTGTCATGGAGTCGTTGGTCGTTGGTGTCATAAATAGCAGTTTGTTGTTCTTGACTGTTTGGGCTTTCTGTTGTGTTTCCTCAACCAACAAAACACTGTCACACTCACACTTGCTCACATACGGCACATTCAGATCCTTGGCAATCCGATGCATGGAGTTTGTGGGAAATTACCTTTAAAGTTGATAACACCATTCGACATTATGTTGAATGTTTGGCGTACATGATTTTTCACTCAATTAATGTTTTGAATTTTAAATGTTGTCGTCTGTCGGTCGCATAATGGGCAAATTTAAAATTCATTGAGTAATTTCAGCGTTTCTTCTTTGTGGCTTTAATGGAAAATCTTGTGAAACTGTTGGCATCTTTTTAAGATTTATACGAATTTTGAAAGATTTAAAATATTTAGCAAAAGCATGATAAAGCAAAACTTCCACAATTCTCTCAATCTAGAGGTTGATAAAGCTACTCGTAGTGCTTTTCATGGATTTTCGCCAGGACGATTGCTCTGAGGGTTGCTCTGATCGATGAACACTAGGGTGGAGTGAAAACATGCTTTTTTTTTAATTTGTAAAAGTTAACCTCGGAAAGAGATGTATTCTGGGGTCCTAATGAGGGGAAAAATAAAGAAAAAAAATTTTAGGGTCGCGCCACTCCCCCGAAATTTGGAAACTATCGCTATTTTGGCGTTGATTTTAGAAAAATCCTAAAAATTAACGACTTAACTTATTCGAAATTTAAAAGTTTGAGCTTGTTCAGTGCCCAAACAAAAGTATTTGAGGCAAATATAAGGATAATCGACTAATATTTGTAGCTTTGGTGGCGATTTCATTGTTCAGTCAATTTTCTGAAGAAGGGACGATTTGACTTATTTTACTTTTTGAAATTTTTGAACAATGAGAAAATTTTTTTTAAATTTTTTCATGCCCTTATTTCATTGTTTACGCTATTGCAAACATTTATTAAGTCGTTATTTTTTAGGATTTTTCTAAAATCAACGCCAAAATAGCGATAATTTCCAAATTTCGAGGGAGTGGCGCGACCCCTAAAATTTTTTTAAATTTTTTTTCTTTATTTTTCCCCTCATTAGGACCCCAGACTACATCTCTTTCCGAGGTTAACTTTTTTTTTTGAATTTCACTCCACCCTAATGAACACTTTGTTCTTAATCCAGAAGGTTCAATTTCGTTTTCAAAGCCATGAATGTGTATCTTTAATTTTTCTCCCGGAAAATCATCCCTTTTGACTATCATAAACCCATGTTTGGACCACAATTACTCAACCGGCTTACAATCTCTTTCAACTTCAGGTTGCATATGGCCAACAAATTCTTAAAATTTATTACACGTTTGGTGGTCCGACCAATTGGAATTGAGCCTTTAATCAATCGGAGTCTTCTTAATTCCTATCGAAGATATTTCAATCACTCCTTGTGGTCTATTTATGCACTGCTGTCTTTCAGCTCCATCAACTCTGTAAAGATCACGTATTTACCGGCATTTAAAAATTTGGATTATCTTAAAGAAATGTGGAAAGAGTATCCGATTCCATTGCAAATATTAGGGAAAGGTATCCAGGCAGTGAAGATTTCACAATTTGTTCAAAATTTTTGCCTGCTTGTTTATTCGGGTCATAGAACTCCGGATAACCATCAGTCTCTTGAGTTTTACATGATCATCACTGTGAAGGCATGAACCATAGAGTGACATTCCAAATGGCGATGCGGTCTTCCCCCCCCAAGTAACAGGTGGCGCAAAAGTAAACTTCCGAAGTTTTTTGGCTGTAATTAAAAAAAAAAAAATGAAAAACATTGATTCTTCTTGTGGATTATTTTTATTTGGTCTTTTAATTTTTTTTTTTTCATCAAGACGAGAATATGATGTCATGTAAATGGCCGCCGCCAGAGTTGCCACTGACATTAGGGGCCAAACGCAAAATTTATGGCATTTTCTGATAAGAGGATTACTTTTGCGCCACCCTGTATATCAAGCAAATCCAGTAAATCCATCATGTAATGCACTCCCTCTCGGTAAAGGATTTCCGCCCTACCTTACACCACTCCTACTCCTTGGTTCGGCATTTGTTATTGGCAATACTGCTCCATGATGATAACGTTGATGCTCCATTAGAAATTATTTCGGCTGGAATTGTCGGAGACATTTTTGGTTTAGTCCAACATGTAAAGAAGCTTTTAGATCCAGACAGGGGAAGTTTTCAGAAATAATGTTTAGCAGGTCTCAGAGTACTTGTTAAAAGAATAAAGGATAACCCACCTTCGCTTAAGGGCTACTGACAACGCTAACCTCATGTCTCAAATGATTGCGGAAAACTCATTTATGCCGTACAGTTTGAAACCACTGGCCGTTATCGATAAGGTTTATTTTGTACATGCTCAGATATATTTTTCAATGCTGAAGTCACAAGAGTTCTTGAACAAATACGGGTATAGAAATTTCCGAAACACATGATACCTGAGGCTGAACGAAAGACGGCTGGCTTTCCTATGCAACTAAGGATGTAAGATAATCATAAAGTGTTTTCCTAAGACCTCATTCTGCCAGTATAAAACTTACGATCCTTGTTAAAGGGGCTTTTAAACTAATATGGATTTCTGCAAAGGAAAGGAAATGTTCATACCATCTGTCGAAATGATGATATGAGTTATTTCTCTCAGACTGAGTATGGGATTTGTAAAACTTAAGCATGAGCTCTTCCGGAATGTCTTTTCGGAGAAGCACAGTGAGAATGCGTTAAGAATTCTTTATGAGTTGCAAACAAACAAGAGTGTTTTGAATCTGAAGAGAAGGTTTTGTAGGATTTCATTTATGAGCTTGGAATTTTTCCAGCTGGATATCTCCAGGGATGGGTGTCTATTCGGATCACGAGCGGTTCATATCTCAGGTTTATATCACACATTGTGCAGCGGCCGCTTTCACCTCAAAAATACCGTCGACTTTAGGAGTATGAAACTTTTCTAGGAAAATGTATTAGCCGTTCGGAGCCGGTTTTCAAACTGTAGGTCCCGGTCAGTGAGAATACACATAATAAAATGCACTAATTTAGGTGAAGTTCCCTATCTGTTAATATAAAAACACATTTTCTCATTTGTGGTTTTCTTTTTTTTTTGTTTTTTGTTAAGTTAGTTTGTTTTTTTGGTTTATTTGAGTTTTTCAAAATTAAATTTTTAAATTCATCAATTTCTATATAATAATCAATTTTGTTCATTCAATACTTTTATTTCTGTGTTTGTGTTGGATTTCGGTTTTATACACATACGAGTTTCTCTCTATTTAAATGTTTTTATGTTATTTTTATCGGTTAGGTTTCTCTGCACTATTTACATTTACAATCATAATAATAATAGTAATTATAATAAATATATGTTTTATTTCCATGGTTATAAATAAAATAGTCATATTTCAAGGTATTCTTGTTTTTATTTTTCAATTGGTTTTTTTTTTTCACTTTTATTTTACTTTATAAATATCCATAATATATTTGATTTAAATTTGTTTAAGTATTTTTTTTTTGTGTGTTTGTTAAAATTTTCAATTAAAACAACATAAATTTATTTTTTGGGTTTTATTTTTCTCAATGCAATTTTGAATAACAGACAATTTGGAATACGATCAAATAGAACAATACGATACAAATATTAAATATTTTCATTTTTTTGTTTTGTTTTGTTTTAGATATTTAAGTTATTTTTTCATATACTTCATAATGATGGTGTAAATTAAAAAAAAAATATATGTATTGAAATATGTTTCTTGGTTAAGAGTTCTTTAAGAAATTTGTGTTAGAAGAAATTTTTGTATATTTTTTTATATATTTTGTGGGAGAATAAAGAGCAGCTTAAAAGTGCTGTATGTTTTTCAAAAGTTATTTACTGTATAGGGAAGTTAGGAGGGAGGGAGACATGGATGTATACGGGGGTTAAGGGCGGCTTGGATTTTCTTTTTTGTTTTTTGGTTATCTTCACATATTTTTCCACTTTCCTAATAGGGGCCAACATTTTTGTTTTGAGTAGATTTTCATTAAATTCTAAAATATTTCTTTAGGCCTTTAAGTATTTACATATTCTGAAAATAAATTGTTTTCAAAATTAAAATAAAATAAAAAACTTCATAAAAAATAAAAATATCAAAAAATCTGCTTTGTTTTGTGTTAAAGTTTATGGACTTCTCTCCTCATTTAGTATAATGATATTGTATTGTATATATTATGTTGTTTTCTGTAGAGATTTGGGTTTTCTTTAAATACTTTTTTTTTTAATTGTTTTTTATTTGTTCTTCTTCTAGGTAAGAAGGAATAATATTTTTCCAAAAAGATTTTGTTTTTTTTTTTACATTTAATAAATGTCCATTATAATTGAAGCCATTCAAGTTACGCGTTCTTTCAAATCCATCATCCGTCTGCCATTCGTGAGTCCGTACATCCAATTCTCAGTGAGATTTTGGAATTTAGTCTTTGTTCTGATGATTTTCGGTCTTTTCAACGGTATTGGAAATGGGAGAAAGCTTTTTCTGCAAAAAAAAAAACAAAATAAAATAATTATTTTATTTTGGGAAAAAAAATTTAAATTTAAATTTATAAGAAAATTGAAAATAAAAAACATTTTTTCTATAAGAGAGAATTCGAGAGAAAATGAAAAGGAATTTTCTATAGAAACATTTTAAAGAAAAATTCCAGGGAATTTGGTAAAAAAAAAATGTATATAGGAGAAAATTCCAGAAAATTTTCTATAAGAGGAAATTCCAGAGAATTTTCTATAATAGGAAATTGCGGAGAATTTTCCATAAGATAAAATTCCAGATAATTTTCTATAAGAGGAAGTTCTAGGAAATATTCTATAAGAGGAAATTCTTGAGAATTTTCTATAAGGAAAAATTGCAGAGAATTTTCTATAAGGGAAAAGTACAAGGATTTTCTATAAAAGCAAATTCTAGAGCACTTTCTATAGGAGAAAATTCTAGAGAACTTTGTATAAGAGAAAATTCTAGAGAACTTTCTATAAGAGAAAATTTCAAAAAAAATTTCTTTGAGAGAAAATTCCAGAGAATTTTATGTAAGAGAAAATTCCAGATGATTTTCTATAATAGAAAATTCTAATGAACTTTCTATACAAATTTCTATAAGAGCAAATAAGGGAAAATTGCAGAGAATTGTCTGTAAGAGGAAATTCTAGAGTATTTTCTATAAGAGGAAATTCTAGAGTATTTTCTATAAGAGAAAATTGCAGAGAATTTTCTATGAGGGAAATTTGCAGGGAATTTTCTATAAGAGAAAATTGCAGAGAATTTTCTATAAGAGGAAATTCTAGAGAATTTTCTATAAGAGGAAACTCTAGAGAATTATCTGTAACAGAAAATTCCAGATAATTTTCTATAATAGAAAATTCTAAAGAACTTTCCATACAAAATTCTATAAGAGCAAATAAGGGAAAATTGAAGAAAATATTCTATAAGAGGAAATTGCAAAGAATTTTCTATAAGAGGAAATTCTAGAGTATTTTCTATAAGAGAAAATTCTAGAGAATTTTCTATAAGGAAAAATTGCATATAATTTTCTATAAGAGAAAATTGCAGAGAATTTTCTATACGAGAAAATTGTAGAGAATTTTCTATAAGAGAAAATTCTAGAGAATTTTCTATAAGAGAAAATTCTATTTTCTATAAGAGGAACGTTCTATAAGAAAATATTCCCGATATTTATTTAAAAGAGAGAAAATTCCAGAGAATTTTCTAAAAAGAGAAAAAATTCCAGAGAATTTTCTGAAAAGAGAATTTCTATAAGAGCAAATACCCTTAAATTTACAGGGAAATTTCTATAAGAGGAAATACAAGAGAAATTTCTAAAAGAGAGAAAATTCCAGAAAATGTTTTCTTTAACATAAAAGAAAACTGTTTTTTTTTTTTGTTGAAAAACTCACCTTTTGATCCAATTCCATTTTTGATTTCTCCTCATTCATCACTTGGGCACTCCGTCCGCCAGTGCTGCGACCCCAACGTAAACGCAATGGTCCGGGCTTGCGGATGGCCCTCTCAAACTCATCCATATCATTTTCCACCGATGTCGACTCATCGTTGTTACCCTCCTGATTGCCGAACTGCCTCAACGACAACAAAAGATTTCTCAATTTCTGTGAGTGCATCAACGAATTGTAGAAGTCGTCCTCGGAATTCGCCAAGGTGCCCTCATTCATGTCACCGTTTGTGCTGTCATAATTCTCGCCCTCCAAATTATTCTCGTTCGACTGTTGTGGCATCACCGACTGCTGATAGGGCAGACTGCGGCCGAACCTCAAACGTTGAGGCTTGCGCACTACACGCTCGTAATAGTTACCGAACAGATCGTTGTAGTCCTCATTGGTGTCGGGTGTTTGGCGGGCATTCATCAGCAAATCGAATGGGCTGTGCAGCGGCATGGTGGGATCGCTGCGACGACCGAAACGTAGGCGCAACGAGGGAGACCTTATGGGTTTCTGGTTGACATCGCCGAACCAACGTTTTTCGGGGAGCTGAGTTAAGAGTTCCGGATCGCTGCGCCGCCCGAAACGTAACCTAAGCGAGGGCGAGCGTTGGGCTTTACGTTCGACCTGATGATTGGGAAAGGCAATGGGGCCAATGTATTCCCGTTGCAAGAGATTATCGTACAGGGAGTTAAGAGAATCTGTGTTAAAAGAACAAGTGGGGGGAGAAAGAGAGTTGTTAGGATGTAAAAGAGAACAGGGTAATTTTTTAATTAAGAACGAGTGCAAACACAACCATGGCGTGGGCGTTAAATTAATGAAAAGTTTCAATTAGTCAATTGGTAATGGTGACAAAATGTGGCAACCTGACTAATGGGAATTGTTTTTGGTATTGTAAATTAAGTCTTTTGTATTCACTAGAAAATCTTTAACTTTTTTTTTAAATCAAAACTCCAGCTCTAGCTGTGGCTGTGGCAAACAATCCCGAGGTTGACACCGAACATCTAGGTCAACATCGCCATAATCGTGGTTCCGCCTCAAACAGACCGGCAACGAATTTTGTGTTTCGTCTCTTTTTTTTTAAAACGTTGAGTCTGTCGTTCGTATTGACCAACTTACCTCCTTCCCTTAACATGTCCGCTGTGGTGTGAGCCCATAACATTAAAAAAGTGCCCAAGGTGAGCTTGTAAAATAATTGACTTCGGAAATGCATGATCAAACCAAATGAAATCTGAAAAAGAAGAAAATAAATGTTTGTTTTAGCGATTGGGGGGAAAAAAAGGGAAAATTAAAGATTGTTTGTCGGGAAAAGTCACAATTTCCATTTCCGAGATCGATTTCCATAAAATTCGGGATAGACTCGGTTTTAATGTATTTTTGTTTTGTTTAAAACTACTAAGTACTTTTTGGATCCCCCATACACTTGTCCCTTTCTTCCATTTGATCGAAATTATGAATTATTTTTTTTTTTGGTTAATTTTCTTCTTTTTTTTGTTGTGGCCAATATTTGCTCAATTAACCAAAGTGGTTTGTAAGTGGTCGATAATTAGCGTGGGTGCTCTCTGAAACCTGATTCCATTCCGTTTGATGACAAAGGGGACACTACGTCATTTGTTGGGCAAACATGTGATTGTCTCACAAATATGCTGAGTAAATTCATTATATCAGACATTGTATATCGGTCCGTTTGTCCATTCGCTGTTTGTTTAGTTAATATTTTGTTTTACTCCCTATTATTTTTTGTTGTTTTCATTTCATTTCTCTGTCCGTTGTCTTAGATGAAATGAAAATATGTTAAAATGTCTGCAAATATTATCACATTACTCGTGTCGCACCACCATCATCATCATCCCCATTGCCACAGGGACAACGTCATCGCCTTCACAAGACGCCGTTTGACTTTCCAACAAGCCAAACAATTTGCATGTAGACGAAATGACGCCACGTTTGTGTTGTTCCTGCCACGGCTGCTGCTGTTGCAGCCAGCAAAAGTGTTGTTTGTCGTTCAGACACTTTAGAACACTTTTGCTCTAAACAAACATTTCAACAGCAGCCCATGTCACGCTTACACCCATCCTGCCACTCAGCCACTTGGCAACACTAAACACTCACATAGCCATACCCACTCTAATACACTCGTAGCTGTAGAATGTTAAAACAGTTTACAATGTTTTAACAAAGACAATGGATGATTATGACTACTTTTTCACTTTAAGATGCAACTTAAGTTGCATACTCATAATTTTGTTTTCAGTTTTTTTTGTTTTTATGTTGTTGTTTTACAGCAAATTATTAGCATGACAGGGGGGGTGGACATGGACGGCGGCTTAGTGGGCGATGAAAGGGATGCAATTTTCTTAGCCAGAAATATTCTTAAGGAAACATTCCCCCTTACCATTAAAAAAAAGCAATGGAATCGAACTAAATTCTTATAGAATTATTAACTCAGCGACAATCTTAATATATATTTACCCTCGACACTGATTCACTGACTCTGTCACGCAGTACGTAGGAATTTAAATAGGCATTCTATAATTTTCTATAAATAATAATAATAAAAAAAATAATATTTTTTTTTTGTACAGAAATTGTGTTTTCCCCAAATTTTTTTTTCCCAAAATTTTTTTTTTACAGAAATTTTTTTTTACAAAATTTTTTTTTCAACAAAATTTTTTTTTTTACAAAAATAATAATAATAAAAAAAAATAATATTTTTTTTTTGTACAGAAATTGTGTTTTCCCCAAATTTTTTTTTCCCAAAATTTTTTTTTACAAAAATTTTTTTTACAAAATTTTTTTTCAACAAAAATTTTTTTTTTTTACAAAATTTTTTTTTTTAAGACAATTTTTTTTTTCAAGAAAAAATTTTTTTTTCAACAAAATTTTTTTTTTCAACAAAAATTTTTTTTTTCCACAATATTTTTTTTTTTCAACAAAATTTTTTTTCCATATTTCAACGGGCGCCATAGGCGCATTACAACTTACTAGTATGTCTATAGAAAAACAGTTTGAGCGACAAAATGTGTGTAGACTACAGAAATATTACTGCATCCAAAGAAAACACCTTTCAGCAAAGAAAAAACTAACTAAAAACAAAATTCTTAATATCAAAATGTGTCTCATATACGCCCCGGTAGGCAAGTTGGTGCCGTGCTTGTCCATCCGCTTTCCGGTTCGATTCCCACCAGAGGCTTTGGTCTGTCGCTGCAAAAATCTAGCCTTATTGGTCTGTTGCACTCGCTCTAACCTTGGACCCAAAATTATAATATAAATTTACGTTGTATTGTAATTAAATAAAAAAAAAATTCTCATGGTCTCATAAGTATAGGCAAATTCTTTGAGAATTGTAGACAACATTTCTATAGAAACACCATTGACAGCGGCAAATTTCCTCAAGAAACACAAGTACACGACACAATTCCACAATTCATTTCAGTGAATGTTAGCACGAACTGAATTGCCCAAATTTTGGCACAAACTTCCTATAGAACAAAGTGCTGGTGATGAAATGTCTTCAAAATATAAATCTCGCCACAAATTCCTTTAGAATCACCAACAAAATTTCCTTTAACAAATTTTAATTTTGAACTCAGCTCAGCGATAAAATAAACTTTGAAAACATAAGTCTGGGATAAAAAAAAAAAAAATAAATAATAATAAAATTAGTATATAATTAATGGAAAATTAATTTTATTGAAAAATGTTTATAAAGAATTCGGCAAAATAAATATTCGCCTGTTTAACAAAAACATCCCCTTTTGAATTATATTTCCTCAAAAAGGAAAAAAAAAACACAATCACAGCGATAAAACTCTTGGCAAAAAAGATGCGCCGATATCAGGGAAAAATTCCCAGAAAAATCTCTCTCATCTGCTGCAAGATTCACCTGGAAACAAGACCTGGATAAAATTCTAAAAGATTCGGTGGCCCTGTAATAAATTCCCCCACCAGGTTAAAGCCAGTGGAAATTCAAAAATTCCGAACCGGGGAGAAAATACTATAACACGAAGTCCAAATTTACAAACTTCACGTAGCAGGGACAACATTTCCCAACAAACACAAAATTCCATTAACAATTGAAGTTTAGCTTAAAATTCCGTTTGAACGAATAGATGTCTTGGAAAAAATGTATGCATAGTCTTAAACAAATATCACAATCAGGGACAAAATTCTCTATCAGAAAAAAAATCCATACCTGGGACTAAATTTCCTTACAGGCACAAAATTCCATTAACAATTAATGTCTGGGTGAAAATTTCGATGTAATCACAATAAATTTCGCATAGTCTCAGAAACATTTCTCTATCAGGAACAAAATTCCATACCAGGGACTAAATTCCCTTGCAGGCACAAAATTTAATGTCTTGGTGAACATTTCGATGTAATCACAATAAATTTCGCATAGTCTCAGACACATGTCTCTACCAGGGACAAAATTCGCTTACAGGGAAAAAAATCATTTAAAAAAGTCTCGGATAAAATTCCAACACAAACAATATTCCACGCAAATTCCACATACACTTAGACCAGGGAAGTAAATATTTCATCAAGGATGCAATGCCCTATCAGAGAATTCTCGATTAGAGACAAAATTCCCTATCAGGAACAAAATTCCCTTACAGAGACAAAATGCCATTACAAATTAAAGTGTTGGTAAAAATTCCGATGGAATGAATGGATGTCTTGCAACACATTTCGCATAGTCTCAGACACATGTCTCTACCAGGGACAAAATTCCCTTACAGGGACAAAAATCATTTAAAAAAACTACAAGTCTCGGATAATATTCCAATAGTATCAATATCTCACATAAATTCCTAATAGAGTTAGGCCTGGGAACAAAAATACTCCACTAAGTATAAAAATCCCTACCAGGGAACAAATTCCATTTAAATTCACACAAATTCCTAATGGAGTTAGGCCTGGGAACAAAAATACTCCCCTAAGTATAAAAATCCTTACCAGGGAACAAATTCCTTTTGAAAAAAACCACTATCAAGTCAAATTCCAATAGATTCAATGTCTCTCGACAAATTCCTCAAAGTCTTACTTTAAATTCCCCAACACGAACAAATTCCCAAAAAATTCATTTTAAAAAATAAAGTTCCAATAGAAACAATATCTCAGGCAAATTCCACATGGATTTAGACAAGGGACAAAAAATACTCCACTAAGGATACAATTCCCCAACAGATACAAAATTCCTTTAACAATACAAACTATCCGATAGATTCAATGTCTCCCGACAAATTCCACATAGTCTTAGACTAAATTTCCACCACCACGAACAAATTTCCCATTAAAATTCATTTCACAATACAATTCACAATACAAAAAAAGGGCTATGTGAAAAATGACCCAAAAAGAAATCCCCCAAAAAAAAAAAAATCTCATACGAAATTGGGAAATTTGTCATAATTTTGTCATAATATTTCATTGTGAGTTTTTGAACAATGAAAAATTCCGCAATAATTTTGCGGATTTTTTTTGGGGATATTTTTAAAACAAAAGTGAATCATTCTTCCTTAAAAAAGTCTTATACGAAATTTGGGAAATTTTCATTGATCATTTTTAGTTTTCGAGCAATGAAAATTTCCCAAATTTCGTATGAGACTTTTTTAAGGAATTCTTAATCGTAACCCCAAAAAAAAGGCCACAATGTATGATTCACATCCGTTTTAAAAATATCCCAAAAAAAAAATCCGCAAAATTATTGCGGAATTTTTCAAATTGTGAACATCTTTCCAATTTGTGTTGGGAAATATTTTATTATGAAGATTTTTTTTTGGGAATTCTTCATTTTCTTTGGGACCACTTTTCCCCGATAAGTGAAGAGTTTTTATGAGACAATTTAGTTTAAGATGAAGAACGGGAGCTTATTTTCGTGGCAGCTGTCATCAATGTCACAGTTGTGTATTCTATACATGCCATAGGATTTCCTGAATGACGCTCATATTAGCCTTGTATTTTTCGCGGACATTCGCCAGTTGTATAAAGCATATGGCCTTAGGATAAAAACCTTATAAAATTTCCTAAACTTTTAGAAGAAATTTCCATTTTTCCTTAACAAAAACACCAGGGGAAAAAAATCCCCGCCCGGAATACATTCCTTTAAAAATACATGTTTCGAAGAAAATTTCTAGAGCAACAATTTCTCGAGACAAATTCCACGTAGTCTTAGAAAAATACTATGTCTGGAACAACAATTCCCTAACAGAGACAATGAGAAGTCCCTTCCGGGTATAAAATTCAGTTCAAAATACAAGTCACTGATAAAATCCTTATAATATTAAAACCTCGAGGGTAAATCCCTACCATGAATATATTCCTTTAAAAATACAACACAAATTACCTACCAGGAATAATGTTTTTTTTTGAAAAATATCAGGGGAAAAAATGCCCAGGAATTTGTTTCTTTAAAAATACATGTTTCGAATAAAATTCCTATGGAAACATTTTCTCCAAACACATTTCACGTAGTCTTAGAAAAAATACTCTACCAGGGACAAAATTCCCCACCAGAGACAACTTACAAAAAATAGATTTTTTTCTGTCCTATGAACCAAATGCACATATTCGGAAAGAGGGGAAAAAATAAAAAGTTTTTTTTTTAAGTTTGAAGTATGAAGCTCGTAGTGGCCTGTGTGAAAGCCTTCGGAACGATTTTTAACCCTTTTTCAGTGATCCAATCGAGCTGATTTTTGGCAGGCAGACTCGTGGAAATGTCTGTATCACGTCAAATTTAAATTTTAAAAAATAGATTTTTATCAATTCTTGATAATACAAGTTTGGACTGAAATTCATATAGAATCACGACCAATTTCTATTGTCTTAGACAGAATGCGTTCAATATTCAAAGGTCATCGATTTTTAAACATCAACAACTCCTTAAAACAGTCTGGCTATAGAGTTATTTAGAAATAAAATAAAATAACACGATATCACACTGGAAATCAGATCCTGATATATTTTTCGAAAAATTCCTCTGAAGTTATGTGTGTTTTCCGTCAGTCCATTCTATCTCTGACCACGCTCAATTTTGTGTTCTTCAAAATCTTACTCTGGGGCAAAAAGGGTATTTGGGCGAACTTTCCATTTCTCTGACTACGCTCGATTTTATGTTCATGTTGCAATTTATGAATAATTTATTTTCTGTGTTAAATGACACTTAAGCTACATGCACAAATTCTCTGTGCTCGTCCGTTCAGTTGTGAGTGTGAAATATTCCTTATGATCCTTTCAATGGAGTACGTTGTGTGCTGTATCTGGGGGTGGGCGGATGGAGGATGACAGCATTAGTTCAGACCATGCAGCATTTTATCAAATGAAATGTATGGCATTTCTCGTTCACACTGCCGGTGTGTGTCTGTCTGTTTGTCTGTCATATGAAAATTCGTCCTAAACAACGTGAAAGGACAACAAATTGTGAATGTGTGGTGTCACAGCTGTAGAAGAGAGAGAGTCAGAGAGAGAGAGAGAGGGGTGCACTTTTCTGAACAGCATTTTTCGAATAGAACACTTTGCTCTTAAACACGACTATGTTTGTTTCCCAAAAGGGAAATGTGGGAATTCTTTTTCAGCTCTGCCGCCTCATCACTGATAAGTTGGTCCAAGTGGACGAGTAGCAGATAGATGGTGGAGAAGTATAATGCATTTGTGCTCATTCTCGCCCGAAGTCCTCATGGAAATGCACTGCATTTGAAATGTTCTAAGGACCAGACCCACAACGTGCTGCAACTACATCCAAAGATGAACTCAAGAAGTCATTTATACAATTGTGCATACTTTACATACTCCTACAATTACCCTTGCACACACACACTCACTGGCACAGAGTGCCATACCACTGCACATACATTTCAAGTGGCAAATGTTACATAGTCGACATTTGTTTTTATTGTTATTCCTGGTTGTGCTGGCTGATCGTAACATAACATTTCGTGATAGAACATGTTGTTTGTGCCACAAACGTCTATGAACCGGAAGTGGGTTGTAAAGAACGCAAATAAAAAGCGGAAATGAACAGTCACCAGTTGTGGCCTCCAACACAACAGCCACAACCATGCCAGCAACTTCATAACTTCCCATTTGTATGCAAGACCAAAAAAAAAAGATGCGCTTGATTATCTGAATACTCGGGAGATATTTATTTGTTAATTTATCGGTTAATGCAATAAAAGAGAAACACAAAATGCAAAGAATCCTTGGGCTTGGAAAAGGAAATCAAAATCGTTTTCTCCAGTCTTCCTTCATTGGTGAAGAACTTAAAGACAAGAGTTGCTGACAAATAGTTGGAGTTAATCCAATTAAGTTTGGTGGAACTGAAGTATACTTTGGGTTAATCGATGGAATCGATGGTTGATGGTTGATGGTTTTGATTGGTAATAGGGGAAAACCGCTTAAGTGGGGAAACAACAATTTCATGGGGGAGGAAATGCAGTTCAGAACTTGCTCTATATTTCAGTATTTTAAAATGGCTTGTTTTTGCTGTTAATAATCCTAGTCTCGCGTTGCCCTTAGGATTAATTTCTGTACTGTATGTGGAAATATTGAAGAACTTTAGCAGTTGTCAGCGGATTGATTTGAATATTTAGTAAAGAATTTTTTCCTTGAATCGCATTTCACTGAAACAAATACTTACGAAATAGTGACATTGAAAACACTCGTTCAGTTGCCGCATTTCAACGTGACTATCGTGGCCAACAAGCACAACAGAAGTTTGTGAGTTTCTCTAAACTGGAATTTTTAGAATATTTCGGTGAGCACAATCCACTATTATATATATTTCACTATTATAAATTTGTGTGCTGTTAAACTATTTATATAGATAAAATTAGCCAAATTGAAATTATCGTTTTTCTCAAATTAAGATTTTTTTTAGATTTATTCATTTTTTTCGAAAAATCCTGCTATGGAATGTTTTGTTAAATTAGAATTGTAAAGCATATGTTTTTTTTTTGGTTCAGTGATTCCATAACCAGCACAATTTTATCTTTTGAAAAATGATGTGCTACGATATATTTTTTTTTTTTCGGGAAAAGTGCCAAATTAAAATAAGTGATTTTCAAAAAATTTAGATTTTATCGACTGGGTGCAGTTATCTACTTAGCAGAATTTTCAGTTTTCGAAAAATCTATAATGGCGATTTGTTTTTTTTTTGAAAAAAAGGCGTCAATCGGTGATCAAAATACAGCACAATTTGTACTTTTGAAAAATTTGGTGTCGATTTTTTTTATTTGGAAAATAGTGCCAAATTACAATTGGCAATTTTCTATAAACTGAATTTTTTTCTCTGTAAACTGAATTTTCTTCTTTTTTTGAAAAATTTGAAATTTTTTTTTGGAAACAACTGAATTTTTTTTCAGATTTTTTTCCTGTAAACTGAGTTCTTCTCGTTTTTTCTTGAAAAATTTGAATTTTTTTTCTAAAACAACACAGATGACATTTTAGGATTTTTTTGTATTTTAAAAATATCTCCGTCCATTTTCGAAATTTTTATGAAAGAAGGAGAAAAACTATTTTAAATGTATAAGTCCACATTACGCAAGTTCAGGGCTTGTTTTTTAAAGGGCTTGAGAACTTGAAATGATAATACAAGACGGAAATCTTGTTGGAATAAAATTGTTTTAGTTACAGTCTGGTAGGTCAGTTTCTGGCATTTATTTTTTAAATATATTTCCGCCGTGACTACGAGTGACATGGCCTATCCGATCGGTTCAATTGTTGACTACACTTTCTAGTAAATCTGTTCGTATGTCGTCAATGGTGGCTTGAATATTGTCTTACAATTCTTCAAGAGTCAAGAGAGAGGGGTTAAACCTACAATCTTTTTAAACATTGGAGAACATTTCGTTGTCTTCACATCAGATGAAGTTCAAATAAAAAGGCCACAGAAAATATTTCGTAGAAAAGGAAAATGATTCTTCTGTAGGTCGATACCTTGGAGGAACCCTTTTAACTCCATGTGTTCGAAAAAATAGCTGAGGCATCGAACTAGATACGTTCTTGATCACGGGGAGTGGTTGACTGCTTTCTGGCAAAGATGAATTCATTGCAAATATTTCAGCCATAAGGTTAGCTTCAGCGTTTGAAAATGCTACGCTACTTCGTAGTATTTTGTTTTGCTCTCGCTACCGCTCCCACTTTGAACAGAGCCGTAGCAGAGCCATAGCCGAAAAATGAAAAAGTATATGCTCTGCTCTGCTTGTAGTTCTGTCGCGTCATAAACTATAGCAATAGAAACAGGCAAAAATCAAATGATGTGCTCTGCGTAGCCATAGCGGGAGCTGAAAACTGATAGCGAGATGAGAGCAGATGAAGTGAAATTGTTTTTATTTACTATGGCTCTTCTGCATTTTTGTTTTTGCTAAAAGTCTGTGCTTGTTTGCACGTTTTTGTTTTCAATTTATTAACCTACACATGAATAAAATAAAGATTACAGAATTGTAGCAAAAACAAAAACGTGCAAACAAGCACAGACTTTTAGCAAAAACAAAAATGCAGAAGAGCCATAGTAAATAAAAACAATTTCACTTCATCTGCTCTCATCTCGCTATCAGTTTTCAGCTCCCGCTATGGCTACGCAGAGCACATCATTTGATTTTTGCCTGTTTCTATTGCTATAGTTTATGACGCGACAGAACTACAAGCAGAGCAGAGCATATACTTTTTCATTTTTCGGCTATGGCTCTGCTACGGCTCTGTTCAAAGTGGGAGCGGTAGCGAGAGCATAGCAATATTTGTTAAGCTCTTGCTGCTACGGAGTAGTAAATGGAATCACTGGTTAGCTTTGTCAAGCGGGTCAGTGACCATCTGGTCACCGTTCAATTCAAAATCAATTTAACTGGTAGTATTTATGTATTCAAACACTATCTCCTTGTTGCCACTGGTATTAACCGATTATAAAATATTCAAAATATATTCATAAGTCTATATTTTGTACTGAAAAAAATCGATTGTAAAAAATTGTTTATTTGTAGCTTTATTTTTCTACTAAAAACCCAGTAAAAATATTAAACTGAAAATGCAAAACAAAAAAAATAGAATAAATAATAAACAAAAGAGAATGAATATGTGTTAACAGTAAATAAACCAATAAAAAAAAACGTATACAATGTATCTCCCATGTCGGAGTCCTTTTTGGCAAACATTTCATTAAAACGTTTACAAAACATTGAATTTCTAAGCACAAACATAAAACGTGTAATAGAATTAAAATATTTATTATGAAACACACACGTTTTCAATTATTGTTCGGGTTCCAACAAAAAAAAAACACTGTGTTAGAAAAAAACGCCCACCCATATGCAATACAGTTTTTTGTAAATCAACAACCATAAAGTATGCACTGCTAATTGTTGAACACAAATATTGCATTTTGGGGAATGCGATGTAGCCAAAGTTAAGTGCTGCAAATTGTTCAACTCGTTTCGGTTTTTTTTTGGAGTAAATATTTTTTACACTCAAACGCGCCGGCAAAGAGAAAAAAAATGAAAACGGATAATATGCAATATGTGAATAAATGAATTATTGTTAATTGTACGTAGAATGCAAACCTTAAAATATGCAATGGTTTTGATGGAGAATCTGTATTAAACTGAAAGGTATGTGATTTTTTTTCTTACATAGCACCCAACAAACATTGCGCTTGCAGGAAGCGATAGTTGAACCACTCAGCTGACATGGATTGGGCAGACAGAGAAGAGATTGTAGAAATGACAATAGCTGACATGTGACTTAGGTCTCTCCCTCTCTCTCTCTAAATTGTCATTGAAATTTGATGACAATGTTCTTGTATCACCGAATGTGATCGAGTACGATTGTGTACTCAAGATTGTGCGACAATTTTACTTGTTGAAGTAGCCACCGAGGTGGAAATGGGCCTCATCAGTCAAGATGATTTGTCGATGGAATTCCGGATAATTTTCAAGCATTTCAAGGACCCAATCAGCAAAGACACGATGTTGTTAATGATCGGCCGGCTTGAATTCTTGTGTCAACTGAACTTTATAAGCCCTAGGACCCAAGACTTTATGCAAAGTACGGTGTAATGACGTTTGTGGAATGCCCAATTCGAAAGAACGACAAGTAATTGGGGTTCTTTAACACTTTTGGGCTACAGTAGAAATATTCTCAGTTGTTCTTGAGCGACGCTCATGGGTTTTATTCTTCACATCACTGACTTGTCTCAACAGCTGGAATTTTTCCACCAATTTCTTTATTGCGTTCCGACATGGTGCTTCATTTTGAGTAATGACGTAGTTTCTACTTGTCAAATGTCAAAGAATAAAAGCTTTACAAGTGACAGCTACCGAAATACCGGGCGATTCAAAATAACACCTCCTGTTGGAGAACCCTGTACATATCAGGAAACTGTAAATCCTCTACAGCATGAACTTAAATTTTCACAGCCATCCTACCAATTCAATTTTATACAACAAAACAAAATACTACTATACCTGTCCCAAAATATGGAATAAGAAATTATTCAGTTTCCATTAAAAAAAATATTTTATCTCCCCAAAAATAGACATTAGGAAAATGTTCGCTTTCCATTAAAAAAAAAATTATTTTACCTGCCCAAAAATATGCCATAAGAAATTCTTGACTTTACATTAAAAAAAAACATTTTAACTTCCCAAAAATATGCAATAACAAAACCTTCACTTTCCATTAAAAAAAATATTTTAACTCCCCAAAAATAGGCAATAAGAAAATCAACACTTTCTATTAAAAACAATTATTTTATCTCCCTAAAAATAGACAATACGAAAATATTCGCTTTCCATTAAAAAAACTACTTTAACTCCCCAAAAATAGACAATAAGAAAATATTCGCTTTCCATTAAAAAGAAATTATTTTAACTCCCCAAAAATAGGCAATCCGAAAATCTTCATTTTCTATTAAAAAAAATTATTTATCTTCCCAAATATAGACAATAAGAAAATCTTCACTTTACATTAAAAATAAATTATTTTAACTCCCCAAAGAAGTGAAATAAGAAAATCTTCACTTTCTATTAAAAAAGTAATTTTAACTCCCCAAAAATATGCAATAAGAAATTCTTCACTTTCCATTAAAAAAATCATTTTAACTCCCCAAAAATAAGCAATAAGAAAATCTTTACTTTCTATTAAAAAAAAATATTTTAACTCCCCAAAAATATGCTATAAGAAAATCTTCACTTTACATTAAAAAAAAATCATTTTAAATCCCCAAAAATATGCAATACAAAAACACCAGAAAAAAATAATAATAATATCCCATAGAACAGTATTTTAACTCCCCAAAAAAGTGCAATAAGAAATTCTTAATTTTTCATTAAAAAAACTCACTTTAACTCCCCAAAAATATGCAATACAAAAACACCAGAAAATAAAAAAAATAATAATAATAATATCCCATAGAACAATAAAAACAATTTCGAAACGACACACACACACACATATGCGTCATTACGATTCTCGACATATCCCTTTAGTATCACCCATAGACATGTTTATTAAACATTAGCCGATAGCTAATACATCTTTAAATATTAATAGCATAATATTGTGGGCAAACATTTGTTGGCATTCCACAAAATCCCCTGAAGACGTGTACATTCCATTTCATGTTGTTTTTATTATTAACATATTTTACAAAATCTCCCAAAGTACACAATTTTATGCAACAACAAAGTCGCTGTAAATGTCGACCAAAAACGCCCCCCCCCCCCAAAAAAAAAAAAAAACGAACGCATCATTTTACATTTAACGTTTGACATGAATGTGCCCGCATTTAGGAGCCTAAGCCATAATCATTTGGCTTCGTTAGGTCTTTGATGGGAGGCAAATAACTGTAAATGTTTATGTTCATGTTAATCGTTCTCTTAAGATGCATTTACTGGTTGGGCTCTTTTCGCACTATACACTGTGGGAGAGAGGGTGTGAGCATAGAGCCAGAGAGCGGTAGTCTGATGGGCGGCGGAGGTGTTAGTGAATGAATGAATGGTCGTTGGAAGAC
Source organism: Hydrotaea cyrtoneurina (assembly GCA_958296145.1). Taxonomy (NCBI): domain Eukaryota; kingdom Metazoa; phylum Arthropoda; class Insecta; order Diptera; family Muscidae; genus Hydrotaea; species Hydrotaea cyrtoneurina. The sequence continues at coordinate 76,640,641 of OY282514.1, read as the reverse complement.
GTGTACGATGTATAACGGAAAATCAAAGCACAAAGTGTATAACACTTCATGTGGTATAATAGCTGACTTATCACCCCCATCATGTGGGTACTTATGCTGGAGTGTGAACGTGCACACATGTGAGTGTGGGTGTGTGTGTGAGTGTGCAAACATTTGGAGATTCATGTGGCCCAGACACGGAAGAGTAGCAGCCCCTTGATTTTTATGACAAATTAATTTATAAGCAATTGACACTATAATCGTTAGATATGACATGAACAAGCACTTGTGATTTCATATGACACACACATACATACTGTTCAAAATATATATATATATATATGTACGTGTAAATATACAAACAATATCGTATGCGTTCCAAAAGAGTTCCTCTTTATGAAAATCCAGTCGCTGTTGTTTAAGCAACAGAAAAAAAACACACGAAAAGAACCAAAAAAATACCTTTTGCCAGTCCCTTAATCGTTCACCAGAGGATTATTAATCGTGTTGTTGCTCAGCGAAATTATTTATGGCATACATTACGGCGTTAAGGCAACAAAATAAACGGAAACCCTAATCAAAGCATACTTTAGGTTTGTCAAAAAACATTAAGAAAGGGAAGATGGTCTTTTTTTAAATCTCAAAAAGTGGAGATTTTTGTGTACGCATTTCAAGCAAACTGTTTAAATTACAAAAAAAATATTTTTCCAGATCCTTTTCATAACTTATTTAATGAATTCATTTACCTCAAGTGATCTATTGATAACAATTTTATTCATTTACTAGCAATTTGTATAGAAACAAAGGTTACAAAATACTAGAGCATATTCCAAGGGGCTGAAGAATACAATGAAAAGTAAAGCCTAATTTTAGGATTGTTAGAAAAACCGACAAATATTCCCAAATATATATACATATATATATGAATATAAATATAGTTGTGATTCAGTGCCGAAAAATACTGTTACATGAGTTAGGCTCTCATTGCAAATTGTTGTTCTTGTTGCTTCACTAAACAGAAAGCGAAAAAAAAGCAAGAAAAGAACATGGTCAAGCAAACATTTTTGACTGAAGTAGCTAAAAGTTTTATTTTTGCAAAAAGTGAGGTTTGGCAAATAGTTGAATAATTTAGTCAATTTTTGACGGATTTTTTTAAACAAAGTAGCGTTTTACTTGCAAATAAATATAAAAATTAAAAAATCTTACGGTTCCTTTATAAAATAAGCGTAAAATTATCGCCATAGTTGAAAAATGTCGAAAAAAGTGAGGAAAAACTGTGTTTGGTGAAGAAATACACAAAGAGCTTTTAAGCCAACCATGACAATATATATAGCATTACTACTTTCGTCTGTCCAAATCCGTTGAGAAACTGAAAATTGGTTAATAAACAAGTAACTAACTGGCTTAAAAGTGAATAGAGGTACGAAACCCCGGTTTTTTACCCGTATCTCAAAATTCGGATGTGACTTTTTTTTGTTGGAAAAAATTCATAAAATTTTTAAAATGTTATTAACTTTGTTAATAACTCTGAAACTAACATTCGTATTCAAATGCACAAAATGCGAAGATTTTAAATAATATAGTGATACATTTTTAATTTTTTTTTAAAGTAGTATTTTTAATATTTTTATTTATTTTAATTTTTATTTTTATTTTTATTTTTTTTTTATTTTTATTTTTATTTTTATTTCTATTCTATTTTTATTTTTATTTTTATTTTTATTTTTATTTTTATTTTTATTTTTATTTTTATTTTTATTTTTGTTTTGGGAATTTTTTTTATTTTTTCATTACTTTTTGTAAAGAAAATCCAGTCCCGAGAATTCCCGGGAAAACGTCGAAATTTTTTTTATTTTTATAATGGTTTGAAATCCAGAACTACCGGGACGTATTTCCAGGGAAATTTGTCGTTTTATGTTTTGGGTTAAAAAAACAATAATTCCCGATTACCCGGAGTTGAAAAAATTCGGGAAATTAAAAACCCTAGTCACAACACTCTCTCTACCACATTTCCCTAAAGTTTAAATATCCCATGGGATAAATGAGATTCGGCCAGATCGAACTTAATTAAATTGTTACTGACGTCTTCTTCACTTTATTTTTTTTTCATCAAGTCTCACGCCTCATGGCCTCACTTATAACACACGCACTCACAGTTGTGAATGCACAGATCCTGAGCTACTGCCCTTTTATGCACTCACTCTCACTCACACTCTCCCTTTCTCTCGCCGGATTTCTTCGCATATGTGTGTATGTTTTTTTTTCGTAGGCTTTACGAGATTGTGGTTGCTGTGGGTCGTTGGTTTTGTGTTTTTAAAATCTCCTTCGATGGCCCTATGAATGTATGTGTGTGTGTGTGTGTTTAAGCTTAAATATGTATAAATAAATGTTTATTGGTGTCAATAGCGTTTTAAAACATACTTAACAAACAGCGCCACTGCATCAATACCAGAACATACCAGTTTATGGCGGTAAAGACATAAATATGTTTACAGCCTGTTGTTGCATGCATGGCTTTATACAATTTTATGATTTACTCGCATTTTACTCTTATGCGATGATGACCGTAGGTCGTGCATGAGACGATGGCAATATAATGCACATGATGAGTCAATGAATACCAATGGTTTTTTTTTTATTACTAAAGGAAAACAATTATTATTTAATGAAATGCCTGGCTCTTGACATTCTTTTAATTATAACAATTGCCTACTTTGTGCAAGGGGTGGAGGAGGGGGGAAATGTTAAGGGACACTTGTTGTAGGGGTGGGTGGAAAATGAAAATCACATAAACGGAACATAATTATGAATATAACAGTTAATCTTATGTAGCTTTTCAGTTTTCTCCGAAAATATATTAACCTTTTATGGCTGCAATAAAGGCAAATTTTTATTTACTTGCCGCTGGCACAAGAATACAGTTACAAGTCAAAGTTCTCTTTTGAAAAGAGTAGTAAACTCACGTAATTGATATTTTCCAAGAAACAACGTACCCAATTCTCCTATTCCTATCGCTGGTACATTCAATATAAAACCTAATGAAGTTAATTTCGGTTATAAGTTCCTGGTACAAAATTCGTTTTTTTTGTCAATGATAATTATTTAAGGTTTTGTTTATTTTTTAATATTCAATAAAGTGATTACTTCTTCTGTATGAGAGAGAACAAATTTAAGAGAAATACATTTATAGAACTAACATCTGCAAAGATTTATATTCGGTACACTCTGCTTAATACACACACTTCAGATACTGTCAGTTATCCTTTCACGCGAGTCATGTTCGTTAGTGAGAGTTTAATCGCCGTATTCATACAAATTTAACAAATCTTTGTAATGAAAAATGTATGCAAATACAAAAACAATTTCCACAAATTTTTCTTAACAATGTTTTTTTTTTGATATCCATACCATACTAAATTAACTTTGCGAATTATGCCCGTAGGATGAAAATTCTGGGTGTGGCCGTAGGTGTCTCTAGCCCACTCCCTACATTCGATCCGCCGCCCTTGATATAAGTGGGCGTACTCAAACTTCATGAAATTGCAAAAGGATGAATAAAATGAAAAACATTTTATTTTTCAAAAATTAAAATATTAAAAAAAAAAAAAATTTTAATTTTAAATTGAAAATGTAAAAAATTTATTTTTTTTGAACAATTGAAATTGCATAAGCATGAACAAAATAGTTGTTTTGCCATAAATTTTTTTTTTTTTAAAATGAAAATAATAATTTTTTTTTAAATGAAAATAATAATATTTTTTTTCAAATAATTTTTTAAATTAAAGAAAAAATATTTTTTTTTGGGACAAACGAAATTGCGTTAGGTGAATAAAATGCAAATTGTTTTGCCATTTATTTTTAAAAAATGTAATTAACGAATCTCATATAGATTTTCGTAATCAGTGAGCAATTCTGAATTATAGTTTGATTATTTTTCTTTTCTTTTAGATACACCTTCAAAGAACAGACCATTCGGAAAATCTATGTACACATTATCTTAAGTACACACACTGTCAATGCACGCATAAATCAACGGATTTAAATTGTCACTTACCCCGAGCCCAACGGAGAACTGACAAAACCGTTGTCTACATTTAGGCTGCATAATTGAATTAATGCATAACGAAACTTAACCAAAGTACTGACACGGAATGCGGAAGCAAACACACACACACATACACACAACAGCCCCTCAGCCAGTCAGCCATACTCCCATACAGATTATCGCCGCATGCAATGGCCACTCACTAAAGAGGAATTTCACAAAAGCCAAATTTATCACTTCAATGGCTATAAAACAATTTGCTGATGATGTTAAGCAATGTAAGCCGCAACAAGCTTGTCAACATTTGAAAAGAAGATTAGATAAGAAAAGCCACAGCGCACAAACGTACAATTTCCTATCAGGGCATACAATGGAATTGCATACATGGGGGGGAGTTAGTTGACAAACACAATGTTAGTCATTCATTCATGGAGGGCTATGCCAGGGCCAGAGAGAGCGAGAAACTCTACAGAAATTTGTATTGGGCCCCAAAAACAAACAATAATAATAATAAAAAAAAGTTAAAAAGTTTTGCCTACATTTAGGCAATAAGCACTGGAGAAGTGAGGATTTTGTTGCATACATTTCGGAGTTAAGCAAACAATTGTATAAAGTTAACAGAGTTTAAGAATAATTTGAACTTTTGTATAAGCTCTAAAATATAAACTTTTTTGATTTTGATTTCCTTGTGAGAATTGTGAATTCTGTTTCTTTTTTTAAAGTTCTCGACCTTTACTGGGAAATCTAATTTCGTTTGCTATAAAGAAAAACTTATTTTGCTATTTGACCACAAAAACCACACACACTATCCACTGCCTACCTTTAGGATGTTTTTATTTTTCAATACCGCCTTTTCAACTTGTCATGTGCTAAGATCAACTAAAACTGTTGCCTACATTTTGGCTTTTCAGTTTTTATGGGCAGGCGGATAATTAGCTGTGATTTGTTTTTCGCTGCGCCAGTAGTAGTGACATTATCACGAGATTAGATAAGATTATGTTTAAAACAGTTATGGGAAATGCTACACATTATCGCGACTCGATATGAGTGTGAAAAAAACGAGCGGGAAAAGTTGTAGTGGTATTATTTTTTTAATATCACAGAGTTTCGTTATCGGGAAAACTATTCACAGAGATTAGTGTTCATTAGACAGAAATGCTCGCTGTTGAATAGTCTGCGATTTGTATGAAGCTTTGTTTATTGGTTTGGTCGGTTTTAATTGAAATTTATAACACGTTTCCAAAGAATAAAAAAAAAAATGTCAAAGTTATTAGAAAAATTAGTTACGAAGGTTTGCCGCTGTAAGGCACTCGGACGAATAATATACAAATTTGTTTATTGAGCGGCGCACAGTGATCCAAAATCAAATCTCATAACTGGATAGTTAAAAATTTGTGTAAATTTTTTTTTTGGTCATATTGGAAGTAGAAGAGAAGTTTTGCCTTAAGTTCGCCGATGCGGGCATCAGAAAATGCGTTTCTTCTGTTTCCCCGAAAAACCTAAAAATTCAGAAATAGTCAACTTTAGAAATATTTCTACAATATATTCAATTGACCGATTTTTAATACCAATACCTTTTAATAATCCTGCACTCCTTGCCTAAAATCAATTTTCTACAGAACTCGAAAATGTTCACTAGATCAAAATACATTTGACCAAAGGAATTGGATTCTGGACCACTGTGCGGCGTTCACAGCAAAAGTTACATTTCTGAATGTTCAATTATCAGTAGCCAATATTTGTCAGTCGGTTCCTTAAAAAATATTGTCTAAATCGAATTGAGCATTTGAATTATTGCAGAACATGAAGAAGTGACGTTCAAAATTTCAATATTCCCCGTTTTTCAGCGTAGTCGATGAAGACATTCGGGAAAAAGCTGAATTTTTCTGATATCTAGTGGAGGCCACTTTTGGGGTTTTGAGTTAAATTAGGTTAGAATACAACTTTTCCAATATATGCATGCGTCACTCCTACAAGTGGGCAGCATTAAATACTACTAGAAGTAGGCAACACAAAATAATCCAAAAATTAGACAAAAAGTAATCCTAAAAATAGAAAAAAAGTAATCCTAAAATAGACAATAAAGTAATGCTAAAAATACCCAAAAAATAATCCTAAAAGAAGGGAACACAAAATGATCCTAAAAGTAGGAAATATAAAGTACTCCTAAAAATCGGCAGCATAAAATACTCCTAAAAATAGGCGGCATTAGCTACTCCTAGAAGTAGGCCATACAGAACAATAATAAAAGTAGACAAAAAAGTAGTTGTAAAATAGACAGCATTAAATACACCCAGAAGTAGGCAAAACAAAATACTCATAGAAGTAGGCATCGTAAAATAATCCTAAAATTAGGCTACAAAAAGTACTCTTAAAAGTAGGCACCATAAAATACTCCTAAAAATAAGCAACATCAACTTTTATAATTTAATAAAATATTTTTTTTGAATTTTGTAAACTTTTTTTTTGTAATTTAATAAAAATATTTTTTGTTTCTGTAATTTTAAAAAACATATTTTTTTTTGTGATTTTCAAAATTATTTTTTTTGTAATTTTAAAAACATATTTTTTTTGTAATTTTAAAAAAATATTTTTTTTGTAATTTTAAAAAAAAAACATTTTTTTCTTTGTAATTTAAAAAAAAATTATTTGTTTGTAATTTTCAAAAATATTTTTTTTTATAATTTAAAAAATCATTTTTTTTGTAATTTAAAAAAATATTTTTTTTTTGATTTTCAAAAATATTTTTTTTTTATAATTTTAAAAAAATATTTTTTTTGTAATTTTAAAAAAAAACATTTTTTTCTTTGTAATTTAAAAAAAAATTATTTGTTTGTAATTTTCAAAAATATTTTTTTTTATAATTTAAAAAATCATTTTTTTTGTAATTTAAAAAAATATATTTTTTGTGATTTTCAAAAATATTTTTTTTTTATAATTTTAGAAAAATATTTTTTTTTGTAATTTTAAAAAATATTTTTTTTGTAATTTTTTTTAAAAAAATTTTGTAATTAAAATTTTTTTGTTGTAATTTTATAAAAATATTTTTGTTGTAATTTTAAAAAAATATTTTTTTTGTCATTTTCAAAAAAAAAAATTTTTATAATTTAAAAAAAAAAATTTCCTGTTTGTAATTTTAAAAAAATATGTCTTTTGTAATTTAAAAATTTTTTTTTTTGTAATTTTAAAAAAAAATATGTTTTTTTGTAATTTAAAAAAAATGTTTGTTTTTGTAATTTTAAAAAAATATTTTTTGTGTGATTTACAGAAATATTTTTTTTTTATAATTTTAAAAAAAATATGCTTTTCTTTTTGATTTTATAAAGTATTTTTTTTTCGTAATTTTGTAAACTGAAGTTCTTAGAAAAATTACTGGAGGTTTTGAAATCTACAGTGTCTAACTTATTATGTCCAGTTCTTTCGAAGTCGTCATATGTGTTTCGAATGGTAGACAACACAACATACTCCTAAGACAAGGCGACATAATTTTTGTTTTGTAGTTTTGAAATCTACATTGTCTGCAGTTCTGTCGAATTCGTCATATGTGCTTCGAAAGATTTCAAATAATAATTTGTTTACACTGCTGAAGAGCTTTAAATAAAATTTCAAAAAAAAATCTCATAAATTCTTTTAATAAAAATTAAAAATATGCCACAAAGTTATGTTTTGCCTTCGACGAAAAATAATTGTCTCCTCTGACCAGGAACTTTTTTTTCTGCCAAAAAAAGCTTAAAAAATAACACCCTCCTTTCCAACACACACATATCCCCTTATTTTCTTTCCTATCTTCTCTGAGGACCATCTCAACTTCAACTCGTATCCTTTAAGACTTTATTAACCCTTAAGAAACGTTTATAAGGCTTCACATATGGGGGAGCAACTTTTTGAAAATAAAAAAGTTTAACCTTTTTTTTTTCCGTTCGTTTGCCTGAAATTGTATTTCTCACATTTCTGTGCAAAGCGATGAGAGCCATAATTTCAGTAAACGTATTGCACACATGTTGCAAATCAACAAGAAAAATCAAGTGTTTCGTTTTATTTTATTTAATTTCCATCCCCTCTCCCGCACGCTTCTGTCGTGTTCTCATATCCTTTATTTTTTTTTTCTTGTATTTCCCATCGACTTGTTGGCAGTTAAGTCACACAGCTGGCCAAACTGGATGTGCTTATTGACCACTTGTTCCTTGTGCCACAGATACAGGCTAAGACTGGAGTGTTCCTTCCTGGGCCCAGGGTGTGCTGGTGGTGTGCTTGTTAATCTTATTGGGTGTTAAGCCAAAGGACTAACAAAGTTTTTTTTTCCCCGTCCATGCCAGCAAAAGGATGTTAACAATTTCCGAGTGTTGTGTCGAGGGGGGGTGGGGCCAGGGATTGTCTGTGTACACTCTGGCCTTCCTATCCTTTTTTTTTTGTCTGTACAGGATTTACGTACGTTTCTTGTTGCTTTTCTTAGTATTTTTGTTTTGTTCTTCTTTTTTTTGTGGTAGGATGAAAGCAGGAACCTTTAAGTGAAACTGAAATTTGTTTACGATTTGTTTAACCGGCAATGACACTGTTGGAATTTAATACAGCGAACCTTGAGGCCAGCGTTTGTCTTGAAAGAAAAAACTTGCAAAATTGTAAAAGTGATATTTGATGTTTGAGTTATTTGAAATGTTTTTCGGTTAGACATTTCTGGCGGACATTGGTCGGCAAACATCTGTGTTATATCAAATCAAACATTCCATTGCCATTCATATCCGCGCAGAGAAAGAGAGTGAGAGGGAGAGAGTTGGAGAGGGTGACACCATATTAAATTCACTTGGTCATCAATCAATGTTAATAAAAACGTATTTCTTTTTTGTGTAAACACTTGTCCTTTTAAGGATATTATTACAGGCGCAATGAGAGCCAACAGCCAATGTTTGGACATTGAATAGCTGGAAAATCACATTAAGGCGAATGAAATTAAATCGTTTGAAAAACAAACAAAGAAAAAAACAGAAATGCGAAAAAATCAATCAATTTTGAAAAGCATAAAAAGGGAATTACACTTTTAAGGATACACATACACATATTAGTTCACGGGCTAGAAAATTAAGGCCAAATGTAAATTGACAATTTTCCTTGAAGGATTTTAAAAAGTGTATACAGTGTACTCTCTCACAAGCGGACACCTAAGGGACAAGGAGAGAGTACACTGTTTATTCTTCACGAAATGTGAATTGTTATGGCATTCTAAAGAAAAATTTAAAGTTTAAAAATGTTCAAGGACCTGCATGGATACTATTTAGGACTGGTAGAATTTTCAGTTTTAGAAAATTCCAAACAAAATGGTGATTATTTCGAAAATTTCATGAATTGAATCTAAAGGGATTCAAGCTTTACAATTATCCTGTGCCTGTTGATGAAGATTCCGGCACTAACTAATACATTCCATCGAAATGATTCCCCCCGTCCTTCCCCTCTCAATATTAAACTTATGAACATTAAATCCTATCCAATCTTTGCGAAAACGTCTAACTTTCATTCAACAACCATAAGAAAATATTGTAATACGAAACGCAATTGTAGGAGAAATCTGACAAACTTTGTTCGACCTTAATGAGGTTTAAGTTTACACCGTAATGTTGATTAAATGTTTTAAAAACTGATTTGAAACTGAAAAGTCTGCGAAAGCTGTTCGACACGAAATTCTATTAAATTACCCCCCACTCTTAGTTGTGTTGGGTAAGTGGCAAATTGGCAAATGCTGCATACTTTTAGGTGCTGATCAAATAACCAGCAAAGTTGTGATGTTATTTGCATTAAATTTGATATTATGTTCGGCATTAAGGTTAAAACTGCCGCTATTGGTTGATTTGAAGAAATTTCATTTCACTGCAACGGACATGCAATTTTGTTTACCCATTAATGGGTAAATTTTGAAAACTGTTTATTTATTTACTATTGGCAGTACAAAAAAGCAGAAAATATATTTTTTTAATCCTATTTGCACCAAGCTAAATTTGTAACGGAAAGTAGCAGTAGTAAAACAGCAAAATGCTTTATAAATACAAAAATTTTGAATTTTTTTAACGTAAACTATTTAAAGGAAACTCAGAAGAAATGGTACGATAATGACTAATGTCAAATAAAATACATTTACATTTATTTCAAAAATGGTGACCCGAATTCACTTCCGGGTGCGAATAGGGTTAAGTAAAATTAAACCAATTTGACCAAATGTATAAATGAAAGGAATTATATTTAATCGGTGCACTCTCTTTACTTACTTACTTATTTTCCCTAACATTCCATGAAGGAACAGACGGGGAACTTCTCTCGAATCAGTGAGCTGTGTACGAGATAATTTTGTATACTCACTGACCGGTACCTACTGTTTAAAGTCGGCTCCGAAGGGCTAATGCTTTTCTAGTGAAGTTTTACATGGCTTAGAGAAAAAATCAATTTTAATTTTTTTTTTCCAAAATTCAAAATAGTTTTAAATAGATAATTTATCATGGGTTTGGTGTTTTTTGAAAAGAAATTCAAAAATTTATGTTCTAAGAAAATCCCTAATTTCTTTTTGACACGATTCCGTTATAAAAATCCAAAAAAATAATCAAAAGTTGAAATTATGCTGGATTTTGTTACCCAACAAACGTCTCTTTTACTATTTAAGCTTTCTTAAGGTTTTCCATAAAATCTTAATATAGATTTACCCTCGACACTGATTCACTGACTCTGTCACGCAGTACGTAGGAATTTAAATAGGCATTCTATAATTTTCTTTTTCTATAAATAATAATAATAAAAAAAATAATATTTTTTTTTGTACAGAAATTGTGTTTTCCCCAAATTTTTTTTTTACAAATTTTTTTTTTTACAAAATTTTGTTTTTCAACAATTTTTTTTTTTCAACAAAAATTTTTTTTCCAACAAAATTTTTTTTTTCGACAACATTTTTTTTTTTCCATAAAAATTTTTTTTTTCGACAACTTTTTTTTTTCTGCAAAAATTTTTTTTTCAACAAAATTTTTTTTTCGACAACATTTTTTTTTTCCACAAAAATTTTTTTTTTCAACACAATTTTTTTTTCATATTTCAACGGGCGCCATAGGCGCATTACAACTTACTAGTTGAAAATGGTACGTGTGCACTTTTATCCAAGAAAAAAAATCGTTTTCTGGGACTTTTTCGAATTTATTTTTGTCAGTTGTCACAACTTAGAAAATCTGCTTAATTCATCATTCAGTGCAACTTTCATGTTTTAAAATTTCGAAAAAGTGCCTCAGCGCCGTCCTATTTTTTTTGTCAAAACCCAAAATTGTGCTCAATAGAGAGTTCGACCCAGATGCCGTTTTCGTTTTCCAAAAAAAAATCCAAAAATATTCCAGTTCTAAAAAAATCGCCAATTTATATTGTCATTTTTTTTGATATAAAAAATTTAAATTATTTAAAAGTGTAGTTTTAGGATTATGAGAAAAAAACGCCCATTGAAAAAAATTGACAGAACTGTCGTTTTGTGTGTTTTTGTCCAAACTGGAAATTGTGTTAAATGGAAAATTTGGCAAAGATTGTTTTGATGTTTTTCAAAAAAAAAATCTCTAAAAATTCTACTTTTAAGAAAACAGAAAATTATTGAAAATTGAAAATGGTATTGATTTGTGTTTATCGAACCCAATATGGTTTCATGTTTTCGAAAAAATCGCCAATTTCCAAAAACAATTGTCACAAAGACAATTCTCTTAACTGGATAATTTGGCAAAGATTGTTTGAATGCTTTTGAAGAAAGAATCTAAAAGTATTCCTGGTCTTTAAAAAAGTGAATTTATATTTGAATTTTTTTCCGATATCAACAACATCGTGTCTTTGCTGATTGAGTCCTGGCCTCATTGATCGCAGTATTAGTGACAGCTAAAACTAGGCAAGCACTAATCGAGGAATTCGCTCATCCATCCCCCAAAGTAGGCCATGATTATTCTTACAAAACTCTTTTAATCCTTTACCAAGGATTATCTTCGACCTGGCGACCAATACAAGATATAAATGATGTACACCATGGCCTCTGAACTTTAAGCACATTAAATTACACTTCTAAGACACACAGCCAACCAGCCATTGTCCACTTTGCCTTGGCCCCGGCCTCCGAAGAACTTAATTTATTTAATTAACCGTCTTCTGTAAATATGCATTGAACTGTGCTGTGACTTTGCTCACGCCCAAGCAAACTTTCTGGCAAATTAATCTAAATAATCTTTTAAACTCATTCGTAAGATTGTTGGGCTGCACGAGGGTGGGGAGGGGAGGGGATGCCATAAAAAACAACGATATTTATTAAATACCTACAAATTCCTTCCCAACAAAAAAAAAAAAACACGGAAAAAATTAGAAACTTTCTCCAGGCATGCCAAGAGAAAAATAACAGAGCCAAGAGTACGTAGTACAGCGTTTTACATGTCTGTCGTCGGGAATTATCGGGGAGAACAGCAGAAACACCAAGCAAATGGCAACAAAGTGAAATGGGAAATTGTACAAGCGCTGAGCTTAAACTTAAAACTATTTAAAGAAATAACAAAACAATACCAACAAAATACCCACACAAAAGATTGAACACAATGCCATTGCAAAACTTTCCCCACAAATGTTCAGACGTACAGTGGGTGAGGCAGGCGGACAGACGGGCAGTCAGGCAGTCAGGCGGGCTGCCCTTTACCAAATGACAAATCAAATGACAAGTTTTCGCCGCACATGCAGTGTGGCGTTTGCTATCGCTACCTCTTTTCATTGTGGCCAACAATCCTCACCGAATATCAGCCGTTACAACACCAACGCCTGAAATCATGCTACGGCTCTAAAACCAACAGCCAACCAACAAAAACAACGGCGATAACGAAAACGCAACAGTTTGAATGGAGATGAGTTGTGTTCGAAGCTGGCGGGCATAGTTCTAATGAAACCAGGCACACCCGCCCATTGCGGGCTTCCAAATGCACCACTTGAAAGACACAGCGAATGTTAGGGGGCAACGAGGTGCAGGCCTTTGGGTTTTGGGAAATTGTTAATTTAGATCGCAAAAATGGAGTTTTGTTCAGTTCGTGGCGGAGGTAGAAGTAAAGTTGAGGGGAAGTTAGATGGATCGGCAGGTGTGGAGAAAAACATAACTTAAAAACAAATAATCGTAATCAAAAGCTGTAAATAATTAAAAATAATTATACGCTAAGATGACCACTGTAAATAAATGGCAAATAAATCATACGCTTAAAAGGCCAACGGAAAATTAATAAAAGTAATCATAAATAAATAAAAGTAATCATACGCTTAGGAGGCCTCTGTAAATAAGTAAAACTAATCATACGCTTAGGTGGTCAAGAACAATAAATAAAAGTAATCATACGCTTAGTAGGTCTCTGTAAATAAATAAAACTAATCATACGCTTAGAAGGCCAACGGAAAATTAATAAAAGTAATAGTACGGCTAGATGACCAACGAAAATAATTAAAAGTTATCATACGCCTAGGTTGCCTTCGCAACTAAATAAAAGTAGTCATACGCTTAGGTGCATTACTGTAAATAAATAAAAAATAAATCATACGCTTAAAAGGTCAAGATAAATAAATAATAGTAATCATACGCCTAGGTTGTCCAGGAAAATAAATAAAAATAATCATACGCTTAAAAGGTCAAGGAAAATAAATAAAAGTAATCATACGCTTAAAAGGTCAAGATAAATAAATAATAGTAATCATACGCCAAGGTTGTCCAGGAAAATAAATAAAAATAATCATACGCTTAAAAGGTCAAGGAAAATAAATAAAAGTAATCATACGCTTAAAAGGTCAAGGAAAATAAATAAAAGTAATCATACGCTTAAAAGGCCAATGAAAATAAATAATAGTAATCATACGCTTAGGTGACCAAGGAAAATAATTAAAAGTAATCATAGGCTTAGGTGACCAAGGAAAATAAATAAAAGTTAGGAGGCCTCTGTACATAAATAAAACTAATCATACGCCAACGAAAATAAATAAAAGTTATTATACGCCTTCGCAAATAAATAAAAAATAAATTATACGCTTAGAAGGTCTACGGAAAATTAATAAAAGTTATCATACGCCTAGGTTGTCCAGGAAAATAAATAAAAATAATCATACGCTTAAAAGGTCAAGGAAAATAAATAAAAGTAATCATACGCTTAAAAGGTCAAGGAAAATAAATAAAAGTAATCATACGCTTAAAAGGCCAAGGTAAATAAATAAAAGTAATCATACGCCTAGATGCCCAACGGAAATAATTAAAAGTAATCATACGCTTAGGTGACCAAGGAAAATAATTAAAATTAATCATACGCTTAGGATGCCTCTGTAAATAAATAAAAGTAATCATACGCTGTAATATTTTAACACTGTGAATAATAAAAAGTAATCATACGCCCTATGGAAAACAGAAACAAAATTATTTATACGCAGAGATAGCGAAATACGGAAGCAATGACCACTGTAAGCAATTAAAAGTAATCATACGCCCACTGGCAAACAGAAACAAAATTATGTATACGCAGCGATAGCAAAATACGGACCCCTCTGCGTGTCGCAACCACAGGGTTCTCCAACAAGAGGTGTTATTTTGGTATTCAAAGAAAAATTTAATTTTTTGAGATAAATGATCGGATGTTTATTTCATAATAAAGAGGAAGGTCGGCCGTTAATAATGAAAAAAAAACCTCAGCCAAATGACCACCTCGACCACGCTTACAGGACCATATCCTTTTCATGAAATTTTCCATAACCAAATCGCAAAGTGGCTGCCCCATGTCCTCAATAGCCTCACGAATTCTTTCTTTGTGGTCATCAATGTCAGGCGATTGTTCTCCAAAGTGTCCTGTTCAACTAGATTGTCCTTGCTCCCAACCGTCTGTTGTTCGAATATCTGAAATTTTCGCATATCAAATTTAGCTTGTACAGGGGGAAAAAATAAACACGGCAAGGAAGACTCCGCAATGTCTTGTCGTCCATTTCCATCGAGATCACACTTGGGTGTTAACCGAAACCGTTGTGGTTCCAAGCCGCCCAAGTCACCTGAGAGCTTCTGATATGAAATGGAGTTTGTGTATGGAATGCATTGAAAGCGTCATGGAGGATTTTGGAAATACTGACCCATCATGATCGCCAGCTATTTCTCGTTCGTCCATGTGAGAGCTTCCAGTTTGAAATTGAGCTTGCCTATGGAAAGGTGTGAAAACCTCATGAATTGATCAGCAGTGAGTGATCAACTAATTTAGTCCTGCTTGGCAGAAATATGTGTTTTTTTTTTTAAAAAAACTTGCAATGGCCAGTTAGACCACCAATGTTTTTCAAATCTTCTCAAAACAAAAAACTTCTGTTCAAGTCGAAATTCAATTTTCATATTTTCCCAAACCCATCACACCACCCCTCTCATGTGCCTTTGGTTATGGATATGGTTTTATTTTTGTACGCGAACGTTTGTTTAAACTTTTGTACACCATTTGAATACCCGCAGAAATTACACAACAACAAAAGCGTGCACGACAAAAAACAACGGCTAAACTTTTGTGGAAGTTCTCAAAAGCATCAGCCAAACGACAATGGCAAAGCAAATGAAAAAGAGAAAACAAAAAACACAACAACAAACGATGGAGACGAATTAAGTTTCTCAACTGTCAACAAAGCGTAAAAGACGACGACAAACATTTCCATATTATTTTCTATACAAATGCTAACGATATTTTTTGTTTTGGTGGATATGTTTGTCCGTCCGCCCTGTAGTTTGGAAACTGGCCCATCCTTGTTTGCGCCATAAAGTAGGCAATGTAAACGTTCAGCCATACACGATTGTTTGGCATATATTTCACAGCGACCGGCGACCGGCGAGTGAGGGAGTTGGGCCTGTTGTCAATTAATGTGTACAAGTTGTAAACTTATTAACGCCTATAAGTGTTCAGTTAAGTGTATAATTAAAAGCGGATTTTTCGTTGTTGCTGTTCCAACAGTCTGTGCCTCCGCACTCACACACACACGCATACTCTTTATGTTAAAGTGTGGGTAATTGAATTGGTTATTGAAAGTTATTTAAAATGGAATTTAAATAATGTTTCTCCGGTTTATTGTGGTCTGTGTGTGAATTGTTAAATACGAGTGGCCACATTACCACATTTTTGTTGGGAGCACCCCAAAAGTAGGCCAACCATTTTGGCTTTAGCTCTTTTTTTGTTTTTGTTTACAGCCAATATTTAATGGGGAATTTAAAGATTATTGAAAATGAAGTGCTTTTAAATAGAACTTTAGCTTAAGTGAAATTTTATTTAATTGTGATGGTGAATTTTTAAAAATATTATTAATATTTAAATTGTTTTTCCATGGAGAAAAAAAGATAGCCACGGCTGCAGACTGCATTTGTAGTTGAATTGGGAGTTCTACGATTTGGATAAAATCGTAAAAAAAATATTTTTTTTTAAAAAAAAAAGAAAAAAAAAAAATATTTTTTTTTCAAAAATGTAAAAAAAAGATATTTTTTTTCAAAAATGTAAAAAAATATTTTATTTTAAAATTTTTTATATTTTTTTCGAAACCGTAAAAAAACATATTTTTTTTCAAAAACGTAAAAAAAATATTTTTTAAAGAAACTTGTGAAGAGATTGCGTTAGTTTATCGTAAACTAGCTGACCCGGTCCGCGTTGCTGGCCCTAAGCAAACATTAGTGTTGTATTACACATATTTATATAGGAAAGGGGAGTTTTTATCCCTTTTGCCATTTTCACCCCCTAAATGTAGATAAATCCAAACAATGTGTAGCCTATGTTACTCGCGGGGTTATTCGGAAGATTCCGTGAAAATTTCATCAAAATCGGTCTAGCCGTTTTCGAGTTCATACGTTACATACATACACACATCCATTTTTATATATATAGATATAGATATATAGATATATAGATAGATAATAACAATTATCAGAATGTACAATTTTTTTATTTTTTTAAAAAAGTAAAAAATATTTTTTTTAAAAATTTTAAAAAACAATATTTTTTTCGAATATTTTTTTTTAAAAATGTTTTTTTAAAAAATTTAATAATAATAACAATTAACAGACTCTAGAAAAAATTATTTTTTACAAACGTAAAAAACATTTTTTTTTCAAAATTTTAAAAAACAATATTTTTTTTAAAAATTTAAAAAAAAATTGCAATTAAAAAATATTTTGTAAAAATGTAAAAAATGTTTTTTTTTTAAAATGTAAAAAAATGTTTCTTTTAAAAAATGTAAATAAAATTTTTAAAAATTGTAAACAAAACTTTTAAAAAATTTAAATAACATTTTTAAAAAACATAAACAAAATTTTTCAAAAATTTAAACAAAATTTTTAAAAAATTTAAACAAAATTTTTAAAAAATTTAAAGAAAATTTTGAAGAAATTTAAACAAAATTTTTATAAAATATAAACAAAATTTTTAAAAAATTTAAAAAAATGTAAACAAAATTTTAAAAAATTTAAAAAAATATTTTGTTTGTGGTAAATACAGACAGTTATCAGATTTTAAAATTTTAAAAACTAAACTTGAACTTAAAATTGTTTTTAAAAATCCCTAAAAAGTATGCAACATTTTCTGTAGACGAAATTAATAGTTAGTTTTTTTTTATGCAAAGGAAACATTTAGAAGACAATGGCACCGCCACATTCGAAACATCTCCCTAAAAAGAGATTTTTTTTAAAAAAATTTTAAATTTTTAATATTTTTTTTCAAAAAAAAAGAAGAAAAAAATTACGAGAAATTGTAATTGAAACAGCTTCCTTCCTAGAAGCCTTAACCCATTCATAGCCAGAGATGCCATATGACACAGAGAAAAGGATTTCGTAAAGTTAAAAATATCAATGGAGACGAACTCATGATTCCTTTTTATAAAATATAAATTTTTTTTTAAAAAAAATGTCTGGGTCATGAATGGGTTAATCATGTACCCGTTATTTATTATTATTATTGTCCATACATTTAGGCTTTTCCCAAACAGCCAACTTGTTTTTCATAATTCCGAAATAAATGAATCGAAATGAAATATCGATGAGACTTAAATTTTTCAAAATTTTTCAAAATTTTGAGCAATTTCTATTTTTCTTAACAGACTTTTTACTTTTCCGCCTCGTTGTGCATATCTGGAATGGGCCATCGGACCTCGATGGAATGGGTAGCAATGGAAAGGCATTAAAGTAACGAGTATGATGAGGTTTCGTACTTTTCATAATATGACTACAGGCCATTAGAATGGTTGTATTTTCCTATATATTCTGATTTTTAGCATAAAAGTTCGAAATGCGTATGGGTTACTAAAAATCCAATAGACTGTAGAAAGTAGACGTCTACACCGTTACTTTGATCCATATATCGTTTGATTCCTATTAGCCGTTCAAGAGTTATACGCTGTTAAATTTTTGTCTGTTTTACAATCGAGCTTCTGTCAAATTCTGGTCGCCTGGTAGTAGTCCCAAAATTGGATAATTACAAAGGCCATTTTACCAAGCCGAGACAACAACAATCACTTAACATGGCTCTAATATTAGGCTTTCAACAAATTGGTTTTCATTTTTTTCATATTTCAGCCAAAATATGTGAATCAAATTTTCGAAATTGTGTTTTCTTTTATTTTATAGATTTTTACTTTTCAGTTTATTGTTGAACATTTAAATGTATTTTGTTTTAAATTTTTTTTTTACTTTTTCGAAATATCCTGAATATTTTATTTACTTTTATTTTATAGATTTTTAAATTTGAACATTAAAATTATTTTTTGTTTATAGATTTTTGACTTGAATGTTTTCTTTTCTTTAATTCTATAGATTTTTAGTTTTTAAATTTGAACATTATTTTTTTTTATAGATTTTTAGTTTTTTTCTCGTTGTCAAATCACGAGCATACATTTAGGCTTTTCACAAATCAGATTTTCCCGTTTCTTCATATTTTCAAAATATCCTGAATATTGTATTTTCTTTTATTTTAGAGATTTTAAATTTTTAAAATTTAAAATTAATTTTTTTTTATAGATTTTTTACTTTTTTCTCTTTGTCCAATAAAGTGTGCATTTAGGCTTTTAAAAAAATCAGCTACCTTGTTTTTTCATATTTCCTCAAATATTTAATTTTTTTTGATAGATTTTTTTTTTACTTTTTTTCTCGTTTTCATATTTTCGAAATATCCTGAATGTTTTATTTTCTTTTCTTTTATTCTATAGATTTTTGTTTTTCAATTTGATTTTTTTTTATAGATTTTTTAGTTTTTTTCTCTTTGTCAAATAACGAGCATGCATTTAGGCTTTTCACAAATCCGATTTTGCTGTTTCTTCATATTTTCAAAATATCCTGAATATTTAATTTTCTTTTATTTTAGAGATTTTTAATTTTTAAAATTAGTTTTTTTTTTATAGATTTTTTACAATCTAATTGTACAAAACATACAATTAGGCTTTTCACCAGTTCAGCTCATCAGTTTTCCTGTTTTTCATATTTTATTTTCGAAATTTGGCGTTTGCCACATCCTCGCCATTCTATTATTTTTTTTTTACTAAGATTCAATAAAAAAGCATACTTTTAGGCTTATACAAAAATTATAGCCTACATTCAGGCATAGTGAAATGAAATTATTTGTGGCTGCAACCAACAAAGCAAATCCCCGTTGACACTAAAATTACTTAACCAAATGACATTAAACTAATAAACAATAATAACTAAAAATAAAAATCTCTTAAGTGTATTCAATTAATGACAATAACAGTTTCATTAATAATGCACACGCACTGTGGGTCGGAAGAAAAAACCTATAATTATGCTGAACACAACTGAAATATACATGACAACTATCAAGGGAGTATTGACATGTAAATTAATTAAATTAAGTTTCAATTTTTATGCGAGAGCTGCAAATAAACAGAAATTCAAAGTTTATGGGGCAAACAGAAAAATGGAATCTAAAATTGAATTGATTGGATTGGAATGGAATGGCAAACCAGAGCCAGCATTTAGAGGTCAGTGATGTCTGGTATATGAATAGAGGGTTAGACACACAATTATAAGAAAGACTGCAATTATGGGGTCGCAGAAAAAAACTGGTTATCTTTTAAAAAAAAAACACACACAGTTTAAATGTCAAAATATTTCTTTCTTTCTTTTGGTACAACAAACCCATTCGAGTATTTTCACAGCTATTGATTTTTGTTCTGCTCGTTGGTGGCTCTTCAACGTCGTTTGCGTTTTCTATTCAAATAACATTTGCATGAAATGTGATACTCGAAAGAACTCGTTGTCCCCCTTTTTTTTTGTGTATGTGAGGGGTTTTAAAACTTTTTTCATGTTCTCTGTGTGTGTGTGTGTGTTTTTTTTTTGAGTACACACTTAGGCATACATTTCAGTTTACGTATGTGTGTGATAACACGATTTACGAACAACAACAGAAACATCCACCTCCACACACACCCCACCCACATGTTGTACAATCACTTGCTGCCGAGTGATTATGTTTAAATATGAGTTACTACTCATGGCCAACATGCTGATTAAGGGGTGAACGTTCGTAGGCAGCCGACATCGTCTGCCCTGGCTGGCAGTTGCATTTCCGTAATTTCATGTTCGGTCTGAGGACTCTGTGTAAAATGTTGCACTGGCCCAGCCAAGTCATGTCATGCCACAACATCATTACCACCTGGACGCCAATGCCGACATTTAACACCGCCCTCAGTTGGTTGCGGGCACTCCAATTGTTGTCAATGGCATAAACGTAGAGTTTCATGACTTGAAAACTCCACTTATAGAAAATAGTATGTACTACCTGCCCGGCGGCTGTTGTTGTTGTTGTTGCTGTTGTTAAATAACTACAATAAATAATTAATAGGCTGTATAAACTCAGAAAATGTGTGGTCAAATCGCATAGTCTTTGTTGGGGTTAACAAAATTATTAAATAAAATAATTGTGGCAGAAAGAATTTTCATAAAATATTTATAATTTCAATGTAAGTGAACTAAACTAGAGAAAAAAAATAAATAAAGTATTCGTGTTGCATACACTTGGGCGGCATGCCTGCTAGGAGAGGGAAGAGTGCATTTGAAGGGTCATATAAAATGCTAGAAAGGCGCCCCGGTAGGCGAGTTGGTAGCGTGCTTGCCTATTAGCTTGGGGATTGTGGGTTTGATTCCCACCAGAGGCTTTGGTCTGTCGCTGCAAAAATCTAAAACATATGGTCTGTGTCACCCGGTTTACCCTTGGACCCAAAAATTAGAATATAAATTTACTTTGTATTGTAATTTAAAAAAAATAAATTGCAAAAATTTATGACAAAAATTTATGATATTAAGGAGCAATATTTTCGAAAAAAAAAAATACAAGTTGTGTTGCTTTTCAAAATATTTAAAAGACAAATTCAAAAAAATGGCTTTATCGTACTTTTTAGAAATTGTAAATAGTAGAAATTTAATTTTTAAATTTTTTTTATATCGAAATTACCAAATAAAATGTAGTTTTTTTTTCGAATTTTGTTTTAGTAAAGCTACGGCAGTCGAAACATTTCGTTCAGCACAGAAATAATAATGTCAGTTATGATACGATTTTTGCAACAAAAAAACTTAAAATAGTGGGGGGCCGTGAGAAAAACTTACTATTAATTTTCAAAAAAAAATTTGTGTTTCGATTGTTTTAACATCGAAACAATGACCAAATAAAAAATAGTTTTTTTTTCAGTTATTTAATTTTTTTAGAAATATTTTTAGTTAATGGCAAGACAATCTATGTGGAATCCTTTATTCTCTATTTTGACTTTCGAAAAAATAAGTAAAATGCCAGTTGTGGCATTCGTTTGAAATTGGGGATTTTTTTAAAAATGTCCAATAGAAAAATCTAGCATTTTCAAAAAAAAAATTTGTTTTCGAATTTTTAACATCGAAAGCACCAATTAAAAAATAGTGTTTTTTCAGTTCTACCTTTTTTTTAGATTTTTTTGTTTGGTTTATGTCAAATCCTCTATTCAGCACAATTTTTAATTTTCGAAAAAATAAATAAAATGCAAGTTGAACCACTTTTTTGAAATTGGCGATTTTTTTAAATTTTCTAAAAAAATTTGTGTTTTCGAAAAATTACATTTTTTAAGATAAATGAAGCTCACATTTGGTTGAATGTGAATTTGTTTCGTTAACGGCACAACAATCTAAGTCGAATTATCTATTTATTAAAAAATTATTTGTTTTTAAAAAATTACAAAATGGCGATTTTTCGAAGTTGGTGATTTTTTTTTCTTTCACGGTTTTTGCTTTTGTTATTCGATTTCTAGATGAATTATTAGTTTCTATGTTTTGAAAAATTGAAATATTTTACGAAACGACATCATGTTTTATGTTTGCTTTGATTGCAGGCAAGGAAGCTGCCACTCTTCTTCATTGGTACTTGCTGAAATTATTGGTAAATTGGTGTAAAACGCGAACTAATGTTAATTGCAAAAGATATTAAATAAAATCCTCCCCCATTCAAAAACCACCCCAACCAGTCAACGACCGTGAATTTTTGTCCCCATCAATTCATTGTTTAAATAAATATTCCCTCTCGTTAACAATGGTCCAAACAAAAATGTCACGATATCGGAAGACGTCGACGGTAATCGCAAAAATTGCCCACCAAAACATAATTTAAGATTTTGTAGATTTTTCGTAAAATTAATTTGTCGATTGTTCAATTTTCATAAGGAAATGAACGAGAAAAAAAATGTTCTTCAACATTTCCGATGGTCTTTAAATTTCTGCATCAACTGAACCTTAAATGGCTGAGCGTGAAACCCTCACGACAATTCAGAAACTAACCAAATAGAGGATAAAAAAAAAACTGATAACAAGGCAGTATGAGTGATATCAAATTCAATTGAAATAAAGTATACGCCACATGTATCAATTTGTTTGAAATTCCATGCAAAAAACTAATTATTTTTCGGCTGACAATAATTCAATTCCATTTCCATGCATCAATTTTGTTTGAAATCCCCTTAAAAAAAACTAATTATTCTCAATTTCCATTTCATAATAGTGATGGTGTAAATTCGTTTAACTTTTAATGAAGGACAATATTTGCTGTTGCTGCAGAGAATTTTTTTTGGAGAGTTCTCGTCATAAAACATTATGCGTATGAGTGATATTAATGGATTTAGAAATACTTTAAGCTTTATGGAATTACAGGATTCTGGTATTATGCGATTATTTTCACATTCCTTTGAATGTGAACCATTTCCACAAGCTCACAAATATTAGCCAGATTCAAGGTATTTGTTTACTCAAACGCACTTATTTATACAACTGCAAAACAGAAACGTCCTTTTGTTGTAATTTTAACAAATTACCCCGCCATTACTGGCATTAGTTTTCAATTTGCTGCACAAATATTTACTTAGCTATAAACATGGTCGTCAATTTCCATATGCGTGTTAAAATGACTCCAAAAAGCCACAAAAACCAAACAACAACAGGTTGTTAAATACGAAAAAATAAACCATTTCGGTGTTTTTCTCTCTGTGTGTGTGTTTCATTTATTTATTTATTGCTCAACAAATGACCAAAATGTATGTTCAAATAAATAATAAATAAAACATTATCGATTTGTTAAACAAAAAAAAACAAAAACGAAATAGAAACAGAATGGTATTTTCGACATTGAAATCAACCAGTTTTTTTTTGTTTCGTTTGATGGAAAAAAGTTTGTTAAGTGGTTGACTCGGCAAATGGCTTAAGTCAATTAATCACTTAGTGATTGGGCGGCAAACCCGGTTGACAGAGGTACACTGGACGGGTGTGGTGTGTGTATTTGGGAGAAAGAATTTGGTCATGATGGTCTAGTAAGAAGAATAAGGTTGGGAAAATATCTCTATTTTGGTTGACAGTCTGGCTGTCGGTCACAAAAACCCTGCTTTCTAACCAAATTACCCCAAAGCAAGAAATGTCCAATGGGAGCAATTTTGGAGCAACTTGGATAATGCAATATCGCCCCACTATTTCAATAGTAAATTTAACCTCAAGGTGAAAAAATTACAAAAAAAAGATAAAAAATGATAAAAAGGCGAAAAAAAACCTAAAACTGTGAAAATTGCAATATGAAAATTTACCCCAAAATAATACAAAAAAACAATCGTTTTGTGCCAAAGTCGTATTTAATATGTTGCCAATTCTAACTTTCTTTAATTGGCCGACAGGCTTTAAATTAGAAAATAGAAATAAAATTAAAAAAATTCAAACCAAAAAAAAAAAAAAAATACCCCCAAATAATATTAAAATAATTTTTGAAAAATTACCCCAAATAGTTTTAAAATAATTTTTGAAAAATTACCCCAAATAGTTTTAAAATATTTTTTGAAAAATTACCCCCCAATAATTTTAAAATAATTTTTCAAAAATTACCCCCAAATAATTTGAAAATAATTTTTGAAAATTTTCCCCAAATAATTTGAAAATAATTTTTGAAAAATTACAATAATTATTTTAAAATAATTTTTGAAAAATTATCCCCAAATAGTTTTGATATATAGTTTTTGAAAAATTACCCCCAAATAGTTTTAAAATAATTTTTGAAAAATTACCCCCAAATAATTTTAAAATAATTTAGTAAAAATTACCCCCTAATAATTTTAAAATGATTTGGAAAAATGACCCCCAAAATAATTTTAAAATAATTTGTGAAAAATTTTGAGTAATTTTTTTTAAATTAATTTTGTAAAAAATGATAAAAAGAATGAAAATTAATAAACCACTACGACAAAGAACACCAAATAATTTCACATAATTTTTTAAAAATTATGATTTGATTTTGGGGAATTTTTTCAAACAATCAAAAATTGTTTCAAAATTATTAGGGCGAATTTTTTAAAAATTATAATAAATCTGGAATTTGCAATATGAAAATTGAAAAAAATTTTTTTGTTTTTTTTTTTTTTTTAAATAATACATGGTGGCGCAAAAGTAATCCTCCTATCAGAAAATGCTATAACTTTTGCGATTGGCCCCTAATGTCAGTGGCAATTGTGGCGGCGGCCATTTACAAGACATCATATTCTCGTCTTGATGTAAAAAAAATTAAAAGACCAAATAAAAATAATCCACAAAAGATTTTAATTTTTTTTAATTACAGCCAAAAAACATCGGAAGATTACTTTTGCGGCACCTGTTATAAGTCGCTAAAACTGTAAAATTTGGTATATGATAATTGAAAAATTAAAAAATCACTGCGACAAATTTTAAATAATTATTAAATTTTTTTTTTGGTATTTTGGGGTAATTTTTTTATGGTAAAAAATGTCTCAAAACTGGAAAAACGCCCCCAAAAATTTCTAAAAGTTGAGTTCAAATAATTATAAAGAAAAGAAAAACCTAAATCAGCTATTTGGGGTAAATCGTATTAATAAAAATGGTTTTAGATTAGAATTAACTTTAAATAAAATTGTATCCTTTTTTTTGGAAATTCTGGGATGAAAAAATTGCCCTCATTTTTGGTGGAAACTAAAACTATAGAATTCGCAGTATGAAAATTGGAAAAATTAAAAGAAACAAAGCCGCTACGAAAAATAACCTAAAATAATTTAAAATAATTTTTTAAAAAAATTTATTTGGTTTTGGGGTAATTTTCAAAAAATTTAATTTGATTTTAGAGTAATTTGCAAAAGGACCCGAAATTAAAAAAAAATGTGTTTACTTTTATAAATGGAAAATTACCTTAAATTGGAGTTAATAAAAAAAAATTATTAATAAATAATTTTCTTGAATTAGAATTTTCCATTTAGAAAAAGTCATCCATTAATTTTTTGGTCATACATTTTTTTAAATTTTTTTTTTTTTAATTTGTACTATGATTTTTTAATTTGAACTCATTTTGGGCTTAATATCCAATTGAACTTACAAAGACTGACTTGAATGTTCATATTTTGGACCTCAATAGAAAAATATTAAGCGATTTTTCACTGTTCAAAATAGCCCCAAAACTAAAAAAGAAACACGAACTCAGAATTTATTCAACCGTTACAGGCAACCTTAATAATAATAACAAAACTCCTGGGGAAGGACATAAACTCAAATTTAGACGAGTTGTCCGTAAATGAAACAAAGTCATTATGGAAGGACAGAAATCATAACTCATTCGTAGCAGTCAAGTCGGTACGTAGATGAAACTAAGTCCTACTAGAAGGACAAACATTTAAATTAGACGAGTTTTCCATAACCATTACATTCCATTTTCACCAACTGCAGACCACGTTCGCCGTCTGTTACTTTATGGAATGTCAAAGGGAAATAAGAAAGTAAGAGGAGAGCCATTTGACGAAGAAACAAAGTTCCTGTCGAAGAGCTGAAATTAAATCTACATTTATATTATGTTCGATTTTGTCCCACTGCACGCGTATATTTTTTTATGAACCCACAATATTTTCTCTATGAGCAGGTCAATCACTCCATTACTCAATTAATACAATTGATGAAATACTAAAAAAAAATAACCGAAAATAAATCAAAATTCATTTAAATTTCCTCTAAAGCCCACATGAGGTGGCGTATGATTAATATCAATCCGATAGCCATTACTCATACGCCGCTTAGACCTAAAAACTATTATTATTTTTAAACCATTCCTTTGTTTTCCCCTTCGAGAATGTGTTGTGGTCCACTTTCTGGATATCAATGGCCATTTAATAAAAATTTTTACCGCAATCCGTACAGAGTGTCTACATAAAAAAAAAATGTTCAACTTCAACAAGCTGTCACTTATTAGGTCAGTGACTCCCGTTTTATGTTAAGGGTATTGGAATGTCATAGCCAAAAAAATGACAGCGTAACAAATGGAAATTCAATTATGCCTTAAAAATGCCGTAGCGGATGAGCGATAACGATTGAAAACCCATCAATCATACGACCTAGTGGATTCAGCTGAAGTAACACATTTCTCGTTTGCAATAACCGAATGAGGGGATTTTCCATGGAGTTTTTTTTTTGAAATGCATGAAGAACTAATTGTTGATTGTGACAATTTTCAATGATACACAGGAAAAATATACTGTAGCCATGGTAGAAGGGAAAAATATAACTCATACGCCTTGTAGTTCTTTTTTTTAGGAGTTGACTGCTTATTTTTTGAAATTCATCAAGCGAATGACAGATTATAGACTGGGAATTTTGTCTCTAGGGAGATTTTGAGAAAACATTGAAGGAGAGATGACACATTTTATTGCCAGGTAGTTTTTAAATAATGTAGATAAAATAATGCTCATACGTCACGAGGCTACGACTAATATTAATTAAAATTACTTATACGCTAAGAGAAACCTACAAATGTCTAAATTATAGAGAGAAAGAGAGGGAGAGTGAGATGGAAAGCTGGAAAATGTGACTTAAGTGTTTTTTAATTTTGAAATTTATCAGACTTTAAGCTTTGTGAAGTGAGAGAGAGACGGAGAAGTAGCAAATATGACTTTCTGTTTTTTAAAGTTTTAAATTTATCAGACTTTAAGCTGAGTGAGAGAGCAGACAAATGTGACAAATTTATTGTTTTTTATTCCACATTTCGGTTATTCCACATTATTTCTTTTTTATATTTTTAATTTTCAAATTTATCAGATTTTAAGCTTTGGCAAGTAAGAGAAAGAGACAGAGATCTGGCAAATTTGGAAATTTAGACTTTGGGAAGTTAGAGATAGACGGAGAGCTGGATAATTTTGAAATTTCAATTTCGGAAATTTATCAGACTTTTTATCAGACTGGCAAATTTGGAAATTTAGACTTTGGGAAGTTAGAGATAGACGGAGAGCTGGATAATTTTGAAATTTCAATTTCGGAAATTTATCAGACTTTTAATTTTGTGAAGTGCCAGAGAGACAGAGAGACGTAAAACTGGCAAAGGTCACTTCCTGGGTTTTCTATTTTAAAATGGAGTTGACTTCAAGCTTTTTGAAGTGTGAGAGATGCGGAGAGCTGGCCAATTTTGAAATTTATCAGACTTTAGACTTTGGGAAGTTTGAGAGCGAAACGGAGAGCTAGCAAATTTTGAAATTTAAATTTAAAAAATTTATCAGCCATGTAGCTTTGTGAAGTGAGAGAGATAGACGGAGAGCTGGCTTATTTTGAAATTTCAATTGTGAAATTTATCAGACTTTTAATTTTGTGAAGTACCAGAGAGAGAGAGAGACGGAAAACTGGCAAAGGTCACTTCCTGGGATTTCTATTTTGAAATGGAGTTGACTTCAAGCATTCTGAAGTGTGAGAGAGGCGAAGAGCTGGCAAATGTGACTTCCAGGTTTTTTTTGAAATTTTTAAATTGTGTCAAATGTGACCCGAAATGTTTAAAAATTATTCAAAAAAACAGATTTATTGTTTTTCATTCCTCGTTTCGGTCAAAATATTTTTTATATTTTTCAATTTTCAAATTTTTCACACCTTAAGCTTTGAGAAGTAAGTGAGAGAGAGAGAGAGAAAAAGAGAACAAAAGTGAGACGAAGAGCAGGTAAATATGATTCGAAAGTAAAAAAAATTATTGAATGAAAAAATTTATTGTTTTTCATTCCACATTTCGGTCAAATTATTTCTCATATTTTTCAATTAAGCTTGGGAAGGTGTGAGAGAGAGAAGAAGAGAGCAGGCAAATATGATTCGAAATTAAAAAAAAATTATTGAATGAACAAATTTATTGTTTTTCATTCCACATTTCGGTCAAATTTTTTTTTTATATTTTTCAATTGCAAATTTATTACACCATAAGCTTAAGGAAGTGGGTGAGAGAGATAGAGAGCGTTGGCAAATACGACCCGAAATTAAAAAAAAAAATTATTGAACGAACAAATTTATTGTAAAATTATTTTTTATATTTTCTTAAATATGACCCGAAATTTTAAAAAAATATTGAAACTAATTAATTGTTTTTGAATTTTCAAATTTATCACACCTTCGCTGTGGGAAGTGACAGAGAGGCGGCAAATGTGACCTGAATTTGTCGATTTCAAAATTGATCCGGCTTTCGGAAGTTAATTTCAACTTCAATTGTGTAGAAAGGGGACAAATGAACATATCCCACAATTGAGATTCATGAGAAATTTGTTGTAATTAAAATTAAACTTTTCCGTAAAAATCAATAAAACATATTTTTTTTTAAATTAAATACATTACTTTACCATTAGATGGAGTAGGATGGACAATAATTGCTTATAAATGCCAACTACCAGCCAACGTAATATTAAAATTAGATAATACTCATACGCCGCAGGTGACCGATAATATAAATTAATATTTCGTATACGCTTCGAACTCCGTTTTTTGTATTGTACGCTATTAATACTCATACGCCAGGGGCCATGGATAATTCTAATTAATATTACCTATATTAATTAATATTACGTATACGCCTTGAGCTCTATAGTTTTTATTTTAGTATTGATATTACGTATACGCTATGGTTGTTTAGTTTTTTTTGTTTGTTTCCAACCAAACAATAATTAACATAATAAATATGTACACTATAATGTATGGGTGTATCTTTGTATACTCTTATGTCTATTTATGAAATCAGAAAAAAAAAAAACGGGGAATGGAATCATTTACAAACATTGCCATGTTGTCGTGCCAGCCAAAAAAAAAAAACGGATTTGTTTTATAGTTTAAATGCAATTAATTGCATTTTTTGTGTATTCAAATTCTACGAAACCATTAATGCGAGCGACTATTAGGCACACGTTTTTAAAATTAAAAAACATTTTTTTTCGGCCAACACTTTTTTGTTTCAATAATGCCACTATCTAGCTGCACAGCATTGACTTTGGAAATAAGTTTGCTTTATGTTCCAACATTTTTCCAGCTTAAATCAATTCTTTCGGTGATACTGAGCCCTTGTCGCAAAAAAGACGTAAGCGCCATTTCTTTCCGAAAATCGTTTTTTCTATAAAATTGTCCAACACTCTTAATTGCAAAATAATATTAATAATTTATATTTACAAATTTATAGCAAATTTAATTGTATCGTAAGCATTACACGCCTCTGCATATTTTTTCTTCTTTTCGTTCTCCTGGACGTATGAGTGTTAAAAATATAATTAATATTACTCATACCACACCAGGTCCAATAGTTTATTAAATTTGAATGGCTTTTCATCGATATTGAAAAAATAATAAAACTACTTGTTGGACTTCCTGTGGACCTCGCTTTTTTCAAACAAGTGTCAGGGCGTTAATTTTTCCATAGCCTTTTATTCTACATCTAGAAAAACTCTGTAAACCTGTGTTATCATTTAAATTGAGACTATAATTTAAATCACGACAGAGTTCATGGTAAAGTATTTATATTTTTGTGGGTTCTCCTGGACGTATGAGTGTTAAAAATATAATTAATATTACTCATACCACACCATGTCCAATTGTATATTAAATTTGAATGGCTTTTCATCAATATTGAAAAAATAAAAGACCTCTTTTATTGCTTCTGCATGGCTTTCAAGCCAATTTCCCAAAGTGTCTGCGATTTTAATTTGTCCATAGCCTTTTATCCGACATCTAGAAAACTTCTGTAGACCTGTGTTAGCATTTAAATTATATTCTCTTCAGATTTAAACGCAATAGAGTCTATTTACATTAGTTTTCACAACAGAGTCTATGGTCAATTATTGAAATTTCGTTTTTAAGGTCCTCCAAGGCGTATGATTGTTAAAGATACCATTAATATTACTCATGCCACACCATGTCTGACAGGTAATGACATTTCTTTCGGGGTTCGTTCTGACCTTGAAGTTTAATCATTATTCTGAGGCAAATCGTTTTCCAAAAGTCGTTGCGCTGTTAAAATCAACAGAGTTTTTCCATATCCCTTCATTCCTAAAAGCAGACCTTTCATTCCTAAACGAAAGACTATGGCAAATCTTTGCAGACCTGTATTTTCTTTTAAACCATCTCCTCTTTACCATACCAAGTTTTCTCGAATTTCTTTAATATGCAACCAATGTATGATTCAAATATTTCCCTTCCCCCAGACGTATGAGTACGGCTGATGTGATTAATAACACTCATACCACAGCAGGGCCAACAGATAATTGAATTTGAATTTGTAACGGGTTTCCTTTGGCAAACCAGCCGTAAAAGCAATTATCGTCCAAGACAGTGAGTGACTCGTATCCAACGGAATTCCGTTTGCAGCCATCGGCTATCGCCTGGTGTGGGTATTCTTTCTCTATTTTTATCTATCATTTGTGTTTACTATATTTGTTTTTTTTTCACTGAAAGTCTAAAAATAACTCATCATTCATTTTAGGCCGGATGTTGGGGTTTCACTTAAAATCCCCACTCCCCTGCCCCATTTCCTTTTGAGTGTTTGCCTTTCTATGTTTGTCTCACAGCATTGCGAGGATTACGCATTAAAAATGTAGTAGACGACTTTGGAAAAACAGATGACAGAGAAAAGCACACTCACACAGACTGAACGGAAAAAAAACTATTTATGTGCGGGGCAATGGGAGGGGGAGTGAGTCTCTGGCTGATGATAAATCACTTGATTGAACTTCTGTGACAAACATTCAAAAATGCGTTTATTGACAATGCCCGGCCAATGGTTTCATAACTTGCATCCTTTGTTATGAAAGCATCGAACGGATTTTGTAGCTGCATGAGGCGGAGAGGAACGAGAGGGTGCTTGCTCGTTTGATGAAAACCTCATGCAAATAGTTTGCATGCCGATTGATAGTTCTGACATAAGAGCAGAACAAAAAACAAAAAACAAATGTGCCATTGCAATAGCAACTCAAGGGATTTTCCATTTGATTTTTTTCTCTTTTTTTTGGGGAAAACCACAGGCTTATTTATGGTTTCACTGATAGTAACCGCCCTCCACCCCAGCTAAACAGTCAGCAAATGCAAAGTTACAATGTTTTTTTTTGGGAATCTCGTTACTCATTATTTATAATTGAATTATTTTTAGTTGTTGAAAATTGAACGGGGTGAACGGGGTTTTCCCCAAAATTTCCCAATTGAGACCACTTTAATGTTAAGGAGATTAGCCTTTAACTTTTATTTGCTAATAAAGCCATGAACTTTAATTATTTAATTTACTATATTTACTTTGAGCTTAGTGTAGATGTCAAACAGTTGTATTCTTTTCCATTTACGTCCCTCTCACTAATTATTTTCTTTCTCATCCCCCCCCCAAAGTCTTGTATGTATTTCGATTTAATATAGTAAATATAATTCCAGGCAATTGCTTGAGTTAAATAGCGAGGTACCTTAGAATGGTTCACTTTGAAAATAACAAAACAAAAAAAAAATATTTTTTTTGTGATACTTTTTAGTTGCTGCTAAAACGTTTCCAGAACTTTGAATGAGATCTATGACGCCGGTATTTACTTAACCGTCCATAGCAAAAATTACAACTAATTCGACTACATAAAACAAAAAAAAAATTTTAAATATAAAAAAAATGGTCATAGCAAAAGTCACCTAGGTTTTTTGATAAAGAAAAAAAAAATTTTAAACATATTTTTTTTTAAATTTTTTTGTATTTTCATTCATTTTTCTTAACAAACAAAATAAGACAAATTTTTAAAACTAAAAAAAAATTTATTAACAAATGCCACTTAATTTTTATTGATAAAGCAAAACAAATTTTTAAAAAATATGTTTTTTCTACATTTTTACGAACTTTTAAGAAAATTGTGAAACAAATTTTAAAAATAAAAAAATGGTCATAACAAAAGTCACTTAATTTTTCTTGATAAAGCAAGACAACATTTTAAAAAATATTTTTTAAAAAAAAAATATTTTTAAGAAAATTTTGTGAAATATTTTTTGTATTTTCCTAAATGTTTCTTAACAAAGGGTTTTTAAATTATTATAAAAATTTTTTATCTTTTTATACATTTTTCATAACAAACAAAATTTTAAAAATAAAAAAATTTCATAACAAAAGTCACTTAATTTTTATTGATAAAGTAAGACAAATTTTTTAAAAATATTTTTAAGAAAATTGTGTGAAATTTTTTTTTTGTATTTTCCTAAATGTTTCTTAAGAAAGGTTTTTTACATTTTTATAAACATTTTTTATTTTTTTTTTTAAATTTTTAGCCATGATTTTTAAGAAAAATGTGTGCATTTTTTTTGTATTTTCATAAATTTTTCTAAACAAACAAAATTTTAAAAATAAAAAAAAAATTCATAACAAATGTCACTAAATTATTCTTGATAAAGCAAAACACATTTTAAAATTTTTTTTTTCTAAATTTTTACGAATTTTTAAGAAAAATGTGAACAAAAACAAAATCTTAAAAATAAAAAAATGGTCATAGCAAAAGCCACCTAATTTTTTTTTTGATAAAGAAAAAAAAATTTAAAAATACTTTTTTTTTTACATTTTTAAGAAAATTGTGAACAAAAACCCAATTTTAAAAATAAAAAAATGGTCATAACAAAAGTCACTAAATTTTTCATGATAAAGCAAAAAAAAAATTTAAGAAAAAAATATTTTTAAGAATATTTTGTGAAAAATATAGCAAACAAAAAATTTCTTCTACATTTTTACAAAGAAAGTGTGTGAATTTTTGTTGTATTTTCATAAATTTTTGTTAACAAAGGGGTTTTCAACAAAATTTTTAAAATTGTTAATAACAAAAGTCACATAAATTTTCTTGATAAAGCAAAAAAAAAGCACTTTCTCATTGCACTTGCAGTCCACCCAACCCACTCTAATATTCACACATATTTACTTAGTAGACAGACATGTTTATGTATATAAATACACACACACACATGCCTACACACACATAGCATCGGCCGCATGTTCATATTGGGTGCAAGTAATGGGCCATGATTTCATGTCATTAACATTTCATGAAAGTCATGAACAGAAACTTCGGCTATTCCAAATGTTACAACTGCCCAACAGATGATCTTCAATAACAATTTAAGCTGGTGACAGGTGCAGATGTTCTGGGGGGAGGCCAATAAAAAGAGAAAATTGCCTCATTAGAGGTCAGCGGCATTTGGGGCTCATACGATTTTGTTTTGTTATTAATTATCATGAAATGTAAATGTTTATTTGGATACGCCGGGAAATGAAAGAATTGATTGTAGCTGTGGTGGCAATGGCACCGAGCTGGTTCTTGGACAGACGAGCAACACGGGCGCTTAGCATTTTTCTTGTTATTACTAAAACCAGCTAGCTGAGCTAGTGGCTGCTTGGATAGACAAGCAATCGGGGTGCTGGGA
The DNA here is from genome assembly GCA_958296145.1 of Hydrotaea cyrtoneurina. Classification (NCBI taxonomy): domain Eukaryota; kingdom Metazoa; phylum Arthropoda; class Insecta; order Diptera; family Muscidae; genus Hydrotaea; species Hydrotaea cyrtoneurina. Next base: position 76,606,421 of record OY282514.1, on the reverse strand, counting down.
TTTTTATTTACTATTTCAATAACACAGGGTGTTGCAAGTTTCAGTTACTTTTACCGCGAGGGTTTTATTTCGCTTCGAAGATTTCATTTGGTTCTTTACCTTTGGACAGATGTCAAGTAGAGAGTCTCTAGTTCACCGAAATGTGTTAAATTTCATTCTACAAATAATGAACATTCTACAAATAATTCAAATCAAGGACTGTACTGACAAAAATTAATCGAAAAATTCATGGTAAATCTACTGGAGCGGTCGACAAGACAGACAAATGACAACATTTGCCTCTATTACATTCAGCGGTAACGGAGGGCAACACAAGGTCGGTGTTCTACCTTCCCCTCCCAAATATTCCATGTTGACCCCTATAATTGCTAAGAAATTCGTTGAGAAAACAAAACCCAGAATCCACTGCTGTTTTCACTGATTATAGGAAAACTTATTTTTATTTATTTAGTTGATGTTCAGGGATTTTCGGTAGCCACATCTTCGTCATCATCCACATCTTAAGCGGTGGCACTTAATTACTGGCCAGTCAAAATGTATTGAATTAGTTTTTGGTGGGCTCGTTTACCTGTTGGCCCAATCTTTGTTTTCTTTATTGTTCCATACACACACACACCGACACCATCACACGATATCATCAGAGCTATACAAAAATCTTGTCATTGTTGCTGGTCATTATCTGGTTGTCCTTTTGACATATTGTTGTATTAACCAGTCAAACAGCCCAGCCAGTATTTCGTTTCGTAGTCAATTTAGCGGAAAATGATACAACCGAGCACTTAATTAATTTTTGTTCATCTTCTTCTTCTTCTCTCATTTGTTTTTGATAGCTCATTCATTGTAGTTCCCTTACTTATTGCACCTTCCTTCATACACCCATCCGGGGTACGAAGAGGTTACCCCCATGGAGAGTTTATGGTTGGAAGGCACCGCTGCACGGTGGTACATTTTGGGTAAAGGCGTATTACAAAGAATCAAAGAAAAATCCCATAATAAATTGGGACATTTTTCTTTATGAAAAATACATAGGAGAAATTTGGTATTTTTTATAATTTCTTAATAACATTTAATTTTTTAGTTTTGGGGGATTTTTTAAATGAAAAATAACCCAAAATTTGAACATGCCCGGGTCATGACATTTTTCATACATCGGGGCTGTTTTTCCAACATGTTTGGTGAAATATTCCCGGTTAACTTTTTGGAGAATTTGTTATTTACTTTTGTGAATTATTTTTCTTTGGGGGATTTTTCAGAATTTAAATGAAAATTTCCCGGTTAACTTTTTTGGGAATTTTTTCATTAATTGGGAGATTGTTTTGAATTTTTGATGATATTTTCCCGGTTGCCTTTATAGGGATTTTTTCTTATATTTTTAGGAATTCTTCAGAATTATTGGGAACATTTTCCCGGTTGCCTTTTTGGGGGATTTATTTTTATTTTTGGTAATTCTTTATTTTTTTGGGGAAATTTTCCTGGTTAACTTTTTGGGGAATTTGTTATATACTTTTTGGGAATTTTTCATTAATTGGATTTTTTAGAATTTCTGAGGACATTTTCCCGGTTGCCTTATATTTTTAGAAATTCTTCAGAATTTTTGGGATAAATTTCCCAGTTGCATTTTTGGGATTATTTTATATTTTTGGGAATTCTTCATTTTTTGCGGAAATTTTTCTGGTCAACTTTTTGGGGAATTTGTTTCTTAGAATTTTTCCCGGTTGCCTTTTTGGGGATTTTTTGGTAATTCTTTATTTTTTGGGGAAATTTTCCGGGTTCACTTTTTGGGAATTTTTCATTAATTGGATTTTTTTAGAATTTTTGAGGACATTTTCCCAGTTGCCTTTTTGGGGAATTTGTTATATACTTTTTGGGAATTCTTTATTTTTGGGTGATTTTATAGAATTTTTCCCGGTTGCCTTTTTGGGGATTTTTTGATATATATTTTTGTGAATTCTACCCTTTTTGGGACATTTTTCAGAATTTTTGGGGACATTTTCCCGATTGCCTTTTTGCGGAATTCTTTAGAATTTTTGGGAACATTTGGGAATTTGTTATATACTTTTTGAAATTCATTATTTTTTGGGGGATTTTTTAGAATTTTTAGGGTTGCCTTTTCTCGGTTGCCTTTTTAGGGAATTTTTTTTATACTTTTGGGAATTCTTCATAATTTGGGAGATTTTTCAAAATTTTGTCCCTAAAAAGGCAACTGGGAAAATGCTTTTTTAGGGAAATTTTTTTATACTTTTGGGAATTCTTCATTATTTGGGGAATTTGTTATACACTTTTGGGAATTCCTCATTTTTTGGAGGTTTTTTTCAGAATTTTTGGGGACATTTTTCCAGATGCTTTTTTAGGGATTTTTTTTTTTATATTTTTGGAAATTCTTCCTATTTTTTTTGGAGATTTTTCAGAATTGTTGGGGAATTATTTTTTGTATTTTTGGGAATTCTTCATAGACTCACTAATCGGAATTGGATGTTTTTTTTTTTGGACATTTTTCCCAATTCTGATCTCGAACTCCAATAACAGAAACTAAAACTGATTTAGCAATTTTGGACATTTTTCCCAATTCTGATCTCGAACTCCAATAACAGAAACTAAAACTGATTTAGCAATTTTTTTTTATATTTTTTATCCAATTAAATAAAATTAAATATTTACAGAATTTTTATTTTTAACCAATCGGAATGTTAAATTAGATTATTTTCTCTTCTTTTCTTTTCATTTTTCCCCCCGAACTTTATACAACAGGAACTTGAAACTATAGAATTTTTTTTTCTATTTTTAACCAATTTTTTTGATTTTGCTTAAGGGGGTTAAAAAGAATAATATGTGTTATTTTAATATTAAATTTTCAGACTCCTTTCATTATTTGTGAGTATGTGAGACTGGAGACTACGACAATCGCGTCTACTGCTCAAGCTGTGCGTGTTAAACACTTTCTCTGCTCCTGGCCTGCCCTCTCAAACAGACAGACATCATCAATCACTTTATACTTCTATAGGGGCCTAGACGATCCAGATGGTGTAGGTGCCAACCGACTCAAGATCCGTTTAAGGGAGCTCTGTGTGAATGGTTGATTTCTAATCAACCTACTTCACAATTCAGATTAAGGAAAACCTTATCTATCAATTAAAAGTTGGATGTTATGTGGGATATAAAACTGTTTCGTATTTTTTTTAATTACATTTCATTAAGAATTTCGTTGTTTTTCTTCTTCGATTTGATTATTTTGATCATCAAGTTTGTCCCACTGTGCGCGATACCTATAAACCTTCCCAAACACAATCCTGTGTACATCTAGATAAATAAACATTATGGTTTTTTTTTTGTTGGTTTGTTGTTTTTGGAAAAATAGTCAAAGCAACAGCATCATAATATTGTTTAACTTATAAACTTAACCTCTCCAATGTCCTATTACAACATTGACATTGTCCCAGGGAACGACTGCAGGTATTCACTTCATCCGGTACGTGTCTCTGCGTGTGTTTGTGGGTGTGCGGCTAAATGTGTGAATGTATTTTGGTCTATTGTAGTGGTGTGTGTGTGTGTGTGGATATGGTTGGCAACCGCAGTTATTAACAAAGACACATGTTTTGTGTTCACAAATTCCATGGACCTCCAAAGCCGCATGGACATTAACAACGATAGCCACATAGTCGTTCACCACCTCCTCTTTCTCTCTCTCACACACACTCTATCTATCTATCTCTCTTTCGTTCACTCTGTCTTTTATGTTGATAATGATTTGGTTTGGATGTCGTTTGAAATGGTGACCAAAATCTGCCTGGTTCTTCTATAGGAGGTTTCATGTTTTTCACAATGTTCCCCCCGTGTACGGCTGTGAGTTTATTCCTGTATAGATATTTATGTGTGTGTGTGTGTGTGTGTTTTTTTGATCAAAACAAAAATTGTGGTTAAAATATTAACCGAAACGACGAAATTAAGTAATAGACACACACATATTAATGGCCACAACAGACAGTGGCAACGGTTGTCACTGCTACCACAAACAACATCATTTTTTCTTCCTCCTGGTTTGCTAAATCTTTAAAGAGCACAGTTTTTGGTTGGCAGGATATATTTGGCAGTCCTGGTTGGAGGAGAAAAGGCTTTAATGAAATCCCTTGGCATACAACGCAATAGTTTTGTCTTCAAGTTTTTACGACTGTTTCATTTATTTTGCATATTGAAGGTCCACAAATGGGGCTTCCTTGGCAATGAAGTCATGCAAAAAAAAAATAAACAAAACAAATTGTTTATTTGCCTGCCTTGAAATTGACCAGACAATATTTGGAAATGCGTTATTGCGTTTTCATATTTCGCTTTATTTGTAAAAGGAAATTTCCCTTTGTTCTCCCTCAATGAAACAAATGGACAAGGACGCAATGTAGACAGATCTGAGCGTAGATAAGAAAGCTTGTCACACAATGCTGGTGCTTTCAAGAGCCTCGTCACGACAGGACACTGTCTGATTGGAAGGAAATGAAGAGCAGATGGGTGGACGGTACAGCGTACCAGGTTACAAGTAAAAAAAAAAAGTTCGCCGTACACCTTCGAATATGAAGTATTATTGAAAGGTAGTTTCAAAAATTTTTTTTTTTATTTTTTATGCCGAACGTAGGGGTTGCGTTTTTTCATTTTTCTATATAACTTCTGCATTTATAAACGGATTTTAAAGTGTGTTACATCGATGTTTTTGTCTCGACGACACTTTTTCTGCTGGGAAAATCGACATACTTCCTTAGGAAGAGTTTCATGATTTTATGCGAGCTTTAATTTCTGATATTAGAGTGGTACATTAGGGTAGTAGCAACTGAGATATGATGGGTAAGTACCAGAAGGGGGTGCTTGAGCTCAATGACTTCAAAGACAAAAAAATCGGCCTCGTCGAGACAAAAACATCGATGTATCACACTTTAAAATCCGTTTATAAATGCAGAGGTTATATAGAAAAATGTAAAAGCGCGACCACTACGTTCGGCATAAAAAAATAATTTTTTTTTTTTTGAAACTACCTTTCAATAATACTTCATATTCGAAGGTGTACGGCGAACTTTTTTTTTTGAGGTACGCCCTAGTGGACGGCCGTGAGGCGACTATCACACAAGTAAACCCGGTTTCGAGACCTGGCGAGACCATAAAAAATTTTCAGTGGCTGTTTTTCACTTTGTAAATGCGGGCAACTTTACGAGTAAGTGAGTAATCTCGAAGCCATGGAAAACTTCTCTATAGAAAGCATTCGCTGTTCGGAACCGTCTTTTGAACAGAAGATCCCTCCCGTTCAGTGAGTATACAAATTATAGCGAAGAAAACTCTAAACTCATCCTTCTTGGACTGTTTAAGAGTCCTGTTAAACTCTTCCAGTGAGCAAAGGACGTTCACACAACAGAATCTGTTTGATAAGCATGGACTGTTAAGGACTCTTAAACTCTTCCCGCGACCAAAGGACGTTCACCCAACAGAATCTGTTTGATAAACAGGTTTTTTTTTAGTGTTTATGTTTCGGATTGTCCATATTTTCCTGCCAGTTTTATGTTCTCATCATTTTTGTGTTTTTACAATTCCGAATATTGTGCGGTTTTTTTGTTTTTGTTTTATGCCCGCCGAGCTTAGGTCATAGTCCTCAATGTCTTCATTTAAAGGTTACGACAAGGGAGTTTGAATCGAGTATCGTTTAAGCGGATTAGTTGATAAACCTCTGTTTGCTGGAAGATTTAATTTTAGAGAAAAGCTAAACTTCTGCCATTCAAATATGTCAGAGACATTTCGTGCATTTCCTTTTCTTTTTCGCTTTGGTCAAAGTGCAGAAAAGGTTCCTGTTTCCAAGTGGTTTCCAGGAATATCATGGCAACATGTAATGTTCGGATTTGACCTAAATTTCCTTTTGCTCTGTCTAATCGCAAATTCAAAGCAATAATTGTGAGAATTCTATCATGTGTTCGTCGCAAGCTTTAAGATGTTTCAGAAAAAGCTTCACACATTGCTGTTGCTAGTCGCCAAACCAAACGGTCTTCCAATCACTTTAAGAATTTAAAACGAAATTTATTCCCCACCACTTCCTCTACCTGACCTTTCATGAATTCTTCAACGGCAACAATTACAAATTATTAGTAATTCTACGATAATTACAAAAATCATCTACTAATCTGAGGATTTATCACCGATCAATTATTGATTTATCCTTTCACACGTTGTCCGTGTGTGTGGCCTTCGTGCCTGATTGGTTTGGTGTCTCAAAAAGCCACAAAGTAAAGATGACCATGATTTATGTGCATTTCAAGCAAACAACCTAGAGATGTGTATGTGTGTGTGTGTGTGAACGTGTGTTCATAGTTTGGTCAAATATTGCAATAGACTTGAGGTCGCCAAATTTCCGTTTTATTTCCAGCTGACTTCGGGAGAATGGTTGCCTGAGGAAAAGGCAAACGGAGACAAACAAATCGCTAGGCCTGCCACGTGTTTGTGGGTTAAGAAAATTGGATTTTTGTCGGCATGTGTTCAGTAATTTTGGAAAACAAATCTTTGGTGGGCAAAATTTGCTTTGATAAATAAAAAAAATATGCAGTTCTCTTTGAAATAATCCCAAAATGATGAAAATGGAATTTGTTGCTGGGGCCCAGGGGGAGACATCGAAAAAACGACCACGCACACTTTTTTGACAATATGGTACTCAAACGAAGGGAAATGTCCTCACGAGTTGAAATAAGTACTTCTTTGGATCCATAATGGGCGTGGCATCGAAAAAAAACCAACCGCCCACTTTTTTTTTACATTATACATTTTACAAATGAAAGGAAATTTCACATGTAATTCTGCACCCGACACGGCAGAAAAATCTACCCAAATCTTAAGAAAAACTCACCATGGAACTGCTGTGAAATTGCCGGGAAATGCTGAGAAAAACGGTGTTTATGACAGCATTTGTGGTTTAACTGCTCTATGGGACATTGGCAAATTTTTTCATATTTTCGAAATACTCTGGTAAATTGTCGAAATTATTTTTTAAAAATCCCAACAGTTTTTTTTTTATTAGTTTTCAATATTGCAAAAAATTTGTGTTTTCGATTTTTTACAACGAAAAACGTGCCAAATTAAAATTGGCGATTTTCTCAGAAATTTTAGTTTTGAAAATATAAAAAATAGAGGTGCTGGCATTTTTTGTCGAAATGGCTGCGCAATCATGTACTCAAAAATGTTTTCATCATGTTTTCAAAAAGTGGCGGTAATTGTTTTCATATTTTGTTTAACATTTTTTTTTGGGGATTTCTAATTTTTTTTTTGGGCCATTTTTCATAGAGCCATTTTGTTGGCAGGGTTCGTGATTCGAAGAGAGATTTCAGGGGCCCTCCCAAAAAGAAGTCAAGTGCAGAAGCTTACGAACGAGGCGAATCTTGAGATTAATTGCTCACCCAAGTCGCCTTTTAATTTGTTCAGGATATCGAGATTAATTGCTCACCCAAGTCGCCTTTTAATTTGTTCAGGATATCGAGATTAATTGCTCAATTTGTTCAGGATATCGCCTGCAGAACACTGAGCCGATTTGCTTTTGAAGGCGGCGGCTGAGTACAAAAAATACACGGCGGCGGCTTGAAGGCGGCTCCAATCGACTGTTTTTTTCATAAGCCGGGGCTCAACTGGAAATGAGCGGCTTGACTTTTACATGTGGCAGCCCTTTGTTGAGGTAAGGTCTGTGGAGTTTGGCCAAAATGGCTCGACTCCATCTCCGGCATTTCTAATTGGCTCAACCCCGGAATCGTCTCCCAATCATGTACTCAACGAGTACAAATCAGCACAACTTCTTTTTCTAAAAAAAGTGGCGATGCTTAGTTTCGTATTTTCGAATTTTTGAAACAATTTTCCCTGTTTTTTTTTTGGAATTTAAATCTAATTTACACTGTTGGCGGAAGGAAATTACGACACCGGAAGGAGCAAAGCAGAGGAACTACTTGCTGACATTTGTTTTGAATGTCACAACCGGCAGGAAAGAGACACTTTGCTGGAAGATCATTCCGTAATTATTTGTCAACTAGTAAGTTGTAATGCGCCTATGGCGCCCGTTGAAATATGAAAAAAAAATTTTGTGGAAAAAAAAAATTTGTTGAAAAAAAAATTTTTTTGGAAAAACAAATTTTGTTGAAAAAAAAAATTGTGTTGAAAAAAAAAATTTTGTTGAAAAAAAAAAAATATTTGTTGAAAAAAAAAAATTTGTAAAAAAAAAATTTTTGTAAAAAAAAAATTTTGGTAAAAAAAAATTTGGGGAAAACACAATTCTGTACAAAAAAAAAAATATTATTTTTTTTATTATTATTATTTATAGAAAATTATAGAATGCCTATTTAAATTCCTACGTACTGCGTGACAGAGTCAGTGAATCAGTGTATCAGTGAATCAGTGTCGAGGGTAAATATATATTAAGATTCGACTGATGAACGATTTTTTATGATACAGCGGCGAATTAACATAACTAATATTAATCACACGTACGGGTGGTTTTAAAAGAAAAAAAAATAGGCATGTCTCTAAATGTAAAAAATAAAATACATATCCCTCTCCCCATCCCTCTTTATCTAAATGTTAAAAAATACATACAAATACACCTCTCTCTCCCTCTCCCTCCTTATCTGTTGGATGTGATATACAAAGGGGCTGGAAGGAAAATGTAGCTTTCAAAATTATATTCTGTTTATTTATTTATAACAAAAAAAAAAACAAAAACTTTACATTCATTAATTTTTTTAAATTTATAATTGTCCCATCGGGCTGATAGACCCAACAAATACAATGTCTCTGTATAATAATGCATTTTAGCATTTTATTACATTATTTAAATTCAATGTCAATCAAAAATGTCCTCTCTGGGGACAGAAAAAACAAAACAGTGTGTTAAAAAAAAAATGCTAATATCAAATTGCATTTTTATTGATTTTTCACACACACACACACTCACACGGTCTTTTCTTCTTCTGTCTTCTCCGAACTCATTAAATATATGTACGTACAGACACATGCAAATGCATACTCGCATGTTGGCAAAGGACCATGAATCAGCGCATATGGGAAAGGCAGGCAAAAGAGGAGCTTCAATCCATTGCTTCACTAGATTGCCCCCACCCCCCATCCCACAGTTAATATTACTTGACATTTAGACAAACTTAACGCCCCGCATTTCCTTTAGACATTAATGAAAATTTTGCTGTTTTTGTTTTATAAATTATTTATTGGCAAAATCGAACCATAACAAAGGCTAAAATATCTTAAATGGGGATAAATATCTTCCATATACTATGGAGATAAGTGTAAGTGTAGGGGTGACAGGAATTTAATAAAAACAAATTTATAGATTTTCTAAGGACAGTGAGTATAGATTTTAATAAAAAATTTATAGATTTTCTAAGGACAATGAGTATACACAATTAAGGGAAATACGTAAGTAAGCACAGCCTTAAGTCTGTAAAACTTTTGCTCACATTCTCATACAACAAGCAAGTGACACGTGTTGATGACATTTACATTGGAGTTTAATGACCTTTCAATGTAACTAAATTGATTGCCCCCAATAACCGTGGAATTATCCATAAATTGAAAGAATAAAGAAATATATTCTGAAATGACTTAAGGACATTAACGCCTTAAAGATTATATTTTTTTACTTGCACTTATTACTTTTCTCTGAATAACACACTCCCGAATGTCTGAAATTCAATTAATGGACGCATATAATTCTGGCAAGCCATCCTTTTTTTGCATGGAGCTGAAGATGAAGCGGGTTTTTTCAAGGTTTTGATCTTTGAAAATATAAGAAAACAGAGAAAATTTTGTGACTCTGAATGTAAAATTAATTAGGAAAATCAATTCATGTCTATTTTACTGTTGGGCTCTATGAAAAAAAATGACACAAAAAACATTAAGAATGCCCACACAAAATAAATGAAAATCCCCCTCCCAGATGACCAATATGAAAATATCCCCAAAAATTCTGAAAACTCCCCCAAACAATTTATGAAAAATTACCCCAATCCCCCAAAATATTATAAAAAATGCCACAAAAAAACACAGTTAGAAAAAAAATAGCGCGGGAAAATGCCGTAAAAAAATATGGAATTTTTCGTTATTAAAAATTTCCAGAAAAAAATTAAGAATTCCCCAAAAAAATCTCATACAAAATCCCAAAAAAAATGGTGCGCTATGTTGTGTAAATCTCCCCAAAAAAACGAAAAATAAAAAAAAAATTGTCCAAAAACAAAAAAAAAAATGTTACCTAAAAAATATTAAAAATTCCCCTGAAAAATCCCCCAAAAAATTTATGAAAAATTACCCAATGCAAAATCCGCCAAATATTATGAAAAATACCACAAAAACAAAAGTTTTTAAAAAATAAACGCGAAAAAATTCCCTAAAAAATATGGCATTTTTCGTTATGAAAAATTCCCCGAAAAAAATTAAGAATTCCCCAAAAAATCTCATACAAAATACCCCAAAAAAACATTTAAAAAAAATGGTGCGCTATATTTGATTGACTTCTGTTATAAAAATCTCCCCAAAAAAAAAACGAAAAATTTTACAAAAATAAAGAAAATTTTGTCTTAAAACAAAAAAAAATGAAATGTTAGCTAAAAAATATTAAAAAATTCCAAATTTTTTTAATTTTTGTGGAATTTGTTCATAAATCAAGCGCAATATTTATTTATTACTATTAAAAAATCCCAATTTTTTTTAATTTTTGTGGAATTTTTTCAGAAATGTTTTTTTGGGATTTATTTTATTCTACAAAAATTAAAAAAAAAATGTTACCTAAAAAATATTAAAAATTCCCAAATTTTTTTAATATTTGTGGAATTTGTTCAAAAATCGAGCGTTATATTTATTGGTTTTTGGGATTTTTAGAGCACGATATGTAATTGACTTCTGTTATGAAAATATCCCCCAAAAAAACGACTAATTCCACAGAAATAAAAAATTGGGGAATTTTTTATTGTGCATTTTTTTGTCCAAAAACAAAAAACGAAATGTTACCAAAAAATATTAAAAAATCCCCAATATTTTTAATTTTTGTGGAATTTTTCGTTTTTTTTTTGGGATATTTTGGGAACAGAAGTCAATCAAAAAACGAGCAAACGAGTTTTTTTTTTTAATTTTTGGGGAATTTTTATTTTTGATTGTCCTCTGTTGTGAAAATATCCCCCCAAAAAGAACGACTAATTCCCCAAAAATTTAAAAATATTGGGGAATATTTCATAGTGCATTTCCCCCCCCCCCTCAAAAGTATGATAAATTCTCCATTTTTTTCTTTTTTTTTTGGTTTTTATTTGGGGTTTTGAACGGTGGCTTTACAAAAAACAACAGACTTCTTCTCATGGGACCACCTGAAAGATGAGGTATACGCCAACAGCCGAGCGTCGATTCAAGGCCTCAAAGATAGGAACTCAATTCGGATTCCGGAGACAATTTCACATAAGAATCAGTTATTTTTTTTTTTTTTAGAAAATGCTGAAATCTTCATAAAGTTTTTAAAGAACATTTTCCCTGTTCATATTATTCGAAAAACAACTTTCATAAAAGTTGTACCAAAAAAAAAAAAACCTTTAAGCTTTTTAAATAAATAATATTCGATAACATCGTCCTCATTTTTAATGTCCCTCTTATAAAACTGCTCTCGTGCACTCTAATGCAAAAGTGTGTTTATAGTTTATTTGTATAAAATTCAAAAAAAAAAAAAAAAAAATCTTGAAGTACCCAGGGGAAGCGAGCACACATGTGTTTCATACGCATATATTTTTTTATTTACTTTATTACAGCATTTTTTTCACGTTCTACTTTGTCTTTTTTTCCCCGTTTATTGTCTTTATTTTTATAAGCATTTCGTATTGCATTGTCTGTGTTGTTTTGAATATGGACAGAAAGTGGAAAACGAAGAGAACGAAAAACCAGTGAAAACAATGACATTTGAGGATACTTGAACAGGCGACAAAGCAATGGTACATGGCTTCAGTTGAAATGCAAAAAAGCGTAAGCACAGTTTTATGATTTTACCCGAGTCTACAAAAATATTGTAAAAATATATAAAAAAAATATATAAAATATTCTCACAAAAACATGGTAAACTGTCGACTGTCGGTCAGACAGAAGTCTGTTATCTGGTACCGCTAATAGTCAGGAGTCTCTCTAGGACTTCACATCCGCTCTGACTGTTTCAGTTTCGAGTTGGCTCGGTTTGGAGTTACGATCTCAAAAAATCCCACTTTTGTAATTTATTTCCCCGTTTTATAAATTATGGGATTTCTAAAAACTCCATAAAATATTTTCTGATTTCCGTGAAAAATGAAGCGATGGCAATTATTTTTCTAAAAAATCCCCTTTTTGGAATTTATTTTCCCCGTTTTAGGAATTGTGGGATTTTTAAAACTCCATGAAATATTTTCTGATTCCCGTCAAAAATGAAGCGGTGGCAATTATTTTTCTAAAAAATCCCACTTTTGGAATTTATTTTCCTCGTTTTAGGAATTGTGGGATTTTAAAAACTCCATAAAATAGTTTCTGAACCCCTGGCGAAAAAAGCGATGGCAATTATTTTTCAAGAAAATCCCACTTTTTGGAATTTATTTTCCCCGTCTTAGGAATTGTGGGATTATAAAAACTCCAAGAAACAGTTTCTGAACCCCTGTCGATAATAAAGCTATGGCGACCATTTTTCTAAATAATACCCCTTTTGGAATTTATTTTTCCCGTTTTAGGAATTGTGGGATTTTAAAAACTCCATGAAATAGTTTCTGAACCCCTGGCGAAAACGAAGCGGTGGCAATTATTTTTCAAGAAAATACCAATTTATTTTCCCCGTCTTAGGAATTGTGGGATTTCTAAAAATCCATGAAATATTTTCTGATTCCCGTAAAAAATGAAGCAGTGGCAATTATTTTTCTAAAAAAAATCCCACTTTTGGAATTTATTTTCCCCGTTTTAGGAATTGGGGGATTTTTTAAACTCCATAAAATAGTTTCTGATCCCCTGGCAAAAATAATGCGGTGGCAATAATTTTTCAAGAAAATCCCACTTTTGGAATTTATTTTTCCCGTCTTAGGAATTGTGGGATTTCTAAAACTCCATAAAATAGTTTGTGAACCCCTGTCGATAATAAAGATATGGCGACCATTTTTCTAAAAAATCCCACTTTTGGAATTTATTTTTCCCGTTTTAGGAATTGTGGGATTTCTAAAACTCCATGAAATAGTTTCTGAACCCCTGTCGATAATAAAGATATGGCGACCATTTTTCTAAAAAATCACACTTTTGGAATTTATTTTCCCCGTTTTAGGAATTGTGGGATTTCTAAAAATCCATGAAATAGTTTCTGAACCCCTGGCAAAACCCCCGGTGGCAATTATTTTTCTAAAAAATCCCACTTTTTGGAATTTATTTTCCCCGTCTTAGGAATTGTGGGATTTCTAAAACTCCATGAAATAGTTTCGGATCATTGGAGAAAACGAAGCGGTGGCAATTATTTTTCTAAAAAATCCCACTTTTGGAATTTATATTCCTCGTTTTACGAATTGTGGGTTTTAAAAACTCCATAAAATAGTTTCTGATCCCCTGGCAAAAATAAAGCGGTGCCAATTCAAATTTCAGTTTTCAAAAAAATCCCACTTTTGGAATTTATTTTCCCCGTTTTATAAATTATGGGATGTAGCAAATGACAAAGAAATAAAACAGAAATTCCTTTAGAGTTGTGGATGTTCCCCACAAATCGTAATCATCCCATGGACTGTGACCCAATCTAATGTCTACTTATATATACAAAAGCAAAATATATATGAATATAACACTATGAATATAACAATGTTATATATGTATATGAAAAATATTGAAACTTCCGGCTTATCATTGTCTGCACTCACTGAGTCATTCATTCATTCATTCATTCTTTCACTCATCCATCCATTCATGCATGCCATTCTGTTGTTGCAACACGAAAACAGAACACAGCAGTTGCTTTTTTGTTTGTTTTTTTGTTGTTGTTGCCATTAGCAAATGTGCAGCATAAATTTCGGGTGTTATTTGCAGGGGGTCTGTGAGAGACGTCTAAGTGAAACTCGAAATTTTTAATATTTCATGAAACTGAATTCAGTCAAATTTGTTGGTTTAAGAGACATTTTTTTTGGACTTGAAGTGACGGCATGAGAAGATGGACAATTTTAGCTCCTAGAAATTTATTACGTTTTGTTCCAATTCCTTATTGGCTGATGTTCAAAACTCACTGTTTAAAACAAGAATTATCGGCAATCTAAAGTTCTTCCAAATTTCGACAACCTTTAAAAAAATAGTGAGCCGATTCAAATGATCTTGGAGTTTATAAAAAGGGCTGATCAATACCTACAAAAAATATGCTCATATGGGATTTTATGTCCTCAAATACAAGAGTTATCGGCAATCTAATTCTAACAAAATCAGCCGACCTAGACAAAAAAAATGCCAAAGCTAAAAGAAATTATAATTAAAATTAACCAAAAATTATAAATTAAAAAAAAATGCAAACATTTTAAAAAATGATAAAGTTTTTCTCTTTTCAACATAAAAAGAATTTGCTATATATAAAAAAAAATTCTATAATTAAATTGAATTATAATTAAAGTATACAAAAATAAGCAACATTTGAAAAAAAACGCTAAATATGAAAAAAATTCTATAATTAAAATTAAAAAAATTTATTCAAAAATAAAAAAAAACTCAAAAATTAAAAAAAAAAAAAAATGCTAATTTGTTTTCCTTTCTTAAGCAAAATTGAAAAAAATTTTACAATTAAAATTAAAAAAAAATTATACAAAATGTAAAAAAAAGCATAAATTTTTTATTTTCTTAAGCATAATTTAAAAAAAAATCTATAAACGTGGACGTTTTAACCCAAAAATTGAATTATTTTGAAGCGAAACTTCGAGTAATTTGTTAACGAGGTCTCTATGTGTCATCTAGAAAAAATTTGATAAATATCAAAATAATGGTAACCCGTGACCCAACAAGTTCCAAGTACAAAATTTTAGGGAAAATCAAATTTTTATTTAAATTAAACATTTTGGAAAATATAATATTTGATTCAAAGTAAAATTTTTGGAAAATTCAATATTTTACACAAATTAAAATTTTTGGGAAATTCAATATTTTATTCAAATTAAAGATTTTGGGAAATTCAATATTTTATTCAAATTTTGGAAAATTTGATATTTCAATTAAATTAATTTTTTTTCGGAAAATTCAATATTTTATTCAAATTATAATTTTTGGGAATTTCAATATTTTATTCAAATTAAAATTTTTTAAAAATATTTTTTCCATAATTTGAAAATATTTCCCTTCTATTCAAATTTATTATTCCTTCATATTTCCTTCTAGTTTTATTCAAACTAAAGATTTTGGGACACTCAATATTTTATTAAAATTTTGGAAAATTTGATATTTCGATTAAATTAATTTTAATATAATAAAATAAAATTCAATATTTTATTCAAATTATAATTTTTGGGAAATTCAATATTTTATTCAAATTAAAATTTTTTAAAAATATTTTTTCCATAATTTAAAAATATTTTCCTTCTACTCAAATTCATTATTCCTTCATATTTTTCTTCTATTTTTATTCAAATTAAAGATTTTGGGAAATTCAATATTTTATTAAAATTTTAGAAAATTCGATATTTCAATTAATTTTTTTTTTTTGGAAAATGCCATATTTTATTCAAATTATAATTTTTGGGAAATTCAATATTTTATGTAAATTAAAAATATTTATTCCATAATTTAAAAATATTTTCCTTCTACTCAAATTCATTATTCCTTCATATTTTCCTTCTATTTTTATTCAAATTAAAGATTTTGGGAAATTCAATACTTTATTAAAATTTTGGAAAATTCGATATTTTAATCAAATTTTTTTTTTTTGGAAAATTCAATATTTTATTCAAATTAAAAAATTTCGGAAATTCAATATTTTATTCAAATTAACATTTTTTAAAAATATTTATTCCATAATTCGAAAATATTTTCCTGTACAAAAGCTATTAAAATTTGGCCAAAATTAAACATTTTGGGAAATTCACTATTTTATTCAAATTGAAATTTTTAGGAAATTCAATATTTTATTCAAATTACAAATTTTGGGAAATTCAACATTTTATTCAAATTATGGGAAATTCAATATTTTATTCAAATTAAGAATTTTGGGAAATTAAATATTTTATTTAAATTACAAATTTTGGGAAACTCAAACATTTTTTGACAAATTTTAGACTTATTTTTTTTAAAAATATTTTTTCCATAATTTAAAAGTATTTTCCTGGTCAAAAGCTATTAAAATTTGGCCAATTGTATACATTTTTTGGAAAATTCAATATCTTATTCAAATTAAAATTTTTGAGAAATCCAATATTTTATTCAGAATATTTGATTGGAATAAAGCTAACGAAACATTGGGAAAATATGAAATAAACTAGTTTTATTTAAGTCATAGAGAGGAACCAGAGCATCCAGCCCAGTCAAAAAAGACAATTATTAACAGAAATTTATATTTACACAGATATAAAATGATAAAGTATCGCCTCTTTTCGGGATCACATCAAAAATCCGCTTCTGTAAAATTTTCTTTTTGGCGCTTAGGTCTTTTTCACGGTTAAGAATCGTTTAATTGCCAGTTTATATTTAAAGTATTGTCACAATAATTATTCACATACTCCCCACCATTATTTCAGCAGAAACATCTCACACATCCACTCTCACAATGAGTGATTTGCTTGCACAGCACTTTAAACTTAGAGTTGGATGGCGACAACAACAAAAACCACACGCACACACACTACTCCCTGAAATGACACCATCATGATATTTAAAACAGAACTCAATAGAGTTTAATGCAATTCAATAGTATCAACCAAAAAAAAAAAACAAACAAAAAAAATAAAACCCCCGACCTTTAAAGTTAATTGATAATGACACTGTGATGACCACGACAGGGCATTAAATACCTAAAGTTAGAAAAAAACACACACACACACGATAAATCTATCAGAGACGGTGTGTGTGTGAGTTTTTGTGTGAATGCGATTTTACACAAATGCTTTAAGGATTTGTCCATTCACAACGAAAACAAGTGCAAATAATTGGATTTAAATTTGTAATTAAACACACACACACACATATTCTGGTGTCAATGTGTAGATAGCATACAGTTGCGGTTACCGAAATTCGGTTTTGCTTAAAATCAGCAAAAATTTAGTGAAGCGGAAAAAAAAACACTATTTCATTAAATGATTTTAGTTTGTCAGTGTGGTCAGTGATTGTTTTGATAATATTGACCAGCAACTCAAAATAATTATTTCCAGAAAAAAAAATATATATACAGGAGGTTTTATTTTGAATCACCCGGTATTTCGGTAGCTGTCACTTTTGAAGCGTTCATTCTTTGACATTTGACAAAGT
Source organism: Hydrotaea cyrtoneurina (assembly GCA_958296145.1). Taxonomy (NCBI): domain Eukaryota; kingdom Metazoa; phylum Arthropoda; class Insecta; order Diptera; family Muscidae; genus Hydrotaea; species Hydrotaea cyrtoneurina. The sequence continues at coordinate 76,588,964 of OY282514.1, read as the reverse complement.
ACAAACTACTTACTTTACTTAATTCCCTTTACATTATATGAAGGAACAGGCGGGGAACTTCTCTCGAATCAGTGAGATTTGTACAAAACTAAGCCATTACTTAAAATGGAACGCAACACGATTCAACAACGCATTGAAATTAAAAAAAAAATTCACTACAAAAACTGGTGAAAATCTGGCAGTCACAGTTCGCAAAACTAATGTATTTTTGGGTCGTCGTGAAGCACCTTGTCGGACCGCAATACAGAGATTGGTGGCAAAAATCGAGCTGTTAGTGATGTGAAGAATAAAACCCGTGCACATCGCTCAAGAACAACTGAGAATATTGCTGCTGTAGTCCAAAAGTTTTGAAGAAAATCTAGGTTTATCCATTCCTTGTCGTCCTTTGGATTTGGGCATTCCACCAACGTCATTACAACGTATTTTGCATAAAGACTTGGATCTTAGGGCTTATGAAGTTCAGTTCACACGAAAAATTCAAGCCGGCCGATCATCAACAACGTCGTGTCTTTGCTGTTTGGGTCCTTGAAATGCATGAAAATGATCAGGAATTCCATCGACAAATCATCTTGACTGACTGACTGGCCCATTTCCACCTCGGTGGCGACGTCAACAAGCAAAATTGTAGCATCTGGTGCTCGGTAAACCCAAGAGTCTCCATCCAGTTTATGGTACGGCGGGGTAATTGGACCATACTTTTTTGAAAATAAGGATCAACAATTGCGCTGTCCAGAGATGATTAATGATTTTTTATAGTCGCAGTTGGATTATAATCATCTGGACAACGTTTACTTTCAACAAGGCGGCGCTACCTGCCTCACAAGCAACGAAACCATTGCTCTGTTAGGGGAAAATTTTCCGGACCGTGTTATCTCCCGCAGAGTTGATCACAATTGGCCACCGAGCTCTTGTGATTTCACGCCTTGCGACTTCTTCCTTTGGGGCCACGTAAAAGAGAGGATCTACGCCAACAGCCCAGCGTGGATTCAAGAGCTCAAAGAAAAAATTCGTGAGGCTATCGAGGACATGGGGCAGCCACTTAGCGATTTGTTTATGGAAAACTTCATGAAAGTTGGGTATGAATAAACAAGGACAACCGAGTATTCCGGGTTTTTAATTTGGCCCTTATTTAACTTGTTTAACTTGTTGAATTCGGCCATTGCACCAGCAATAATCTAAATTTGATCAACATTTTCATAGTTTCCCACTTGTTGTGGCCTTCCCTCCTGTTTATATCTTGACATTTGCATATGTGTTTGTCTGTGTGTATACTTTAGACACTGCTACTATATGTGTTTCCGAGCAATTCCAATTTGATACGATTTACAATCACCTACTACATATTTGCGGGCCAGAGCACCTAACGTTACTCATACGCCTCCATGTCCAACTGAAGATCACTTTAAAGTTTAAACTAGTTAGTAATGTGGAAATGCTGCTTATATTCAAGTTTATTCTTTTACAAATACATACATACCTTAAATCTTATTTGAAATGTTCTGTAAGTATAAGAGAGAAGAATACAATTTAATTTAATTAGACGTTAAACAAATGAGGTGAGTGTTTTTTTGTTTTTTGTTAGGTTAGTTAGTGGTGGGTGGATTTCAATGAAATGTTGCTAAGTACACGAGATATAAGAAAAGTCAAGATTAACAACAACAAAAATAGGTGGAAGCTGGAAATAATTTACTAATGGAGAGCATAGTAATTGGAGAGGATGGAAGACGGTAACAGAGTGACCACACTCTTACAGCTTTAAAAAAAAATAAAATTTAATTTATTTACTGAAGTAAAGAAAGGTCAACATCTCTAACACGATTTTTTTTTCAAGTCGAAGCACTTCTAGTGCCAGTTAAGAAGACAAATTCCCTTCAACAATTTCATATGTAATTCCATAACCCAAAGTCTCCGTAAGTCGAATTTCTCTGCTGGATAATGGTGACTCGATTTATGGAAGTTTGATCGCATTTTTTTAATAACATTTCTTTTGCACATGAACTATCATTAAATCTAAAAAAAAGTGTAAATTCAAGTTTAAAGAAAATCTCCTAAACGCCATCTATGTGTCATATGTTCACCGAACACAACCTGGTCAACCGGTTGTATATAGAGAGAGAAGATCGATGTTTTGGATTGGCCAGCCCAGAGCCCTGACTTAAATCCAATAGAGAACCTGTGGAACGAAGTCAAGGTTGAAATCGCGAAAAAAAAATTACAAAAATATGGACGAACTGTGGTCGGCCGCACAGGAAGCTTGGTATGCCGTACCCAAAACAAAATGCCAAAAACTCGTGGAAAGTATGGGTCGCAGATGTGAAGCAGTCATCAGAAATAAAGGATACAGCACTAAATATTAATAAAAAATGTTTTTATATAACAAAAAATCCAAAAATACAATTTGAATAGGATTTTTCTCTCTTTTTTTCTGATTGTGCCATTTATGTGTCCAGCTCATGTTTGTGTTTTTTTTTTCTTAACGTTTTTTTTTTTAATTGATGAATTTCAACTTATATTTATATAAATATTAAATATGAACAATAAACCTTTGCAAAAAACCAAATATTTGGTGTTTGTTAATATTAATTACGATGTTGTAGCATAGGAAAGATCTCCTTGTAAAATGTGCCATTTATGTGTCCATAGCTGTATGTGGGGCTGTGTACTAGAGAGTCCAATACAAATTCCCAAAAAAAAAAGATATAGCCAACGTTCTTCTTAACGAAATATGACCGATGACGTCGCCAACCCAAAATCCAAGCCAAACAGTGACTTTTTTGGGTTGCATTGGAGATTCTTTGTTTTTAACGTCCCAAATTGGACAATTTTGTTGGTTAAGCTGACCTCGATAATGACATTTTCGTCAATGTTACTTCAAAACCACACTAGGCTTCAGTGACGCCGTTGTTTTTTCTGCGCCACCGTGATCATTTAACACCACCCAGTTATAACGTCGTTGATGTGTTATCTAACGCCGCCGCTAGTTTCATCAACGCTGCCGGTGTAAACTCCAAAGTCGCCGCTGTTTTCTTTAGCGCTACTAAAAACACTGCGTCGTTGCCGGGAGAAGCATCGATTTTTTTGGTTCTCCCGTTCTTTGTTGTCTAAATAATGAAGCCAACGCTGAAAAAGCCAATAAAATCATCATTCTTCAACACTGTCGGTGAGTTGTTTAACCCTTTCCGTAGATTTGTCAAATATATTCGACAATTAAGATTTTTAGCACGTCAAAAAAAAAATGGCATGGAAAGGGTTAAAGCCAACGAAGGTTACAATGGCACCAGCATCTTCAGCAAGGCAGATAGTGTTTGCTCTCTATTCACTACAATTACACCGCTGACATCGTTAAGTCAATGCAGCCACTGACACCGTCGCTGTTTTCTTCAGCGCCACAGTGATCAGCCAACATTCTGTATATTTAGCGGCGCTGACGTTTTCTCCAAACGCTGCTGCCGCTGCATTCATCAACACCTCCACTGAAATCGTCAAAGCCAACGGAGGCTCTGATGCCTTTTTTTCATTCCCACCACAGTGATCAGTGTTGTACAATAGGGTGGAGTGAAAACATGCTTTTTTTTTAATTTGAAAAAGTTAACCTCGGAAAGAGATGTAGTCTGGGGTCCTAAAGAGGGGAAAAATAAAGAAAAAAATTTTAAAAAATTTTTAGGGGTCGCGCCTCTCCCTCGAAATTTGGAAATTATCGCTATTTTGGCGTTGATTTTAGAAAAATCCTAAAAATTAACGACTTAACTTATTCGATATTTAAAAGTTTGAGCTTGTTCAGTGCCCAAACAAAAGTATTTGAGGCAAATATGAGGATAATCGACTAATATTTGTAGCTTTGGTGGCGATTTCATTGTTCAGTCAATTTTCTGAAGAAGGGACGATTTGACTTATTTTACTTTTTGAAATTTTTGAACAATGAGAAAATTTTTTTTAAATTTTTTCATGCCCTTATTTCATTGTTTACGCTATTGCAAACATTTATTGACATACAACTTTTTAGGATTTTTCTAAAATCAAAGCCAAAATAGCGATAATTTCCAAATTTCGAGGGAGTGGCGCGACCCCTAAAATTTTTTTAAATTTTTTTTCTTTATTTTTCCCCTCATTAGGACCCCAGACTACATCTCTTTCCGAGGTTAACTTTTTTTTTTTGAATTTCACTCCACCCTATTGTACAAGTCAGAGATTGTTTGGTCTTGCGGTTCTCTCTTCGCCACATTTACACTGCTGACGTCTCTTCTCTTCAAAGCCGCCTTAGGTTCTTCAGCGCGTTCGTGTTCTGCCGACATTCTTCAGCTTTAACGACGGTGACTTTTTTTTTCGAAATCCGCCACTGCATTCTTTAACGTTGCCGACGCCGCCGCTGGTATCAGTCGACAGCCTTCGCTGCTGAGCAAGGGAGAGAATTGTTTATTGTTGCCGTTCTCTTTTCGGTCACGAGTACACTGCTGACGTCGATAATGACGCCTCCGCTGCACACGTCAACGCTACCATTGATTACTTCACAGCCACCATAGGTGCCATTGCCGCCGCTGTTTTCTTCAGCGCCGTTGTGATCTGCCGACATTCTGCAGTTTTAACGACAACGTTGCCGGTGAATTGTTCAAAGACGTGTTCTTAGGCGGTACTGTGATCAACCGGCAATCTTTTGCTTTAACAACGCTGACGTTGCTGCATTTTCTGATATCACCGCTAAAGACGTGCGAAGGCGGCTCTAAACTGTAAGTCGCTGATCACTGTTTACAGAGAAATTCTCAGTCTGTTGCTTCAGGGAATTTTGAACTAAATAGATATGTGAAGAGTTCGAATTATTTCACACGAACAAGACAAGCTGTAATGGTATTACCTCCATTTCAACCAACTAATGCTACGCATTTTAAAGACTCAATTATTCCCGTTTTCTTCACAGCAGCAAAAAAAAAATTCCAACAACATTAGGTCAGCCAACTAGTTTTCGTTTACTTTGTTATCTAGTCTTCCAGCTCTCATTGAACATGCATTTCAACACTTTCCGAAAGTTTTGCGCTGTAATTTATTTAAAGTGTGTTTTCATGAGTTTTAAATTCCAACTTTCATTATATCTCCGCGCCGGTGTTGTGGGTGTATGCGAAAACGTAAGTGTTTGCGTGCGAGGGTATACAGTGAGAGACAGAGAAGAGAGATAGACCGAGACAAAAAAAAAAAGTACTTGTTAATTTATGCACGTTTTAACAATTGCGTTAACACGTTCACAGATGCTTCTCCTGTAAAACCCAGCAAAGAAGAAGAAAAAAGAAGAGGAAAAACTATAGACGAATGTTTTGTAAGAACACACACCAACAGCGATAGGGTTACACCAACCCACCCACCGTTCACACATCAGAGCCGACAGTCATACATGTAAACAGCTATGGCCATAACACAATTGCTTAAGCGTGTGGGTGTGTGCACTTTACTCGAGGGTTAAGTAAATCTTGTAATAGTTCTAAAAGATGCTTCCACCTCCTTCTCACGCACTCACTTTGGGTGTAGGATATATAAAATTACACAAGAAAATTGAAATTGAAAGATCAATGATTTATTTTTGAACGATAAACATACGGTCTACAATCTGTGGTGTGTTTTTTTCTCTATAGAATATTGAAAAAAGAAGCACCAAATGTAACAAACGTTTTTCTAAATATTTAAATGAATGAATGCCTTACCAAGGGCTTAAATAAAATATCAAGTGACGTTGGTAGAATTTAAATCGCTGTGAAATGAAGACTGACTACACTACTCAACAAAATGAAAAAAATTTCATGTACTCCGGATGCGATAATTTTTTCTGTGTAGATAACCTTGACATGAGCTCGAAAAACGCAATAAAATTTTTTTTTTTCGTTTGGTTTTTGTTTTATTTATTTTTTTTTTTTTTTAAATTTTAAAAAAAATTTTTTGGTTATTTGGTTTCATCCGGCATAACTCGGGAACCACTAGCCCGATTTAATTGAATTAAATTTTGAAAAATTTAAAATTACAATTCCCTTAATCTGTTCATATATTGTTTTCCTATACAAGCAACAGTTTCCAAGTTAAAAATGAATATATAAAGGAAAAAACTTATTTTTTGCCTAAAGATTTAAATTTTTTTTTTTTAAAAATCCAAAATGAAAAAAAATGTCAAATCTTATTACTTATTACCTATGAGCAAAATGAGACAAAGATCATGAAAAAAAATCGCCGATACACGTGTATTTTTATTTTGTATCCCCTTTCCGAAAAAGTAAATTTGGTTCATAGGACAGAATGTGTGTAACACGGTGTTATGTATAAAAACCACAATTTCCATACGATCATCTTACGTTATCTCAACTTAAATCATTTGACATTTGTATATTCATCAAAATCCTTCCGAAGTCTTTTTGTTTTTGTTCCTTTTGTTTACAAACAAATACATAAAGAGAAACGAATATTATTTGGTAAACGCTGGCCAGGCAAACAGACAAGTCCTTTTTCATCTATCTGTCTTTCGCAGTCATTCCTGTTGAAAAATAAAACTGTTGGCAACATTTCATAGTTTCTTGAAAGGATTTGAAGACTTGAGAATGATTATCCTTTTTACGTTGGTGTCAGATGACAGAAACTATTTTCTCTGTACAGTTTATTTTGTTTGTTGGTTGATTAGGGGTGGGGGGTTGGTTATGATATGCTGAAGGTTTTGCAAATATTTGTCAGCAACTAAATCTATATCTTCTTTTTTTTATTTATGAAAGATGAGTGTTTCATATTTTGTAAAAGGATATTGAAAACACATATTTTTTGTTATTAAGCGGCAGAGTCTTGCAAACAAAATGTTAAAAGAGATACATGTTCACCTGTTTGTCCCTTTTTTATCCCATTTTAGTTACTTTTTCGTCCCTTCTCTAACTTTTATCCACATGTTGTTAGCAACACTTTTTTTTACTTTTCCCCCATTCTCTTTTTATCCAGTTTTGGCCCTATTTTCGTCCCATATCTAACTTATTTCCACCTGTTGTTGCCAACAATTAGTTTCAACCTTCTCTTGTTTTTTCCCCTTTTTGGCCAATTTTGGCCCCATTTTCGTCCCACATCTAACTTATTTCCACCTGTTGTTGCCAACAATTTGTTTCAACCTTTCTTGTTTTTTCCCCTTTTTGTCCCTTTTTTATCCCGTTTTGGCCACTTTTTCGTCCCTTCTCTTACTTTTATCCACATGTTGTTAGCAACTCGACATTTCACATTTTTTTTCTTTTCCCCTATATGTCTCTTTTTATCCCGTTTTGGCCCCATTTTCGTCCCATATCTAACTTATTTCCACCTGTTGTTGCCAACAATTTATTTCAACCTTCTTTTGTTTTCCCCCTTTTTATCCCTTTTTTTTATCGTGTTTTGGCCGTTTTTTCGTCCCAACTCTAACTTTTATCCACATGTTTTTGCCAAATTTTTTTTTAATTTTTTTCCCTTTTTTGTCCCTTTTTTATGCCGTCTGGCCCCTTTTTCGCCCCATTTCCAACTCATTTCCAACTGTTGTTTGCCAGTCGTAGTCGTGGACCAATTATCCAACAAAAATCATTATATTTGATTATTTTGTATTTCGAAGGCTTTTGGGGACACATTTTATCCGAATTTCCAAACTCCGTTCTTAGCGGATGTCTAGGCTGCGAGGACAACAAACTCCCCAAATGTCATGGCTCTAGCCTTCAGCCATTTGGTCAGGACAGTCAGTGACGCAGGAGATTAGGCGGACCACTAAGGGACTGAGAAGTGTCCCCTTATCAGAGAAGTACACGGAAGCGGAATGGTACTGAGAGCAGGGATATTAGTGGTGTCCGCAAGGAGAGAGTATACTGTACATAGATTAAAATATCCTATTTTACTAGAATATAATTTTTTTTTTTTTTTTTTTTTTTGAAAATGTATCTCTTTTATGATTTTATCCTGATTATTACACTCGAATCAGACTCTGCCTCTTAATAAATCCTTTTCTTTTAATTACTCCGGTTTTTTTTTGCTGGATCCTTTAAAAAAAAGAAGAACAGAAGATTTATATTCTTTGGAAAATGAAAATGAAACACAGCCACCTATTAAGTATCGCAAACAATGAAAGTACCTCATTATATCCGCTAAAGTCTACAGTCTTATGCTCTCACTTAAATTTTAAAGAATTGACTTAGTCCTTGCCCGACATACGGTACGTTACATACACATTCATTACCTACACATCCTCCTCTCAGGTTATTCTCTGTTGCGAGATTGTAATTATTGTTGGTTGATTTCTAACCCACAAGCACAACACCGAAAAAAAAAGACGGGAGGAAACGATGGAATAACACTTAATTTCCGGTGATAAAATTTATGTCTGTTGGTTACAGTTTTTGTTTTCCTTCCTCGCCCCCCCCTTCGCAACTTCCTCCATAGCGTTGATCTCCGTTAGTCTCTGTTTCAACAAAATGATTCCTACGCCCGGCTGCTTTATCTCGAAAGGTTATCTGTATCTCTATCTGTAGGTGTATGAAGTGGAGTGAAGTGGATTTTTAAGTCCTTTTTGGCTGGTGCGTGTATCAGTGAGTGTAATATAATGTTTTTTTTTGTGTGTGTGTGTGTGTGCGTTACTTTTAATAGTTGCTTAACATTTTTGCGGTATAAACCTCAAATATCACTTCCGGCAAATCAGGTTTTTTGTTTTGATTAGATATAGAATCGACAGCATTCGAGTGTTGGTTGGGGAAGCCTGCAAATGAATACCCCCAACATAGTCTCTCATTGTGTTCCCCCCGCGCTCCGCTCTACACTCCACCCAAAAAGTGCAACTGAAGATAAGTAATTTGCTTAAAGGTTTGTTTTCATATAATTCCCAGTTTCAGCGGTGCTGTGTGGCCAACGGCCAACGGAAGAGGATGTTGTCAATGAAAGGAGCAAATTCAGTTGGTTGGTGGCAAATTTATAAAGTGTACGGATGGCATTTGCCATTTTTTTTTTGTGGTTTTTGTTTTGTTTGCTTGTGTAGGTGTTTGGCTTATTTTAATTTTAAATTTTTCATTTGGATTGTATGCGATTTTTGTTGATGTCGAAATTTAGAATTATTTTGCGCTTTCTATGCTGAGAGTTAAAGGGGAAACTCATTTAAATTTTGTAAATGTGGAATAGGTGAGGTGATGGGCTGGTGGTTTTTTTTTTTTTTAAACCAAATGGAATTTCAGTTTTAGATAATTACAAATAGCTGATGACAGTGCAAAAGCCCAGGAAGCAAAATCTGGACGAAGATTTTTTTTTGGTATTTGGAACAAAAATTAAAAATCACTTCAATTTTTTTTTAAATTACAAAATTTTAAAATTACAAAAAATTTTAAAATTACAAAAAATTAAAAATCACTTTTTCTTTTAACAAAATCACTTTAAATAGTTAAAGCTCAGAAAGCGAAATCTGGGTAAATATTTTTTTTACTTTGAACAAAAAAAAATAAAAAAAAATTTAAATAAAAATCACCTTAAATATTTAAAGCTCAGCGGAATTTCAAGAAAGCGAAATCTAGGCAATTTTTTTTTTATTTTTTGAACAAAAATTAAAAATCACTTTTTTTTTCAATCAAAATCAATTTAAATATTTAAATTTTTTTAATTAAAATCACAAAAATCACTTTTTCTTTTAACAAAATCACTTTAAATATTTAAAGCTCGGAAAGCGAAATCTGGGCAAATATTTTTTTTACTTTGAAAAAAAAAAATAAAAAAAATTTAAATAAAAAAAATTTAAATAAAAATCACTTTAAATATTTAAATCTCAGCGGAATTTAAAGAAAGCGAAATCTGGGCAAATATTTTTTTTTATTTTGAACAAAAATTAAAAATCACTTATTTTTTCAATCAAAAAAGCCCAGGAAGCGAAATCTGGGCGAATACTTTGTATTTTGAACAAAAATTTAAATTCAATAAAAATTTAAAGAAATCGAAATCTGGTCGAGTTCAAAATCATTTGTTATCACTTATTTTATGATCAGTAAGCGAAATCTGGGCGAACATTTTTTTGTTGGTATTTCGAACAAAATTTAAAAATTATTCAAAATTTTTTTAATCAAAATCTCTTTAAATATTTAAATATATTATTTTTTCCTTTTTTTTAACTCATAATATTTTTAAATTGTTAAAGTGATTTTGATTTAAAAAAAAATAATTTTTAGAGTTTTTTTTGTTGTTCAAAATTAAAAAAAAAAAAAAATATATTAGCACAGATTTCGCTTTCTGAGCTTCTAATAAAGATAAGAAAATGAACTTTATTAAAAAAAATCGACAAAGTCGAAAAATCAATTTTTCCATTTTCTCAAATTTCAAAATGTGAAAATTTGTAATACGAAAAAATGCACAATGAACACATGACTTGAAATGTGTTAAACAAATTTAAAAAAAAAAAAAACCAAAGTCGTTTCCAGCCTAAAATCGAAAAATACGAATAGAAGCCAACTAAATCCTAAAATACATGAGCTGCAGTTTGACGAAGCCAAAAAATTTCTTATCGAATTTCTGATTCCTTTTCTAAAAAATGTAATAAAAATTTTGTAACAAAAAAAAAAAACAATTAAAAATACCAAAATTCGAAGACAATTAAAAGTAGTCCACTTGGAAAATTTTCTAAAATATATGGAATACAAAAAGTAGTTTAATTTGGAAAATATATTTAATTGTCCAATGTTTAATGTTGATATCTTAGAATAATCGCTCAGTCCTTGTCTACAAACAATTTTTTACGAAACTCAAAAATATATACTAGATCATAAGTTACAGACTTTTGACCGATGACAAGTTATTAAGGACCACTGTGCCGCGATACAATCAATTATATTTGCTACAGACAAAATGTTGACTTGATAATAAAGATAAGAAAAAACACAATTTATAAGAAAAGAAAAAAATCTCTACTATAGCTCCTAAAATGCATGAGCAACAGTTCGACAAAGATGAAATTTCTAATTTGTCGTTTTTTCAAATTTCAAAATCTGAAAGGGGTGAAAATTTGTAATAAATAAAATTAATTTTTTTTAAAATGCAATATGAACAATTTCTTTAAAATATGTAAAAAAAGAACTCTGCCAATAAAATATTTCAAAATTGTTTTCCCTCCTAAAATTTAAAAATAGTCAACTTGGGAAATATTTCTAAAATATAAAAAAAAGAGGTTTGATGTGTTTCTATGTGTGAAAATCCCTGAAAAAACAATAACCAAGAACTCGGAATAAAAATTCTTCGAAGATCTCTAAGAGACCTTCTGAAAAAATCCCCCAACATTGAATGCTGAATAGTTATCCCCATTTAGTGGGTGTTTCGCAACACTGTGCATCGTTGGTCCTAGCGGACCTGATAATAAAGATAAGAAAAAACATAATTTATAAGAAAAGAAAAAATCTCTTCTATAGCTCCTACAATGCATGAGCAACACTTCGACAAAGATGAAAATTCTAATTTGTTGTTTTTTCAAATTTCAAAATCTGAAAAGGGTGAACATTTTTAATAAATAAAATATTTTTTTAAATGCAATATGAAAAATTTCTTTAAAATATGTAAAAAAAACTCTGATAGTAAAATATTTCAAAATTGTTTTCCCTCCTAAAATTGAAAAATACAAACTAGTCAACATGGGAAATATTTCTAAAATATAACAAATACGAAAAGTTGTCAAATATTGTCCGATTTTTACTGTTGATATCTTAAAATAACCCCATACTCCTTGCCCACAAACAATTTTTTACAGAACTCCAAAATATATACTAGATCATCAGTTACAGAGTTTTGGCATTGAAAAAGGTGAAAATTTGTAATATGGAAAAAGAAATAATTTTTTAAACTGCAATATGAACATTTGACTTAAAATGTGTAAAACAAAATTAACAACAAAAAATACCAAAATTGTTTTCCCTCCTAAATATGAAAAAAAAGAAAAGTTGTCCACATGGAAAATTGTCTAACAGCCTGTTTTTATAAAACGAATGGGTTTTTCTTTTCGTTAAAATAACGAACAGAAATTGTGTTTCGTCAGTTTGGGTTTTTGTAACACGAAAGTCTCTGTTAAATTCTAATTGAAAATTTGTTCCTTATGTATTTTTGTGTGTATTGTCTAATTGGATTCGTTGGAGTAATAGAAACACAATTCAGTTTCGTTTCGGCTAACAGACGTTTCTGTTCGTCTCAGACGCATACGTTTTATAAAAACCGTCTGTGAATTGTTCTGACTATTATTTAAAATTTGTATTTCCCCCCTTGCCTCATAAAATTACTCTCAAACATTATAGTTTTTTTTTTTTGGTCTTTATAAACACAATACATTTTATGAAAACGCCACATTATCAATTTCCTGTCCAACTATTGTCTCTCCCCGCACAAGGACATTCTGAAAAAACGCCTGGGATAAAAAACAAATGGTTTCCAGTCCAATCAAACCAATGACACGACATTATGTCAATGCTGACCAATATAATGTCCTGTCATTATGATATGAAAATAACGAATACATGCAAATTTTAGTAAAGATATTTCAGTTCGGCATTAAAGAACAGCCACACACATGGGGGTGTCCTTCTTCAAGTTTAGTTTACTTTATAAGATAAATAATTAATGGTCTACGAGGTCTATGGTAAAATGACAACAACCCAAAAAAAAACAAGATAACAGAAAGTTTTCCATGTTTCTGGAAATAATCTTTTCAGGTTTCAGGCTCTAATCTAAGAAATACCACTTACAAGAAAGTGTCAACTCTTAACCGAAACAGGTGTCCCCATTTTGAGCTGGGGAAAAAAACTTAAACAATACTTAAAGTTTGGATTTGTAGGAGATTATTGTTTGTGTGTACTTTAAATAGAATAAAATAAATTAAAGCAACATATTCCACATGCCCAGAGGGGTGTGTGGAAACACACACTTTGGCTTACCCGAAAATACCCTTTTTTCTACTAAGAGTGGGCGGCAGAAAGGGTACAACCGGCTGTACAATTATTCTCCACCAAAAATAAAAAAAAACAAAACAAAACATGAAATATTTATTTGATTATGTGGGATTGTAGCTTTTTCCGAATGTGTCTGTGTGCGTGTGTAACAAACATTTGAACAACAGTAGGAAAGGATTCGATTTGTCCCAACACCGTGGTCGACAAGTGTATGAGTGTCTCTGTGTACGTGAGTGTAAGTGAACGTCTGCATGTGTTTTCCGCTTCCATATCCAACGACAAACAAACACAATATAATTTTATGTTCGGTTCATGGCTGTTTTAAAGGATTTACATTAGGGTGCAGTGAAATTAAAAAAAAAAAAAGTTAACCTCGGAAAGAGATGTAGTCTGGGGTCCTAATGAGGGGAAAAATAAAGAAAAAAATTTTAAAAAAATTTTAGGGGTCGCGAAATGAAATAAGGGCATGAAAAAATTTAAAAAAAATGTTCTCATTGTTCAAAAATTTCAAAAAGTAAAATAAGTCAAATCGTCCCTTCTTCAGAAAATTGACTGAACAATGAAATCGCCACCAAAGCTACAAATATTAGTCGATTATCCTCATATGTGCCTCAAATACTTTTGTTTGGGCACTGAACAAGCTCAAACTTTTAAATTTCGAATAAGTTAAGTCGTTAATTTTTAGGATTTTTCTAAAATCAACGCCAAAATAGCGATAATTTCCAAATTTCGAGGGAGTGGCGCGACCCCTAAAAATTTTTTCTTTATTTTTCCCCTCATTAGGACGCCAGACTACATCTCTTTCCGAGGTTAACTTTTTCAAATTAAAAAAAAGCATGTTTTCACTCCACCCTAATACATACATAGAAACATATCCAACCTTAAAAACACTCACACTCTCATCCCTTTATGAGCGGAAACCATTTGAAATGTCTACAGTGGTCTTCAAATGGTATCTGTTCCTAGATTGCTAAGAGGTTCGACATGTTTCTATGTGTGAAAATCCCTGAAAAAAAAACAATAACCAAGAACTCGGAATAAAAATTCTTCGAAGATCTCTAAGAGACCTTCTGAAAAAATCCCCCAACATTGAATGCTGAATATTTATCCCCAGTTAGAGGGTATTTCGCAACACTGTGCATCGTTGGTCCTAGCTGCTTGTCTTTTATTTGAAATGTAACAGCATCAATATAATGATTATTATAATGTTCCAATGATAACTAATGAATGAACGAATGAATGAATGAATGAACGCTTTACATGTGGCCATGCCAGCATATGGGGAGCGAGGAAGCAATCGAAAGAGTGTCGTCATGAATGAATGAAAGTATTTGTGGAACATGTGTAACCCTAGGGTCGGTCTGCCAATCTGTCTATTGTCGAAAAGTGTGATGTGCATGTTAACAGCATTTGTTTTACCCCTTCTCCGCCAGCAACATCAGTTGTGGGTGTGTAGACAACAACCAGGCCAGACTCTTTTTGGTTGAAAAGAAGACTTTGGATGAAGTCTTTCAACTGTCTTCTTTCCATTCTCTTTCGATTTGTTTTTTTTTTTGCGGTCTATTGGTTGGTAACATTTTATGGTTGTTTGATTTTTCTTCTTTCCTTTCTTGTTTTTTTTTTGTTTTTATTAAATGTCTGTTATTAGATATTTTTGACCCAAAAAAAATTTCAACATTTCAACCACAACAAAACGACATCAAACGAAAAGTCTTCCTCATACGGGCAAATATTTGCCCTGGTCAACTGCCCTCCTGTCAAACCAATAGAACAACAAAATAATATTCAAGTAAATATTTTTATCGCTTATGTTTGTTAACGAATTTACGAATTTATTAAATAAATACAACGTCGCGTTTAATTTCATTATTATAGGCGAGTAAAGGACTTTCTTGCGTTTTGGGTTCAAAAGAAAGAAGAGAAAAATAACAAAATCCATTGCGTCCATTCTGTCGTGTCTTCAATGGAACGATGTGAAATACAATCGGAAAATGTCTCGCCAGAAGATTAGTTTCACCATTAACGCCTAAGGCTGAGTGAAACTGTGAAAACATGAGTATTGAGTGGCCACTCTTTTGTGGTTGACATTGATCGAGAAGAAGTTGAACTAAATCAATGTTCAATGGAATGGATATTTGGTGGATTTGGTCACAGAAGCAAATGGTAGATGCAACGAATAACAAAAAAAAATGTCAAATTTGGCCTTACACAGACTTGATAACGAAGGCGGGAGTTCTTGTTTATCGTAAGACAACCCGATGGGACTTTGATTGAATCAACAAATGGTAGACGCAATAAAAAAAACAAAACCACAACTATCCAATTTCGCTGTGCGGAAATTTACAAATATTCAAAGGAGTGCTAATTTTTAATAACTAACGTTGATCTGAGTTAACCGGTTGGCGATTTGATTGAATTTGATTGAAAATGGTAGATGCAAAAAAAAACACAAAAAATATCCAATTTCGCTGTGCGATAATTTAAAAACTTATTTTTTTTATAAATTTTTTATAATTTTTAATTTTTTATAAATAACTTTGATCTGAGTCAACCGGTTGGCGATTTCATTAAATACCCAAATGGTAGATGCAAAAAAAAACCACAAATATTAAATTTTGCTGTGCGGAAATTTAAAAATGTACAAAGGAGTGCTAATTTTTAATAACTAACGTTGATCTGAGTTAACCGGTTGGCGATTTAATTGAATTACCAAATGGTACACGCAAAAAAAAAGTAAAAAATCCAATTTCATTCTGCCGAAATTTCAAATGTTAATTTTTAATAACTGACTTCCGATAAACTCGCAAGGCGAAGAACGCTCGCCTTTATTATCAAATCTCTTTAAGGCCACATTTTAATGTTTTTTTTTTTTGGCGATTTGATAAAATTACCGAATGGTAGATGAAACAAAAAAAAAGCAAAATTCGTATATATCGCTGTAGATTTATGATAATATAGACCGGTATTCCAATTACCAATAAATTATGAAAACATAACTACACTTTTGGGGACTTGGTCAAATTGTCAAATGGTAGATGCAACCAAAAAAAAACTTAAACAAAATTAAATACAATTCGAATATTTAGACATGTGTAGAGAATTTTCATTTGTTTTAAAACTGAGACGAAATTTTCAAATGGTAGATGCAACCAAAAAAAAACAAAACCAAAATTTCCATTTAAGAAGATTTATGGTAGTTCTGAGTACTAATAAATAGTGTCGACCAAAATAAGTTAGCCTTTTTCGCGGCTTTTACAAAATTGGCAAATGGTTGATGCAACAACAAAAATTAACAAAAATACGTTAAATGTGGCTCAACTCAGAGTTCAGCGTGAAGACCGGAATGATTTTTAACATTTGGGTAAAATTTAGCTCAACACCGAGTTCAACGTGGAGGGAATTCAAATTATAAATAAATGATTTTAGCCTATTAAAAAAAACTGGAAATGGTAGATGCAACAATTTTTTTTTTTTTTTGTTAATTTCACAAAAAAAATGTTATAAATTTCTCTGTTTATAGATTTATTACGTGGGTTCTAATTACTAATTATTATGATTTCCATGTTAGTCCACCTTTTGAGGCTTTGACCAAATTAGCAAATGGTTGATGGAACAAAAAACTAAAATTTACAAACAGAGATTTTTTAAAAAGTGCACGGGGGTTGCTTAGTATTAACAAAATATTTCTATAACAAGTTGACCATTTGGAGCTCTGGTAAAATTAGCAAAATGACAGATGCAACAAAAAAAAAAATGTTGTGTATTTAGCTATTAAGAGATTTATAAAAATCTAAAGGGATCTTCTGATTGCTAATACATGTTTTTCACATAAGTTTGCCTTTTGAGGCATTGACCAAATTATAAGATGGTAGATGCAAAAAACAAAAATTACCGGGGAACCTGTAGAACAGACGACCTAGCCAGACTACCCTACACATTCCTGTTGAACTGAAATCATCTAATGGGGAAACAAACCATAGTTGGAAATCTGTCCAAGGCTGCATGCAATTTAGGCAGGTGTGGGGACAGACGTTGCCAAAAGCAAAGCTGTCGCTATTTCATTGATAGAGTTCGTTCGATTTCCCATTGGGTGCGTCACAAAAGGACTCTCTCATAAACGATGGGGCGGAAGATCAGCAGGAGTCCATCATTCACGACAGAACACTATGTTTTTGAAGGAAATGCAATGAGACTGAAGTTTCCTACTAGGGACTAGTGCAGAAGGGATATGGATCTGTGAATGAAGAGAAGTCAGTGGTAAGCGAAAAGAAATTCAGCCAATGCCATATCCGGCGAATATGTTCGTTGTTCGAGGGTATTTATTAAATTTCTTGGCCAGAAATTAACCTTCAATGGCAGACTATTTCCACGAATTTGCTTAACCGTCTGACCTTCTGCCAAGAATCCCAAAAAAGAATCACCAGCATGCATTCGGAATGACTTCATTTGGAAATCAGTTTATGTGTAAGGAAAGTTGAACAAAGTGTGTGTGTGGAGAAATTCTTATGATTCAATATTCTGAAAGTAAGAAAAAAAAAACTACAAGAATTCACAAGCACCTACAAATTGAAGAGATGTTCATCAGTGCCCATAAATCAATCAGTTGTGTTGCTCATGACGATGATGATGACGATGATGATGACGATGATGATGATGATGTTGGTATTCCTTTGCCTGACATGTTGTTTTGTTTGTTACACTTCACCGGTTACTCTTTTCATTTGTCGTTTTTTTTTCTCTTTCCCACTCCATCTACCTCTCCACCTCTTGGTTTTTCGTCTTTTCCCCCCTGTGCTAACAATTCACTTTTACTTCTTTCGAAGAGACGACCGTCCGAGTTCGATATTGTTGGCATAGACGAATGTTAACAAATATAAATCAAGGAGTGTGGTGGGCAAAGTCGTCTGTAGAGTTCACTAAATAACAGTTCACTGGGTCTATTTCAATTTAATACAAAAATCTTTTCAAATCTCCAGAAATCATAGACTAGAAATCATAGACTATTTACATTGGTGCGTTTGATAATTTTTGTTTTAATTAAAAACTATTTCACAAAACTATTCCAATTTTTAGAAAAATTTAAATGTCAAAACTCGGAAACGAACACATCGATTTTTTTTGGTTAATAAATTTAAAAAATTGTCACCAAATTGTTTTAATAATTAATTGGAAAACATGGAAAAAGGGAATAGATTAAAAATAATTTTCGAATTTTCTTTTCTATGGAAATTTTTTTTTAGAAAAATTTAAATGTCAAAACTCGGAAACGAACACATCGATTTTTTTTGTTAATAAATTTTAAAAAATTGCTACCAAATTGTTTTAGTACATATTTAAATTGAAAAATGGAAAAAGGGAATAGATTAAAAATAATTTTCGAATTTTCTTTTCTATGGAAATTTTTTTTTAGAAAAATTTAAATGTCAAAACTCGGAAACGAACACATCGATTTTTTTTGGTTAATAAATTTTAAAAAATTGTCACCAAATTGTTTTAGTATTTAAATTGAAAACATGGACAAAGGGAATAGATTAAAAATAATTTTCGAATTTTCTTTTCCATGGAAATTTTTTTTTAGAAAAATTTAAATGTCAAAACTCGGAAACGAACACAGCGATTTTTTTTGGTTAATAAATTTTAAAAAATTGCCACCAAATTGTTTTAGTATTTAAATTGAAAACATGGAAAAAGGGAATAGATTAAAAATAATTTTCGAATTTTCTTTTCCATGGAATTTTTTTTTTTGAAAAATTTAAATGTCAAAACTCGGAAACGAACACAACGATTTTTTTTTGTTAATAAATTTAAAAAAAAATTGGCACCAAATTGTTTTAGTATTTAAATTGAAAAAATGGAAAAAGGGAATAGATTAAAAACAATTTTCGAATTTTCTTTTCTACGGAAATTTTTTTTTAGATAAATTTAAATTTGTTGATACATAAATGTCAAAACTCGGAAACGAACACACCCAATTCGTCAAATGCCAAGAATAATCGGAGTGATCAGAGTGAAAAAACCAGCCAGACAAATCAAAACAGCCTGAATGTCCAATAATTCAGAATGTTCATAAAATGAACGAAACACGAACTATTCGACTTAAATTTTTGTTTGCAACTCCGGAACTATCGACCGTATTAGAAAATCAATAGATCCAAATAACTTTTGCAAATTTTTTTATAACGGCCGTTTCAAATTTAAAATTCAAAAAAAAAACACACACACAAATTCGATAATTTTTGGACTCTGGGGACCACAGTGGTTATTAGTTTAAAAAAAATATTGGATTCCGGCTAAAGACGCACTGGAACCGAAACCACAGCACACCAGTGCGTATGATTGTTATTAAATCCAACTCGAAATCAACCAGCCATAACTGCAGCACCTGTACACTAGTGCGTATGGAAAACGATTTGAACGAATTGCGCCATTGTAAAGTCAAAACTAACAGCATGGTTTTTTTTCTATAAAACGTATACGTCTGAGACGAACAGAAACGCCTGTAGCCGAAACGAAACTGCATTGTGTTTCTAAAGGGTGATTTTTTTGAGGTTAGGATTTTCATGCATTAGTATTTGACAGATCACGTGGGATTTCAGACATGGTGTCAAAGAGAAAGATGCTCAGTATGCTTTGACATTTCATCATGAATAGACTTACTAACGAGCAACGCTTGCAAATCATTGAATTTTATTACCAAAATCAGTGTTCGGTTCGAAATGTGTTTCGCGCTTTTTTATCGACAAATTTTATTCAGCGATGAGGCTCATTTCTGGTTGAATGGCTACGTAAATAAGCAAAATTGCCGCATTTGGAGTGAAGAGCAACCAGAAGCCGTTCAAGAACTGCCCATGCATCCCGAAAAATGCACTGTTTGGTGTGGTTTGTACGCTGGTGGAATCATTGGACCGTATTTTTTCAAAGATGCTGTTGGACGCAACGTTACGGTGAATGGCGATCGCTATCGTTCGATGCTAACAAACTTTTTGTTGCCAAAAATGGAAGAACTGAACTTGGTTGACATGTGGTTTCAACAAGATGGCGCTACATGCCACACAGCTCGCGATTCTATGGCCATTTTGAGGGAAAACTTCGGAGAACAATTCATCTCAAGAAATGGACCGGTAAGTTGGCCACCAAGATCATGCGATTTGACGCCTTTAGACTATTTTTTGTGGGGCTACGTCAAGTCTAAAGTCTACAGAAATAAGCCAGCAACTATTCCAGCTTTGGAAGACAACATTTCCGAAGAAATTCGGGCTATTCCGGCCGAAATGCTCGAAAAAGTTGCCCAAAATTGGACTTTCCGAATGGACCACCTAAGCCGCAGCCGCGGTCAACATTTAAATGAAATTATCTTCAAAAAGTAAATGTCATGGACCAATCTAACGTTTCAAATAAAGAACCGATGAGATTTTGCAAATTTTATGCGTTTTTTTTAAAAAAAAAGTTATCAAGCTCTTAACAAATCACTCTTTATAACTTCAACATAAGAAAAAGCTTTTCAATTAGAATTTAACTGAGACTTTCGTGCTACAAAAACCCAAACTGACGAAACAGAATTTCTGTTCCCTATTTCAGCGAAACGAAAGACACATTCGTTGTATAAAAACAGGCTGTGAGAAATTTTTACAAGTGGACTACTTTTAGTAGTTGGGGGCGAAAGCAATTTTGGTATTTTTTTTTGTTAATTTTTTTTTACACATTTTAAGTCAAATGTTGCATTTTAAAAATTAAAAATTATTTTTTTTCCATATTAAAATTTTTCGCCTTTTTCAATGCCAAAACTCTGTAACTGATGATCTAGTATATATTTTTGAGTTCTGTAAAAAACTGTTTTTGGGCAAGGAGTAAGCGATCATTTTAAGGTATCAAAGGTAATCGGACAATTGTATATATTTCAGAAATATTTACAAAGTGGACTACTTTTTATACTGGATATATTTTAGAAATATTTCCCAAGCTGACAACTTTTCGTATTTTTCAATTTTAGGAGGGAAAACAATTTTGAAATATTTTATTGTCAGAGTTGTTTTTACATATTTTAAAGAAATTGTTCATATTGCATTTAAAAAAAAATAATTTTATTTATTACAAATTTTTAGAAATATTTGACAACTTTTCGTTTTTTTTTAAATTTTTGGAGGGAAAACAATTTTTAAATTTTTATTGTCAGAGTTTTTTTTTACATATTTTAAAGAAATTGTTCATATTGCATTTTAAAAAAAAATAATTTTATTTATTAAATTTTTTTAGAAATATTTCCCAAATGGACTACTTTTAGTAGTTTTAAATTTTTGGGGGGGAAAGCAATTTTGGTATTTTTTGTTGTTAATTTTTTTTTGCACATTTTAAGTCAAATGTTCATATTGCAGTTTAAGAAAATTTATTTTTTTTCCATATCTCAAATGTTCACCTTTGTCAATGCCAAAACTCTGTAACTCATGATCTTGTATACAATTTTCTGTTCTGTAAAAAATTGTTTGTGGGCAAGGAGTATGGGGTTATTTTACGATATCAACAGTAAAAATCGGACAATTGGTATATTTTAGAAATATTTCCCAAGTTGACTAGTTTCGTAGTTTCGTAGTTTCGTTGATGTTTCTTTTCTGTACGAAATCCTTTTTTATTCTGTGCCGTATGGCATCGCTGGCTATGAATGGGTTAATGTCTAATGAAGTGACCGCAAGAGGCAGACTTTTCTACACAACAGAATAACTCTAATCAATGCACGTCAAGTTCATTCCCATGGAATTCAATGAATATCTAACTTTAATTAAATGTTAAATTCATTTTAATGGATTTTGTACAATTATGTTGACCACAAGAGAGAGTGGGAGAAAGAGAGAGATACAAATGTAGGATTACCCCTCAGGCCACAAAATATATTAACAATTTTATTTGAAAGCATTTTTTTCTTTCGGCATTTATTACTAAAATCTAAAAATTGTCTAAGAGAATTTATTTTGTTCAGCTAATACAGAATATATTAAATTTAAATGGTTTTAATAGACTTTTGTTATCAAATTAAGTAAAAAAATAATAAAAATAAAGAAAACTATAGTACAGGTCACTATTATTGTCAATGAAATACAGCAAATACCCTACAAACCATCGAAACAAAAACACATAGCAAGAAACATTCTTCGACATCTTCGACATATCGCAAATAAATGAAAGGAATAAAGGAACCCTGAAAAATTACCCCAAAAATCATACGAAAATAAAACAATTTGTCTAAAAACACGAACATTTCGGTCAGTTTTTCCAAATTTCCATTTGTTTCATGGTTTCTATTTCAAAAAAGTACAATAATACTAAGCGGGTCGTATGATTAATATTAATATGTTTCAAATAAATTATATTAATCATACGCCACACTGTTTAATACGTTACATCCAAGTTATGCTAAAAGGGCAAAGATTTCATAAGTAGGCCAAGGGATCAGTCTCTTTCTCTCTCCTCCTTATCTCTCCTAACCTATGAAATCATATTCCATATAGTGCCTGTGAGTTGCGTATGATTAATATTATCTATTTGAAGAACAATATCACAATTTATGTGAAACACAATGATATTAATCTAGTCGCATGATTAATATTAATAAGTTTTTTAATAAATTATATTAATCATACGCCACACTGTTTAATAGTTTGAGTCCAAGTTATATCAAAAATTTCAAAGATTTCATAAGTCGACCGAACGATTGGTCTCTCTTTCTCTCTACTCCTCCTTATGTCTGCTACATTATCGTGTCAATTCCAGGTAGTGAGTTACGTATGATTAATATTCTTCGTTTAAAATAGAATAAACTTGAACAGGTCGTATGATTAATATTATTTATTTAAAATAGAATAAAATTGAACGGGTCGTATGATTAATATTATTTATTTAAAATAGAATAAAATTGAACGGGTTGTATGATTAATATTTATATGTTTTAACTAAATTATGTCAAAAGGAAAAAATTGCATAAGTAGACTCCATCTCTCCTCCCCCTTATCTCTCCTAACCTATGAAGTCTGGGAAAGAAAAGGTGTGAAATTAACATACAGCTTCATTGTTAGATAATAAAAAAAAAAAAAATACAGTAAAATTAAAAAATTTGTTGCTTATCTTAAAATTAAATTATAAATTATAAAAACTAGGTGAAATAAAAAGTTTGCTTAATTTCGAGCATTTTTAGTTTCAGTTATTGTTTACCCGTCATTTTATTCTGACCCTTGACATTTTATTATGTTTTCAATCCAAAAAATTTAGTTATTTTTCCGCTGATTGAAGCGAAACTTCGAGAAATTCTATTAACGGGCCAGTGTGTAAGGTAAATTCTTACTCTACAAGTACAACGGTACGTATGATTAATATTATTTCAAATACTTTTTATAATTAAGCCGTCATTCCAGGGTCTTCGAAAACGATTTAAATGAAATTTCGCACACAGTTTGCTAAGACCAGATTTTAGCTGCCACCGATGCTTGGCCGATGAATGCACTTCAGGCTAAAGGTTATATAGAAGTCACTATAGTCTGTAGACAATTTAACAGAAAATTCCTTTACTCCATGTGGTCCTTTTACCGTCTATATACACAATTTAACAGAACATTCCAAACCGGTTACATAACTACACTGCCAACTCTCTAGATCTCTGGAAATACTGTAGATCTGTAGCTGGCACAAATATTCCACAGGCCAGGGCGGGCAATTGTAAAATATTCAATATTCACTTAACGTGTATGCTTAACCTTGTTATTAGCCATAACCCATAAACCAACTGGCATACATTAGGCCGGCTCCCGTTCAATGGAGATATCAAATAAATCTCTAAGGAAGAAAACATAACAAAACACATGATTTTCTCGTGAGGCACTCCAAGGTAACCCCCAGCCCAACACAGGGAAATGACAATAAAAACAAGAAACCGAAAAAATAACAACAACAAACAAGCGAATATGTTGAAGGAAAAAGAAAATAGAAAGAAAAAGAAAATAGAAAGGACAACAAGAAAAAGGGATATGGTGTTTGGCAGCAAAATCAAATTTATGCCCAAAAGCTAAGAAAACAAAAATCTCCGCATACGAGAGTAAAACTTTATGCAATAATTTCATAAAATGCCACACTCACGGAGACAGACCAACAGATGTATGTACATTAGGGTGGAGTGAAAACATGTTTTTTTTTTAATTTGAAAAAGTTAACCTCGGAAAGAGACGTAGTCTGGGGTCCTAATGAGGGGAAAAATAAAGAAAAAAATTTTAAAAAATTTTTAGGGGTCGCGCCACTCCCTCGAAATTTGGAAATTATCGCTATTTTGGCGTTAATTTTAGAAAAATCCTAAAAATTAACGACTTAACTTATTCGAAATTTAAAAGTTTGAGCTTGTTCAGTGCCCAAACAAAAGTATTTGAGGCAAATATGAGGATAATCGACTAATATTTGTAGCTTTGGTGGCGATTTCATTGTTCAGTGAATTTTCTGAAGAAGGGACGATTTGACTTATTTTACTTTTTGAA
Organism: Hydrotaea cyrtoneurina; assembly: GCA_958296145.1. NCBI lineage: Eukaryota > Metazoa > Arthropoda > Insecta > Diptera > Muscidae > Hydrotaea > Hydrotaea cyrtoneurina. Next base: position 76,564,540 of record OY282514.1, on the reverse strand, counting down.
ATTTTTTAACAATGAGAAAATTTTTTTTAAATTTGTTCATGCCCTTATTTCATTGTTTACGCTATTGCAAACATTTATTGACATAAAACTTTTTAGGATTTTTCTAAAATCAACGCCAAAATAGCGATAATTTCTAAATTTCGAGGGAGTGGCGCGACCTCTAAACATTTTTTAAAATTTTTTTCTTTATTTTTCCCCTCATTAGGACCCCAGACTACATCTCTTTCCGAGGTTAACTTTTTTTTTTGAATTTCATTCCACCCTAATGTACATGCATGTATATGTCTGCCGGTCAGACAGTGTATCCTAGGACATGGGCATCATCCGGATTCCAGTTTATAGACAGGCGATGGAAGGATGGATGGATGGATGGATGGATGGACAGCCAGACCGACAGACAAATAGTAAAATACAATAACTGCTCATCATTTTTATGATTTACAAACTTTATCATCATCCGCACCCCTTAACCGCATCCTCACCCTTATAAGCATATGAATTGAATCCCCCCCCCCCCCCCCACCATTATCCGGCTGATGGTATTTTTCAACACCAACCATTTATGTCTAAGGGTGTATGAGTGTGTGTGAGTGTGCCTCTGGTGTCCCACATCCGTAAAGTCCTCAACTATCGAAACTATAAATATATATATATTGAATTTTTTTGTTTGCCCTCTTGCTGATGTGTGGGAGACGATTCAATAATTGCCAAAATTCCGTGTGTTGAGCATTAGGCATTTCTTTGGTTTAATAACATTTCTGAGCAGTTGATTGAATTGAATAGGGGATTTTTAGTGTGCTGATGCTGAATCAGGGAAATATGTGTGGTTATTAAAACTGTTCAAATTACTGGGACTCCTGTGATGATGATGTATTCGAATGATTGATGGGGTTTTTTTGCATAAAAGACTTTGCATAATGATTTACCTCCGAATTCATAAAAGTGCCAAAAACCGGTGTTAAGAAAAAGTTATAAAACTACAAAAACAGTTTTTACACATTTTTCTAGCCTTGATACGGCTCAAAAGTGTAACACCTAGAAATATTCGCATTAGAACCCAAGTGTCCTTGAGCCAAATTCGATTCATGACTTTCTAAAACGTTTGAGCCATGTCCGTCTGTCTGTCCTGCCGGTACGCACGATAACTTTCGAAAGAGTTAAACAATCGCTTTGAAATTGGGCTTGGGTTAATATTTTCCCAAAACCGCTTATGGGATTGCATATGGGCTATATGGCCACACCCCTTCGGGTACCTTCCATACAAATCGTCTATTTCGCCCACTTTAGAAATCGTAATAATATCAGTATGACCAACGCGATCTTGGCCAAATTCTGCATTTAGTAAAACTATAGATAGACAAAGTATTGGACAAAAACTTGGAAGTCTGGCAACTCTCCTTCTGGTAGCTCCCATACAAATGTACCATACCGCCTACCTAAGAAATCGTGTAATATTATCAATATGACCAATGCGATCTTGGCCAAATTTTGTATTTAGTTAAGTTATAGCTAGATACAGTTTTGGACAAAAACTTGGAAGTCTGGCAACTCCCTTTCGGGTAGCTCCCATACAAATGTACCATCCCGCCTACCTTAGAAATCGTGTAATAATATAAGAATGCCCAACGTGATCTTGCCCAAATTCTGTATTTAGTTAAGCTATGGCTAGACAACGTTTCGGACAAAAACATGGAAGTCTGGCAACTCCCCTTCTGGTAGCTCCCATACAAATGTACCATACCGCCTACCTTAGAAATCGTGTAATATTATCAATATGACCAATGCGATCATGCCCAAATTATGTATTTTGTAAAACTATAGCTAGACAAAGTATTGGACGAAAACTTGGAAGACTGGCAACTCCCCTTCTGGTAGCTCCCATACAAATGTACCATCCCGCCTACCTTAGAAATCGTGTAATAATATCAATATGACCAACGCGATCTTGCCCAAATTCTGTATTTTGTAAAACTATAGCTAGACAAAGTTTTGGACAAAAACTTGGAAGTCTGGCAACTCCCTTTCGGGTAGCTCCCATACAAATGTACCATCCCGCCTACCTTAGAAATCGTGTAATAATATCAATATGACCAACGCGATCTTGCCCAAATTCTGTAGTTAGTAAAACTATAGCTAGACAAAGTTTCGGACAAAAACTTGAAAGTCTGGCAACTCCCCTTGTGGTTTTCTATAACATTCGGTATTTTGTGGTTGCTATTATGGAATATGAGACTTGTATGTTTTTACTGAGGGTGAGGGTATATATAAGTCGGTTTAACCGACTGCAACTTTTTCCCTGGTTTTGTATGGATTTGGCATTTTTTTCTGTCTTCGGCTATCATTTAGTAACCTTTAAACAGTCTACTCTTAAGCAATTGTGAAATTCATTAAACGTATTTTTCTCTCTCAGTCTCTCTCTCTCTCTCTCTCTCTGGCACATAAATTATAAAAATTACAAAAAAAAAAACGTAATGACTTTGACCTATTGATTGGTAACACCTACGCATTTCCTGCAGAGTGAACTAAGTTCGCCCGGGGCAGGTGGAATTAACAATAACCAGTGTGCCTGTACTCGTATGCCTTCGAGTTCTGTAGTAATAACTAAAGAGTTCGATTGTTCGTATGGAAAATCCCCAACGTTTATTATTTATTAACTGGTTTAGTTGCCTTGACTGCCCCCCCCCCCCCCCCCCCCCGCCTCCTCTTTTATTATTTGTTCATTTAAAGCGATACATTGCAAAATATCAAACATATAGTACGAGTATTGAATACGTATTACGGGAAATTTATGTCAATGCCTTAATGACGGAGAAAGAGACAGACGAAAAAGGCAAACAATTGATAATAATTTAGACATCGTCAGACTATAAAATTAATGCGCTATAGAACAGCAAACTTTAACAGCAAAGGTCATTGAAAGCTGTAAGTATGTGTTAGGGAGTCTTAGTGTCCGCTCCTGTACATATTAAAGCATACTTTAGGGGGGTTAATGGAAAAATGTTGTGCGTGCGCTTAGTGAACACGCTAGCCGAAAATGTCCGCACTCTGGTAGAGGGTAATTTATAAAAAAAAAAAAATAGGAGAGATACATGATGAAAGTTATTTCAATATGAAATTTTGATTTTTGTTAGATATCGTCCTTTTCATTAACAAAATTACTCCTACAGAGAGTGGCCAGTTCTAAGCGGGCGTGGTAAGCGATCCAACACGCATGGTGACAATAGTGTAACTGCTCCAACAATGACAGCGTTGATTAACCGCCGTATTTATAAAAATTAAAAACCAGTGAAAAAGTTGCAGTCGGGTAAACCGACTTATATCTACCCTCAACCTCAGTAAAAACATACAAGTCTCATATTCTAAATTATCGGAAAGTCAAAAGTGAGCGAGGCCACCAAAAAAAAAATGTATGTAGCTAAAGCTTTACTAAATATAGAATTTCGGAAAGATTCGATGAGCGAATTTATGTAATTACACGATTTCTTAAGTGGGCGGTATTACATTTGTATGGAATGTACCCGAAGGGGAGTTGCCAGACTTCCAAGTTTTTGTCCAATACTTTTTCTAGCTATATTTTTACAAAATACAGAATTTGGGCAAGATCACGTTGGTCATATTGATAATATTACACGATTTCTAAGGTAGGCGGTATGGTACATTTGTATGGGAGGTATCCGAAGGGGAGTTGCCAGACTTTCAAGTTTTTGGCCGAAACCTTGTCCAGACATAGCTTTACAAAATACAGAATTTGGGCAAGATCACGTTGGTCATATTGATAATATTACACGATTTCTAAGGTAGGCGGTATGGTACATTTGTATGGGAGGTATCCGAAGGGGAGTTGCCAGACTTCCAAGTTTTTGTCCAATACTTTTTCTAGCTATATTTTTACAAAATACAGAATTTGGGCAAGATCACGTTGGTCATATTGATAATATTACACGATTTCTTAGGTAGGCGGTATGGTACATTTGTATGGGAGCTACCAGAAGGAGAGTTGCCAGACTTCCAAGTTTTTGTCCAATACTTTGTCTAGCTATAGTTTTACAAAATACAGAATGTGGGCATGGTCGCGTTGGTCATATTGATAATATTACACGATTTCTAAAGTGGGCGAAATAGACGATTTGTATGGAAGGTACCCGAAGGGGTGTGGCCATATAGCCCATAAGCAATCATATAAGCAGTTTTGGGAAAATATTAACCCAAGCCCAATTTCAAAGCGATTGTTTAACACTTTCGAAAGTTATCGTGCGTACCAGCAGGACAGACAGGCGTACAGACGGTCAGAAAGTCATGAATCGAATTTGGTTCAAAGACACTTGGGTTCTAATGTGAATATTTGTATGTGTATGTATAGGTGATATATAGGGTGAGGGTATAAAAAATGAAAAAAAAAACATTTTTTTTCATCAGCTTTTTTTCTATCGTAAGAATTTAAAAAAAAAATGTTAATATAACACAAATCCAAACGATTTTAAAAAAACAAAATCAAAAAATAAAAAAAAAATCTTTTGAAAAAATCCATAAAATTAAAAAAATAAATGAATTTAAAAAAAAAATATTTAATGTAACAAAAAAATTGCTAAATATTAAAAAAAAACCAAAATATTTTAAAAAAATATATTGCAAAAAATACTTAATTAGAAAATGCTAAATAAAAAAATTATAAAACAAACAAAACAATAAATTAAAAAAAAAGTTAAGCTACTTTTTTCTTTTTGAATAATTTTTGTTTATCAGTTTGCTTCAACTTAAGCAAAATTTCGAGAAAAAAAATTATAATTTAAATGAAAAATAAATAAACAAAATAAAGTACAAAAATGGCTAAAAACTAAAATGAAACCCCAAACTATTTTAAAAAAATAAATTACAAAAAAAAAATATAAATTACATAAAAAAAGCACAAAAAGTTAAATGTGGAAAAGAAACACCAAACTACTTAAAAAAAAGTAAATTAAAAAAAATGTAAATTAAAGAAAGTGCTAATCTTTTTGTGAATACTTTTTGTTTATATTTTACTGGTTCGAGATCAGTTTTTCTGTATCTTAAAAAAATTTTTAAAAAAAAATTGCTGAATATGAAGAAACATCATTTTTGTTTATGTTTAACAGGTTCGAAATCCCGAAGAGGCCTGTAGGTTTTACGATATAATTTTTAATATTTTTGGGATTAAGAGCGTTGGACACATTTCTCTCGAATTTCATTACAAAATCTTTTTTGCGGTATGTTCATGTCATCTAAATACAGCGGAACGTCTAAGGCGTATTGTCTTCTACGACTCATGTGGAATATTACGGGGAATCGATTGTCCTTATACCTTTTGCGTAATTCACTTGTTGAATATCCCATTTCATGTTGACAATAAAACCAAGTTTCAAAACAGGTCCACACTTTTCACATAACAAACAGATATGATTAATAAATTAATTCTAACAATTCAATTATTCCAATTCCATTATATGATATGAAAATGTCTTGTTGCTGGCAAAATGTGAAACTTCAGCGAAGAAAATGAAATGTGAAACGTATGACAAATGTGACTTATGAGTAATGCCAAGAATTATTGGGCTCACATGATAATTGAATCGATTTCAATTTCACTCCCGACAACATGTGGCATACGTTGACATGTTGTAATTAATACAAAATTTCTTGGTTAATCCTGTTTTATTTGTGCCCCAAGTACGACAATATTTGGGCGATATTTAAATTCTGCATTACAAAAAAAAAAAACGCTTTAGTTATTTCCATACGCTGTCATCTCGATAAAGTTCCTTAAATATTGTTTGTTTTAGTCTAAAACAGAATTTCAAATTTCACAAAAAGCAAAAGGGACGGGGGAAAAAAACAAACAAGAAGCATTCAACCTTCACCTGTAAATAAACAACGGCAGCAATAGGAGAAGAGCGCACAAAACTTTGCCTGACATAGTGCTCGCAGTGCTCTGCAGCGACATCGGCATCGGCATCCGCATCGACTTAGGTATCAACATCGTGATTATCATATTCAGCAGCATCAACACGAACATCATCTCCAAACATCCTCAACCTCTTTTTGGTCCAGTGGAACATGAGCCTCATCTCATCTCATTCACCTCACCACCACACCCCATTCCACCCAGCTTGTGTTCTCATCAAAAAAAAAAAATTATCGCAGTCAAGTGGAAAGTTCTCATAATCCGTATAGTATACCCTACATACGTGCATGTAGATATTCATAACATTGTCTGTGTGTACAGGCACACAAATGTTTGTGTGTACAAATTATATCTCAAGCATTAAAATGCTTTAAATGCGGAACCGGTGCGGGAAAACTAAATTTAGTGTCACAGTTGAATTTGAAACCTATGCTCTCTCTCTCTCTCGCTCTCTCTCTCGCTCTCTCTCTCTGTTGGCTGTTTGGAATGTTTTGTATAAACTGTTTTGTTCAGTTCTTACCAACACACCCACTCAAAGTTACACAAACAAAAAAGCGGTTCAGCTGAATGAAAGGTAAACTATAGTGGGAGGAGGTCATGAGTGCGTGGGCTCGACAAAATTATTATTGATTTTCGGTCACATTCTCATTTAACTATTCAAAGTCGGGCAGCAACAGATACACCTGTTGCTGTTGTTAAGTGTATTTGCCTTCTCGCACTCTATTTATTTAGTGTAATTAATTTATTGATTTTCCCATATGAGAATATGAAACAGTTTCTCCGTTGGAAACGTAAAACACCCATACAATGTTGAGTTGTTGAAGAACAACTGCAGTGAAACAGTTGCTGAACCTCAGTGCGTATGATTGTTATTAATTTAAAAAAACAGTGAAACAGTTGTTGTACCTCAGTGCGTATGATTGTTATTAATTTTGAAATAGTGAACTAGTCTGTATTTCAGTGCGTATGATTGTTATTATTTTTTTAAAAAAAAAAAGTGAAGCAGTTGTTGTACCTCAGTGCGTATGATTATTATTAATTTTGAAATAGTGAACCAGAGTCTGTATTTCAGTGCGTATGATTGTTATTATTTTTTAAAAAAGTGAAACCGTTTATGTATCTCAGTGCGTATGATTGTTATTAATTTAAAAACAGTGAGACAGTTGTTGTACCTCAGTGCGTATGATTATTATTAATTTTGAAATAGTGAACCAGAGTCTGTATTTCAGTGCGTATGGTTGTTATAATTTTTTTAAAAAGTGAAACAGTCGTTGTACCTCAGTGCGTATGATTATTATTAATTTAAAATAGTGAACCAGAGTCTGTATTTCAGTGCGTATGATTGTTATTATTAATTTTGAAATAGTGAACCAGAGTCTGTACCTCAGTGCGTATGATTGTTATTAATTTTGAAATAGTGAACCAGAGTCTGTACCTCAGTGGGTATGATTGTTATAAAGTTTTAAAAAGTAAAACAGTTTCTGTTGCCTTTGTGCGTATGATTTTTCTTAATTTTTAAAACATTGAACTCGTTTCTGTACCTCAGTGCATATGATTGTTATTAATTTTAAAAAAAAAGTGAAACCGTTTATGTACTTCAGTGCGTATGATTGTTATTAATTCTAAGTTATTGAACGGGAGTCTGTCTCCCAGTGCGTATGATTGTTATTAATTTGAAAACTTCTTTTGGAAATAATTCCGTATTTCTGTATTGGTTCAGTTGATTTCCATGAAATTTCATAGGAACATGGCTGAAATGTTAAAGGATTTCCCGGCAATGGCCAGGGCTGACGAACTGGCCAAAAAGGGGAAGAGAATCCCAACAAACAACTCTGCAATTGTCTAAATCTTTTCTGAAGGCAAAAAAGGAGATGGGAGGAATGGATGAGGACGTCCTGTGCCTGCAGATGGCCAGAGAAAGAGGTGGGAAGAACCACAAAGGAAACCCGGCGCAATCTCGACTACAAGAAAACAAGGAGACTACTCGGGTTTAACAAAAACGAGTTGGGCAAGCTGGTGGGAGTCATCACAGGACACTGTGGCCTAAGGGCACACCTTTTTAGGAGAGGGTGACAAATGTAGGACAAAAATATAAAATAAAATAAAAAAAAAATATATAGAAAATATAATAAAATAAAAAAAATATAAATAAAATAAAAAAAAAATATAAATAAAATAAAAAAAATATAAATAAAATAAAAAAAATATAAATAAAATAAAAAAAAAATATAAATAAAATAAAAAAAATATAAATAAAATAAAAAAAATATAAATAAAATAAATAAAAATGTGCATTTAAGGCTTATCTAAAAATAATGCTTTAGGTAAATTTCTCATCTTTCCTTGCTGCCCATGACACTCACTTGCCACTATCTGGACTGACTTCATTGGTTAGGAGAGATAAGTGAGAGGAGAGAAATCTTTTCTTTTCTTAGGATTGCTTCGGACTAAAGTATGTACATAGTGTGGCGTATGATTAATATAATTTATTTGAAACTAATTAATATTAATCATACGACCCGATTAATATTATTCTATTCTAAATGAATAATATTAATCATGCGTAACGCACTGGGCACTATCTGGAATTGACTCCATAATGTAGGAGAGATAGGGATGGGTAGAGAGCGAGAGATAGAGACTGATCCTCCGGCCTACATATGAAATCTTTGCCCGTTTAACACAATGATACGACCCGCTTAATATTATTGTGCTTCAAATAAATCAAATTACTCATACGACCCGCTTAATATTATTGTACAGGGTTCTCCAACAATAGGTGGCATTTATTTTTGAAGCATTTATTCTCTGATATTTGACATGGAAAGGATATGGTCCTGTAAGCGTGGTCGCCATTTGGTCTGATGTTGTTTTTCATTATTAATGGCCGATCTTCCTCTTTATTATGAAATAAACATCCGATCATTTATCTCAAAAAATTTGAGTTTTCTTTGAATGCCAAAATAACACCTTCAAATAATATTAATCATACGCCCCATCAATTCCATGCAATTTGTAAATGCTGCGGAGCAAAACCACCGCAACTTGACAATAACTTTTTAAAAACGAAAGTGGACCATATATTTCCGTTCTCACATGTGTATTAAACACTTTGCTTTGCCCGCTTTGGCTTTAAATAAAATATCAGCACAAAATACCCCCGAAAAGGTAAAGCCGTTTTTCTTAAAAGGTAGATTGTTTTTTTTTTCTTACTTTAATTTAAAAAGACTGGGAACCAGATTGGCTGTGCAGAAAGTAAACCCGTATATTCTCTGTCACATATCCATAAAACTGTAAAAGTATTCCCCTGTTTAATGTTCAACTTATGCAAACGCATTTTGACTTTTAACTTTCGTTTCTCGTGTCATGTCATTTTCCATGTTTTCCCAGTTAGCACAGCGTTTTCGGCAGTTCTTTCATATTACGTCGGTATCATTTTCATTGTTTGGTGGAGGGAGGGGAGGTTTTATCTTGCCTCCCACTCGTACTGCTTCTTTTTGCCTTTATAAGCCACTAAAAGCTTAAGGACTACGTTGGGTCGCTACAGCAGCGAGCGACAATCGTCAGTCTATCACTTTTTTCGATGTTCAATGTATATGATTGAACAGGGGGTGGGGAGAAGGGGGTTGAATGCAAGCAACTTTTACGTCATATCATATGGCAACAGGTTCGCAATTTGCCTGAGTGCTTAAGTCATAAAAACAATATTTCTTTTTTTCCCGGCGTCCTTTTTTTATTTGTCGTCCTTTCTTTGCACAACTGTTGTGCGTGGCTGAGAAAAGCGTTGCGAGTAAACCAAATAAGGCGACATGCCAAGACCTCTCCTTGAATTGACGTCTTGTATTGTAATAGTTTTATAATTTTGAAAAATATTCAAAAGAAAAAGGAACTTTAAGATACAGCCAACAAAGTGTCGTAGAATATAACAAAAAAAAAACAACCATATGACACCTGAACTATGGGGATTTTTTGAGTAGAATTTTACTTTCACTTGTAATAGAATATTATTCTAGGTTACCATGTCACAGCATATAAATAACTTACCTGGTTGGCAAAGGTCTAGTGTGGTGGTAGACCAAAGAAATCTGAAAAACGAAAGAGGGGGAAATATTGAATTTAGTATAGGAATGCAGAATCATATATTTAATACAATTTAAAGGAACTAAAAATACAGACAATTAAAAATAAACCTAATTAAGAGATACCCGTCAGTGCTCTTCTTTCCTCTATCGAAATATTTTTAATAGGAAAAAAAAAAATTTTTTTAACCAACTATTTTAAAAAAATTTCAAAAAAATTAAAAATAAAAATCTATTAAAAAAATAAAAAAAAATTGTAACCAACTATTTTAAAAAAATTTTCAAAAATGAAAAAAAAATATATAAAAAAATTAAAAAAAAAAAATTTTATAAAATTATAAAAAAGAATAATTAAAAAAATGGCAAAATATGAAAAACCATTTTGAAAAATAAATTACAAATAATAAATTGAATTTAATACAATTTGAGGGAACTAAAAATACAGACAATTAAAAGTAACCCTAATTGAGAGATACCCGCCTCTTCTTTCCTCTATCGAAATATTTTCGTTCGAAATATTTTTAGTAAAAAAAAACATTTTTTTCAGTTTTTCTGTTTAAAACAAAATTTTAGAAAATAGCTAAAAAATTGTTGATTAAAATTAAAAAAAAAAAATTTTGATTAAAATTAAAAAAAAAAAATATTTACAAAAATTAAAAAAAAAACAATTAAAGTAAGAAAATTCCTAAAAGTGAAAAAGAAACTCCCAACTATTTTAAAAAAATTACAAAATGAAAAATAAAAACCTATATAAAAAAAAATTTTTTAACCAACTATTTTAAAAAATTTCAAAAAAATGAAAAATAAAAATCTATACAAAAATTAAAAAAAATCTATACAAAAAAAAATTTTATATAACCAACTATTTTAAAAAAATTTAAAAAAAATGAAAAATAAAAATCTATAAAAAATTAAAAACAAATTTTTTTTATAAAATTATAAAAAAAAATAATTAAAAAAATCTCAAAATATGAAAAACCATTTTAAAAAATAAATTACAAATAATAAATTAAATTTAATACAATTTAAGGGAACTAAAAATACAGACAATTAAAAATAACACTAATTGAGAGATACCCGCCAATGCTCTTCTTTCCTCTATCGAATTATTTTCGTTCGAAATATTTTTAATAAGAAAAAAACATTTTTTTCAGTTTTTCTGTTTAAAAGAAAATTTTAAAAAATTGCTAAAAAAAAATGTTGATTAATATTAAAAACAAAATATTTACAAAATTAAAAATTTAAAAAAATTGCTAAAAGTAAAAAAAAACCCAACTATTTTAAAAAAATTACAAAAAAAAATGATAAAATGAAAAATAGAAATATATAAAAAAATTATTTTTTTTTAACTAACTATTTTTTTTAACCAACTATTTTAAAAAAAAAAATTACAAAAAAATGATAAAATAAAAAATAAAAATCTATAAAAAAAAAATGGCAAAATATCAAAAACCATTTTAAAAAATAAATTACAAAAAATTCTAAATTATAAAATAAAAAAAAATCAGTTTTTCTGTTTAAACCAAAATTTTAAAAAAAATTTGAATAATACTAAAAAAAAATATTTACAAAATTAAAAATTTAAAAAAATAAAGTAAAAAAGAAAAATGATAAAATGAAAAATAAAAATTTATAAAAAAAATTAAAAAAAAAATATATAATTTTATAAAAAACAAATAATTTAAAAGAAAGGCAAAACATGAAAAACCATTTTACCTAAATATGAAAAAGAAACGTCAAACCATTTTAAAAAAAACTTTAAAACAAAAAATAAACTAATGAAAATGTAAAAAAGTTATGAACTGCTAAATTAAAAAAAAAACACTTTTAGGGGGGTTCGATTTAACCGATGATCTGGCACGTTTTGGTCTGAAACTTGTCGCCCGTCTCGCAGCATGTAATCAGAGCTTGAGCTCGAATGTCACAGGCGACAAACCACTCGTCCACAGATATCACACACAAATGACCGCTCTGAACTCTTCTCCCTTCCCCATTTAATGCTTTGCCTGTGACGAAATATCTATGACAACAACATAAGGCAATAAAGACCTTTTTTGCGGACTGTTTGCTTGAGATGTTTCAGGTCTTACAAAATCTCATATACTTTGCGACTATTTTAAGAGATTCGTATACATTATTTTGTTGATTTGAACGGGGCTTTCTTCTTACTGCCCCAAAGTCTTCTAAACTAAAAAGTAAATTTCCAGCTCCCCATAAACTCAAGCACTTATAGACCCTTCCGGGCGTATGACTGATATTGATTCAGTTTATAACAATCATACGCCTTAGTTGGTAATATTTTGAAAAAAATAATATCAATCATACGCCATGTGGGTCTAAAAGTGATTGACTATTTTGAGAGCTTAAAATGGATTTTTGGAGACATATTCCAATTATAATAATATAATTATATATATTATATATAATTATTATAATTATAATAATCATAGTTAGTAATCTTTTTCTAAAAATAATATCAATCATACGCCAAGTAATTGAATATCTGGGGAGCTTAAAATGGATGTTTGGAAACATGAAAAACCTACCTAACACGAAATTAGTGGCGTATGATTGCTATTAATTACAATTATAATAATCATACGCCTCAGATAGTATTTTTTTTAAATGAATATCAATCATGCCGGATTTAGCTTTTGTCTTCGATAAGCATTTTATTTGAGGAATGTTTTATTTATTCTCCTATAGAAAAAAAAAAAGAAAAAAATCCTTTCCCATTCTTTAAGCCTCAGCGGATTGAATTAATATCAATCATACGCCCCGATATCGGATTTATCTTTCGTCTTAGGTAAGCATACATTTTCGTGGCATATGTTTTAATTGTTCACCTATAGAAAGAAAGTCCAAAAAACACAATTCTTTCCCTAGTCTGTTTTGAACACTGGCTTGATATGCTGGACATGCGATTTTTATTAATTAAAATTATAATAATCATACGCCTTAGTTAGTAATATTTTTTTTCAATTAATAACAATCATACGCCTCAGATATCGGATTCATCTAGTGTCTTAGGTAGGCATACATTTTCGTGGAATATGTTTTCATTATTCTGCCCTAGTAAAAGAAGCCAACGAAAAATCCTTTCCTTGTTTGGGCTCGGGGGGTGATTCAATTGTTTGCGGACTCCTTTCAAAATTATAATAATCATACGCCCCAAATAGTTTAATAATTTTTTTCAAATTAATATCAATCATACGTCACATGGGTCTACAGGCGCTTGACAATCTGCGGAGCTTAAAATCATTTTTGTGAAAAATATTCCACGAAAACGAATCGTACCTAACGCGAAATGTAAATCAGTGACGTCTGATTGCTATTAATTCAAACGATAATAATCCGTATCTCATTCTCAGTTTTTGTAGGCTCAGGCGATTCAATTGCTTAGAACGTATGATGTTTATTAATTAGAATCAATTAGTAATCATACGCCTCAGATAGTTTTATTATTTTTTCAAATTAATATCAATCATACGCCAGAGATACCCTTTGTCTTCGGTAAGACTATTTTTCTCCTATAGTAAAAAGGTCCTTTCCCATATTTTAAGGCCCAGGGAAGTTGGCCTCCTGCAGATCGCTCGCGGCGTATACATGTTATTAATTCAAATAATAACACTCATACGTCTCTTAGATAACGGATTTTTCCTTCGTGCTAGGTACGTATAGTTTTTGTGGAATAAGTTTTAGTTTTAGTTCCACCCCGTCATGATTTCAAGTAAATTTTTCAATATCATCCCGTTCACCATATCATCGCTGCCAGCTCGTTCCTCATCGACTGTGATTCTAATTAATTTTATATAATCAAAATATAAAAACCATATGCCTTAGATAACAGATCGTCCAGTACTTATGCATTTGTTGGTCTTTTAATGAATGCTCTGATTTGTATCAATTCTCAAAAGGAAATGCTCATAATCATTTTTACGACAAATCCCTTTTGCCAATAGTGTCTTTGACTTATATAAACCCGGGAGTGGGGGTGGGGGAGAGTACACAACCAGACTGTAAGACAGTCCTCAGTGCTAATAACAACAATTGTCATTGTCGTAATACAATCATACAAACAATATGATTAACAACTTACTTAAGAAAATCCTAAAGAATATCTGTTAGCCACAGCCAGGGGAACAACTGAATGGCGAGACTATGGCGTTCGTCCGTCTAGCCACATGTCTGTCCGTTCGAATGTCAGCGCCATTCGCCAAATATCAGCACAATAATGGCAATCAAAGTGTAGATTTCTACAATTTGCTCAACGCTGCAGGTTATCATTAGTTGTTGCTGTTGTTTAGCAGTCATGTAACAAAAGGATATTGGTGACTATGTCGCACTCCCCCCGGGGCCACTTGAGTTTGTGGTGACGTTGACGATGACACATTTGATATGTCTTCAAATTGTTGTTTCCGCCTTAATAGTTGCAATTGCAATTTCTTTGTTTCTCTTAATTGCATTTGTACAATATAAATATTTTCCATTATACATTTATTTGTGTGCGCGCTGCACTTCATACACAGATTTGTGCCATACAATTGCGTTCTCTCTTTTTATTACAAGTCGCATTTTCATTTTATTGATTTCCTTTATTCACTCAGCGGGGGAATGTTTTCATAACTTGGTTATCAGATTGACATTAAAGTCTTTCGACACATAAAGGAAAAAAGTTGCTTAACGGGCCCTGTATGAAGGCCCTTTCTCTTTAATGGTGTTAATATCAAACATTCTCAAAAAAAAAAACACATTCATGCTTAATATTAATGCAATTAATATTAAGTATACGTTGGGGCAAAAGCTGATCATAATTTTGATATGGAAATAAAAAAATATGGAAAATATCATAACGATTACACGACGTATACTTAATATTATTTATCATTCCAATGTTTGTCTACTTCTATGAGTTAATATCAATCATACGACAAAGTGAATCGGCACTTTGTTTTCTCAAAATTGTCATTCTGGACTTCTGTTGTAATATGTAATACACGTGTTGTAACTGTCATGCGTTAGTAATTTTTCCACGTTTACTTTGCGTATACTTAATATTATTTGACTTAGCACCAATTAATAGCAATCATACGTCGCAGAGAACACATTCGGTTTCGGAAGGCATTCAATGAGACTGGTTTGAATTAATTAATAAATTTGTGCAAATGTTGCGCATAAGTAATATTAATTTGGTTTCGATTAATTAATATCAATCATACGTCGACAACGAAATTTGTGCAAATGTTGCGCATAAGTAATATTAATTTGGTTTCGATTAATTAATATCAATCATACGTCGATACAACGAAATTTGTGCAAATGTTGCGCATACGTAATATTAATTTGGTTTATATTAATTAATATCAATCATACGTCGATGGTATACAAGGAAATTTGTGCAAATATTGCGCATAAGTAATATTAATTTGGTTTATATTAATTAATATCAATCATACGTCGATGGTATACAAGGAAATTTGTGCAAATTATGCGCATAAGTAATATTAATTTGGTTTAAATTAATTAATATCAATCATACGTCGATGGTATACAACGAAATTTGTGCAAATTATGCGCATAAGTAATATTAATTTGGTTTAAATTAATTAATATCAATCATACGTCGATGGTATACAACGAAATTTGTGCAAATTTTACGCATAAGTAATATTAATTTGATTTCGATTAATTAATATCAATCATACGTCGATTCAACGAAATTTGTGCAAATGTTGCGCATAAGTAATATTAATTTGGATTCGATTAATTAATATCAATCATACGTCGATGGCAGAGAACACATTGTATTTTGGAAGGCATTCAATGAGTTTGCACAGTCCGAGTAGTGACTTCTGCAGAAGCGGTGTGAATTAAGAGGACTGCACTTTGTCTGTCCTTTTGAACAGTTGAAATCTAAACGCTTGGCTCTTATTTCTTTACCGACCTAGACGAACAAAAAGCTCCGACTGTCCCAATGCCCAAGATTTCTCGAGCAAACGTAGACCACTTCAGAGTTGTCATCGGAAAATGAGTGCCTTAAGCCCTCCGACTGAGACAGAGAACATTAACAATGTGGAAGACATCTGGCAAAGAGTCAAAGCAATATTTTAGCCTATTGGATGTGGAATCAAGAGAGGCGTATGCTTAATAACAATAGTGGAAATAGCAAATGTGGACATGGATTGCTTAGTTACTTAATTCCCTTAACATTCCATGAAGGAACAGACGGGGAACATCTGTCGAATCAGTGAGCTGTGTACGATATACTTTGTATACTCACTGACCAGGACCAGGACTGTTTAAAGCCAGCTCCGCACGGCCAATGCTTTTCTAGAGAAGTTTAGAGATGGCTTTTTTACTCGTAAAGTCGCCAACATTTACGAGGACATGGCTTCATACTCAATATTAATTGAGCCCAGCTATAAATAGAAATTATTCAGGCATGTTCAATTTAACTTTGGTGACGTATACTTAATATTATTTATTTGCTAAGGGAAACTAATTAATATTAATCATACGCATTGGCAAAGTAATGAATTGCTCTCGAACAAAAAAAAAACTGCCTGCCATATGATTGCCTAGTATTGTCTAGTAAATATTAATCATACTCTTTTAACAGACATTCCAATGCTCTCCCGGATGCCTAACCAAATAAGGCCACATGGCTGTCAAGACCTTCATTGCCGCACCTTCAACAAAATGCACATTCATGTTTTGCACACCGACGACACTTGTGACATATGTATGCGACAAGGCAACGACACCTTTATAGCTGTCAGAACGTAAAGAAAAACGGTGTGAACGTCAGTCCAACCAAAGCTGCAGTCGCACACTTCATCGTGTTGGCGGCTAACAGATCTATTGCCACCACCACGACGGATATTTCAAGTGGCTGCAAAACAACTGACAACTCGTGACTTATATTTAATTAAAAAATATAAAACAAAGTGAAATTTGTAGTTAAATATTTGTCGATGGACGCCAGCGCGAGCCGTTGTATTTGACACCGGTACACAGGCAACACACTCAACTGAAAGCGGAAAGCGTAAAGCACGTGAAAGGAAGCCCAGAGCATTGGGTATTAAATGGGCATTTTTCCCGTAGTGACAGAAAAAAAAACAGCTATTTGAAATGAGAAAAATTAAATGTGGAACATGTTGACAAACAACACTATCTAATAAATGGCAACGAAGGCAAATTCTTGGAATATTTTTGGTATTAAACGAAAAGCCAGCCGGAAGGTCTAAACAAAATTAGCATGTGCCGGTCACAAATCTCATTGGATATTTATAAAGTCTCAGGGCCGCTCATTAAGTGTGACCACAAATTCCAGATAGCATAAAATATTAATAGAATTTTTCAGACAAATTATTATAAAAAAAATGTGTATTTTTGGGCGTATGAGTAATAATAATTGGGTTTACGTCCGTAGTCTATGGCACAATTCATTCTCATACTGCAAATGTGTCGTATGAGTAATATTAATTTGGTTTGAATTAATTAATATCAATCATACGTCGATGGTGTAGAACCCACTTGTATTGTCTTGTTTAAGAATAATGCAATTGAGCGTATGAGTACTTTTAATTGGGATTATATTAATTAATATCAATCATACGTCGATGGATAATGTAATGGAGTGCATGAGTACTTTGAATTCGGATTATATTAATTAATATTGATCATACGTCGATGGTGTAGAAAACAGTTGTATTGTCTTGTTTAAAAATAATGCAATGGAGCGCATGAGTATTTTTAAATTGGTTTGAATTAATTAATATCAATCATACGTCGATGTTGTAGAACCCACTTGTATTGTTTTGTTTAAGAATAATGTAATGGAGCGTATGAGTATTTTTAATTGGGATTATATTAATTAATATCAATCATACGTCGATGGTGTAGAACCCACTTGTATTGTCTTGTTTAAGAATAGTCCAATGGAGCGTATGAGTATTTTTAATTGGGATTATATTAATTAATATCAATCATACGTCGATGTTGTAGAACCCACTTGTATTGTTTTGTTTAAGAATAATGTAATGGAGCGTATGAGTATTTTTAATTGGGATTATATTAATTAATATCAATCATACGTCGATGGTGTAGAAACAGTTGTATTATTTTGTTTAAAAATAATGCAATGGAGCGTATGAGTATTTTAATTGGGATTATGTTAATTAATATCAATCATACATCGATGGTGTGTAAAACAGTTGTATTGTCTTGTTTAAAAATAATGCAATGGAGCGTATGAGTATTTTTAATTTGGTTTGAATTAATTAATATCAATCATACGTCGATGTTGTAGAACCCACTTGTATTGTTTTGTTTAAGAATAATGTAATGGAGCGTATGAGTATTTTTAATTGGGATTATATTAATTAATATCAATCATACGTCGATGGTATAAGACCTTGGGAAGAAGGCTTACTCTCTCTGCCTGTATTTTAAATGAATTTCATTAGGTTCGGATGTTGTCAGCCAGAGTCTATCTATAAAGTATTATCTTACCGCAGACGGTGACTAGGCAAATTCATTTTCAGCTAATCCCCTATGTCACTGTACAACTGGTATCACATGGCGTATGAGTACTTGTAATTTAGATTGTATTAATTAATATCAATCATACGTCGATGCCATATAACACATTCTATTTGGGAATAACACAAATGTGTGAAGAAGGCGTTTCGCTCATGTGTTTTAAAATAGATTGTGGATTTTTATAAAACGAAGTTAAGACAACCAATGTGATTAGGGCCAAAGTCTATTTATAAAATATTATCTTACCTCATAGGGTGGCTATACAAAGATTGTGTTGTATCAAAAAAACAAATTATGAAATTCCATTACAGTTACATTAATTTTAATATCTCCACAAGCCATCAGCAAAAGTCCCTTAATAAAGTATTGTCTTACTTCGTAAGGTGACTGTACAAATACTTTGCAAATTGAATACTGACAGGCATTTGTAGGGAATTCCCTCTGTCACTTTGTATTTGCATCCCCTGGGCGTATGAGTATTTTTCATTCGGCTAATATTAATTAATATCAATCATACGTCACAGCCGCATAACACATTTTCCATTACTGCAGCGAGAATCCCCTTTCTCACATAACTACAAAATAAATATTGTGTAATTTTAAATATTTCCAGCCAAGCCGTTGTACGCAATAATCGCATACGATATTTATAACCAATCATCATTTCTCCTTCAAATGCTCATCACAAATTCTATTCAGCTTATTAGAATATTAATAGAAATTTGTTTAATGCTCAAAATATTGTAAATGTGGCGTAACAGGGGAAGTTGAGAATTGTTTGCCGTAAAAATGTTGATGGTGTCATTAACAACAACACCAAAATGCCCTTGGAACATTTGCAATTTGTACTTTGCAATAATTAATATAAATCATACGCCAAGGCGTACAATTACAATTTACACCGTACATTAATTAATATAAATCATACGCTGCGGTGTACACGAAAAGAACATTTGCCTAAGGATTCTATTGAAACGTATGTTCCACATTAAAAAGGAAAAGGTTTCGGTGTCAGATTTAGTATCAAGTGACACCCAATAGAAAAATTCGACTTTCATGGAGTCTCCAGCAATTAATTTGGTCCAACTTTGGTGCGTTATAATTGAAATCCACAAATAAATATCTTCAGACTTTGGAAAACAGTCGGTGTATCTGAAAATGTTTCATTGTTCATTGAGTGAATGATAATATTAAATTTTAGCATGTGAATGATCTACTAAAAACAGGTTTGGTCTCACACAATGTCTAAGATGTCTAGAGAAAATGCTGACTCTGAAGTGACGAATGACAAATTTCTGATGTCCACAGCCGGAAACAGAATATGGTCGCTGACGACATCAGAAAGAAAGTTTTAATCCCAAGAGTCTTTTCGGCGATTCACAGACTGCAACAATTCGTCTAACGGCTGAAAAAGCTTTCTCCTAGAGTCAGCAAGAATGCAAATAAGCTCGTTCATCTCTTCTAAGGTTTTAGATATCTGGAGAAAACACTTATGCCGTTACAGCTCCCATTGTAAAATTGTTGGTGACTAAAATAGGACCAAAATGGACATCTGTTAATTATTCAAATAAAATTTCGGTCTTGTGGAATTGTACCTAAGTCTACCTCTTCAGTTGCAATAAGTCCAAACTTCTTCCAGAAATCATGTAGAATCCCAATAACCTCCTCAGGACAATAATTATGGAATGGAATCGCTGTAAGGGTGTGGTTTAGCATGATCCACTATCCAACGGTATCTAATAAACATGTCAAAGCTGAGCTAAGTAACCTAACAAACCAAGTCACCGTAGGCAACATGTTGTTATCTGTGGCGTATGATGAATATCAATCGTTCAACTTAGAATTAAGATCAATCATACGCAGCAGTGAACTTGTGTGGAACTTATCAGCTGCGCTTGGCAGCACAAAAATCACCGTAGAAAACCCATTATCATCTTGGGCGTATGATTAATATCAATCGATTAAATAGTAATTAATATTAATCATACGCTTCAATGAAGTTCCTCAAACTTCTGATTTGACAAACAGTACAGTGGGAGTTTCCAATAGGGCCAAGGCGTACAGTTCTATCACATTTGTGGCAAAGCTTGAAAATTATTTTAAAAAATATATCCATCGATTCAACAATCGCCACAGTGCGATTGTACCGTTTCTCATTTAACCAACGGGAGAAGGAGAGGGGAAAATGCCCCTAGGTGCCTAGGGAAACAAAAAAAAGGCATCCGAATCGACAAAAAAATTACCTCAAGATAAGAATGATATAGTATATAAACAAAACGCTATATTTTTCGGATACATGCACATAAATTAAAAAAGGGCATTTGTTCAAAAAAAAAATTATATTTTTTTTGAAATTTTTTTTTTTATATTTTTTTATATTCCTCTATATGTTTTTTTATATTCTTTTATATTTTTTTATATTCTTTTATATTTTTTTATATTCTTTTATTTTTTTTTTATATTCCTCTATATGTTTTTTTATATTCTTTTATATTTTTTATATTCTTTTATATTTTTTTATATTCTTTTATTTTTTTTATATTCCTCTATATGTTTTTTTATATTCTTTTATATTCTTTTATATTTTTTTATATTTTTTTATATTCTTTTATTTTTTTTTATATTCCTCTATATGTTTTTTTATATTCTTTTATATTTTTTTATATTTTTTTATATTCTTTTATTTTTTTTATATTCCTCTATATGTTTTTTTATATTCTTTTATATTTTTTTATATTCTTTTATTTTTTTATATTTTTTTATATTCTTTTATTTTTTTTATATTCCTCTATATGTTTTTTTATATTCTTTTATATTTTTTTATATTCTTTTATATTTTTTTATATTCTTTTATATTTTTTTATATTCTTTTATATTTTTTTATATTCCTCTATATGTTTTTTTATATTCTTTTATATTTTTTCATAATTTTTTTTCTTTTTTTTTTAAATCTAGCCAAATGATCTGTGTCCTCCGGTTTACCCTTGAATCCAAAATTAGAATATAAATTGAATTTAATAAAAATAAATAAATAATATAATAATTAATATTAATCATACGCTATGGTGAAATTTCGGAAATATACAAATTCAAATACGCGATGGAACAAAAGCAACACTTGGGTTTTGCGATAGAAACAAACGACAAACAAAGGCTTGCTGCTTTATTACAAACAAGTTGAGAAACTAGCAACGTTTGAAAATAATTGGAAAAAAAATTCCTAATGTTCGTCGGTCGATTTTCTCAATTAAAACCGCAGCCTTCAACTGGATTGACAGAAAGTGCAACAGCAAAGCCAGCCGAGGCAGCCACAGAAATAAAATCGAGCTCCTTAAAAATAATAGAAATGTTTGGTTTTCCAATGAACCAAAAATAAAAGAAACTACATTTTTGTATATTTTTGTTTGAATTTCGAACAAGAAACTTCTATTGAACACACCTCCGAGCTCCCGTTTGATTTTAATCTAAAAAAAAACAAGTTCAAATGTTAATCATGTGAAGAGATGTTCCCCGTCTGTTGCTTCATGCAATGCTAAGGGAAATAGTTATGTTCAACAGCAAACAACTTCACCTCATTCCGATCTGCCAGAGAAAATCTGTGAAAAGCGGGACAACAGCAACAGTTGTTATGTTTATGTCAACCTTAACAAAAATTTGTCATTACCTACAACACCAGGATTTTACAGACACATGCATACAATCCCTCACACACCCACACACACACATGCACAAGTAGTAAATGGCCAATGTAATACACCAGGCATCATATCATCTAGAATCTAGGCACAGTGTTTGGAAGCCTGAATAGGACTGAAATTCGAAATACTAATTGAGTCTTACTTTGAAAAATATTATTTTGATATATTATTCGGATCACCCTGTAGCCATATCACTGATAGAACTGATAGGCTAATGCCTTCCTTACTGTTGACTTCAACGATGTCCTTTATCAGTTTTCATCAATGACACATCGTTTAAGTCAACAGTAAGGAAGACATTTGCCTATCAGTTCTATCACTGATATGGAAGTTCTATCAACAGTAAGGAAGGAAGGAAGGATGACATTTGTCCATCCATCTACATGAAATTTGGTCCGCTATCTTTGAAACCAACAAACATCTTCAGACAGGACAACAGACGGCTCACTGCTTATTAATGGCAATGACCACTGACAAAGCGCCTCCCAATCCCCTCCCCTAGAATTTAGAATCCTGAGTTAGTCTCACTTAATGTCTAAGATATCTAGAGAAAATTTAGACCACATCAGAGTTGATACGGGCCAAATTTCAGTTAGCCTGAGACAGAAAAATCGATTTAAACACCAGCCTTACGAAGATTTTTAACCGATTGATGAAATCACCAGCCAGGACTGATGTCTACCCTTTTTATTTGGTATTTTGTTAAAAATGGCTGCCGGAAAAAATTACCCCAAAGTTACATTTCGGTCCGTTTTTCCCAGCCATATTCAGGTAATTTTTCCTCTTCTGAGGCCACTTTTCATTAATAAAATTCACTCAATCAAGAGCCCCGGTAGGCGAGTTGGTAGCCTGCTTGCCCATCAGCGTGGGGGTTTTGGATTCGATTCCCACCAAAGGCTTTGGTCAGTCACTGCAAAAGTCTATCCAAATGGTCTGTGTCACCCGGTTTACCCTTAGACCAAAAATTAGAATATAAATTTAAAAAAAATATATTTTTTTTTAAATTTTGGTATCTCTTTTCCTTTTTGGTTTTGGGATAAAAAAAACATTTTTTTTTTCATTTTGGTTGGTGGCATAACACAAAAATTATCCAATTTTTTTTTTAAATTTTTGAAATAAAATTGACTAATTTTTTTTAAATTTCGGGATCATATTTCCTTTTTAGTTTTGGGTGAAAAAAATACCCAACTTTTTTTTTAATTGTGGAATATTTTTTCCTTTTCGTTTCGGGCTTAAACAAATACCAAATTCATTTTTAAATTAATCATACGTCTTTTTGGTTTAGGGGTAAAAAAAATACCCAAATGTTTTTTTAAATTTTGGGAAATTTTTTTCCTTTTTGATATTGGGATAAAAAAAATGTGGATAGTTTTAGAATATACCCAAATTTTTTTAAATATTTGTAATCGTTTTTCCTTCTTGGTTTTGGTATAAAAAAAAACATTTTTTTTAAAAAATTTTGGACTTTTTTCCTTTTGTTTGGTGGGATAAAACAAAAATTATCCAAAAAATTTTAAATTTTTGAAATAAAATTGCCTATTTTTTTAAATTTCGGGATCATATTTCCTTTTTAGTTTTGGGGTTAAAAAAGTTACCCAAATTATTTTTTTAAATTTTGGAATATTTTTCATTCTTGGTTTTGGGGATAAAAAATTACAACATTTATTTTTAAATTTTTGGGGTTATTTTGCACCCAGAACTTCAATATAAATTTATAAAATAATTAGCAACATTTTTTTTTTATTTTTGTAAAAAAAAGATGAGTAATTTTTTTTAAATTTAAAAAAAAATTGTTTCATTTTTTATCCCCAAAACCGAGAATGAAAAATATTCTAAAATTTAAAAAAAATTTCGGTTATTTTTTTTCTTGGTCACAAAACCAAAACGAAAAAGTTATCCCAAAATTTAAAAAAAAGAAATTTTATATTCAAATTTTAGAATTTTTTTCCTTTTTCGGCTTGGTGTTAAAAAAGTTACCCAATTTTGGTTTTGGGTAAAAAAAAAAACAAAAAATACACAATTTTTTTTTTTACTTTTTACTTTCTGATTTGGTGTACAAAACAATTTAGCCAAATTTTTTTTACATTTTCCAATATTTTTTCCTTTTTGGTTTTGGGGTTAAAAAAAATTATTTTTAAAATTGTTTGGGTAGTTTTGCACCCACAACATAAACCTAAATTTAAGTTGTATTGTAAAAAAATCAAACACATTTTTTTTAAATTAAAAAAAAAGAAGAAAGAAACCTAATTTTTTTTTATAAATTTTGTTTTTTTCTTCTTTTGCCCAATTTACGACAAAAAAAAAAACAAATTTTTTAGTTTCGGGATTAAAAAATATTACCGAATTTATTTTTAAATTTTAGGGTCATTTTGCAGTTTTTGGTTTTAGGGTCAAAAAAAAAATACCAAAATTTTTTTTCCTTAATTTAGGGATCTATTTTTCTTTTACTTTTGGGATAAAAAAAATTATCCAAATTTTTATTTTTAATTTTTTGAATTATTTTTCCATTCTGGTTTTGGAGTCCCAATTTATTTTTAAATTTTATGGTTCAAAATTTAAATATAAATTCACTTTGTATGGTAAAAAACCATTTCCCAAATTTGTTTTAAATTTTGGAATCTTTTTTTTAAATTGTGGAATATTTTTTTCCCATTTTTGGTTTCCTCGTTGGTAATGAAAAATCGGAAAAATGCTTAATAATTCTTAATTATTTTGTTGCCATTTTAAGGATTCTCCAGAATTCTTTTTGGGTATTTTGGGGTAATTTTTCAGATTTGCCCAGTTTCGAGACATTTAAAAAAAACGTTTCTTTTATGAAGTCATTTTTTCACTTTGAATTGAGATTGAAATTCATATACATTAAGTGGGGGCGATTTTTCATTAACAAAACTGCCCTAAAATTGGCGCCATTTTGTCATTTCTTGCCGAGAGCCCCAAGGATATTTTTTGCCGTGGGAAAGCAATCGACAAAGACAAACACAAGTGAGAACACTCCAGGAATCACAGGAAATAAACCAGCCGACTAAACATGGTAATTAGGCAAACGAATGAGAGGTCCAGATAAAACTGAACTCATGTGAGGGTGTAGGCCTCACCAATTCGGTCCCTCGCAATCCATAAATATTTTACAGCTGCGAGTGGTTACGAAACCAACGATATCTTAATATATATTTACCCTCGACACTGATTCACTGACTCTGTCACGCAGAACGTAGGAATTTAAATAGGCATTCTATAATTTTCTATAAATAATAATAATAAAAAAAATAATATTTTTTTTTGTACAGAAATTGTGTTTTCCTCAAATTTTTTTTTTCCAAATTTTTTTTTTACAAATTTTTTTTTTTTCCAATTTTTTTTTTTCAGCAAATATTTTTTTTTCAACAAAATTTTTTTTTTTGACAAATTTTTTTTTTCCACAAAATTTTTTTTTTTTCAACAAATTTTTTTTCCATATTTCAACGGGCGCCATAGGCGCATTACAACTTACTAGTATATTATATGTTGTTATCTGTGGCGTCTGATTAATACGAATCGGTCAAACAATAATTAATATTACTCATACGCTTAATCGGACTTGGGGATCTTCTCATCGTAAGTGTCATCTACGCAAACCAGCACATCGTTCAGATATTGAATAGACAATGGGACACTTTTTCTTCATTGCCATCCACTGTGTCACGCATTATGAACTTTCTGCGTTGTGGTGCTTGTCACTGTCGTCATATCGTTTAATATAAAGATCCTTTTCATGTACATACACACAAATACAGTCATAAATCTGTACACCAAATGCTGTACCAACGCAGCGCATACATCAGCATCTGAGTTATGGTATTTTGTAAGGGCATGCCATACACACACACACACACAGTGTCACACGAGCTTATAGACTTTTCTTGTTTTGTTAGTCAGTTTATTATTTGCTGCTGCTGCTGCCGCTGATGCTGCTGATGCTGACAGCACACACCACTCCCCAACTAATTTACCCTGTATATTATGCTTGCAAGTGCTGATGTGTATCACTCTCTCCGTGCGTGTGCATGTGTGAGTGCGTTCTTCATTTGTCAACGTTGCATTATGCCAGATTTGCATGTGTGTGACTGGGTGAGTGAGTGAGTACTCTCCCGTTTCGCTGAGTCGCGTTTTTATGTGTCATTGTCACTTTTTCCTGTTGCATATATTTGTGTTGTTATTGTTCACAGTCTCTGTTACACATTTTGCAAAGAATCTGTGGGTCGCGCTCTGCTATTGTATTTCTAGCACAATGTTGGTCATGCAAAATTAGGACTAAGAATGGATGAGCCGTCGTGGGTGGGTGTTAAATTGCGGACAGAGGAATTTGGTTGGCCATTTTTTTTTCTTCTTCAATTTGAAATGAGGAAAAAGCGGGGGAATGACAAGGAAATCAGCTGAAAATCATGTATGCAAGCAAAGGAACATAATGTATTCATATTAACAGACCTTAAGGTAATTCGGTAGTAAATTGTTATGGCAACGTTTTGCAGGATTTTCACTTTGTCTAATTGGGATTTATTCTTATCGGAGACTTTTAAATGTTTTAGGATTTTCACCATAAAGTCATGAGTTATTGGTGAACTAGTAAGTTGTAATGCGCCTATGGCGCCCGTTAATTTGCTTGATAAAGTATTTGTTACTTAATTTTAAAAATTTTGTAAAAACTATTTTGTAAAAAAAAATTTCGAAAAAAAATAAAATTAGAAAAAAAAAATTTGTGGAAAAGAAATTTTTGTTGGAAAAAAAATTTTTGTTGAAAAAAAAAAAATTTGTGGAAAAAAAAAATTTTGTGGAAAAACAAAAATTTTTGTTGAAAAAAAAAAAAAATTGTGGAAAAAAAAAATTTTTCTTCAAAAAAAATTTGGTTGAAAAAAAAAATTTTGTAAAAAAAAAAATTTTGTAAAAAAAAATTTTTTGTTGAAAAAAAAATTTTCTAAAAAACAAAATTTTTGTAAAAAAAAAAAATTTGTAAAAAACAATTTGGGGAAAACACAATTTCTGTGCAAAAAAAAAATATTATTTTTTTTATTATTATTATTTATAGAATTATAGAATGCCTATTTAAATTCCTACGTACTGCGTGACAGAGTCAGTGAATCAGTGTATCAGTGAATCAGTGTCGAGGGTAAATATATATTAAGAAGATTTCTTTGAAAACCGAGGTTGCACGTTTTGTATTTTTATATAGATTCATCTTTCAGACTTAAACTCGAACATATAGCTGGATCTCAGTCAAATTTCAAACAAATATGTAAAGTTAATGGAAAATGGCAGATTTATTTTCACAACATTTTCGAATTCCGCCAACCAGGGCTGTGGATTCGGAGTCTTAGAGTCGCAGTCTTGGAGTCGGAGTCTTAGAGTCGCAGTCTTAGAGTCGGATTCATGGAGTCGCAGTCTTAGAGTGGAGTCTGACAAATTGGCCCGCAGTCGGAGTCCGGAGTCGAAAAATTTGCTAGACTCCGACTCTGACACCGATTATTATTTACTTACATTTACCGTAAAATAAATAGAATGTATTGAAAACAAGTTAATCTGTCATTTTTTTTAAAAAATTTAAATAGAATGACATTAATCTGTCATTTTTTTTTAAAAAAAATTTGAAATATTTTCAATTATATGAACTTTTTTTTAACTTCAAGATGCAAACGCACCTCAGTGGAATGTGGAGTTTAGGAATAGGGGACGCAAATATAAGTTTCAAAAATGTTAAAGTCGAAGTCGAGCTATTTAAAAATACCGGAGTCGGAATCGGAATCCCCAACCTGTACAGCATCTTCCTGGCTCCGAATTTTCAAAATGACTCCAGCATTTACTATTTTTCCTAAAATCGCGAAACGTTAATTCGAGGTTAACAATTTTATGGCACTCATTGCATTTCTCTGGTTAGACCATCTTTCGGACATAAACTCAAACACACTACAGCTGGTTTTGAGTGAAATTTCAAATCAAATAGATCAACTCAATTGCTAAGGACAGATTTATTTTCAAACATTTCATGTTTACAAATTATGTAAGTGTATTTTTAGAGTTTACTTTTAGGGGCACAAAAAATATAGAAATTAAAATAAAAAAAAAATATCCTCTGTAAGATTTTAATTTTAAAAAACATTTGCATAATTTTTTTCTTTGCCTACTGTCTGTGATGTAAAACGAAAAAACCAAAAAAAATGCTGCAAATGAATGAATTAAAGCATATTTGAACGTTGACATACAAATCATCTACTTCTCAGATAAAAAGACTGCCACCACGGAGATGTCTAAGATTAGTAGCAAGTGCATGGAATTTTGAAGCATACGTTTGGGTGCTCACAAATCCTCTATTCCTTTGCCAAATATAAACTCATGTGGGACTACTCTTTTTTTCTCAGCATAATCATGAAATTTTTATGTTTAGAAATTGTTGTCTTAGCAGCAACATACAATTTTTTAAATTTTTTTTAATTATTTCTAGAAACACACAAATCGTTTATCGTTTATTTCCCAGCTATGCGGAATTTTCAGTTGAGAGAACTCATTCTTTCTTAGCCAAGACAGTCAAAATCTTGAAAATAACTTTACAAACCTTTGTTACGAGAAATGTGTGAACATTTTTTTTGTATATTTTGTTTGTAAAGCTGTTTTAAATTTGTATGAACACGTTGGTTAGAGTTTACTTTTAGCAGCACAAAACATAAATTAATTAAAATGAGAAAAAAAACAACCTCTGTTAGATTTTATTTTTAAAAAATATTTCTATGATAAGATTCTATTTGCCTACTGTCTGTGATGTAAAAAAAAAAAGAAAATACCAAACTGACTGAAGCATAACTTGAGGCGAAAATGAAGAAAAAAAACACCAAATAAATTGTTACCTTATTTTTCGTAATGCACACAAAGTGGATAATTTGTTCACTGGCGACCTCTGCGAAGCTATTCGAACTCTTATTGACAGAAGAGAAGCGTAAGGCAGATTTTCATAAATCCCCAAAAAAAAAGTAAAGCATATTTTAAGGATTTACAAAATAAAAACTCATAAATCCCATTTAAAATTCATTCGATTTGGAAGACTTTTGCAAACAGTCTAACAACAACAATTCGCTCACCTAAAACCATATATTTTCTTTTTTGTGATTTTCTTCTCATTTCATTTCAGCCCCATCTGTTTTTGGCCATCTCTTCCACACAGCCCTCTGCCGCAATAAGCTGTCTCATTATCATAATATTAGTAAACCATTTACCACAATTAATGTCTAAACGGGATTTCAGACTCCTTCGTGCCTTTATGTATTTCCTAACCTGCCTTTCGTCAGTCGGTCGGTCGGTCGGCCGGTCTTTTTCCCGGTGTTTCTTTTTTGGTTTGCCTTTGCCGCCAATAAAAACCACTTAAGTATTCTTATAATTTCTTGGCACGCCTCGGAACTACTCTGAACGTATGCGGGCAACGGATAAGTGTGATAAGTGTTTGGTAAATCTTTGGCGTGCGGGGGAAATTATGCGAAATGTTTGTGTTTTTTTTTCTGTTCTCTCTCGGCGGGCTTTCAGAACAATTAAGTAATATCAGGGTGAATATTAATGCGATGAAGGTACTAATAAAGATGCCATTAATGACTAATAATAATGCGGGTGTCGAACAATGGATAATGAGCACAAACCCGAAGGATTGCTTATGGTAATTAACGCCTGTCTGCTGGGTGTGTGGGGCGAGAGGGGGGGATAAAGTCGGTGAAAGGGGATACAAAGTGTTTGAAAATCTATTAAAAAGCTATAAAATATCAAAGGAAATGCTTTATGGTTGTTGTATGCCTGGCAATATGCTTCGGTGTGTATGCCTGAAAGTATGCTTTAATTTTTCGAATTTTTTTGTTAGGGCTTCCTTTGGCAAAGCCATAGTCCTTACCAAACAAGTACAACTAAAAAAAAAATTGATTGCAAATCAATAAGGGGAATTGGCGAAGCATTAAGGGTTTTAGTAAATAAATAGGATATTTAAGTTTGCCTACAATTTTGTTTGAAATTCAGCGAAGGAGCGAGAGAGAAAGAGAGAAAGAGACAGAGACTCAATCTAGGTGCCACCTTAGTTCTTGTCAAAAAATTGCGTATAGAAGAATATTTGCAAAAGATCAAGGACATTGATCACCTTTATCTGTTGGCTGGTTTACGTAGCCGAGTCTAGAGTTGGTATATCCGCATCCTTGCTAGTTTATCAGAAACTAGAAATTCCTGTGACCAGGTATCCACACTAAGGTTAACGCTGGCAAAAGACTAAGTCTTGCCAGTACCTCCTTGCCAGTTCCTTCACCAAAGCCGAGGATTTTACAGAGAGTAAGGCAGCTTGGCTGTGAACGCACATACAGATGCGTCCGGAAATATGCAGAGTCATTAATAGCATGCAGGCTGCATTTATGGCAAAAACTTCTGCCTCAAAGACACTGGAGCCATTCGGGAGACGGTAGTAGTGTTGCCGGTTGGCTTCTCCCGAGAATATTCCCGAGCCAACTCTGCCATCCATTTAGGAGCCATCAGTGTAGACTTTCACGTCAAAGTCAAAGTTATCTGTGATTGGTGGCGGATTATCGTCGGCTCTACAGTTCTCTGTTGCTGTGGTCCGACATTTGTTTTTAATTTGTCGTTATGATAAGAGAATGTGCTACTAAATGATCCCGGTTTGTTTGTTGTCAAATTGGAGAGAAACACTTTAAAGTGAAGTGAAATGTGCCCATGATTTTTGTCAGAAACCAAATTGTCAGACAAATTAGTTTTTTTTTAAATCAAAACGAAATCTGTAATTTTTAGAATTTTTTCGAAAAAGCTCACAATAATGCAAACCTATATATTTATAAGAACAATAATTTGCTTTGACAAAAAAAAAAAAAAAAAAAAAAAAATGAAAATGACAGTTTTATTAAAATTTGGGGATTTTTTATTCATATCGATGATTTGTTTTGTAAAAAAAATGAAAATGAAATTGTCTTTTTTAGACAGGAATAATAGGAATGATCAAAATAATGAGTGCTGGCACTATTTTTTTAAATTGGCGATTTTTTTGAAAATAACAACAAATTGCCAAGCAGTTTTGTCAGAGACATTACGGTGTTGGAACATTAAGTTAAATTCCGTTCTGACATCAATTGTATCGGAATTTCTTTGGTTTCGTTGAAATAACGAACTTAAATTCTGTTTCGTCTGTTTGGGGTTTTGTTACACGAAAATCTCCGTTAAATTCTAATTGAAAATTGCTTCCTTATGTAATTTTGTGTGTATCGACCATAGGATTCGTTGAAGTTATAGAAACACAATTCAGTTTCGTTTCGCCTACAGACATTTCTCTTACGTCTCAGACGTATACGTTTTATAGAAAAAAAACCAGGCTGTTAGTTTTGACTTTACAATGGCGCAATTCGTTCAAATCGTTTTCCAATTACTCATAATCATACGCGTTGATTTCGGTGCGTATGATTACTATTAATTCGAAAAGTAATGTTGGTTCGTCTCCACAAGTCTGTTTTTGATTTGGATTTTCATCTACCACTTGGTTTGGACCCCACAGTCCTGCTGTCGATTTGAATTTAGAATTTCTGAAATATTTTAAAGGGCAATTGAATTAATAGTAATCATACGCACTAGTGTACAGGTGCTGTAGTTATGGCTGGTTGATTTCGCGTTGGATTTAATAGCAATCATACGCACTGGTGTGCTGTGGTCTTACTATGAATAATATTAATCATACGCCACTTGAACTCACTCCATAAGGTAGTCGAGTTGGGAAGGAGATTTATTATTATTTTCCCAATAATATTTTTTGGGTGAATTTTATTTTTAACTGCTGATGTTTTGAATAAAAAAAACTTCATTGGCATTTTTTTTTCAGAGATTTTCGATATTTTAAATACCATTTTTTTTATGGAAAAGTGCTTTTCTGTTAAGAAATGTGCCCATGATTTTTGTCATAAGACAAATTAGTTAAAAATTGATGATTTTAAATCAAAAAGAAATCTGTAATTTTTAGGAAAGCACTTTTCCATAAAAAAAAATTGTATTTAAAATATCGAAAATCTCTGAAAAAGAAAGCCAAGGACATTTTTTATATTCAAAACGTTGATGATTTTAAATCAAAAAGAAATCTGTAAATTTTAGGAAAGCACTTTTCCATAAAAAAAAAATGGTATCTTAATATATATTTACCCTCGACACTGATTCTCTGTCACGCAGTACGTATGAATTTAAATAGGCATTCTATAATTCTATAAATAATAATAATAAAAAAAATAATATTTTTTTTTGTACAGAAATTGTGTTTTCCCCAAATTTTTTTTTTACTAAAATTTTTTTTCCCAAAATTTTTTTTTTACAATTTTTTTTTTCCACAAAATTTTTTTTTTTGAACAAAATTTTTTTTTCTACAAAATTTTTTTTTTCTACAAAATTTTTTTTTTCGACAAAATTTTTTTTTTAAGAAAAATTTTTTTTTCAACAGAAAATTTTTTTCAACAAAATTTTTTTTTTCCACAAAAATTCAACAAATTTTTTTTTTCCACAAACATTTTTTTTTTTCAACAAAATTGTTTTCCCATATTTCAACGGGCGCCATAGGCGCATTACAACTTACTAGTTTAAAATAATGAATATCTCTGAAAAAAGCCAAGGACATTGTTTATATTCCAAACATCAGCAGTTAAAAAAAAATTTTTTTTGATAATAAATTTTTTTTTAAACCGACGATTACATTTTTCTAAGAGATTTTCTAATATTTCCTCTTTCTTTTCAGCCAAATATGCCATGTTTGTACTTTTTACATTTTTTTTCCTTGAATATTTCCATATTTTAAATATCTAAATTAACTTTTTTTTCTAAATTGAAAAATGCTTTTTTTAGTAAAGGGTTATCCATGTCGTGGTTTCAAAAGTATAGGGCTGGCTGTCGACATCTATCAAACTAAGTTGTTAAACCAATGTTTTTCTTTTCAGTTGGAAGTCTGACATTGACGAAAATGGTTCGCTTAACTATCACACAACGGGTAAAAATTATTAAAAACCCTCTACAAAAATGGTGATTCTGGCACAGCCACATATCGTGATGTAAGAGGAGATTATGGTTTACATAATGTCAACGTTCAAACTTTATAATAAAAAAAAGAAATATCATGAACAAAAAATATTTTCTATGTGTTTTATTTGCGTTTACTTTTGAAAACGCATAATTGCTAACCCTTTATTAGAGTGTATTCGAAAGTGAGACAACAATTTTAATTAAAATGTGTATTTCCTCACAAAAATTGCTTTTGTATTTAAAAAAAAAATATTTAAAAAAGGGCCAATTCTTCTTAAAAATGGCAAATGTTTCAAATTTCAAAAATGGCATTGCAAATATCCTTCGCTTCAAAAACATTCAAATTCCTTTTTTTTTGTTGCCCTTTTGCGATCAGCCTAAAGGTAGGCCACCTTTTCTGGTACACAATTTTTCAAGGGTGTAAATTCTGTTTCAAAAAACAAAACTGCGCTTTGAAAATCCACTTTATTGAAATAGACCATATGAACAAAAAAGAAACAACAACATTTATCATATGTTATGGGGTTTTTGGACGGCTGCCCCTTAAAGTAGGCAACCACCAACAATCAGAAATTTGAAAGCCCTTAAGCCTGAACTGTTTGCAATACAGAATCCTTGAAAATATTACACTGTTTGCCGAATGACCATTTATCACAGGATGATAATTGTTTTTCACATGCAGTTCAACGGTTGTGTGGCTCCTCCACCTACCGCCAGAGAACGGCGGCAAATATTTTCAAGGTTTGTTATGTGCTTGAAATATTGTTTTTGAATGTCTGTCTTGAAAACACAAGGAAATATACAGCGAGCGAAAAGTCCAAAGGAATGCAAGTGTTTATTATTAAATGTTTATTAAAGGACTGTTACAACGATAATAATACGCATACATACATATATAGTACAGTCGAGTCCGGTTATAACAAACTCCTACTCGACAAATTGATTCGTTATAGGCGAATTTCATTATATCCCGGATAAAATGGGGTACATGCAAAACTCTTGGGATTTAGAAAATTGTTCGTTATAGACGAAAGTTCGTTATAACCGGACTCGCCTGTACTATATACTATGTTTATTTATATATAAATTATTTACCCTCGACCATCAAAGTGTTGACTATGACTGAAGGGCACACAAATAACCAAAACGTACAGTGCCCTTAAATATTTTCCCAGAACTTATGTATGTACGTCCGTGTGTATGTAAATCTCTGAGATATTTATTGGAAAAATCTATAAATAAAAACATAAAATGTACACACACACACAGTATTATGTGTATGTATGAGTGTGTGTGTGTTGTTAAACTGTAAAAAGACATAAGTAAATAATCTCAATTTTATATAAAGTCTTTTAACGGAAAATGTTGTACCATTTTTATGGCCATAATTCCATTAAACGCAATATAAATATTGCGCCACAGCGTAAAAAAAAACATGTATTCATTTCTTTTTTACGATGAAAAGTGATTTAAACGATTTGCGTTGCGATTGAAACATTTTAAAAGTTAACAGCATATGGACAAGTTGTCAAGTCAAAGTTGGGTTCATGTGAAAATTTGATTTCACAAAAAAAAAAATCGTTTATTGCATCACTAATTTAGTAATCAATTTAAATGTATTGGCTCTGTTTTCCTTTACTGTTATCACTGATAATAGGTGGTTTTGAAAGAGAAGAAAAAAATTTTGAATTTTGGAAAAATCGTTATTTTGTTAACCAGGATTTCATAAATGAGTGAGAGAAATCTCCAAACTTATAGTAATGATTATTTAAGGAATGAATTTCCATGCTCGAAGGCTAAACCCGGATGGTTAGGCTGTTGATTGTGTTGTAATCCCACATTAATATCTCCCTAAATGTAGGCAATGGTTTTTTTTTTGCGAAAATATTTTTTTTTTTTTTTTTATAGCAATACAAAATAAATGTATATTGTAATTTTTGTGTCCAAGGGTAAACCGGGCGCTATTTTTTTGAAGCGACAGACCAAAAGCTCTGGTGGATTTCGAACCCACAACCACGCTACCAACTCGCCTACCGGGGCGCTTTATTTGTGCAAATATTTGAAGTTGATATTTGAAACGATATTTCAAAAATTTACCGAAATATTTCGAAAATACGAAAAAAGTGTCAAAACCGTCACTTTTCTAAAAACAAAAAAGAAGAAATATTTTGCTAGGCGAGAACATGAGTGTTTACGCTTTCAAAAAAAAAGTTGATAAATTTATTCTATTTTAATTTTTATTTTTTATTTTTTATTTTTTATTTTTTATTTTTTATTTTTTATTTTTTATTTTTTATTTTTTATTTTTTATTTTTTATTTTTTATTTTTTATTTTTTATTTTTTATTTTTTATTTTTTATTTTTTATTTTTTATTTTTTATTTTTTATTTTTTATTTTTTATTTTTTATTTTTTATTTTTTATTTTTTATTTTTTATTTTTTATTTTTTATTTTTTATTTTTTATTTTTTATTTTTTATTTTTTATTTTTTATTTTTTATTTTTTATTTTTTATTTTTTATTTTTTATTTTTTATTTTTATTTTTATTTTTATTTTTATTTTTATTTTAATTTTTATTTTTATTTTTATTTTTATTTTTATTTTTATTTTTATTTTTTATTTTTTATTTTTATTTTTATTTTTATTTTTATTTTATTTTATTTTATTTTATTTTATTTTATTTTATTTTATTTTTATTTAATTACAATACATACTCTAATTTTGGGTCTAAGGGTAAACCGGGTGACAAAGACCATTTGGCTAGATTTTTGCAGCGACAGACCAAAACCTCTGGTGGGAATCGAACCCACAACCCCCACGCTGATAGGCAAGCAAGCTACCAACTCGCCTACCGGGGCGCTTAAATTGATAAATTTAATTTTGAAAAAAAAAACAGAAACAAATATTGTGCTAGGTGAGCACATGCGATTTTACGTTTACGGAATATTCCGTTTTCGAACAAAATTACTAAATTTCGAAAAATTGGTCATTTTTTTTTTTCGAAAAACTGAGAATTTTCCTATTTACTAAATTCAAAATAATAGTTGTGCCGTTTAAGAAAAAAAATCTAACAAAAATCAAATTCCAAGAAAATCACTAAATTCCATTTTGGCACTTTTTGGAAAAACTCCAGTTCTGAGAAAATCTATTAGTTTCATTTAGAATTTTTTTTTAATATAAAAAATCGAAAAATTTTCTAAAAGTGAAAACTTTATAGGTAGCCAATAAATGTCTCTTCTACAATATCAATGTACAGGGTTTTCCAACAAGAGGTGTTATTTTGGCATTCAAAGAAAAATTAAATTTTTTGAGATAAATGCTCGGATGTTTATTTCATAATAAAGCCAAAGGTATGCCCTTAATAATGAAACACAACATCAGACAAATGGCCAAAACGGCCACACTTACAGGACCATATCCTTTTCAGGAAATTTTCCATAACCAAATCGCAAAGTGGCTGCCCCACGATAGCCTCACGAATTCTATCAGTGAGGTCTTGCATCGACGCTGGGCTGTTGGCCTAGGCCTTATCTTTCACGTGGCCCCAAAGGAAGAAGTTAAATCACAAGATCTCATCGAGAGATGACACGGTCCGGAAACTTTTCCCTTAAAAGAGCAATGGTTTCGTTGCTTGTGAGGCAGGTAGCGCCGCCTCAGTTGAAAGTAAACGTTGTCCAGATGATTATAATCCAACTGCGACCATAAAAAATCATTAATCGTCTCTCGACAGCGCAATTGTTGATCCTCATTTTCAAAAAATTATGGTCCAATTACCCCGCCCTACCATAAACCGGATGGAGAGGCTTCTCAACAACAACTCTTAGCTTTTCCGAGCCCCAGATGCGACAATTTTGCTAATGGACGTAGCCACCGAGATGGAAATGGACCTCATCGGTCAAGATGATTTATCGATGGAATTCCGTATGATTTTCATGCATTTCAAGGACCCAATCAGCAAAGACACGACGTTGTTGATGATCGGCCCGCTTGAGTTCTTGTGTTAACTGAACTTGATTAGCCCTAAGAACCAAGTCTTTATGCAAAGTACGGTGTAATGACGTTTGTGGAATGACCAATTCCAAAGAACGACAAGGAATGGCCAAACCTGGGTTCCCCTCGGATCATAACTTTGTCACTTTTCCAAATCGTCGTTTCCCCGCAATAGGACAGAAAACAATATCTGTGATTATGTGCGGACATGTGTTAATTTACCCATGTTAGTTTAGTCAAATTAACAGATGTTTCACAGGCCAATAAACACTGACCCATTTAACCGTATAAGCTGACAACTATGAATAAATTTACATTAGATTGTTTTTTTTATTAAAATATGACAGCCAAGAAAAAGGTTGTACATGTACTTACACACACACAGAAATTCAATGTAGAAACCAAAAATGAAACAGACCTCCATCATTATGACAATTTAATGTCTGTTAAAGCTTAACGCCTTTTTACAATTATGAACACACACACACCCACACTCTCTATAACCCTCTCCACATTCCAACTAACTCACTCTGCCTCTGCATATTTCTCATACCCACACCCGTGCCAGCGTTTGTCTTACAAGGATAACATGGTCACATGGTGATGTGGGTGTTCTTAGCGCTGAGTTGGTGTAAAAATAACAACAACAGCAAAACGGTATTAACATTTGGTACTTATTTGAAGGTCCCCCATCTCTCGCTCTCTCTCTCACTGAGTGTTTTCTCTTAATAATCTTCTTCTAGTAGTGATGATGGCGGTGTTGATGCGGCTGTTGCTGCTGCTGCTGTTGTTGTTGTGTGGGTATTGCGAGAATATAACTTTAGTTGGCGCTGCGACCGCAGTTGTATTTGTTGTATTTAACATGCCCTGGTGTATTGTTGCTGTTGATGTTTTTTGGCAAAATGCTAACATTCATACGTACGGCCGCGGCGCAGCTCATTTCTCGGGCAGGAGGGCATAAACATTCATTGTATTTTTTTTTTTCAGTTGGTCGTGTACCCTTTTTTTTAATATTTGTTTAAGATTTTTTGTTAATTAAATTAACAACATCAACGCCGCCACCACAAACAACAGCATCTTCTGTTTCTTATTCGTCTATACGTACGTATGTAGATATATGTGTGTGGGTGTGTGTACAATTGTCTATAGGGTGTGGATTGTTTTGAAAGGATTATTTTATTTTTGTGTTTGTTTCATGTTCTGCGGTTAACACACACACAAAAACGCAATTATCTCCATTTGAAGGCCAATGGAGTGCAAATGCTGGGGCAAGTTAATAAAACGGCGGCCACAAAACATGGCGAGCGACTAAGAGACACAGTCAATACGAATATTTCTTATTAGCGACTCGCTGAACTACCAGCTAAAATTCTAGTTCTCATAAAAGCGTTTTTATTTTCAATTTTGTAGCTGAATTACAAGCGAATCGCAAATAACAGAATACAATGTCAGCAAACTAATGCCAAAGGGAAGAAAATTAATAACTAGTAAGGATTTTTCTCATTTTATGGAAAGGAAATTAATAAATAGGAGGAAACAACGGAGTTTGGAAGGGAAATTAACAAATAAGAGGAAACAAAGGACTTTTGACCACATAAAGTAACTTCAATTGCCCTGGAGCAATCATGACCTTTATCTTTATCTAATTTCATAAAAATCATATTTGTTTCTAAAATACCAGAAGTTGTTTACTAGTAATTTTTGTAAAACTTTTATATTAGACAGAGAAAATTAGACGTCCCACGAAAAGTAAACGATCTCAGAAGAAGACACGAAATTAGACGATCAGGAAAAAGTAGAGGATCACAGAAAAGTAGACGATCTGAGAAGAAAAAACGACGACACGAAATTAGACGACCAGGAAAAAGTAGAGGATCACAGAAAAGTAGACGATCTCAGAAGAATAGACGACGACACGAAATTAGGCGACCAGGAAAAAGTAGAGGATCACAGAAAAGTAGACGATCTCAGAAGAATAGACGACGACACGAAATTAGGCGACCAGGAAAAAGTAGAGGATCACAGAAAACTTGACTACTAGACCACAGAAAAGTAGACGACCAGTGAAAAGAAGACGACTACAGACAAGCAGACGGACAACAGAAAAGTAGATGACCACAGAAAAGTAGCCGACCACAGAAAAGTAAAAGACCACAGAATAGTGGACGACCACCGAAAAGTAGACGACCACAGAAAAGTGGACGACCATAGAAAAGTAGACGGACCACAGAAAAGTAGACGACCACAGAAAAGTAGACGGACCACAGCAAAGTAAAAGACCACAGAATAGTGGACGACCACCGAAAAGTAGACGACCACAGAAAAGTGGACGACCACAGAATAGTAGACGGACCACAGAAAAGTAGACGACCACAGAAAAGTAGACGGACCACAGCAAAGTAAAAGACCACAGAATAGTGGACGACCACCGAAAAGTAGACGACCACAGAAAAGTAAATATAAATATGACAAGTGGACAAATAGTAAGTTCGACCGGGCCGAATCTTATATACCCTCCATCATGGATCCTTAAAAAGTCAATAAATAAGAAAACTAACTGAGTTTTTGGGCCGCTCGTGACCCGATAGTCCCAGGAACCCGATCACAAATTTTATCCAAATCATGAAAATAAATGCATATTTGGGTTCGCGAGAAAATTTCGTTGCATTTCGATACCCATATGCGCATGTTTATCATGGGACGGTTTTTGGGCCGCTGGTGACCCGATAGTCCCAGAAACCGGATCAAAAAATTTAGGCAAATCATGAAAATAAAGGCATATTTGGGTTCGTGAGTAAATTTGCACTTCGATACCCATATGCGCATGTTTATCATGGGCCCTTTTTTGGGCCCCAAGGGTCCACGGAACCCAGGAGCACGCCCATTTTTGGGATTTTTTTCCCATCTATAAATTATATAAACTTAGAACTTAGATGTAGTGAAAAAAAATATTTGAAAAATTTGATTATGGCCGGAATATATTTAGTCCCGTAAAGGGGAACTTTTTCCCCTTTGGTCCGATATGGCCCATTCTCGAACTTAACCTGCTTATGGGCAAAAAACATCTTCCTATTTCAGCTTTTTAGCGTTGGTCGTTCGCACTCTATCGTGATTTCAACAGACAACAGACGGACGGACGGACGGAGATCGCTAGGATGTCTTAGAATGTTACACTGACCGATAATATATATACTTTATAGGGTCGCAGATCACTCTTTCGAGGTGTTGCAAACGGAATGACAAACTTAGTATATACTCCATCCTATGATGGAGTGTATAAAAATAGACAACTCTGACTATCCTGGATGAAGCATGAGGATCTAATGAATCAGATTACAATCAACTGCAAGTCATGCACACAAACAGGAAGAATGTAAATTCCACTTTAACACCGCTGGTACGGAATTTAGTTGAAGGTGTCTAAAAGACGAACGATGAACGGCACATCCTTTGAAAAAACCGTTCACGAATTCATTAATTCACTTTTAATTTTCAACATATTTAAAAACTAACTGACAGCTAACTATAATAAATTGTCTCAATGTCAGACAACAGGCGACATCATCACAAAAATCTTAAACTTCATTAACGAAAGATAAAGTGTGACCTGTCAATGATGTCTTCAGTGACAGCTGTGGCACTGGCACTTTTGTTTCCACCACCATCACCACCACCGCCATAATTCTAATTAACACTCAACTAAGGCAAATGATTTTCGTGGCATGCAACAACTGTTGATCACACATCCTAATTATCCCAAAAAATTAACATTTTAAACCAATTCAAATCCGTAGGGAAGGGGGGGAGGCAAACGGCCACAGTCATTGCGAGTGTCATTTTAAAATGTCATTAAGAGCTCACCCATTTGTGTTATCATTTATCATGATAATTATCACATTTTCCAATTCACCTACCAAATAAACATGGCGGAGTGGGCAAACAGCCAAATTGTAATTAAATTGTAAATCGAAATAGATAACAGACAATGGAAATGCT
Organism: Hydrotaea cyrtoneurina; assembly: GCA_958296145.1. Classification (NCBI taxonomy): domain Eukaryota; kingdom Metazoa; phylum Arthropoda; class Insecta; order Diptera; family Muscidae; genus Hydrotaea; species Hydrotaea cyrtoneurina. The sequence goes on along the minus strand of OY282514.1, from coordinate 76,523,267 downwards.
TAATACACATGGAAACAGATGTACTACAACGATACCAGCAACAGCAGCCATTTTGATAATTGCCTTCATTAAATTTGATAAAATTTGAATTTAAATTACATTTCCGTTTTTTTTTTTTGGAAAATAAAATATCAAATGCTTGGCCAGCTGGTGCACATCTTTAAGAAGCAGCGGGCACAAATTAACAAAAATGTCTGTTTAGTATTTTGTGACTGCCAAAGCCAAAAGAAAACAGCAGGTGGGCAACTGTGGGTAATTACATTAAGTACAGGGTGAACCGACTTTCATATCACCGCAAAAAATACTTGGCCATAAAAATAAGGAACGTATCGTATGTTGTGTACACTAGGGTGGAGTGAAAACATGCTTTTTTTTTAATTTGAAAAATTTAAACTCGGAAAGAGATGTAGTCTGGGGTCCTAATGAGGGGAAAAATAAAGAAAACAAATTTTTAGGGGTCGCGCCACTCCCTCGAAATTTGGAAATTATCGCTATTTTGGCGTTGATTTTAGAAAAATCCTAAAAATTAACGACTTAACTTATTCGAAATTTAAAATTTTGAGCTTGTTCAGTGCCCAAACAAAAGTATTTGAGGCAACTATGAGGATAATCGACTAATATTTGTAGCTTTGGTGGCGATTTCATTGTTCAGTCAATTTTCTGAAGAAGGGACGATTTGACTTATTTTACTTTTTGAAATTTTTGAACAATGAGAAATTTTTTTTTTAATTTTTTCATGCCCTTATTTCATTGTTTACGCTATTGCAAACATTTATTGACATAAAACTTTTTAGGATTTTTCTAAAATCAACGCCAAAATAGCGATAATTTCCAAATTTCGAGGGCGCGACCCCTAAATTTTTTTTAAATTTTTTTTCTTTATTTTTCCCCTCATTAGGACCCCAGACTACATCTCTTTCCGAGGTTAACTTTTTTTTTTTTGAATTTCACTCCACCCTAGTGTACACATCTAACCCCAATCGTCATGAAGAAAACTGAGCGTTTGTAATGAAGGGTTTTCAAACAGGAGGTGTTAGTTTGTATCACGAAAAGGTTTAATTACTGATTTCGCATTACAAATACTAACCAAGACTCAGAACCATCAAATGCTCTCTTCCAAATTGTTTGAATTTATCTCAAAACTTAGCTAAGCATTCAAAACTTTCCACAAAACATTCCAAAGGATACGACAATTGGCAATTGCTATTTTGTGGTGAGACCATCAACAATTTTTCAGCGGCTATTTTTCACCACGTAAATGCGGTCGTCTTAATGAGTACGCCCTGCTAAAGATCTTCAGAAAATAATTAGACGTTTGGAGACGAGTCTGAGTCTGTCCCAAAAATAATTTTTCTAGATGTTAACAAAGCATTGGCATCTGATATCCTGGTTATTCTCTGCTAGCCATTCAAGGTTTCGATTAACAGCTACACGTGTTCCTTAAACAACCTACTCTATAATTTTATTATTTTCCAAGCTACTAACTAAAGGGTGTTTTTTATTGGGGTATAGAACTTTAAGTTGGCATCGCTTTTTTAACTGGCGGCCATTTTGTCAGCTGTCAAGTGATTAATATTTAGTTTGGTTTGCCATTTCATCATGAACAGGTTGACAAAAGAACAACGCTTGCAAATCGTGCTAATTTATTTCGAAAGTAATGGTTCAGTTCGCGAAGTTCACCGCAAGCTCCGTCCATTTTATGCCATTACATCCACAAAAACTGACTGTTTGGTGTGCTCTATGGGCTGGTGGAGTCATTGGGCCATACTTCTTCCGAAATAATGCTGGAGAGTCAGTTACCGTTAACGGAGACCGGTATAGAGCCATGATAACCGACTATTTTGTTCCCGAATTGGATGGCATGAATGTGGATGAGTTGTGGTTCCAACAAGTGGTTGAAAATTGGACCTGTAGAATTGGCTTTATTCGAGCCAGCCGCGGCGGCCACATGCCCGAAATCATATTTAAACATTAATGGCATAAAATTATCCTTCCAATAAAGCCAAATTGATGGACATTGAAACGATTTTCTTGTGTTTTATTTCAATTCGAAGTTCTATACCTCAATAAAAAACATCCTTTACATACATGTATTCTTTACATACATGCGATGACAATGTATTCTATTGCAAAAAAAGAAAAAAAGAAAAATCTTCCAAACAATTTTGTTCTTCTTTTTTTTGTCGAAAATAAAACTTCTGCCTTTGTTTATGTACTCTGTAAGGTAGTGTCGAAAATATTGTTTTACAATATGCGAAACAAAATAAATATTTCATAGTCGTATACAATGTGTTGTGGTATGTAAATGATGTGGTAAAACGTTGCATGTTGCTGCATGCATTACAAATTGAAGTTATCATATGTGTAAACAATTGTTTTACACTCAAAACATTGCAACACATTGTAATCATCAAAAGGCAAGAGACAGGAGGGGGGGAAAGAGAGGGTGGAGAGAAAAATACATTTTACAGAAATTGAAATTATATCCACCTAACACCCACCTCTTCCTCCTAGGCCCCTGCCATCACCCACTATTCGGGCATAATGTATGCTTTGGAAGTTAACACCTAAAAGTATGCTTTGGCATTTGTGTGCTAACGTAACTTTATATTTTGTCATAGTAAATCGTAGTTCTATGTGTGTGTGTGTGTGTGGGTGTGTGTTCATGTTGTTATGGATTAATTTAATACACATTCATGGCATGGACAAATATTATTTCCAATTATTTTTACTAAAATTACATAAATGGGTTATTTTTCATTTAAAATTGATTGGAGAGAACATTTGTAATTATCACTATTTTCGGTAATAGTTATGGTCAGCAGTTGCCATGTCTGTGTGTGTGTTGGAGTTTTTCCACACAAACTGTGAATACTGAAAAAGCCCAAGTTTTCAATTAATTTTATGGTTTACCTGTGTCGCCATCATTTCCTCTCAAAATTGCCCAACATCTTTATGGCAAAGTTAATTAATTTTAAATGCTTTAGCTGCATTCCAATCTTCCAACGTATTTAAATGATGTCATCTGGTAATTTCTAATTTTTAAAATTCAATTCAATGTTTATTGTTGAGTGAGCACAAGAAGTATGTGGCCTAGAGTGTGGCGGGGGATATGAGGGCAGCCTGACTGTATTTTGTCATGGCTGCAGAACAAGAGGTGTTATTTTGTATCACCCGGGTATTTCGGTAGCTGTCACTTTTGCAGCGGGTATTCCTTGACATTTGACAAGTAGAAACTAGGCCATTACTAAAAATGAAACGAACCCATTGAAATTATAAAAAATTCACTACAAAAATTTTGAAAATCTTGCAGTCACAGTTCGCAAAACTAGAAAGTTTCCGAACCGTGTGACCGAGGTGATCACAATTGGCCACCGAGATCGTGTGATTTAACACCTTGCGACTTCTTCCTTTGGGGGCACATGAAAGATAAGGTCTACGCCAACAGCCCAGCGTCGATTCAAGACCTCAAAAATATCGAGGACATAGGCCAGCCACGTTGCAATTTTATTATTGGAAATTTCATGAAAAGGATATGGTCCAGTAAGCGAGGCAGTGGTGGCCATATGGCTGATAGTGTTGACGTTAAAATACTTCAGAGAACCCAGTCTAAAACTCTGAGATTTATTAGTAAAGCTCAATGGTTTATAAACAATAAACACATACACAACGATCTTGATGTTTCCTATCGTAAAAGCGAAATATCTCCTCAAACTACGTCAACGGATTAAGTTACCATCCAATTGTTTTAGCCATCACTGTACTTGATGATACCGAGGAACTTAGACGTCTAAGTTGATCTTCCTTTTCTTCAACTCAATGTTTTGAAAATGTAATAAATTATTTACTTGTTAAGCTCGATGGAGATGGATAATTCTCTTATTTAATACCCGCTACTTCGTAAGCGTACATTTTCCTTACTAATATTTTTTTTTTTGTAAACCAAAAAAAAAAAGCTCAGAATCTTTATTGCCCTTTTCAAATATTTTGGCGATAGATATTAATTTGAAATACATGTTCACACTTTTTTAATTGTCCCCATTTTGGTCCGTTTTTCTACTTTTTGTTCTCTCTTTTCATTCGTTCTCTGTCGATTACAAGTCTGGTTTACACATTTTTCTTTTTCCCCCTTTGGCACTTTTTATCCCGTTTTGGCCACTTTTTGGTCCCTTCTTTAACTATTATCCACATGTTTTTGCCAAAATATTTGTTTCTATTTTCGTTTATTTTTCTCCTTTTTTGTACCTTTTTTTATCCCGTCTTGGCCCCTTTTTCGTCCAATTTCTAACTCATTTCTACCTGTTCTAGATTATTTCTCCTTTATATTACACCAGTTTTGGGCCCGTCTTAGTCGAATTTTTCATTTTTTTTTTGGCCATTCATGTCGATTAAAATTATTTTCACACATTTTTGTTTTTCCCCGTTTTGTACTATTTTTATCCCGTTTTGCCCACTTTTTCGTCACTTCTCTAACTATTGTTCGGATGTTTTTGCCAATTTTTTTTTTCCAATTTTCGTTTATTTTTCCCCTTTTTTGGCCCATTTTATCCCGTTTTGGCCACTTTTTTGTCCCTTCTCTGACTATTATCCACATGTTTTTGCCCAAAAATTTGTTTCTATTTTCGTTTATTTTTCCCCTCTTTTTGTACCTTTTTTATCCCGTATAGGCCCCTTTTTCGTCCCACCACTAACTCATTTCCATCAGTTCTATATTATTTCTCCTTTATATTACACCAGTTGTGGGCCCGCTTTAGTCCAATTTTTATTTTTTTTTAGCCCATTCATGTCGATTAAAATTATTTTTTTTTACTCATTTTTTTATTTCCCCGTTTTGTACTATTTTTATCACGTTTTGGTCCTTTTTGTCCATTTTTTCGTCCCTTCTCTAACTATTATCCGCATGTTTTTACCACTTTTTTTTTGCAATTTTCGTTTATTTTCCCCCTTTTTTGCCCATTTTTTATCCCGTCTTGGCCACTTTTCCGTCCCACTTCTAACTCATTTACAACTGTTGTGGCCAATCGTAGTTGTGGACCAATTTTCCAAGAAAAATCATAATATTTGATTATTTTGTATTTTTTTTTGTATTTCGAAGAGTTTTGGGGACACATTTTACCCATTCTCTCCCATTTTTATCCCCTTCCAATCCGAATTTCCAAAAATCAGTGCTTAGCGGATGTCTTGGCTGCCAGGGCTACATACTTCCCAAATTTCATGGATTTAGCTTCAGTCAGGAGAGTGATGATTCAGTCAGCCATGCAAGAGTTTCATATAAATAGATAGATTGCAGTTTTGGGACCATTTTGGATCCTTTTAGTCCCCCTTTCCATTACTTCAAATTTCAGGCCCGTTGCTGTCGATTACAATTTTTTTTCAAACATTTTTGTGTTTTCCCCTTTTGTAGTTTTTTATCCCGTTCCATGACATTGCTTCAATTGCTTCAACAATTTGTACACTCCATGAGTGTCTCTTATAAAGAGATAGAGACAGAGAGAGAGCGAGAAAAACACTGTCCACCTTCTGTTACAAGTAATTCAAATAAAACGCCATCACTTCAAGACCTGTGGAAAATTATTATGTGAAATCTAGCAGCTGTTACCCAAAGTGCTATCGGTATAACAACTCCTAACATATCCAAAACATATGGAAATTATAAGATTTTCTTTAAAAAGAATCAAAAATATTTGAAATAAATTTCGTGTGACTGACATCCTATCAAAATAAAGACAATTATTATCCATGGCCAAAGGATTTTCCGGGAAATTCAGGATTGATTGGGGGAAAATATGCTGACAATTAATTAGACAATTATTTCCAACTTAACTTGTTTATCTTCAATTAACCGCTGGATGACGGCATAACACAAAAATAATAGCTGTGTTCGATAAGTTCAAAGTCAGTCAGTGATAATAGAAATTATCTGTTCCATAATGCAATATTGAATCTACGCACACAATCGAACAGCTCGTATATCTGTGTGCTAGCATGTTAATTGTTTAACAATTTAAAAACATGAGTGTGTGAATATGTATGACGGTGTAGTGACGTATGTTCCTTAATTTACACATGTAAATGATAATTCTATGTTTAAACTTCCCACGAAAAATAGGGGGACATTTTATTTCACCAATGTATGAATTCAATTGGTGGGAAACGGACATGTAGGGGGAATCTCTCATGTGAGGATCTCATGTAGATGGTGTTAGCTACATCAAAAAAAAAATATATATGAGCTTCATGGGTCCCAAAAGATTTGGGACCATGGTGTAATTTTTGCAAAAAAGTCATCATTTTCTCAGTCTCATATCTTGCAAACCGTTTGGAATTTTGATTTACTCTCTGAGACGAAGCTGTAGCTCTTGTCATAAAGAACAAAAATTATTAAACTTTAAAAAATTCGTTGTTTTAAAACTTTTTCCCCCGTGTTCAGGTTCATAGGTAGCAAAACGTTGAAAATTCAAGGAAACCATCAACTACAAAAATGTACCTAAGATCACGACAAACAACTTTCTAGAACATATGAACTTTCTAGGAATGATTTCTAAAAGTGTATCAATACACATTTGCTTTCTAGATGAGCATTAGCCAATTTTTGAAGCGTATGAGTAATATTAATTTGAAAGCCTAGCACACAGGTGGTTAATTTAAAATTTGTCGTTTTTTTTTGGTGTCCTCGAATTGTAAGCTCATTTACTTTTTGGTTTCCCCCAACTTTTTATTCAGTTTTGCTACGCTTCGGACCAATGTCACCCGTTTTTTTCTTTTTGACCCTTATTTATCCCGTCTTGACCCTTTTTCCTTGCCACCCCTAAGTCATTTCCACCTGTTATAGGTTCAGAAAAAAAACGATATAACTTAGAATTTTAACATCACTAAGAATATTTATACTTTATATAATCCTTGATCAATATTGGGATTAATATTAAAAAAGCGGTTATCCAAAAACCGGTTCAGAAAAAAACCGATTTAACTTAGAATTTTAAAATATCTAAGAATATTTATACTCTATGTAATCCTTGATCAATATTGGGATTAATAATAAAAAAAAACGGTTTTTCAAAAACCGGTTCAGAAAAAAACCGATTTAACTTAGAATTTTAACATCCCTAAGAATATTTATACTTTATATAATACTTGATCAATATTGGGATTAATAATAAAAAAAACCGGTTTTTCAAAAACCGGTTCAGAAAAAAACCGATTTAACTTAGAATTTTAACAGCACTAAGAATATTTATACTTTATATAATCCTTGATCAATATTGGGATTAATAATAAAAAAACCGGTTTTTCAAAAACCGGTTCAGAAAAAAACCGATTTAACTTAGAATTTTAACAGCACTAAGAATATTTATACTTTATATAATCCTTGATCAATATTGGGATTAATAATAAAAAAAACCGGTTTTTCAAAAACCGGTTCAGAAAAAAACCATCACTAAGAATATTTATAGTCTATATAATCCTTGATCAATATTGGGATTTATATTAAAAAACCGGTTCAGAAAAAAAACCGATATAACTTAGAATTTTGGACTAATCATGCATAGTAATTATTTGTATATAATCCTTGAAATTCTATCGAATTTCATTAAAAAGCAAGTTTCAAAAAAAGGCTCTATTTAATAGTGACATTTTTATTTTTTTTTTCTACGGTACAGTTAAATTTGAATTTTTTAATATTTCGTTATTAAGAGTTTTGTAGAATTTTCTATCGAATTTCATTGGAAAGCGAATTTCAAAAAAAAAAATGGCGCTTAGGTTTTTTTCGCAGTAACGACTGAATTATTTCGTATTAAAGAGGTTTAGTGGTTTTTTAGTTTGCTTGGAAAATAAACCTCTTTAATTGAAACGAATCTTTACAACGATGTAACTTAAAAAAACAACTTCCTCCACAGTACAATCTCTCCACGTCACATGGTCGGCCACAGGTTGTCCTTTTTGTAACCTTGTCCGAATTGTCATAATAACTGTTTACTATAAATCATATTATGGTTCATTTTTTTTTTTTGGTCTTTTCTCTTTTTAATGTTACAACCACCTTTACATCCTTACATTACATCGCAATAACAGTTCGTTTTCTTGTTACCCAAAATCCCTTCTCACAATCCCCGTTCTCCACGAAAACTTGGCGAAAAATTACAGAATCTTTTCATGGCCATAGCCGAGAGTATCCTACCATGAATTAAGACATAATTGTAAATGATATGATTGCGTTGCCTTTACGGCATACAAGAACACTTCTCGTTTCGTCTCGTCTCCGGGCTCATTCATACATTCACTGGCAAGTGCCATCATCATCATTACTACATTAGCCCAGCCCCGACCAGGCCCGCCCAGCCCGGCTGATGTTTTGCTCCTTGGCAAAAGAAAGAAAGCTTGAAAACAAAAAAACAAAAAAAATACCCATTGAACGTAATCAACGCCTTGTGGCAGGATTATGCTGCTCGTACAACAAGTAAATCATGACATGATGTTCACTTTCACTGTGTGTGTGTGTGTGGGTTAGTGTACATGTGTTTTTTTTTTCATTTAATAAATTTATTCGAGTATTTGTTCATATAATTTCTATAATTAAGGACTTAGCAGGCGTTATGTAAATTGTGGCTAATGCAAGTGCAAAGGGAAGACAGTGAGAGTGGCATTTGTTCTATGTAATTGGTTGTTGGGATAGAATGAATTGGCTAAGTCTCACACTAAGCTGGGAATTGCCTCAAAAAGGAAATACATTTTCAAGAGGTTTTTTTTTGGTTTTCTCATTTCTCTCCATCATAGGATGGAGTGGAGTATTAAATTTGTCATATTGTTTTCAAGACCAGGCATTATAAAGTGTAAATATTCTTGATTAGGGTAAAATTCTAAATTCGAGCGGTTTATGAGAAACCGGTTTTTAAACCGGTTTTTTACTATTGAATGATACATTAATCAAAGAGTATGTAATGCATAAACATTCTTGATTAGTGTAATACTTTAAATTCTGTTGGTTTTTAGAAAACCGGTTTTTGAAAAACCGGGTTTTAAGAATATCTGTTATATTTTTTTTTTTTGGAAAATTCTTAATAATATTCTGAATTTTTGGAAAACGCGTTTTTAATATTGAACAAAGATTTTATTAATTGTAAATCTTATTGATAAGTGTAACATTCTAAATGGAACCGGTTTTTATGAAACGGTTTTTAAAATCGGTTTTTTAATATTTTTCGAGGATTATATACAAATTATTACTATTCATGATTGGTCTGAAATTCTAAGTTTTTTGTGAACCGGTTTTTGAAAAACCGGTTTTTTTCATTAATCCCATTATTGATCTAGGATTTATAAAGTATACATATTCTCAATTATTTCAAATTTCAGAACCGGTTTTTAAACCCGGTTTTTTTATAATGCTCAAGGATTATATAAATTCATACTATTCTAAAATTCTAAATAAAATATTCTAAAATTCTAAAAATAAACCCGGTTTAGAAATTGGTTTTTTAAAGTAACCGGTTTTTGAAAAACCGGGTTTTTCAAGTAACCGGGCTTGTAACATTAATACCATTATTGATCTAGGATTTATAAAGTATAAAATTTTTTAATTATTTCAAAATTCTGAAGCGGTTTTTTTTTGTATTGCTCAAGGATTATATAAATTCATACTATTCTAAAATTCTATGTTAAATCGTTTTTTTTTTTTTGAAAACCCGATTTAGAATTTGGTTTTTTAAAGTAACCGGTTTTTTAATATTAATCCAAAAATGGATCAAGAATTATATAAAGTATAAGCATTCTTAATTATTTTAAAATTCTAAATTCAATCGGTCTTTTTTTTAAAAAAAGCGGTTTCTCAAAAACCGGGTTTTAAATTTGATTGGGTACTGAATATTAATCAAGGAGTATGTAAAGTATTAATATATTTGATTAGTGTAAAATTCTAAATTTAACCGGTTTTTTATGAAGCCGATTTTTAGAATATTTGAGGTTTTTTATTTTCTTTTTTGTGAATTCTGAATAAAATAAATTTTGGAAAAACAGTTTTTTTAATACTGATCAAGGATTATATAAAGTATAAATATTGTACAAAATTCTAAATTGAATCGGTTTTAAAAAAAAATAAAGTTTTCAAAAAGGTTTTTGAACAACCGATTTTTAAATTTGATTGGATTTCTAATATTGATCCAGGACCACATAAAGTATACAATTAAAAATGAGTCGTTTTTTATGAACCGCTTTCTGAAAAACGCTTTTTAACGTGTTTGTTAAAGGATTATTTAAAGTAAAAATATTGTGTAAAATTCTAAATTAAATCGGTTTTAAAAAATACAGTTCATAAAACGGTTCTTCAAAAACCGTTTTTTTAAATTTGATTGAATTTTAATATTAATCGCAATATTGATGAGGGATCACAAAAAGTATAAATATTGAAATACTCTTGATTAGTGTACAATTTCAAATTTAGTCTTTTTATGAACCGGTTTTTGAAAAAAACGGGTTTCTTATGAACCTATTTCTGAGAAACCGTTTGTTTTAAAAGGATCATTTAGAGTAAAAATATTATGTAGAATTCTAAATTGAATCGGTTTAAAAACACAGTTTGTAAACCCGTTTTTCAAAAACCGATTTTCAAATTTGATTGGATTTTTAATATTGACCAAAGATATTGAAATACTCTTGATTAGTGTGGAAGTCCAAATTGAGACTTTTTTATGAACCAGTTTTTGACAAAACCGGTTTTATTATGAACCGGTTTATGAAAAACCGTTTTTTTTTTAAAAAAATCGTATTTTTAAGGATTATTAAAAGTAAAAAAAATTATGTAAAATTCAATATTGAATCGATTTAAAAAACAACAGGTTTAAACCGGTTTTTGGACAAACGGTTTTTAACTTTGATTGGATTTTTATTATTGTTCGCAATATTGATCAACGATCATATTAAGTATAAATATTGAAATATTCTTGATTTGTGTAAAAGTCCGAATTGAAACCCGGTTTTTTATGAGCCGGTTTTTGAAAACCCGGTTTTTTATGAACCGGTTTTTGATAAAACGTTTTTTTTTTTAATCGTATTTTATAAATGCCTATTATATATTTTATTTTTTGTTGTGAATTCTTATTAATATTCTGAGTTGATCTTGCATCTTTCCCCTTAGAAAATATGATTTTTGTTCAAGGAAAATCCTTGTCTATTTCGTCCAAATTGAGAAGCGGCAACAAAGGGGATTTTCGTGTGCCTCAATTGGACCTTCTAGGCGAATAATGTGAGGTCTTTGTTCGCTTCAACCTGGTGCATGAAATACTGGGTTATTCAGAGCTCCCTCTGAACTGCGGCTGCCACATTCTCGTAAGTGCGCACCTATTGAGTATATGATACTTTATTTCGGTTAATATTTCAAACGGGAAAGAGCTGTCAGTGACAAAACAACATATGATTCCGAAATATATCATTAGATGGACCACCCGGCAAAGACTAGAGGGCAGACAAACTAAGCTTGTTTGTAGACGGTTTTTTTATTTTTGGAATTTCCACATTTTACTAACTCTTAACTTATTTATGGGAAACGTTTGCCTGTGATTTAAGACGTCTTCACTTTAGATTGTCTTTGCCTCCAGTATATTTGTTTGGACAAGAGCATCCTTAGTGTCTTTTGATAATTTTGATTTCAGTTGTATTCATCTCCGGTGGCCCCAAAAAAACATACCCGGAAAAACGTGCTCATAATTTGAGTCATTCTGTGTAGACCTCTTCGGGGTCATTATTTGTTGTGGCTACTGATTTACTTCTCTTATCTCTGCGGTGCCTCCTGTGAATGATGACAACTAAAAGACAGAATTGTGTGTTACGTCTTTTGTTCTCTGTTTATTTTTTTTTTTTTTGGTTTTGGTTTTGCTTTTCCTCCTTTAAATTACAGCCATTAAGAAGAAGAAGTGATATTTATTACTTAATGCGTTGTACGTTAAAATAAATTTAAAAAAATAATCAGCTAAATCTCTCATCATGGAAGATTTCTGAAGAAAGCGGTCAAAAACGGTTAAAGTGGCACAAGAAAAATGCTAAAAGAGGCAAAAATGCTCATGTTTTATAAAACGGAGTCTCTGTAATGAATTGCTTACTGTGGGACATTTTCGGAGAAGGTAAATTAAGGCTGACTTAGTTCCAAAAGACAAAGCGATTTTTTTACATTTTTCGCCGCGTAGCTCCGATTTTGTGACTAGGGAATTTTTTTTTTTTGAATTAAAAACACTTATATGTACAGAAACTTTAAAATTAAAAACAATCATACGCTCCGTTGTACAGAAACTGTTTCACTGATTTAAAATTAATAACAATCATACGCTCCGATGTAAAGAAAGTGGTTCACATATTTTTTTTAAATTAATAACAATCATACGCACTAAGGTACAGAAAAACGTGTCTTACGTTTCAGACTGAGTGCGGTGTGTGTTTACTTTCATATTTCCATATGCAAAATCAATAAATTAATTACACTAAATTGAGTGCAAGAAGGCAAATGCACTTAACAACAGCAACAGGTGTATCTGTTGTTGCCACTCTTTCACCAGTTAAATGAGAATGTGACTGAAACTCAATAATAATTTTGATGTTCTCTACACTCCTTGGTTGGTTTTTTGGCAGGAAAACGACTTAAACTCAAAAAATTGGTCCAGGTTCAAATTAATGTTTTCAGTCAAAGTTGAACTGCAGTTTAATCGTCCAATATTGGGCGTTTAAAGCCATATGATTGTGAGAGCACTCAACACAGGAAGAAGAAGAATAAAAATTTGTTTGGTTCACCAACTCCGATAAATAAAATCAATCAATGCTGTAATTGCTTTCCGACCACCAGCAGTTTCATACATGTGTCCTATTGTAGAGCTTACAACTGCACACAACAGGAAGAATTAGTGGAACATTTGCAGATTCCTTGATAAACTTAAACAACTGTTAGCTCTGACTTCCCTAACGAAATTCATCGAAAGTTGTTAATGGTCCCAAGCCTGTTCTACTCCATGTATCTCCGCTAAAACTCTAACTTTTCCCAACAACTCCTCCAAACAAGAGTATAACACAGGAGCAATTCAAAGCTGCAAAGCGATCTCACAGAGCTGGCAAGCCATTCAACCTAACCCTACACTAATTTTTTTATTTGAATTTTTTCTTACACTTTTTTTTCCAAAATTTTTCCAATTCAAAGCTGCAAAGCGATCTCACAGAGCTGGCAAGCCATTCAACCTAACCCTACACTCATTTTTTTATTTTACTTTCTTCTTAAACTTTTTTTCCAAAAATTTTCCAATTCAAAGCTGCACCCGATCTCACAGAGCTGGCAAGCCATTCAACCTAACCCTACACTCATTTTTTTATTTTACTTTCTTCTTAAACTTTTTTTCCCAAAATTTTTCCAATTCAAAGCTGCACCCGATCTCACAGAGCTGGCAAGCCATTCAACCTAACCCTACACTAATTTTTTTATTTGAATTTTTTCTTACACTTTTTTTTCCAAAATTTTTCCAATTCAAAGCTGCAAAGCGATCTCACAGAGCTGGCAAGCCATTCAACCTAACCCTACACTCATTTTTTTATTTTACTTTCTTCTTAAACTTTTTTTCCAAAATGTTTCCAATTCAAAGCTGCAAAGCGATCTCACAGAGCTGGCAAGCCATTCAACCTAACCCTACACTCATTTTTTTGGTTTTTTATTTTTCTTGACCTTTTTCCCAAAATGTTTCACTGTGCCGGGTATCGTTTTTTGTTTTTTTTTTTTTAAAAGTATCTCAATATTCTGTGCATATCATTTGTTTTGAACATTAAACAATTTGCTTGTGGACGAAATAACAACAGCCGCAACATGGGGCGGCAGACAAAGGACCGAAGGGTGAAGAGGGAAGACGGAAAAACGATAGAAAATCTCAAACTTCAAACAATGAGAAGAAAAAAAACACACACACACACACAATAAACTACCGACTAACTTACAGCGCAACAACAACAAACGATACACTCCCACAGTGAGGAACACAGATCCTTACGCACCACATCTTCGTTGTGTTGGCTCCCGCTGTGCGTGTGTAGGTGAGGGTGTATGCGTGTAAGGGAATACATGCGGCCAACAAACAAAGTGGTTAATTTTGTCACACAATTGCAAATAAACAACCGCATAATAAGCCAATTTAGTCTATATTGTTAAAGTGGCCACGGTGAGGCAACAAGAAAAAAAAAAGTCGAAAAATCCCCAAACAAAAACAACAACCGAGATGATTTTTTCCTACCAACCACCCCCCCCCCCCCCATTCTTTACTCCTTTCAGCCGGAAAATGTTGTTGAAAAGTTGGTTTTTTTTTTTCTCCAGCACAAATCACTGAAAATCCCCTCCCTTATTTGTATGGCTTGGAAAACTTTGAACATTTCTTTCAGAGACCTCCTTTTTTTCTCTCTCTCTGTCTCCTTTAAATCCCTTTTGTTCAGTTATGGAATTTCTCAATATTCTCAATAAGACTTTGAGTTTATTAATTAACAAAACACCAGCACCATCATCGTCTCATTGGGCTTGGCTGCCTTGTGGTCTAGAGGGGGGGAAATTTGGTAAGAGTACAACAGGTGTTATGTCTAATCTGAAATTAATTAAATATTACACCGTTATGCCGGTAAGAGTAGCTGGTGGCCGTCCTGGTGGAAGCCTCACATCTTCACCAAAGATGTGGGAATTTTGGTTGATGGTTTTTGTGAAGGATAGAAAGGCTGGGGAAAATGTGTTTTCTTTGAAGAATGAAAAAATAACGTAATTATTTTAAGAAATTTGTGGTTAATAAGATTTTGAAACCCGGCAAGTGTACAATAGTTATAAACCGGTCCACGCAACTTCTGAGAGAACCAAACCGAAAAAGTAATGTGATGCTTTGTGTGAGGTTCCACTGAGAGAAAATGGTGGATGTTTCGATCATTTTAAATCATTTTTAAAGATCTACAATCTGTCGTCGCACAATGGTCATAAACCAAAATTGTGTAGCTTTGAATCTAGCAAACCTGTTGGAGTTTTAATGGGTGTTTTTTGTTAGACGTGTGGTTTTCAATCTGGCCACACTCTTCTCGGAGTTGGTCTGGTTTTGAAAGGTGTCACTTGATTTATGCTCAGTTAGCATTTCATTATGAACAGACTTACTCCGGAACAACGTTCGGTGAATGGCCCCCAAACGAGATTGCCACCGATCCCGATTTTCACAAGAAAACTTTTATTCAGCAGCTTGACACGCTTGCCACCTTGGAAGAGAATATTCGGCGTGTTATTGCTGACATGACATAGAACAAGTGTTTGAAAATTGGGCCTTTCGGGTGGAGACCCTTATTTTATTTATTTTTATTTATTAATCCATATACATACGTAATATAAAGCCATCAAGGCCAATGAAATATATTACATTGTAAGAAAAAAACCTGAGTATTGATTTAATTAACATTAATCACAATTTAAAATTAAAAGGAAAAAACTTAATTACAACCCAAAATTGGCTCCCCAGCCATAAAGTACCAGAGCAATAACATAGAATAAAATAAAAAAAATAAATAAAAAAAAAATAAATTCTTTTATTTCTTCTGGAAAACCACACGTCTAAAAAAAACACCCTTTATATGAAATATATTGTAGGTGAGGCGTTTAAAGTAAATTTTCGGTGGATACCAATTTTTATTTTTTGTGTTTTTTTTTTATAAAAAAATAAAATTTAACAATTTTCACAATTTTCAGGTTGGAAAATTCTTAATATGAAAAAAAAGGAATTTTATTTTTTTATAAAAAAAAAACAATAAAAAAATTGGAAAATTCTTAATATGAAAAAAAAGGAATTTTATTTTTTTATAAAAAAAAAAAAAAAACAATAAAAAAAAACCCATTCACTGTTCAAAGTAGTTGTTTTGCGGTTAGTTTGCATTCGTAAGCTTTCCCGGTCCGTTCTCCTACGCGAGTTTCCTTCGCTTTTGGCCTAAAGCCAGACAAAATACAAACGAAGCCGGACGACCTAACCACCATCACGTCTTGAATGGGACTTTGGGAAGTTGTAGGACGATCACCTTTTTTTTTTATCATAAATTCGTCTTTAGCTACGAGACTTTTTTGAACCGAATTATCCGAATTTGCCTCGCAGAGCAGGAGCTATTTGGCAGCGGTTAGGGGACAGAGCTTCCACATTGACGACAATTTTACGGCCAATGGAGCAAAATACCGTTCCATGGTCCTCTATTTTCACAAAAGCTGGCTCTAAACACCACCCAGGCAGAAAACAATCGAAACTATCAAATAGTTCGAAGCCTCTTCCATTTTTTTCATCCTCGAACACTGGGCCAATTGATGGCTTCCGAAGCCATTCGTTTAACCAAACCCAACCCAAGAAGACTCCAAACTGGCATTTGACAATTGAATAAGGTTATGTGTGAGAGCCCTAATCGAATGTTAGTTTTGCAAAATTTCAATAAAGGCCTTCCTCTTCTCCTCCTCCTCCTAAATCCCTAATATCCCTCTTAAGACATTTTATATAAAAAAACATTTGAAAATGTTTCCAAATAAACAAATTGTAACTAATGTTGGCTATTATAAGAAATTATATTATTATTATGGTTTTTGTTTTTGTTTTGGTCTCAGACTACAATCATAAAACGTACTTTCTTATACGCACGTAAAACTGACACCTCTTTCCTCCCTCCAGCCAGCGAGCATTCAGCATTTGGTAAGACCCATAAATCGCTCTCCATTGACATTGATTGTCTAATACGATTGAGGTAAAGTTGGTTCAAATTCAAAAAAACAGAAAACTGACAGCAATAAAGAAAAAACTATTGCCATCATAAGACCCAGCCTAATGGCAAACGGTAGGTAATTAAAGAAAGGATATTAAAATTGTCAAGGAAATTAAAAGGATTTGAATGGGTTTTTGTGCCTGAGATAAAAATTGAGTTAGAGCAAGGCAATTGTGAGCAAATTGCATGCACACATACACTCACACGCCCATAAACATTTATTTTATTTATTTAATTTTTGTTCTTGTTGTTAATTATAGAAGGAAGGATGTGAGAGTTTTTCAACATTTACGTGGCCGGATGTCCTTTGACTTGTGACTTTTTAGTGTTTTTGTTTGAGTTTTTTTCTACCCACTCCTTATTTACACTAAGTATCTAAAAAAAAGTTATCCTTTTGTTTTGTTTTCCAACACAAACAATGAGTTTTGGACAATTCTATGGTGGTCAGAGTCATGACTATTGTCATGTGTTTTTTGTTTTTCTCTTAGTTTGGTGTCATTTTATTTTGTAACTGTCGGCCGTTTGGTTAGGGCCAGGCCAATTGTTGAATGTGTATGTTGTCGGCATTTGAAAAAAAATAATTTTAACAAAATTGTAATTTTAGCTGTTGTTGGAGGTTCATTTGCCATTCCACCCCCCTCCCTTGTTGACGTGCGTTGAACACCAAATGCCAATTAAAAGTCGGAGAGACAGAAAGACACACCGAAACACTGCCAAGCACTTCATTAAAGAAAAACGTATTTCATGGCTCTCGTAATGAGACTCAAGGGTCATTTTGCTGCTATTTGAAGTTCGGACTGATTTTGTTCGACAAACAAACAAAAAAATAGAAACATTACATTTGTTTAGTAGACACTAATTAAAAGTCTTTAAACAAAAATATTTCGAGTTGTGTTAACACTTTTTGTATTGTCAATGATGCCTTAAAAAAAAATGGGCAATATGACAATTTAAAAAAATAGAAAAATTTGCCCAATAAGGAACCTCGAGGGTGGTGGGTTTGATTTTGCTCTAGGTAAAGGTGTCTTAGTATATATAAAAAAATATAAAAAAAAACAACGATTTGGAAACGGAATTATTGGAAATTCTTACTAAGTTTTTCCAAATGTTCGGAATTATTTCCATTCTTATCGTGCATTGGAGGAAGTGATCGTATCTGATCTTCAGACTCCGGCACAAAAAATAGTCCACCGCTGTTAAATCGCACGATCTTTTTTTGCAAATAATATATAAATTGCCAATTTGATTGACTTCCAAAGCTCCTAATCTGTGAGAAAACTTTCAGGCAGCCAAAGTTGTTCAATAAAAACATTTTGAAAAAAAAAACGGGACAGACTGAATGGTTAAATTTTGAGATTGAAACCTTAAAAGACCGCCAAGTTCTCGAATATTTGTTAGAACTTTCAAACAGACGCTAAAGAGTCAGCTAAAAATGTCTGTTTATTTTTTAGCTTTTTGTTCAAAAAAATTTCAAATAGTTTAACAAACCCTCAAATGGTCGCTAAAAAGTCAACCTCCTGAGATGAACGTGAGCCAACCAGAATTGTTCACCCAAACACACACAAAATTTGGAATGAAAACAAAGGACTGGCGGAAAATTTTAATTTTTATTTTAAAAGTCTTAGAAGACCGCCAAGTCCTTGTACATTTTTCAGACATTTCAAACAGTCGCCAAAGAGTCAATTGCAAATTTTCAAATATTTTTTTTACGAAACCTCAAATAGTCGCCTAAAAGTTATTGGATTTCATGACCTCCTTGAACGTAAGCCAACCAGACTTTTTCACCAAACAATACACAAAATTTAGAATGAAATGAAAGGACTGACGGAATATTATGATTTTGACATTTGTTAAGAAAGAGTAAACTGCAAATTTCTTTGTAAGAAATCATTTTGAATTTTTTTTTCGCTTTATTCGCAAAATTTTCCAATATTTTCTTACGAACCCTCAAACATTTGCTAAGAAGACAACTGCCGTCTTATTAGATTTCATGACCAACAGTGGTGAACGTAAGCCAACCAGAATTTTTCACCAAACAATACACAAAATTTAGAATGAAATGAAAAGAGTGACTGAATAGGACTGACTGAATAGTTGTTCAATAAAACAATTTTGAAAAATAAACGGTACAGACAGAATGGTTAAATTTTTAGATTCAAACCTTAAATGACCGCCAAGTCCTCGAATATTTGTTAGACATTTGCTAACAAATTTCAAACATACGCTTTTACACATAGAAGTCCTTTTTCTATTTGCAAAAATTCCAATAGTTGTCTACGATACCCCAAACAGCCTCTAAAATGTCAATTGCAAATTTCTTTGCCAGAAGTTTTCATTCTATTCACAAATTTTTCAAATTTCAATTGTTTGCGGTGAATCCTCAAACAGTCGCCAGCGGGAACGGGAGAAAATCTCGTCCACAAACGAAATGTGTCGTTGTGTCACCGGTCTAAGTATTTTGTCTGCAGTGAAACCTCAGTGTGGACCAACATTTCTTTAAGTTCTGTAATTCCAAAGTAATGAGGTGGATTTAAGGCAGCCCCAGTTGATCGACAGGAAAACAAATAGAAAGAAGAAGAAAAAAAAACTAGGACTGACTGTATTTTTTAATTTTTCTATTAAAATCTTAGAAGACTTTCAAGTCCTCGAATATTTTCTTTTTATATCCTAAAGCCTAGTTTGACAAATTTTGAACATTTGACACTTAGAAATAAGTCTAGCGATATTTTATTATTATTTCTGAAATCTGAAAGCCCATTTTGTTGAATTTTATGGAGAATGAATGTATGAAATCTTGTCCATATTAGAATTGGATTTAAGATTTACGATATTTATTAGTCAAGAGATTTCCTTAGTTTTTAGTTTTTATATTATTTTTTGATTTTTACATTAAAATCTTAGAATACTTCCATGTCCTCGAATACTTTCTTTTTATACCTCAAGGTCCATTTTGTCAAATTTTGTGGATATTGCATTAGAATTAAAGCCCACAGTTTTAAAAGAGTCCACCGCAAATTTCTTTGACAAAGTTTTCTTTCATATCTCAAAGCCTACTTTGTCAAATTTTGAACATTTGAGAACATTGAACATTTTGAATAGTACGAATATTACAAACTGTGTTTTTGTCAAATTTTGTTCATATGAGAATTGGATTTAAGTTTTACTATCTTTATTAGTCAAGAGTTGAGAATTAAATATTTTTATATTAAAATCTTAGAAGACTTCATAGTTCTCGAATACTTTTTTTTATATCTTAAAGCGTTTTTTTTTCAAATTTTGCGGATATTGCATTGTAATTAAGGTCCATGAAATGTGTAAGCCCAGAGTTTTAAAATAGTCCACCGCACATTTCTTTGACAAAGTTTTCTTTCTATATGCATTTTTTTTATATCCTAGAAGATTTCGAAATACTCGAATATTTTTTTTTTTTGATATCCCAAAGCCCATTTTCTTATATTTTAGAAATTTCAAAGCGTTTTTTTTTTCAAACATTTTTGAATATGAGAATTGGAATTAAGACTCAGAATATGTAAAGCAAGAATTTCCCTTAGTGTCATATAATTTTAGTATTCAGTTGAATTTGAATTGGAATTCCGGCTCAGGATATTTTATTTTTATTTTTTAAATTTGGTTTATGTGAAAATTGAAATTACGTCTCAAAATATTTTCTTATTATTTCTGAAATTTCGTGGAAATGGAATTGCAATTACGGCTCACGATAATTTTTTATTAATGCGGAAATCTCAGACTGGTTTTTGTAAAATTTTGTGGATATGAGAATTGCGATATTTTCTTATTATTTTTTGAAATCCTAAAATGTTTTTAACCAAATTTTGTGGATATGAGAATTAGAATTAAGGCTCGCGATATTTCTAAGCTCAGAATTTTCCTTAGTTTCCTACAATTCCAGTATTCCATTTTGTTTATTGGAATTGGAATTACGGCTCACAATATTTTCTTATTATTTCTGAAATCTCAGAAAGTATTTTGTCAAATTTTGTAGAGATGGAATTGGAATTAGACCTCGGGATATTTTCAAGACCAGAGTTTCCTTAGTTTCAGATTATTCCAGCATTTAATTTTTTCATTATTTCTAATTATTTCTGAAATCAAATTTCTGTTTTGTCAAATTTTGTGCTGATGGAATTGCAATTACGGCTCATGATAATTTATTATTAATACGGAAATCTCAGACTGGTTTTTGTAAAATTTTGTGGCTATGAGAATTAGAATTAAAGCTCATGATATTTTCTTATTATTTGTTGAAATCCCAGAATGTATTTAACCAAATTTTGTGGATATGAGAATTAGAATTAGGGCTCAGGATATTTTTAAGACCAGAATTTCCCTTAGAATCCCACAATTCCATTATTCTTATTATTTCTGATATCTCAGAAAGTATTTTGTCAAATTTGTGAATATGAGAATTAGAATTAAGGCTCGTGATATTTCTAAGCTCAGAATTTTCCTTCTTCATAACTTCAGTATTCTATTTTGTTTATTGCAATTGGAATTGCGGCTCACAATATTTTCTTATTATTCTATTTTGTTTATTGCAATTTGGAATTACGGCTCACAATATTTTCATATTATTTCTGATATCTCAGAAAGTATTTTTATCAAATTTGGCGTGGCGATGGAATTGCAATAAAGGCTCACAATATTTTCTTTTTTGAAATCCCCGCATGTATTTAAACAAATGTTGTGAATATAAGAATTACAAAAGTTGTCCTTATGAGTATTGAAATTAAGACTCACAACATTTAAGGCCAGAATATTTCTTAGTTTCATTTAAGGCTCAGGTATTTTTTAGACAAATTTTGTCTTTGTGAGAATTAGAAGTAACACAATTCAGCCAAGAGGATCCTTAACTTTCAGTATTATATTTTGTTTATTTGGAATTGCATTCATACTATTCATGATATTTTATTATTATTTCGGAAATCTCAAAGAGTATTTTGTAGGCAAATTGTGTCCATATTAGAATTTCGATTTTAGCCTCCCACACACTTAAGTCCAGAGTTTTCCCTAGTTTTTATATAATTTGCTGAATTGATTTTGTTTAATAATTCAGTTACAATTTAATTAAAAAAATGTTTCCCCACATTTTTCTATTTTAAAAATCCCCAAATCACTTTAACACTTACCTTCGGCAACAAATCACTGGAAAATATTCGAAATTGTCTTAGCTGTCGATGGTTTCGTGCACAAACGGTTTTCTTGGTTTTCGATTTTTTTTTTCTTCTATTTATTAGCAAATTTCACACTTTCTACAAAAAGAAATGCAATTTTATTTGCAAATATTCTCAAATATTCTTGTGTTTTTCTTTTAAATTTACACTTTTCTAAATTTTCTCTAATTATTCGGTATGGTTTTCTTTTGTTTTTCTTTTTGTTTTCAAATAAACGTTACAATTTTCAATTTAAACACTTTGCTCTGTCTTTGTATCGATTTGATTTCTACACAGAATTAATGTCTGTTTTGAGTTGTTTGTGTTTTTGGGTGTGTGTGTATGTGTGTGTTACTAGCAAACGTTAGCGTCAACGCGTTAGCAACGAATGGTCTACTGGCCGCGGTCGCTGTGCATTTATATAAGTTGCTTCGACAAACGAAACAGCGGCACAGTGTCGTGTTAATGAATCGGCTCCAGTCGTCGGCTGGCATTCGTCAAACATCCTGTTGCTTTGCTGGCTGCTGGTGTGTGAGTTTCATTGAGTCAAATTGAAAAATCCAAAAAAAATCCCGAAGTGCGTTGAATGAAAGCTTTTGCTGGGTTGTGGTCTGGGCTGAATGGTTGGGAATTGCGATAAAGAAAGGGGAGTTTCAGTGGTGGTTTGGAGGTGTGTAGGTGGCCCTTATGTGTGCGTGCGTCGGTGCGTGGTGGCGTATGAGTTATTGTTAATGGGTTGCTTGCTTTGATGACGTCATTGATACTTAAAGCTCATTTGTCCAATGAATGAATATATGGTGGCTTTATATACTTTGGAGGCCTGTGTGTATGTGTGTGCACTTGTAGTTTTTTAATATGCTGGCTGTTGTTATTGCTTTTTTTCTTCTTCTCTGTTTATAACACCTACGCCAAAGCTCTTAAGGCTACCAGTGGAGGACCTCCACTCATACCCATCGAATTGTAGTTCTTTTGCCCAAGTATGTCAGTATGTGAATATGCACATGTATGTATTGGTGCAGGAACACATGGGCGGTGCTTATGCTCTTCAATGTTCACATGAATGAAGTGCGTGTGCTACAATCTTCGTCTAAACATTGTTTCCTTTACTTCTAACACCCACCACCACCCCCCCATCTTTTGTACTCTCTTCTGATAGCTTGGGGTAGGTTTTGCTATTGTTGTTGGGGCTACAATTAATTGTTGCCCATCCCCCCGCAGCCACCAAGAAGGTAACAACCTTTTGCGATTTCTTTCTACCTCTTCAGGAGTAACAACTTGTTCAGTTTAATTTTTTTCTTTTCATTTCTTTTCTCCTTTATGAATTTTAAATGTGTGTGTTCATGCAGCTTTCAACTGGTATTTGGTGAATCTTCTTTTGTTGGGTGTTGCTGTTGTTTTTCATCACTCTGTTGCATAAATGATTTATGGCCATAACTGGACCTATCATCTTTGACCCGGCCATATTGTATGACATCATTCGTTTCACCCAAACACGACAGATGTGCTGATGTAATTTTCCAATATAATTTGTAATTTTCTTTTTCAATGATATGAAAAACCGAAGTGCGTGCAATAAATGTGGTAAAATGTGAGAAAATGAAAAATGTAAGAAACCTCTTGACCTAAATTATGTGAGTCAAAATTCTCATATTCACAAAATTGTACAAAAAAAAAATTGTCTAGGACTCCTGTAAAATTTCATTCATTTTGGCGTCGTTTCCCCAGTTAGCGCTCTATATCTCTTGTGTTATCCATAGAATAGTGTCGTCGCGACAAGTATCCTGTGACGGATCATTTATTTCTTTTGTAATTCACTTCACATTAACTTGCCACCCTCGCACAACTACGTAAGCCAACAACTCCTTGTGACCGCATTAAGTGATTTCCATGAATTATTGAATACCATTTGAATAGATTTATGAAAGAAATAACTAAAAGCCATAGTGGGTGGTTGGACCATATTGCCATGCACATATTTTACGTACAGTTTTTGATTGTTTTCATTTTCAATCAAAGTGTAAACATTAAAAATCGCTTAAAATGTTATATGATATGGGAATTTGTATTGCCGGAAGGATGGGGAGGACTGTTAATGGCAACTGTTTGTTTTAATTTTTTTTAAGGATCGTATGACTCTTTGGTTGTTCGTTGATGATGCGTTTGGTTAATGATGAACCCCCGTATTCATAAAAAATTCAAAAATCCTTTGTTGAGAAACATGTATAGAAATACATAAAGAATTTTCACACAATTTTCTTAACAAAGGATTTTCATGCTAATTTTTATGAATTTTTAATGGATTTCAGTAATAAAATTCGAAATATTTTTATTATTTATTTTTTTAATTACAATACAAAGTAAATTTATACTCTAATTTTGGGTCTAAGGATAAACTGGGCTAAATGTTTGCAGCGACAGACCAAAGCCTCTGTTAGGAATCGAACCCACAACCCCCACGCTGATAGGCAAGCACGCTACCAACTCGCCTACCGGGGCGCTTGAAATTTTTTTTAATGAGCAATAAAAGGATATAACTTAAAAATTTTTCCAAAGGCATTGTGAGATCTTAAAAAAATAGTACCATTAATCAATGGTAAGGGAACATCTTCGGATCCCGGCAAGCCCTGGTAGGATCTTGTGTTATCCCAGTCTCTTCAAGGCGAGTGGCCAAACGCCCCAGAGTTTGTCCAGCTGGTGTCGGTCGACCAGGGAATCTGAGACGAAATTCTCCGTTCTTGCGGAGTAAACCGATTAATGGCTGGCCGATTTGTATTCAGCGTTAGGCTACTGCATGGCCAGCCGAGGCAGCCATTTGAATGAAATTATTTTCCATTATTAACCGGAAGGATTGTACTTTTAAATAAAAAAAGAAGTTTGAGAAAATATCCAGTATTTTTTTTTTATAGATTTTTCAATTAAAAAAAAAGTTATTTGGCGGACCCTGTAGAATATTTCTATGTGTTACACTTTTGGTATGAAAATCTACACTTTTCATTTTATGTTCTTTCCCAATATGTAGCAGGCATATTGAAGAGATCGAGACATTTTTGAAAAAATGTATGGATAAATGTAAATGTAATCAATGATCCTTTTTGTAAAAGTACCGCAATTGGTGACATCCCTGGTTCTATTAATGGTGGAGACGAGGTAGACCAATTCGTCCTCAACTATATCGCCTTTCAATCGTCGCGATGTTTGCCTAGCAATTGCAGGCATACGTTTTGTTTCGTACTCGTTCATTGAACCCTAACCATTCTTACCGAACCTCATGTAATCTTTTCGCGGGATAAACTCAAAACCTGCTACTGGTCAATGTGTAAACGATTCCATCATTTACTGCTGCCATTAAAAATCCATCCATCCCCAGGCATCAAACGGCCGGTATCCTAAATGTAGACTCTTTAGAAAAACGTTCGGAACCATGTTTATAGAAAGACGAATTCGAAACAATGTTGGTAATAAATCTGTCATTTGGAATTGGCCTGTCCGATTTGATTGAAATTTATGAAAAACCTAGCAAGATTTCAAATATTAAAATTATTGCCATCTTTACTTGTATTTCGAGACAGTCGTCTGTATGTAAAGCTTCAGATCCTATTCAAAATTACGATATACTGCAGTTGTCGACACGTGGACAATAGTCTTTGTTTCTAGGAATTCCTCAGTGGGATAATGCCGGACAAGCATATGCATACAACTGGCATTTCTGAGGACCACCACATTTTTTAACAGACACCCTGATCGACTTTTTTAGCTTCCTGTTGCGAAAAGGAATTCCATTCTTTCCCCCACTTCCGATTTGGGGCTCTTACCACATTCGCCACCAGGAGCTTTTGTTGTAATTGGTGCGACTGGATTTGTGACGTCTGCGGTGGTAGATTCTTCTTCAACTGGGACTTCAGTGGTTAGACCGTCTTATACCGAACCATTAGTGCTTGTGTCTTCTTCAACCGGACCTTCATTGGTTAGAACGTCATCAACTTCTGTAGTATGTTCTTCTTTAAACGGGTATGCAGTGGTTGAATCAACCGGGTCTTCGGTGGTTTGATCATTTTTAACCGGACCTTCAGTGGTTGGATCTTCTTCAACCGGACCTTCAGTGGTTAGACCATCATTAACAGGGACTTCGGTTGTGGGTTCCGTATCAACGTTGACTCCAGTGGTTGGATCATCTTCAACCGGGTCTTCAAACATTACAACAATTGAGCGACTTAAATGTATGTATCTCGGAACCACTATAACTAGTTGTTTCTGGAAGTCCTATGACTGCTTGCAGGAAATTTAGGAAAATCACAAAGCCAACTTCAAGGACCCTAAAACCGGGCGCATGCCACGAGATCAATAGCACCCGGAGGCTGGCGTTAAGTACTTATGACTGAGTATCTGGCAAAATATATTCACAATCCTTTAATCCTTTCCTGAGAATTTGCGGAGTGCTATATAATCCGAATAGAATGAAGAGGAGGAGGTCTACGATTTCGTGAGAAGCCATGGCCTTAAAGGCACCCGGACCCGAACGCCCAAAATCATGTTTTAATCCCATATACTCTGACCATTTAAAAAAGGGGACTATTTTTTAGAATACCCACATTATTGGGAATTTTGTAATTTTCTTTTAATCGGCCTGTAGAATTAAAATTCCAAATCTGTAAGAAATAAATGAAATGAAATCGTTTTTTGGTCGGAGAATATCGCAATAAAACTTAATTCAGAGCGTTGTGGACCGAAAATCTTCAATAATGCCATGCCCATACTTTTTTTTTTGCTGCCCTATGCTCCTGGCTGGACTAAAAAAAGAGTAAATATATATTTTTTTAAAATATTTGGAATTTTTGCCCACTAACAAGAGGTGTTATTTTGGTATTCAAAGAAAATTGGAATTTTTTGAGATAAATGATCGGTTGTTTATTTCATAATAAAGATGAAAGTATGCCGTTAATAATGAAAAACAATATCAGCCAAAAGGCCAGCACGACCACGTTTTTCCATAACCAAATCGCAGTGGCTGCCTTCGATAACCTCACGAATTCTATCTTTGAGACCTTGAATCGACGCTGGGCTGTTGGCGTAGACCTTATCTTTCACATGGCTCCAAAGGAAGAAGTCACAAGGTGTCAAATCACAAGATCTCGGTGGCCAATTGTGATCAACTCTTCAAGAGATAACACGGTTAGGAAACTTTTTAGTTTTGCGAACTGTAACTGCAAGATTTTCACAATTTCCATAATCGTTCCATTTTTGGTAATGACGTCAAATGTCAAAGAATAAAAGCTTCAAAAGGGAGAGCTACCGAAATAATGGGTTATTCAAAATAGCAGCTCTTGTTGGAGAACCCTGTATGTTGCTAACAAAAATTACATCAATTACATTCCCTGGACTCCAGCGCACTTAATCATATATATTTTCATAATGTTAAGGCCATTTTAAGGGGATTGGTATTTTTGTTTGTTTAGCCCTCGCCCCCCAAACTGCACTTCCATTGTTTGTAATGTTCTTGTGGTCTTAAGATAATCTCCAATTTGTTTAATATAAATTGTTCATAGTCATCAGCTGTAAGTAGGGTCTTTTCCAAGCAAGTCTTTACTTGCCATTGGTGGTAATGTGTTTCGTCGATGTCGGAAAACAATTGATTTTCGTTAATTTCGCTAACGCCGGCTTGTATTTGAACAGTTGTCGCCCAAAAGGCAGCCGTTTTCTGTTAGCAACTAAATAAGTGATAGGTAGACTTATGTTTACACTGTCAGGTTATACTAACAGAATTTTAGATTTAGATTAAATATAAATTGTATAAATAGAATAAAATCACAAGTTTCTCATATGCTGTGTCTTTTAAACTTCCCGTACTCGTAAAACCCTTAAAATAATCCAATGACACAAACTTGGGTGAAAAAGCTTCAAATGCAATATCTCCCTATTTTGACCTAATCTTTCAAAACGTAGTGTGCCACTACATTCTACGATCCCAATATTAAGTTTAGAGTCTCGACATTTTGGTGTTTAATTTTAGAATTTGAAATTTTACTTACAGTGTTGTTTATAGAGCACGACTTCATTCCTGTGGCTAGCTCGGAATCTCTTTAGATTTGGATAAATTAAGAACTTGCTAACTTTAACCATCACAAATCGTTTTTTGTTCGTAATGTATGTGGTGTTTTCTCTATCCCAGGCGGTATCCGCAGTAGTACTTTGCAGGATGTCATTGTAGCTGACATAGCAGGAGGCTGTTGTTTTAATTGGCAGAAAGGCTGAAACTGCTCCTAGCAGGATATTTTGGAGCTGACCGACATCATTTTGAAAGTTTGGATTTTACTTTTATATCCATTATAAGTTGACTGGTTTGCCGGTATTGGTTGTGACCATAACTGAGAGCGGGGAAAATGTGATTTAAATGTAAGTAGCATCTTAATTCTCCACCCGGACTCTTTAGCTGAGGTCTCGTGTTCGTACAGTTCATGTAGTAATGCAACATATACAACCAATATTCCTTTGGTGTAAATGTGATTTTACTTGTGAGTAGCATATTTTTTCCTCACCCGGACTCTTTAGCTGAGGCCTCGTGGTCAAATGTAACTCCGGCACGTGATCCTAGTAGTTTTGGGCGTTGTTGATTCACAGCTGAGAGCCAGTGAATAGCATTTTTTCCTCACCCGGATTATTTAGCTGAGGTCTCGTGGTCAAATGTAACTCCGGCACGTGATCCTAGTAGTTTTGGGCGCTGTTGATTCACAGCTGTGAGCTTCAAGTGAGTACTTTCTTCCAATTTTAATCAATGTGCGATAATTGACTGTTTTTTTTTTTAGATAATCATTTTGCCTTGGCCGTCTCCACTTATCTGTCAGCCAATGGCGAAGATCCTTATTTTTCATTGCTTGTCAAACTCAATTGTTGCCATATACAATGATTTGTTCAAAGTGGATAGATCAATGCCATCGATCGCCCAGCGCAGGGCTATTCCTTGTTCCTGAACAATGTGTTACAATTTACCATACAGCACTTCTAAACGTTTAACGATGATTGAGAATTCGTTCTTCTTCTTCGTCGTTTCCCGCC
This sequence comes from Hydrotaea cyrtoneurina, assembly GCA_958296145.1. NCBI lineage: Eukaryota > Metazoa > Arthropoda > Insecta > Diptera > Muscidae > Hydrotaea > Hydrotaea cyrtoneurina. The sequence continues at coordinate 76,494,279 of OY282514.1, read as the reverse complement.
TTCTTCAATCCCTTTCCGGCTGATCCCAACGAAATTTAATAACATTATCGACATTCGGCGATGCAACACCCAAAATCCCCCTGTTGCAATCTGGCCATCTGATGCAATGACACGGAGCAATTGTCAGTGTCAACAAGTTCTCTGCTACGTGCCACCAGATGTCGCCCAACAAAGACAAGTTGCGAAATTATTTTGACAGCTTTTTAGCGCCAAAACAAGCGTTCTGCTGTCAATTCTGTGCAAATTTCATCAAACGCAATTTATCCACAGCAGGCCGAGCAGCACCACATTTAAAAATCACAAGCCGAAAGGAGCAGATCAAGGGAATTCACGCCAACAAAGTGAACGGTCAAATCATTCAAGTGTTTACAGTGTAAATAATAACAATAAATAAAGAGAACACAAAATGTTTGAAGCACGTTTAATCAGCGCCACCATCCTCAAGAAAATCTTGGATGCCATCAAAGATCTATTGAATGAGGGCACCTTCGATTGCAGCGATTCCGGAATACAGGTAAGGCTTGGTTTACTCACCGCTGTACCACAGACATTCTATAAACAATGTGTTTTCATTTTTCCAACAGCTCCAGGCTATGGACAACTCCCATGTGTCCCTGGTCTCCCTGACTTTGCGTTCAGATGGTTTCGACAAGTTCCGCTGTGATCGTAACATTTCCATGGGCATGAATTTGGGCAGTATGGCCAAGATCTTGAAGTGCGCAAACAATGATGACACGGTGACCATTAAGGCTCAGGATAATGCCGACACTGTTACATTCATGTTTGAGTCTCCCAATCATGAGAAAGTCTCCGATTATGAAATGAAATTAATGAATCTCGACCAGGAGCATTTGGGTATTCCGGAAACAGATTACGCATGTGTTGTACGCATGCCGTCGATGGAATTTGCCCGCATCTGTCGTGATTTGGCACAATTCAGTGAATCGATGCTCATCTGTTGCACCAAGGAAGGTGTGAAATTCACAGCATCGGGTGATGTGGGCTCCGCTAATGTTAAATTGGCCCAAACCTCCAGCGTGGACAAGGAAGAAGAAGCGGTTGTTATTGAAATGCAAGAGCCAGTTATGCTGACATTTGCTTGCCGTTACCTGAATGCCTTCACAAAGGCCAGTCCGTTGTCGGGACAAGTACAGTTGTCGATGTCGGCAGATGTGCCCTTGGTGGTTGAATATCGTATACAGGAGTTGGGCCATATACGTTACTATTTGGCGCCCAAAATTGAGGACGATGAAAGTTAAGTATTCGGCAGCTGACGTCGACGAAAGGACATTTATCTGCATTCATTCTCAACATTCTCCTAAATACCTGCCCTACGCGTGCGCTCTCAATCAACCCATCCCACAAATTCGATACTTGTTATGTTTCACAATATGGCTCTAACGAGGTCCATGCCACTTTATACTACATATATATATGTTAACTGTAAGTCAACGATAATCCACTGCATTATATAAATTATTTCGAAAATTTCTTTAAGTCTTCAATGAACAAGAAAGTCGAAGGTTTTGATGAGCTCGATTTCTTTTTTTTTATAATAAGCAAGCAAAAATAAACACACAAACTTTACAAAAGAATGGTAATTTCTTTATATGGAATCGTTTATAAAATAGTAAGGTTTTTTATTTAGATTTAAAGCCTAGATAGAGGACAAGAAGTGTTTGAAAATGACAAATGGCGTACTGGGACACATGAACGATTTTATTATTATTTGTTCAAGGCATTTTTAACTTTTGAAAATCTATAGTTTAATAATAGGGGTTTTAAGAATAATGCCTTCTAACATGACGGATATTGGGACTGGGATCCACTTTGGTGTGTGCAATCCATTGATGAAACTTCCGATTCTGAGTACAACAAAGAACGAATTACTTATATCATGCTCATATGTACATAATTGGGCGATATGGGACTCTTTTCAGAATATCTTTTAGGCGATATTTTTGAGTAACTCAAGGCAGTGTAATTTTTTTAAACTAGAAAATTCGCAGAAATTACTGCCAAGCTATCGTTTAAAGCCTCCCGGAAATATTAACATTTGATTATTTTTTTTAAAATTATCTACATACGCAAATACTTTATTTCGTAGCTGTCGTTAGGCTTGTCCAGAGGAGAAAACCTTTCGGTCTTGTACAGAAAGGCGTTTCTTCGCATGGGCGGAGTTGGACTTGTCTCAGGGAAGGAAATGCTTAAGTCCAGCATATAATCAGCTACGCAGTAAGCCGTGATTAGGCCCCTGGCACTACTTAAACCCGGTACGCTCGAATTGGATCGAGAATTCACTGCAAAGCGGTCACTCTAGCCCTCATACCCATTAAATCCGGTACGCACCAGAGGATCCAATTAGAGAATTCACGGAGTAGCCGAATCCTCACTCTTGGTTAAGGGCTGAGACCTACCTCTGCGAACTTTATCTGTGGTCAACCACAGCCACCGAAAAACTCTCCCAAGTCCCGTTTTTACTTGGACAAGGTAGATTGAACTCGGCCACCGCCAAACTTCCTCAAGGTCCGGTTTCACTAGTCAATTGGTCTATTTTACAAATTTAATTTAAAGAAATACCTATAAAATTTGAATAAAGTAATACCAAAAAAATAATGTCCACATGTGAATGTATTTTATTTTGATTTACAACAAATTTCTATCGTTCTATTTAGCAAAGTGGATACAAAAATATGTTTGCTTAAAAACTAAACTCACTTAACAACTACAAATGTCAATTAATGAAAACGAAAGCCGGATGAATTACAAAAAAAAAAAAAAACATTTTTGTAAAAAAATTAACAAATGGAATAAGATACGATGCCTGCCCATACAAGTATTTGACTCGCCACCGCCTACTCTATAATATAGTTGGGATGTACCACCAACAGAGGATCATCCTGATCTTCGTCATCATCCGGGCGTCTTGGACTTTTGCCGGCCTGCTTCAACTCTGTGGTCTTCAGGGGTATAATCACCTGGTCGTGGTAAATCAAACGATCGATTACCTTCTCTATTAAATTCTTGCGGGATATTAATTCATCTTCGGATTCGATTTGATCGGCTACTTGTTCCAAATACCACGTCACCACATCGCTACGTTTCATGCCCGAATCAGAGCCCTCCACCTCACAGCGGGCCTCTTCAGTGCGCATGTGTAACACCAGCATGGTGGACAAATTTTTATAGTCTTCAAAGGACAGAGTAAGTTTTTTCTTTTGCACCGCGGCGGTGGTAGCGGAACTATTTAGTTCGCCTTCAGTTTCACCCTCATTTGTCTCACCATTCCCGTTGCCAGCACCAGTTTCATCCATTTCCACGTCACCTGTAAAAGCCTCGTCGACATCATCATCATCCAAGTGGATGTCGGGTTGCTCCACACGTATGATGGACTTGTTCAGCAAACGGAAGGCCTCTTTGACATGGCGTTCCTGGACTTCATTCATACATTCCAGCTTGGCCATGGCCTCACTTAAACGAATCATAGATTCCAACTGGCGCACAGTTATGCGCCAAGTACTGCGACCGGATGTTCCCGTGTCACGTTGTCTCAAATGGCCATAGTTTTCTACCAACAGAACCGAGGCCTCTGGACTGATTACGGGCTTAAATTGACGGGCAAAGGTAATGTAGCGTAAGACCTCTTCACGACTGTAGGCCCTCTCAATGGTGTCTTCTATATTCGAATGCAGATCGACAATTTTGCGGGCTATGGCATAATCCACAACTTCATTGCACTCGTCGACCAAAATGAAGAACAAATCGAATCTGGACATGATAGGGGCTGACAACTGAATGTTTTGCTGAAGACTTTTGGAACGATCATAGCGGCCATTTATGGGATTGGCTGCCGCCAATATGGAGGTACGCGCATTGAGGGTAGCTCTCACGCCGGCCTTGGCCAATGAAATGGTTTGCTGTTCCATGGCCTCGTGAATGGCAACCTGATCTCTGGGATCCATTTTGTCGAATTCATCAATGCAACAAATGCCATTGTCGGCCAACATAAGAGCACCCGCTTCTATGACGAAATCGAAACTTTCCTCATCTCGGACCACGGCGGCGGTAAGACCAGCCGCCGACGAGGCTTTGCCAGAAGTATAAACAGCACGAGGGGAGAAATCCGCAACCTGTTTAAGCAACTGGGACTTGGCCGTACTGGGATCACCCACAATGCAAACGTTAATGTCTCCACGCAACGTTGTTTCTGTAAATCAAACGCGAATATTATGCCATGTTTCAACATTGTGATTGGATGCAACTTACTTTCATGTGTCGTTTTGCCCACACCGCTAAACAACTGCAACAGTATACCACGTTTCACTTCATCGTTGCCGTACACCGAAGGAAACAGGCAGGTTATCAAGTTGTTGTACAAATTGCGATCCTTTGACATTTCGTATACTTTGTTCCACTCGGCGTCTGTCATTTGTTTCTTCATATCTTCGGCCGTAACTTCAGACATGGGCAAGTCGGTGCCACCGAAACGAGCATTAGTCGCCTGGACACTACAAGCCAAGAAGGCCATGCGATAGTTCAGCTCACGCATACCCAAAGCCTTCAAACCGGTCAAGCCTTCTGGACCTTCACCCGCCTTATGGCGAGAGCTGTTGTCGTTTTTGGCGCCCGGCATGTTCAACACACCCACATCGGGCACGACTATCAAGGTTCCCGTAAAGTCATACCGATCACCGGCCTGAACGGTTTCCACCAATTCGGAACGCAGAATAATTTCCACCGAACGTGGTATACAACCGCGTGGCAACTCAGCTTGTGTCTCTTGTATGCGAATCTTTTGGAAATCCACAAAAAGCGACTTCTCAACATCCAACATGAAACGACGGCGATTAGAACACACGGGATTCCGACAGATGGTGGGATTGGTGAACTTAAATTGCTGCTCAACGTTGCGTATTTCGGTCTGGCAATCCAAACACATAAATGTACCGAAAACCAGCTCGGGATGGACGGGATGTGTGCGCACCACTTGGCCAGAAATGCGAATTAAAGTGCCAATCTTGGACGTGGTCATGTCACGCACTTTATGGCGGGTGGGCACTTCGGTAAACGACACATAACACTCCTTTTCGGTTTTCAAACCAATGCGGTCTTTCACGTAATTGGACACAGATTGGCACAAATAGGGCAAGATACTATGAAAATTTGAAATTGGGTTCATTAGAAAGTGGTAAACATTTCAACTCTTCGCCACTCACCGATAGTATTCTTCAATAATGGTGGCAGCCAAATTTTGATTGTACTTCTCCACATCATCAAAACTGACCTCCAACGTGCAACGATCCGGGGATTCCAGTTCTGCTGCCGGTTTCACATATTTGATTTCGCCGTCTTCCTTGAATCTAGGCAAGATACAGAATATGCAAATTTTTAAAAGAAAACACAAATAACTTGGGCCCCTTAACACTCACTCTTCCAGAAAATCTTGGAATAGTTTCTGACATCTTATGCCCACTTCATCCTTAACACGCAATTGACCGATCTGGGCATCTGCTATATCCATGATTATTCGAACAAAAACAATTCAACAACGAAAATTCTTAAAAAATACCAGCAGTTCTTTATCGTCTTTAAGGATTCGGCGATAATAACTGAATGTTGGTCGGAAAAATGTTTCCACAGATTTTTACCAAAACACACGCCTATTCAAAAGATAATGACATCTGCGTGAGGCATTTTGGGCGCGCAAACTTTGTTATTTTGTTTATGCGGATCAGCTGATGTGCTTGTAACGCTAATCAACACCAGAGGGGGACAAGTAGCTCAATGAAAAATGTTACCAGAAATGGCAAATGATGCAGGGGAAATAACCAAGAATGTTGCCATGTGTATCGGCTTAACCGTCGATGGAAAGGTCGGTAATGTTGTGAATATGTGTTATAAACACTTTTTGCGTTTTTAAGAGCATTTTCTATTAAATATTCGACATTTTGAACAAACTACATTAATATTCTTCAATACATTCATTCAATAAAATCCTCTTTTCGGCAAGTTGTACCGTGGAAAATGCCTTCAATAAGGATTTGGGTTCATATCCGAACGTAGTTTAAGTCAAAGCAAGCTGAGCTCACACTATTTCGTCGGGCCTTATCGATTCCCTCCACACACAATCTGGCATCTCCGAATTCATTACATTCAGAGACGGCAAATGCAACTCTTTGTTTTATTTTTATTACTGAACAACAGCTGTTCAATTTTATTTGAATGGAGAAAATTTTTTGCAATAAAATAGTCGCAAAAATTGCGATTGCCTCGTAAACCTAGAAACCCCATAACTTGGTCGAAGAACTATGTAAGATTGTTGAAAATGTCCGATTATTACAGCTCGATGACGAGCTCTTCGTTGGCATCCAATTCGGCGGCCTCATCGACGGCCAATAACAATAATGCCTGTACGTCCACACGATGGCTGACAGAGGAGGTATTTGGTTTAATTGATTTAGTGCAACGTAATGAAGCTATATACAATCCACGACATAAGTACTACTTCTGTCGGCCATATGTGGAGAATTTTTGGCGTGAAGTTGATCTGAAGCTGGAGAAAAATCGTGAGTATTAGCCCATTAACTGGATTATTGTAAAATGATTGTATATGATTTCTTTGTCCGTCCAACCCTAGCCGGTGCCAGTTTGGCCAAGTGGACTAACCTGCGCATATCATTTCGCCGTGAGTATACGAACTATTTGGAAGAGAAGGTACCGCCTTGTTGGACGTATTTCGATCGCATGTTCTTCCTGCATCCCTATTTAAGGAAGTGAGTGTTGGCTTTTATGTCGGAACATTTAAACTAAAAATATTTGCATTTCACTCTTTTGTTGCTACGTGGGACGTGTAGAAAGCATCAACAGTCAAAGTCACTGGATTCACAGGTGCAGGATGCTTTAGTCCAAATCAGCTCACTGTCTAATCGTTTGCAAAGGGAAAGGGCAGTGGCCGCTGCAGCTACGGCGGCCGCCAATTCTTTGGGTCAACCCAGTAATGCACCGTCTTCGCCCTCTCAGCCACAGTTAGATAACTATTTGGAGTACTTTGATGATCCGGAGCATAATCCTTCGGAATTGGACGACATGATTGATGATGAACCGCCCAATTCTGCGCAGTTTGCTCACTCTACACTGGCCAGTGACATTAAGTCAGAATGTGAAGATAACACAGACGAATACGACAACATAGATCGTCCCGCAGATGATGATGACCACGATGCGGATGATGCTGACATGAGAAATTTCGTGTTCAACTCATTGGAAAAGCGACAACAACAACAGCAGCAACAACATCGTTTGCATTTCCAGAGGTTACAGTCTCGAGCCTACTACGAAGAATTTCGTAATAAACGGGCTCGTTCACATGAAAATATATCAAGTTCTCAGCCCTATGTGCCATCGCTTTTGCACTCTTCGTCATCAAGCCATTCAAATAATAATGTATCGTTTGTGAGGCCAACATTTGCAAAGCCGCTGGATGTTGTCAGCACAACTACACAAAACCACAGTAGTAGTAGTGTTAGCGGCATTAATACGAATAATTCTAGTAGTTCCAGTTCCACCGCCTCAACGTCCCTGCCAAATGACGCAGAGCCAGTTAGTAACTCTACACCAAGATCAAGTTCTTCCCATCACCCCACGACATCGCATTATTCCTCTTCGTTGACTCATTCTCATCATCAGACACGTTTCGAGATCTCCGGTATAAATACACAACCAAGTCTACCCACAAATAATACTGCTCAACTTTCTACCACACCGACTAGTTCGGCAGTGGTGACAAACCCTTCAGCCGCTACCCCGGAGATGTGCGATTGTAAAACGGACCCTGATGCCATGTTTCTAATGAGTCTGTTGCCGGACATTCAGAAGTTGAACGGTCGAGATCGTGGTAAAATTAAGATAGCTTTTCAAAATATCCTACAAGACTATTTGTATCCGGATTAGAGTGTTGAACATTTGAGTGAAAGTTTAAGAAACTGTAATGATATTGATTGATTCCTTATATATTTATATATAGAAATGATGATACATTATAAATGTATACTCTGTGCTAATATAGCAATTAGGTTTTAAACAATGACTTGAGTATTTCCATAATCCTCTGAGAAAAGCAAAAACTTACATACACAAACAAATGCTTTAAATGTGCTTAAAAACATTTAAGAAATAAAAACAAAAAATGGAAAATAATGGCTGGACGTTTAATTATGTACCATTGAAAAGCAGCTGGGCGGGTGTATTGCAATATCAACAAACAATATCAAAAAATACAATCACGTCGACAGTGATATGTGATAACAATGAAATATAAGTACGGTTCGACTATGGTAGCTGTTGAAATTCGACTTGAACCGAACAATTGAAGCAAATCAGAAAATGCATTAACCACAAAATTGATCGTAGGAAGTAGATTAGGTTAGAAGGACTTGCACCCATACCAACTTAATTGGTGACTCAAAATTATCCATAGTTAATGTTTTTTTTTTGTAGTGATTCTATAAGTTTTTGCCAGACCGTTCACAAAGCCTAACAATTTGATCTTACTTACTTGGCTCTACAACCAGTTGTTGGGTTGGCCTTCTTAATAAATGATTTCCAAGCTTTTTGGTCTTCTGCTTGGCTTCTCCAGTTCGTGATACCAAGGACTTTCATTTCTTCTTCCACTTGGTCCCTTCACCGTAGTCTCGGTCTTCACTGTCTGCGCCTTCCGTGGTAGTTGTCGTCCAATGCTCTTCAGGCTGGATCATTTTACAAAAAGGGTAACATATCTAAACGCTCACAAAAATATACTCCCAGACAAATAAAAAAAATCTTAAGGACATTTTCCTGATCCCTGCTAAAATTTTGACAGGTCTGGAAGAAAAAAGTTGTAACCAAAATTCCGTTCAGTGGGCTTTTAGGTGCATTAAAGCGGCGTACATGTTTATCGATCTTCAAGTAATTTTTTGCCTTTTCCAAAAAATCAGACAAATCAGTTTTGGAAATGACGGCAGAATTGTCTTTCAGCTAACAGCCATTTTAATTTGTATACTTCTCATTATGTACTTTGCAGCTGGTGGGCCAAGTTAGAGCGATGACATACTTTGCGTTGTGACGAGCCGGCGCGCCGATTTGACGCCGACTTGACTATGACACACACAGCGGCGTGCCGACTCGGCGATAACACATACATGGTTTGCCGCGGCGTCAGCTGGTATGCATTTGTGAAATTTTCAGTATTCAAAATGCCTTCGTCAGAAGCAGTGCTGTTCGTGGAACGGAATATCAACATTGAGCAGCTTATAAGTGAAGTGGAGAATCGCCCAGCATTGTGGGACATGACCCAAAAAGATTATAGCGATCGAATGAAAAGAAGACAGTGCTGGGATGAAATTACAGACATTTTTGGATCCTCTATGACTGTGGATGATAAAAAACAATTAGGTAAGGAACATTTTTTTATTTTTAGATACCAGAAGAGTAATATTAAAATCGAACACTATATAAGTAGTCATTTCTTAGAAAAATAATGTGCATATTTATCTCTGGCTGATAGTGCCCTGACATCTTCTCTATTGCGCGAATCAGGTTGTAAACGTTCCATATATTTGTGTCACAAAAAAATTCTTCAGGCGTTCCGTCTCTTGTTCCAACAAAATTGTGCAGTACACAGCCAGCTTTAACAATACTATCAGCAAAATCGATGTCAACATCTATAGCTCGATTTGTTTGCTAAAATTCCAAATGTGCGGGCAATGGATAATCGGTTATTGAAAGTTTGTTTTTCTTCCGTTAATTGTTTTCCACCGCAGGGTCTCAGCAAGTTTTCAGACAAGGGAAAAGCTTCGTCGCCCTAAATTACATAGGGAAACTTTTCAGTTGAATTGGACAAAAAACGTAGTGGTGGAATTCCGAACGAATTGTCACATAACTTATTAAAAAGTATGGAATTTTTGAAAATTCCAGCATCACTCGATTTGCAATATCACCCCACGTCTACGTACGTAAAGCAGTAATTAGAGTCGCACATGGCAAATAACACTAGAAAAATAACCTTTGTAATTAAAATACATGGAACCGCTATTAGGTGGCTGTTTAGTTCGAATAAGCTTTCCATCGATAGCGCCAATGACATTTGGAAAACGTGTAAATTTTTCGAATCCTGCCTAAGAATCCTATGTCTAAGAATTTCTCAGTAGTAAGCGGTGGTATATTGGTTTACAAACGTGTTTAACAATACAGCTGGTAGTCGAAATGTATAATGTAGTTCAGTTAGCGAACATCCGGTAGCCAGAAATCTGAAATAAATAACTAATGTTACCTATGTGGACATAACAGATATTATTAACGAATGCACTCCGTTACAAGTTGTTTAATAATACAGAAATAACCTAACATAACTGTTTTTATTTACAGGAGACATATTGCAGAAAAAATGGAGAAACATAAGAGATCGGCTATCAAGATATATTCACGAGCAAAAAGGCAAAAGTGGAGACGGAGTTCGAAAAAAAGCTCCCTACATATACGCAAACCAATTACAATTTCTAAGGGATACTATCACACCAAAAAAAACACGCAGTTCGTTAGAACGTACAAGTGCCAAACCCACCGCAGCTCAAGAAGAACGTGAAGACGACGATGACGAAGAAGAAGTTCCATATGTGCCTTCTATCTGTTCTCGTGCACCAAACGTTTCACAGGCAACACGGATGGGTAAGAAAAAACTGCACCCTGTTGAAGAACAACTTTTACGTTCATTGGGCAACTACGAGAAGAGAGCAAAATTGGACAAAGCGAAGGAAAAGATTGAAGACATTGATAATCGGCACTTTTTGTTGTCATTGGTGCAAAGTCTTACATCATTATCACGGCATCTAAATACAAGTTGCAGAATTGAAATTATGCAGTGCATTAACAAGTACGAAACTATGAGCCAGCAGCCCCAACAATCATTAATGTATTCACCAACATCTCACTCACTTAGCGGCATTAATACCAATAATTCCAGTAGTTCCAGTTCCACCGCCTCAACGTCCCCGCCACATGACGCAGAGCCAGTTAGTAACTCTACACCAAGATCAAGTTCTTCCCATCACCCCACGACATCGCATTATTCCTCTTCGTTGACTCACTCTCATCATAAGACAAGTGTCGAGATCTCCGGTATAAATACACAACCAAGTCTACCCACAAACAATACTGCTCAACTGTCTACCACACCGACTAGTTCGGCAGTGGTGACAAACCCTTCAGCCGCTACCCCGGAGATGTGCGATTGCAAAACGGACCCTGATGTCATGTTTCTTCTGAGTCTGTTGCCGGACATTCAGAAGTTGAACGGTCAAGATCGTGGTAAAACTAAGATAGCTTTTCAAAATATCCTGCAAGACTATTTGTATCCGGTTTGGGGTAATGATATTGATTGATTCCTTATATATTTATATATAGAAATGATTATACATTATAAATGTATACTCTGTGCTAATATAGCAATTAGGTTTTAAACAATGACTTGAGTATTTCGATAATCCTCTGAGAAAAAACGAGAAAAGCAAAAACTTACATACACAAATGCTTTAAATGTGCTTAAAAACATTTAAGAAATAAAAACAAAAATGAAAAATAATGGCTGGACGTTTAATTATGAACTATTGAAAAGGAGCTGGGCGGGTGTGTTGAAAACACTGTATTGCAATATCAACAAATACAGTCACGTCGACAGTGATAACAATGAAATATAAGTACGGGTTCGACTGTGTAGCTGTTGAAATTCGTTGTTGGACCGAACAATTGAAGCAAATCAGAAAATGCATTAACCACAAAATTGATCGTACGAAGTAGGCCCAGCTGGTGGGCCAAGTTAGAGTGTCTTTTCGACTGTTAACCCTCTAACCGGCAAGACCGCTCTGAGGATGTCTTCATTAATTGTGTTTAATTTCGTAAAAAATATTTGTTTATGCATATCCAGTAAAAAAAAATACAGCTTGCAAGGATTTTCCAGTATTTCTGTTTGGTCGGTTAGAGGGATAATATTTTTTATGAACTCCTTTTATGAAATTAAACACTGTTATTGACGGTCTTGCCGGTTAGAGGGTTAAAAAGTCATCTAGGGAGCATCGTATATTTTAACTACTGAATGCTTTCCTTTTGAAATTAATCTTTAATCGAATCTGTTTGCGGAATTTATCTAAAATGTATCATTTTTGAAAATCGATAAAAGAATATCGAATTTAAAAACCCCACTATCGGCCATAAACATATGTATATCGAAATTGATTTGCAATCACTAGTATCAGTGAGCATTTTGCACATCAAGAAGAAGAAGCGTTTCTCGCTTGAGAATTGAATTGAAAGAAAAACCATTTCGAAGCGTGCTCCACCAACAAATCACTGAAAATTTCGGACCAATCTAAAAGTTGCAAAATATTTTAAGGAAACTATTCCCGAGAAGTTTAGGAATTTCCTAATCAACGAATACCGAACAGAAAAGACACAAAATAAAACATGCCTGCTGTTGTAAGAGTCAAAAGACGTATTGACGAAGAACCACTGTCAGCCTTTGTCTTGAATTGTCATAAACGAAGACGCCTGGATGATAATGAAGCTATCGCCAACGCCTCGGAGGGATTTGCCAACAAAGATGAGTTATCAACATTACTGAAATTTGCCGGAACCATAAATGAACAGGTATTTTTATTGGTTTAGCAATAAGAGGAAATGAGAGATTTTTATAGACGCTTTGTTGTCTGTTGATTCTATCCCCCGCCATGCGTTTAGGATGACTCGGCCACCACACAGTTTGCTCGGCTAACCAAGGAGGAGGCCAAAGAGTTAGTGTTACGCAAGACGCGCAAACCTATAAATGCCACCGAAAAAGCACGCCAGGAAATGCGCAAAAACCTACAAGAGCAACGTTTCCGTGTGGTCAATTGTCTGAGAACCACATTGGATGCCAACGCAAATGACGCCAATGAGACGTCAAAGGAGATCACAATTGTAGATATAGAGAAACACACCGCAAATGATAAGACTGTTGAAACACAACCAACACTATTACCACTAAGTACTTCACAACTATCCACTACTAGTAAAGTCGAAGAAGCATCTACCTCGGCAGCTGCCGCCGCCGCTGCAGCTGTTGTCACCTCATCATCAACTCCAACTTTAACCATGCCTTCAGATTCGGATACGGGTTATGTTTATGATTTGTATATACCGGATAGTGAGCAACATGCTGATTATGTAGATCTATTGGATGAGAATTATCTCAGGTTGGTGTTACATATCGATATGTTTATGGTTACAAATCGTTTTATTTAAATAATCTTAGTTTACTCCCAATATACCTACCACACCACCCACTACTCTCTGTCTATCTCCATTTCCCTCTTATATTGTCATCGTATATTCATTCATTTGATAATTTCTTAAAATATTTTTATAATTGATATTTAAATTTTATGTTTTTTTTTAGAAAATACTTAGCTTTTAATAGGAACATGATTTCACCTATGATTCGTATAATATAAAATTCAAACAATGGGTTTCGACAAATATTCAGGGGTCTCATTCTATATATTCTTTATAAATCTTTTTTGGCACATTGGCGGCGGTTTTCTTTCTATACGCAGAAAGTGGGGGGAAAAAAACGTGAGGCGTATTCAGTTAAATTTTGATGGAAAACCATTCGAGAAATGCCAAAATTAACCTCAGGCGCTAATTTAATGATATATGATTTCGATCGATGTTTCGATTTTAGTAAGAAATGTGTGCTTTAATGAAAACTTAGTATGCGAGAGTGAATATTCAATGAATATTTATAAATAAGTAACAATCTTGGAATTGTAACTGCCTGTTTCACGATCCTGTTTGTCGATCGAATGTGACAAGTCGAACGAAAACGTTCGATTCAATACAAGTTTTGGTTTCTGTATATTGAAAACGACGAGTCACATTCATGCGACATCGTGAAACGGGCAATAAATCCACCACTCAGCAGCTGTATCATTTTACAGAAAGACACTTTCTTGCCATTTTACAAACCCAAAAAGCTTTGAATGTAACAGTCAAGTGTGAGTAATCATGTAACTTCAAGTCTTCCTTGAATTCATATTACTCAATATCCGTGATAATGTACGAAGCGTATCATTAAGTATCACTCTGTGCTATGGAGGAAAAAAAACATATATTAAGCCGAAAGAAGTTTTAAGTTATTTTTGATAAAAAAAAGCCTCTATTGAATAATCGCCACCAAAACAAGCTTTACTCCCAAACATCGGTCTGATCACAAGAAAACAAATTGTTTCTAAAGAACAATCGACGTATGAAGACTCCAGAAGGCTGATGTACTTAGTTGAAGCTGCCAGATGTGTATACAATATCCCGCGTTCACACTGAAAATAATAGTAGAGCTCACATTTTTTTCCCATTTTGACAGAGATACTAAATCCATTAGGTCTTACTTTACACGATTTACAAAGATGATAAGAAATACATTACAGATTGCAATCCTTTTGGCCACATTATACGAGTATTCGTCTAAAAGAGACTTGTATCCCTTAACATTCCATGAAGGAACTGACGGGGAACTTCTCTCGAATCAGTGAGCTGTGAACTCACTGACCGGGATATCGACATTTAAATCAGACCCACAAAACACTATAGCATCCCAGCTGTACTTTCTACATGGCTGGAAAAAATAACTCATTTGTGCTGCTTTACTGCATCTCTCCTCTCCAGGTCATGGACAGCACGTTCTTAAATGCAATAGTCACTTATGCATGCCTCCCATGCATGATGTTTGGAATATACATGTGTGAAATATGTTATTTATTTTGTACAAACATAAGTATTTGTTAGGTGAATGTGGTTCGATACCATCCAATTCACGAATGCTTTTGCGTTCGTGATTGCAAAGCATTGCCAAACACTTATAGTTTTTATAGGGACCTATACATTTTTCGTCATTTCGCAATGTTATGTCAGAAATATTTGCCGGGTATGAAGAAAACTGTGAGCTAAATACGCACCCCTGGTGGTGGCACCCCAAATAGAAATATAAAGTAAAAAAATAATAGGCTTAAATGTAACTAATTCAAATTAAGCTGTTCGGAGACAAGACTGCGTATTTAAACTAAAAATAATAATGCATTTTAATGCATCAAATTGAAAAGCTTGATTGAAATAGCAAATTGTAATCAGCACACATTTTTGGACTGGGATCACGTCATGCATTATTAACAATCTTTGATAATCTAAGGATATAAACTGATACTGTCGAGAGATTATTAACGGGGTATTAACAGAAGTCGTTAATATTAACTTTTTTATTGTAGACAATTTAATGAGATTGTTCGCCATTTCAATGTAGGCTGTTTTATAAGACTCACCCTAACATTGTAACACGGCAGATCATAACCAGAAGCCTGGTTAAGATTTCTCAAGCCAAGAAGTAAAAATGTTTCTTCTAAGGACCTAATTTGGCCTGACGCAAGTGAAGGAAGGAAACAAGTGTTTCCATTGGTCCACTTTAAACCATTAGGTTATGTTAGGAAGGGTGGTACATCCTAAGATGAACCTCCAGGTTTATATAGTTGCGGAAATTACAGCTGTAAAAAGTAGATTGAAGATATATAAATACTAAAAATGGACAAATTATGTGAGGGTCACTGGAGTACTGTTTTGTGTTAAGTAAGCAGTCTGTTCAGTCTATTGGGTACCCGCATCCCCTGTCGTTCATCCATCTGATTCCCCCTCATAAAACTTGTTAGGTTTTCAACACTTGTCCTCGAGATGTCCCCTAGTTCAGTCAAAAATCCGTAAAGCCCTTGTCGATCGAGGATTCGTTATTTTGAAATTATACTACTCTTGACTCATGCCAGCCACATAGGATATCATTGATTATTACTGTTCAACTTATTTCAGTAAGAGCCTGTGGTTTCATTGATCAAATCTCAAATCTAAAGTCATACAAAAACCTTTCGAACTTTATAGACCCTTGGGAAATCATTGTTATGTTATGAAAGGAAATTCGTAATATTTTTCACAAACAATTTGGAAATTGCTTTCAAATTAACAAACACTCCATAGATTGCGACATACAACAGACTATTCGATTTATGACTTGGCAACGCAAGTAAGGTGCATAAGGAAAGTAACCGAATCTTAATAAAGAATTTCACAATTTTAGGTAGAAATGCATTTGAAAATTGAGTCGTAATGCACCAGGATATATCGGTTTCGGAACAACTTTTACTTTGATGTGGCTACCAATCGGTCTTTCAGCTCTCAGCTCGGGCCACCCCTTCGTTTATTAGACTTTAATTCTGCGCCTCGTTCAGGTCTCTTTTCCCTTCTCCATACATATTCGGTATACGTCGCCACAGCAGTCCCACATTCCTGATTTGTCGCAATTTTCAACTAGCGTTTCAGTTTTTGGAAAACCTTATGTTTCTTAGCAGTGCGCATTTAAAGTAAGTGTTCTCCGAGTCATTAATTGTATCTGCGTTCTCGTACAGACAGTACGGTGTGCTCGACATATACATTCTATGGAGATAATCGTGTCCCGATAGTAATTCGGTTATGTAGTAATTTACTTCTCCTTGTCCATTTCGCTAGATCAGGAATGAGCTTCCAAGTCCAGCATGCGTGAATAATCACATTCACGTTTTGCCAGTACTCCATGGTCTGAATTAAATACAGTTGAACTTCTATATGTCGAAGCACATCAAGTGTCGATTAAGGAGACAAATTCCTTTACATTAATTTATAAGTAATTCCATAACTCAAAGTCTCTGTAAGTCGAACTTTTCTACGGGATAACGGGCGTTTGAGTTATGGAAGTTTGGGTCACAATAGGGTCACAGCAATACAAGAGATACCGCCAAATATTTTTGGTATACCTTCTGAACCGGAAGTACGTGTGGGATCTAAGATAAGGCAAACAATGTGATTAGCTGAAGAACCCCAACATGGATAAGAAACCTCATAGCCAGATGAACAAGAATATGACGTTTTGAAAAATCATCAGGGAATTCAATACTAGATGGAAACGTTTTAAGGTCAATTTTAAAATTGTCCCTAAGTTTCTTTTATTAAGAGCTCTACAAATGTTTTTAAATGAAAAGTGTCTTTCTACGATAACATATAGTTGCATTTATTAAATTTTCGCCATACATACACATATATTGTCACCAGAAATCCAAAATGACTTGACAAGCATTTTCATAACTTCACAGGAGATGCCAAACACTGTTTATTTTTGTACCAAAGTCAATTGTAACCATATAAGTCCCCCCTAGGCTTGGTTACTTCACGAATGTAAATAAATAAAATAAAATATAAAAATACTCCTTGTGACATCGTTAAGGAATTCTCCTCTAATATTTTAAATTGTGGATACTGAAGTGTCAAATTTTGCACAGACATGTATTTTAGACAATTTTACGAGAAACAATCATATAGACGCTCGGTAGACATTTACAAGATGTCATACAGCAATTATGGACTCTACTACATATTTGAATAAACAAATGATAAATTTCTATTTAAAATGTGTTTTTAATATGCATTTGAAAATTTAAAATTTTAACTGCCGGTTGAAATTCGTAATCCTTTGTTCGTTACAAATCGTTTATAATTGGAAGTATTATAAAATTATGTTTTTTCTTTCTTTTTAATATATGAAACGCATGCCTGAAGAAATGAGCTCTCCTTTCTGAAACAAAATTCTAGTTGATGATTCGTAACGAACGAACGAAATAGTTTTTGAGGAAATCTGTCCTAAAATTACATCTTCATTGTCGTAATGAAATCTATATTTTTAAAACAATCTGAGATGATAAAAGACGTCTGTAGACGAAATTAATATAGATTGGGTTTTTGCAACTTACACGAATTAATTAACTTTCCATCCAGAGCACGACTTTCGACGATTATTCCCTAAAGGGGTAGAAAAGACAGAGGGGCCGCAAAACGGTCCTGAAATAGAAACTGAGAGAGGAATTTGAGGTTTGAATCAAAAATTTAAAAAGAAATATATTTGTGCAATTTTATTTTCTTGCAGTAGGTAACGGATCGGATATAAGAACATCTCTTATAAGAAAAAAAAAACGCGTAAAAGAAAGTTTTGCAAAAACATCGTGTCTATACTTTGTTATAAACTGTATCTACTGTTATCTACTGTATGCAAAATAAATTCAGAAAACGGCACGCATGATTGTATTTAAAAAGTCATCGTTTAAACATTCTTGACTTTGCGAAGGGCTTTCAGAAGAAAATGGCAAGAAAAACCGCAGGGGAAAGAACTCGTTGACATACAAAATTTAAAATAGAAATCTATATCAATTTAAATTTGGAAAGCATTGCAAGAAGCCTTCTGGACGATAAGAATAAGCCATTCGTGTGTACATTTTCTTGAATATTCAAAATTCTAGCGCAATTGTAACAATCGATCGAATGCCATGTTTTTTTCTTGCCCAACGATAAACCGCTCTGCCATAGATGTGTAACCACCGAACCCCTGGATCTCCTATTTATCTAAAAACTAAGACACACCAACACCAATGAATTCTGTCATTTCTTTCCAATATCTCTGAACTATTTTATTTTGTGTCAAACCACCTGCCAGTTTAGAGCACAATATTTATATAAGCAGCCAGTATCAGGGCTAAACAATGATTCCATTCTATAATGGTTGGCATTTATGTAGAACAGAAACGTATAAACTTACTCCGCGAGAACCGTTATAGCCCATCTTCTTTGAATTCTCTCCGCATTACTTTATTTACGTTTAACTTTAGCAACAAATCATTTAATTCTGTTTTGTGTTTTCTTTATTTTTCCCCCCACCATTCTATTTTCTTCAAATCAAAGGCTTCAGTATCCATTTTATTATTACAACGAGGTATACAGTAACGATTGGTAGCTTGTTCCTCCTCCTACACCCCCCAAACCCAAATTTGGGAACTAGAAATACAAAAAACACCTCGAAAAGAAAAAAAGCAACATCGACAGACACACATACTACCATGTACATGCATCACCATGACCTACACCAGCAACAAACCACTACAGAACTTTTCCATCCATGTATGCGACCACAAACGGTTTCTCGTATATAAGTAAATTTCCTCAAGCAGATGATGTAATATGAAAAGTTTATTTTTTTACAATATTTTTTGTATTGAATATTATTTCATAGAATTCATTGCAGACTTCTTTCAGATCATGTATATAATGTCTTTCGTTTAAAAGTGGTTTCAGTTTCATTGTAGTTGTTGTCTTTTTTTATTTTGGTTTGGACTTTTCGTTCGGGGGGTTCTTTTTTTTTGAAATTCTGAATTTATTTTCGTTTTCATGTTTAGTTTAATTCCATTTGTCCATTTAAATGTTGTTGTTGTTGCTTTTTTTCCTTCTGTTTCGGGTGCTACTTTTTGTTGTTGTTCTTTGCTTCTTCACACACATTCTGGGAGATTCTAACCGCTCCATTCGAGCCTCATTACACACATTTCAAGTTTCCATAGACAAATGAAAAGTTTCCCTTCTGTTTTTTCCTTTATTACTAAAACACAAATCCATATATTTTTTATTATAGTTTCTCTTTTTTGATATAATTCAAGTATTTTGTGATTAAAGCGAATAATTGTTAGTTTTATTTTTTTGTATTACTATTTTTTCTACTTATGAATAATAAATAAACCTATATACATAAATAACTTGGTTTAAAAACCAAAAAAAAAACTGTTAAGAAACTCTTAAAAAAAATAACCTGTAAAACTTTGTTTAAGCCAAGAAAAAAAAAAAAACAATTTTTTTGAAATAAAAACAAATATTACCTAAAATTACAAACGAAAAGCCAAAAGTTGTTTCATTGTTTTACTTCTTTTTTTGTTTTTTAAACCAAGTTTTTAGTTTACGGTGGTATGTGGGGGGGAGGTCTACCTATGCGGGAGTAACTACGTCCAAAACCGATGAAACGTGTAAGCGAGCTCATCCAATCTATGATTCCCTGAAATTGTGTTGGGACTAGGCAAACAGATTAGGTGGATATCGAACTGTTTGACCATCTCGTTAAAAGATGTGAGAAAGTTATGGACGGTTCTTGTATTCAAGAATAACGTTTTCAGAGGTTTATTTATTCCTTCTTATTCTAATACTTAACCCTTCAAGGCCAAACATTGTATGACATGGCGATGTATTACATCGCATCCTGACTCTCGGAGTAGATGTTGATGTCTGTTATGACGGTTATGACGCTTTGTCAAGCAACTTCTCCGATCGCCATGATATTTGTCTGCAAAATGCTACACTGATCTGGTAGCCCAATCGATAGATCCTTTGAGTGAATTCAAAAACGCACTCTTCCTACTAAAAGGATATATCTGACAACTGTTCTATTATATCAAGTTTATTATTCTTGGTTAAGATCCCAACTCTTGTCCACAGAATTTATGGAAACACCATCAGACAATGCATCGTAAGTGAATGACAGTTTGGGCTGGATTTTGCCCACGCCACATTCGATCTTTTGCGCAGCAATTTCGGTAATCGTGTTATCTGCCGTATCGGTGATGTCAATTGGCTTCCTCGGAGCTACGATTCGACACCGTTAGGGTTTCTTTTTGTGGGTCGATATCATTCGATCAATTTCACTAGTGATTCAGTCCCTTACAGCAAATATCGAGGAAGATAGATCCAGAAAGCGTCACTAAGTTCAATGAAAATTGAATAGAAAAGATGTGCTACTGCAATGCCAGCCGAGGCAGACATATGAATGAAATTCTGTTACATAAAAGTTTGTCGATTTTTGTCGATCATGTGATCCTTTCAACCACAGCGCCAAAATCTGTAAAACTTAATTGATCTGTATTTCAGTGTACGTCCTTTCGATGACTTGATCTATGAAGATCGTTACAATAATGATGACGACAATGACTACGATTCAGAGGATTCAAATCAAGAAAATTATTTCGGCAATGAATATCCGGATGAAGATGATGACAAAGCCATGAATAGTGATCGTGACGATGAGGACGATATAGACGAAGATGACGACGACGACGCCCGACATTTGGCAAGAGGTCTAGATAAATTCGTATTTGGTAAAGTATTTTTTTTTTTAAAATAAAATTCCAAAATTAACTATTTGCTTTTTAATTACTTATTTGTTGATAGGCGATGATGATGAAGATGAGGGAAAAGACGGAGAATTAGTGGCTTCGTCCAGTGACGATGACGATAACTATTGTAATGCCTATCGTGATCCATATGTCCATACCAAAGATCCCGAAGAGCAGAAGTTTTGCGAAGATGTTGATAGTTGTGATGTCGATCGTTATGGTTTGGCCTATGCCCGTTATAAGGCACGTATTTTGAAAAAATCTAAACCCAACAATGGTGATGATGGCGAGGACGACGAGAATGATGATGATGATGAGAATGGTTCTACCAAGAGTAATTATGGTGATACGTCAGATTCATCGTGTGATTATGATGATTACTATGATTCAGTTACGGGAGATTATCATTAAATAAAACATATATATGTATGTATTAGTATAAGTTGTAGTAAGGTTATTTATTTAACAAAAAAACAATGCGGTAATGACATAATGTAAAGATTATAGCCATGAATGTAATATAATCGAAAATGGATGAGATTTTACCGTCACCCTGGAAATCTAGAAACTACACACGTTATGCATTACTAATAGAAACTGAGATCAGTTGTAGACACACCTAGCGAGATTCGAATTTTTGTTTAAAATTGTAATTCTCTTTTTCCAAATTTTTTATTTTGTCAACATTCTCAGAAATTCAAAAACAGTAACTTTTTATTCATAAAAATTTAAACAAACCTTTGTTAAAAAAAATTTATGAAAATACAAAAATAATTTTCACACATTTTTCTTACATCAGGTTTTTTAAATGTTTATGAATATGGGGGAAAATCTTTAATATGTTATAATTACAATAAAAGAAAAATGAAAATATTCTTTTTTTCATTAAAAGAAAAAAATAGAGAATTGGGAAACGAAAATAATTCATTTACACACCGCCAAATTCTGGAAATGAGATCTACAATCATGAGATCAAAACGATATATATACCGGGTTTTCCATTAAGGACATACTAATTGTGTATATTAATAAAACACAATATTTAAGATATAGAGTTCAAATCAGGTGTAGTGCAAATGTTACATATTAAGAATGAAATTCGATTTGGGTCATACAACCACCACGAACCCGTCTACAGCGATGTATTATTTGGACCCCATTTCCCACCACTCTTGCACACATTGGCACCGTATTATTGAAACCACATACATATAGGCGATTCCAAGCCCATCCAATTCGGTCCAAAAATCATTTTCTTACATAAGTAAACGCTCTAAAAGTTGCGACCACCGACTCAGAATGTCGGTAGTAATTTTTAATGTTTTCCAAACGTTGCTTGTAAGTGAACTTTACCATGATGAAAATGTTGACTTCGACTATGAAGGATCATTAAAAATGTTGCGTTGAGAGTGCGTTGACATAAAGATACGAAATTGTTATGTCCCTATAGGAAAACCCAGTATGTACCATATGTACACTTTTTACCTATTTCCCTTAACATTCCATGAAGGAGCAGACGGGGAACTTCTCTCGAATCAGTGAGCTGTGTACGATATAATTTGTATACTCAATGACCGGGACCCTACTGTTTAAAGCCGGCTCCGAACGGCTAATGCTTTTCTAGAGAAGTTTTACATGGCTTAGAGATTGCTCTCTTACTCGTAAAGTCGCCAACATTTACGAGGTGAAACCGATGTTTGATGGTCATAAATTACACTAGGTAACATACATGAATAACCACCAAACAATTCAGCTGTCTTCTGCATACAAAAAATGATCGAATTTTTTTTTGTTTTTTAATTAAATTTTGCGTCCGTTTGCCCTAAAAACATGTACCGGGGAAATTGGAGAATATCCAAAATAATTCCAAGTCTATCCACACTTGAAAAACAAAATTCAGAATTAATAGGATTTAAATTATATATTAAGAACTAGACGAGATATCAATATTTTTGAATTCAGTTTTGGCTTTGTTTACTTTAAGGTGCTCTACAGCAGCTGGCGAACCCACATTTAACTCTTAACCGAAATTATTTCAGGACAACATATCGGAATATGAAGAAAATAAAACAGTGTTACAAATTATGTTATGGATCAGTTGAAAGATGCCTCCTGTTCTAAAGTTCAGATGTGATCAGGGATCTTTATCGAACTTGCTGCAATTTACAGTGTACTCTCTCATAAGCGGACACCTAAGGGACTGCGAATTTTGGAGAGAGTACACTGCATCAAAATAAACTAAAAACCAACTCTGGAAAATATGTCGGGCCATGTTTTGAGGCTCCATACAAATATTCGACCCAATTTTGAGGTCTTGTCACTGTAGAGGGTGAATTCAACGCTGTTCTTAATCAGTTTCCTGAAAACATATTGAATATAAATATCTATCTATCTATCTATCTATATATATATATAAAAATGGATGTGTGTATGTATGTAACGTATGGACTCGAAAACGGCTAGACCGATTTTGATGAAATTTTCAGGGAATCTTCCGAATAACCCCGCGAGTAACATAGGCTACACATTGTTTAAATCCAAACATTTAGGGGGTGAAAATGGCAAAAGGGATAAAAACTCCCCTTTCCTATATAAATATGTGTAATACAACACTAATGTTTGCTTAGGGCCAGCAACGCGGACCGGGTCAGCTATATGATATAATTCTGTCAAAGCCATATCTTGTGCTGTCATAACAAAATGCGTACGAAATTTTCAAGCTGCAATAAAACCTGAATTTCACCAATTCATATTTACCTCGAATTATTACATTTCCTTCGGATTCAACGACATCTACATCTGATGAGTACACTAACAAAAAATCGTTTGCTTTCCTCACAAACTTTCATAGTCACCCTTATAGCGAAAAAAATTCCTCTCGGAATTTGTTCCCTTTTCGCCAAATCGCAATCGCCACTCTGTTCACGGGAAATGTGGCAACTTCGAATCCCCCCTATCGTGAATGGTTTTGTTCGCCGGTTTCTTTTTTTGTTCACTTTGCATTTTGTCGGCGATCTGTTAAAACGTAAAATGTAAGTATCCGTTGCTTTTCTATTTTGAAATAAAATGTAACAAAATTGTTCAGGAATAATTCAACTAATAAGAACCAAATGGATATATACAAAAGATGGGGGTTATACAAAATGGGGGTTATACAAAAGAATCCAAACATGATGTAGCATCCTTCTGGAAAAATGTAAACAACTAACTGAACAGTGCTGGACCACATGTGAAATATGTAGCTGAGTGGAAAAAGGTATTGGAATATACTAATGATTAATAATAGTTATTGGAAATGCTTAATAAATTATGATTTTAGTATAGGTATGGACGGATCAGAAGAGGTATATCCGCAAAAAGGCATGAGGAGGCCCGCAAAGAGGAACTTCCGAAAGTACCTCGCTGAACGTAGACTGAGCCATTGCTACATTATAATCTTTGCCTACACCTTTTCATCTGAAAAGAGAAGTCTTAGATTGATGCTGTATAACAAAATCGTTAGCACTTACTGTGAATTTGTCAATTCCAAAGAATTTGAGGCATTCCGAAAGTTTCATCTAATAATGCTTTGTTTTGCGTTCCTTTGATTGTTTTCTTCCGGAAGTAACACAATACTACCAGTTCGAAACATTTGTATGTTATGCATATACTGGAATTTTTTATTTAATCAATAACGTAATTTAAAAACGGAAATTTGTAAACGGCTGATCATTCTCGAAATCAGCCATATGTTTCAAAGTGAACAATTGTTCTCGGGACATTCGCGATACCAAATTTTTGTTCGAGGGAATAAAATGTTCGCAAGTAATTGGCGATAAGGGTGAGTATCGCTAGAACCTTTCAGCTCATTCACCATAAACCAAACAGAGACAAATATACTTGTTCTCCATATTGAAGAACGGGACACCTATACTAAAGTCTATCACTGTGGCAACACGTTTTTCTCGATTCCTTTTCCAACCGTTTAAAACATATTATTTGACTAGATTGCTTAACCTATTTACGGAGAGATCACTTCATTAATATGAAATAATTATTTAAATTATATAATTTTCGCTTTTCTTTCTTAATTTTGCGCTTTTCTACAGGATTCGTATACAAGTGTGTGATGGTTGTCACCGTGTATATGGTGAAAATATGGTAAGACTCCCAGTACAACACACAAGTGAATCTATTGAACATGATAGTTGAGGTTTGACAACACAAACCAGCCGAAGTACGGAGTTTGTTTTACACCCGATTGTCAATGCCTTAATAATACAACAAATAGTAATAATTTTATTTCTATTCATATTTTTCTACTATCAGTGACAATTTCTGCCAATGATAGTTGGCGTGATGGTGTAATTCCATTCATTCCTCCGTTCCTGGACGCCGTCAATTTCCACCGAGTCAGCTCGATTTAAACTAGTACTAGTGTTGGCATTTTAATTTATGCCGCAATACACATTAAATGTGTCCCAATAGGGCCAACATTGACGTTTTTGGAGGGTAAATATAGAAGTTGAAATGGCATAAAAGTATAAAACATAAGAACAGGGAGTTACAAGGTGTCTTTGAAGTTCTAGAGTTTGAAGTCGCAATCGCTTTCGTCCTACATAATAAATGTTACTCAATTTGTGGGAATTGTGAAAAAGTGCCAACATAGATTTGAGTGTGCGACTCAGGGATGATAAATGAGAATGACGAAAAGGTATTTTTTTTGGTTTGAAATGGTACTTTTGTCGTCGAAAAGGTACCAAAATAAATAAATTAGATTTCTATAGTGACATTAACAATTAAGTTGCAAACAAATTTACCCTGCTTTATCGGACTCCATACAAATGATTTGTGTAAATTTTATGTTAGTTTCCACCGTTTTCGTATATTGTGTTGCCGGTTCAATTAATAAATGTATTTGTAAACAAATGTGAAGTTGGTTGCAGTTGCAATAAAATGCAAATTATTCGTCTCGCCTACCAAAATATAAGCGTACGTATACTGTCGGTAAAACAACTGTCGGTAAAAACAACAACACTATAAAATTTATTTAACGATTACTTTGATAAATACCAGATTTTATCATTCAAACTTTTTCAAAAAAGGTAACAAATGAGTCGCGGTGGTACCATGGTACTTTGGACGGCCAAAAAGTATCAAAAAAAGTACTAAAGTATCAACATTATCATCCCTGGTGCGACTGGCCTAAACACTTGATTGTGCCACAATTGGCACAATGTGCCACTATTTACCATCACTGATTCAAACTACAGTGTTACAGGGATGCAAAATGACTCTCTCCATTTTGTACCATCTTGCATATTAAATTGTACTT
Source organism: Hydrotaea cyrtoneurina (assembly GCA_958296145.1). NCBI lineage: Eukaryota > Metazoa > Arthropoda > Insecta > Diptera > Muscidae > Hydrotaea > Hydrotaea cyrtoneurina. The sequence goes on along the minus strand of OY282514.1, from coordinate 76,467,858 downwards.
TTTCGACCTCAATTGTACCAACAAAACATAATTTTTTTTTTTACATATTTTTTATTTAGTAACATTAAAAAGGAACAAAACAATTCATACGTTTTACATATATATGTAAAATAAGGTACATAGAAAGTATATTTAAGGAAACAAATTATTTGTTATTTCAAAATTAAAGTAATTAAAACAAATTAACAAAAACCATGTAGGTTATAAACATTCAGTTGTATACTAAAGGAACAAAAAACAAAAATATCCATACGTGGGATTATCTGCAAAACGAACTAACTTTTGACATAGTTCAGATATTTCGACGCGTGAAAATGCGTTTTCGTCGCCGTAAATACAAAATGCATTCATTTACAAAATGACAGCAACAATGAGTTGCCATAGTAAATCAGCCCATGTCGATAAATTAGGAAAATTTTAAATTGTACCAAATAAGTCATTGGTGTACCATTGTACTTTTGAGCTCTTCAATGTACCAAAAATGGTACAATTGTACCAATGTTCGCATCCCTGCAGTGTTAGTGTTGTAAAAGTCGTCGGTCGGTTGAGAGCGAAGTTTTGTAGCGGACGCAGAGAATCGTATTTTCTGCAAATTGTTGTTTTGCTTTCAAAACAATCTTCCCCAATCAAAATAATACAATTAATATTGTGCTGGAGAAGAATACTTGCAACAATTAATTAATTTTAATTTCTTGTGTCAAAAAGAAAATGTGGAAAATTCTGTGTGATGTGATTGTGTGTGTGCGCGTGAAAAAAAGTTGTTTATGAATCCAAAACGAAGGTAAAAGGAGAAAAAAAAAATTGTGAAAAGAGGAAACTTGCACTTGCTTGGGAAAAAAAGTAAGTAAGTCTGCCTAAAAAAAGAAGAATGACCGCAATTGAAAGTGTGAAAATAATGTTTTCAGTGTAAAAGAAAATTATTAAGTATTTAGTGTTGTTGTTGCAGCCGCTGTGAATGAAGCAGCAGATGCGACATTGATGGGTTTTTGTTGTTGTGATTCTGGCTGAAAACATTCAATGCCCCTCCTTTCTGGGGTTTTATGGAGCTCTAATAAAAATAACATACAACAAAACCAGGCGAAGAAACGCAGAAGAAAACATCAATTGAGTTTTACTTTGCACGAGTGTGTGTGAATTATAGAATTATGATATTGTTTGTAAAAACAAAACAACAAAATTGAAAAATAAATAAAAAAAACAACAAACCGAAATTGTTTAAACAAACAATACTAATACTTGGATTAACAACAACAAAAAAAGTATGCTGCGATAACAAGAACGTCAAAGGTAAGGTATCTGAAACTGTCAACATCTCAACTTTGTCATCTGTTAATATCCTCCAACACAGAGTTGCCAAATTCTTTTGTGGCAAATTTCAAGTGTCCTTTAATCTCTTTGTTTTTCCTTTATTTGTGTGTCTGCCATATGTTTACATATAACCGGGGCATTCGCGTTTTATGCTTGCAATCCAACGATGGTAGGTGTAAGATGTAAGTGATTCTCTCCGAGTTCCTCACCAACGTTATGCTCTTTAATTCTCTCTTGGTGTTCAGTGTTGGTATTTTGAAAAGTTTAGTTTGTGCCGCAATGACACATTAAATGTGCCCAAATAGACAAATAGGGGCCAGCATTAAAGTTACCCTATTATAATTACAGGGTTCTCCAACAAGAGGTGGTTTTTTGGTATTCAAAGAAAAATGGAATTTTTTGAGATAAATGATCGGATGTTTATTTCATAATAAAGGGGAAGGTATGCCTTTAATAATGAAAAACACGGCCACGCTTACAGGACCATATATTATTCATGAAATTTTCTATAACCAAATCGCAAAGTGGCTGCCCTATGTCTTCGATAGCCTCACGAATTCTATCTTTGAGGTCTTGAATCGACGCTGGGCTGTTGGCGTAGACCTTATATTTCACGTGGCCTCAAAGGAAGAAGTCGCAAGATGTTCAATCACAAGATCTCGGTGGCCAATTGTGATCACATCTTCCACGGTCCGGAAACTTTTTAGTTTTGCGAACTATGACTGCAAGATATTCACCATTTTTGTAGTGCATTTTTTATAATTTCAATGCGTTGTTGAAGTGTCTATCGTTGCATTTTTATTAATAGTGTAGTTTCTACTTGTAAAACGTCAAAGTATAAAAGCTTCAAAAGTGACAGCTTCCGAAATGCCGGGTTATTCAAAATAACACCTCTTGTGTACTTTGGTAGAACTCAAGTCATTGTTCATATAGACCTTTTTCGGATCCAATCACGCATTTGCAGGATTTTCCAATCATTAATTTTATTATTCAATTTATTCTTCAGGTTAAAAGACACAAAGAAAAATGATTAGTACATGCACTAAAGTATTTAATTCTTCTGTGTTTTGCAAATTAATTTCATCAGATTACTAAAGATGTCATCAATATGGCTTGGGCGATCTCTAAACCTTTTCCATGTTGTGTGTTTAAGGTATAAGCAAAATGTGTTTCATTTTATTTCATGAATGCTTTTTTCCAAAACCACACCAAATGAAAACCAAAATTAATCCCAAATGTTGACAACTTTCATCAAATCAAGGACACGCTTTGCAACTCGAACCATCACGATTGGGACAAAATACGATTTATGTGAAACAGGTAGCCTAACACGAGGATGGTAGCCAAAAAAAACAACGGCAAAAGCCAGTGGTGTCCCAAGATCAAGTGGAGTTGGACTCCTGCTATCGAAGGGACCAATGCGAGCTTTGATAAGATGGAAATCTATCTCCGACTGCATCAAAAGTTAAGCCTGCCCTGAAGTAGCGGACACCAAGGTAAAGGCAGAGTTCTACAGTCTGATAACCTTTTACTAACTGTGGACCCTAATGAGTAAGGATGCCCAATTGTGGCATACTATTTAATTTGATCACTTTTGGCCAAAAATTGTGTTAACCTTACATTTTGGTCGAAAAGTCTTGTATTATTTGTTTGTATATCCTGCTGAATTGAATGTCAAACAAATATTACAAAACTAATACGATGAATGTGGACATTTCTTTTTGTATGCCCCTTTGCAGTACACTGTCCATTTCAGGTTCTACTTTTGAGGGCTATCTCCGTAATCCGTAATCCTCAAATCGAAATCGGCTCGATTCCCTGGTAAGACTCACTTGAACGAACGAGTGACGGGATGTGAGATGAAAAGCGGATCAACACCATTTTTCCAACCCTTTGAATATTTCATAAATAAATAAATTTGAAAACTAACTAAGGAACTAAGTCCAAAGTTCAAACAAAAACATGAATGTTTATAAACTATGTGTTTATTTGTATTAACTTCGGAATATAATGTAATGAACATCGTGTTGAATTGTATTGAATTGCATCCTCATAATCATCAGAGTCACTTACAGTATAGTCCAATGATGGATTCTGTTCCCCAGAGTCTTCGTGTATTCACTTTGTGGACGTTTCAGTGCTACTTGAGGTTTGAATGTCCCACGGAGGGCCAATGAACACCTGATTTGGCCAAACATGGCACAATGTGCCACGATTTACCATCACTGGTCAGGTTTGCTTTTTCCCAAACTCTGTCTTGTGCCCTTTTTTTTTTTGGTCGTCGATGGCGAAGTCGGTGTGTGTGTTTTTTCATCATCCGTCGTCTCTGCAGTTTTTTTTGTGACAATTAGGGAATTTGTATATGCTCTTCCTTCCCCCCTGTCAACCGTTTCGTTTACATTAACACCGAAATGTGTTTACCTTGTTGTTTTCAGTAGGCTGCCTCTGTTAGGTGTGGTATTACCATACAAATATTATGGTTGTAGTTGCTTTTTTCCTGTTAAAAAAGGGGCTACAAATTAATTAAAAATGTTTGTTTTTATTTTCAAAAAGGAATCGACTCCCACGTGGTTCTCCTTTATCATCATTTTCTGTTTGTAGACCTCAGTGGGACTAATGGTAAATGGAACATTTGAGTTAAGTAAATAATAAGCTCGTAGTTTCTTCATAAGGTATATCCTTGTCAGGTTATGCAAACTAGTTTTTCAAAAACTAAAATGTCTGCTTAATTTGGCACTTTGAAACGAGTGTCCTTAATTTGTCTTTGAACATTTTATTTCTATTGAAAAGCCTTTAGGATTTCAAATGTTTACATGTTTTCTATCATTAGCAAATATATGGGACAATTATCTCAAATCAGTGAGCTGTGCAGTATAAAATTTTCTCACGGTTACTGTAGCAATAAAAACTTTACTGGAATTGTGTAGATATTGACAGTTTACACACATTGTCATCGGCTGCTGAATGTACTGGACTATTGGAGCCGCAGCCTGAAGAACTAAACGTCACATCTGCTCTCTGCTCCGTTGGCGCCACTAAAAATCGTTTCGTCGGTTGATACCACAAATACATGAACATGATGCGCCATAGATGGATTGGGGCAATCTCCCCTCAAAAAATATGTTATCATGCCTCTGGAGCGCTCACTGTTACCCGATATGGCGTGGCAAATTATACCAACGCTCCAAACTGTCCCTCTCTAAAGATGCATTTATTGTCCATTTTAATCTGCTCTAAGGATTCCTTGGGACATTCAAACAACACTTCTGGAAAGACCATAAATAGTCTAGGGTACAGACGATCAAAGTCACATGCCCACATTTCCTATAAGAGACTCGGTGATATCTAGATTTCGTAGACTACTAGCACCGTATAACTAAAGCACTCCCTTATATAATATTTACAAATTTGACTACATTACTGAAATTTGCGATATTAGACAGGAGTACACATTCAATTTAAGAAGAAGAACTTCAATCTTGTATAGTTTTTGATGAGATAAACACAATGGCAAGAAACAAGTTTTCAAGTCAATTTACAATTATAATTATCGGTGACTGGAGATCTGGCTTATCACGACATCAACCCAGTAAAAATATTCAATTAACCGATATTTAATATCTGGGCAACTTTCGAAATTTTACATATCGGTCGCGTATCTCCAGTACATTTGGCAGGACGTCCGAGGTATGAAGGTACCTTGATCAAAAGGATAATACGTCCTCAATTCTAGTAGAAACCCGTTCGAGTTTGAATCTTAGCAAAAGAACGATCCGTTGAAGCGCAGTAGAAGCAGAACTATTCAGTCGATGACATATTAGCCATGAATAGGAAAGTCAGGCTTGAGTTTGTCAAAGCCCACATCGACAGGAGTGTCAGCAAATGAAAGACTGCGTTGTTCCCTGAACGAATCCAAGTACAACATAAAGGATATATGTAGATTAAGGCGAGTACGGAGACTAAACGAAGAAAGGCTAATTCCAAGATATTGTAAAGCCACTAAAGCACGGAGGAATCAAAATAACGGTCTGGGGTTGCTTTTCTGAGCTGGGAATTGGGCCAATTCATAGTGCTGACGGAATTATGTATCGTTTCATGTACGGTGACATACTAAAAGACATGAAGTTGCCTTATGCCGATAAAAAGATGCCACTTCGATGGAGGTTCCAACAGGATAACGACCCTAAGCACACCTCTAAGGTGCGTAAGGCCTGGTTGCAAAGCAATAGGATTTTAATTCTTATTTTGCACACTCAATCCACAGATTTCAATTATATTTAGAATTTGTAAGGGATTGTTAAGCACACCTCTAAAGTGTGTAAGGCCTGGTTGCAAAGCAATTGGATTGAAATTCATATTTCGCATGCTCTAATTAATCTAGCCTGAACATTTTTTTTTATTAGTTTAACTTATTATTTATAGAACGTTGAACCGCAAAAGTTTTGTTTATTAAACAATAATGTATAAACATATACAAATAATACAGAACAATATTTAAAAACGTCGTTTTCATATAAAAAAAAATATGGAATAGAGGGTGCTTTAGTTATGGTCAATTCTGTACATGGTAACCTCCGGCCTAGGCACATTACTGTTAGCAGGACTAACAGAATTTAGTTGGTTTCGAAATGAATGTTCCGGCTTCCAATTAACATGTTATTGTGTACTGCACATGTATAAAGGCTGCTTTGTTAACTCTCAATCTTTTAAACGAAATAAACAAATTTACAGGTCCAGGAAAAAAGAGACTTTGATCTTGCCACTCAATATTAATTTGTTATTTGACAATATCTGACTACAGTCTCGGTACTCTTCTTTGATATATTTAATTTTTTTGTTTTCTTCATCACTCGAAGCGGAATTAGAATCAGAAATAAAAAACATTTTCCCACAAAAACACCAAATAAAATAAATAAACCGACTCAACCGCTAGAGATGCCAATTTATTTATTCGATTTATCGATAAACTATCGTCGTCGTTGTATTCATTCAAAATGCAATGTTTGAATTGAATTGATGTCGACGACGACAAGAAGTGTCGTTGACTCAAAAACGACGACGTCGACTCCCGCAATAGGGCTGAATTTTTCTCATTTTGTAACACCATCAGCTGTACAATTCTGACGTGATCTTTATTATTACGACCTCTGGAATAGACAAAGTAGACTAAAAATACCCAACATATTGTTATATTTTTGTTTCGTTTTTATAACACCCGAATATTTCGGTAATTCTAGAATTTACAAACTAACTTCTTCAGAAAACACTTATTGTTGCTACAATCGGGCCAGATTCCGTAATTTTTCATATTTCTGAAAACTATAATGTACTCCGGATCATTTTTTTTTTTAAAAAAAAAATTATTTTCGATCCTGCCAGGAGTCGAACCTGGAATCTTCTGATCCGTAGTCAGACGCGTTATCCATTGCGCCACAGGACCGCCTGAAAGCTCTTCGTCACAAATCTATTATTAACTTCAGCTGACTTCAGTCAAAAAGTATTTTATGTAAAACTAAAAACAAAAACCACAGACACACCGACCACACCAGATAAAGGCCTAAAAATATATACATGTATGTACATCTGTGTATTCATTTATCACATTGAAGAGATCAGTTCAGCACGTTAGTATTGCCAACCACTTAATGGTCAACAATCTAAATTTAATGATCTTAATCATTAAGTTCATCATCAGCAGCAACGACAGCCCCAAACAAATCATCATGAATATTTTATTAAGTGCCTGAAATATACATATGTACAGAAACACACACACACTCATGCACATAGTAGAAAGAATCGTATCTGAACATTTCTTTTATTGATTCAAATTGATTATAAAACAAAATGTAAAACTATTTAACATGCAAATGAAAAGAAACATTAACAACAAAAGACCCACAACATACAACTTAACAGGGAAATGCGTGCCAATAAATAAACATTCAATTTAAGAAGAAGAACTTCAATCTTGTATAGTTTTTGATGAGATAAACACAATGGCAAGAAACAAGTTTTCAAGTCAATTTACAATTATAATTATCGGTGACTGGAGATCTGGCTTATCACGACATCAACCCAGTAAAAATATTCAATTAACCGATATTTAATATCTGGGCAACTTTCGAAATTTTACATATCGGTCGCGTATCTCCAGTACATTTGGCAGGACGTCCGAGGTATGAAGGTACCTTGATCAAAAGGATAATACGTCCTCAATTCTAGTAGAAACCCGTTCGAGTTTGAATCTTAGCAAAAGAACGATCCGTTGAAGCGCAGTAGAAGCAGAACTATTCAGTCGATGACATATTAGCCATGAATAGGAAAGTCAGGCTTGAGTTTGTCAAAGCCCACATCGACAGGAGTGTCAGCAAATGAAAGACTGCGTTGTTCCCTGAACGAATCCAAGTACAACATAAAGGATATATGTAGATTAAGGCGAGTACGGAGACTAAACGAAGAAAGGCTAATTCCAAGATATTGTAAAGCCACTAAAGCACGGAGGAATCAAAATAACGGTCTGGGGTTGCTTTTCTGAGCTGGGAATTGGGCCAATTCATAGTGCTGACGGAATTATGTATCGTTTCATGTACGGTGACATACTAAAAGACATGAAGTTGCCTTATGCCGATAAAAAGATGCCACTTCGATGGAGGTTCCAACAGGATAACGACCCTAAGCACACCTCTAAGGTGCGTAAGGCCTGGTTGCAAAGCAATAGGATTTTAATTCTTATTTTGCACACTCAATCCACAGATTTCAATTATATTTAGAATTTGTAAGGGATTGTTAAGCACACCTCTAAAGTGTGTAAGGCCTGGTTGCAAAGCAATTGGATTGAAATTCATATTTCGCATGCTCTAATTAATCTAGCCTGAACATTTTTTTTTATTAGTTTAACTTATTATTTATAGAACGTTGAACCGCAAAAGTTTTGTTTATTAAACAATAATGTATAAACATATACAAATAATACAGAACAATATTTAAAAACGTCGTTTTCATATAAAAAAAAATATGGAATAGAGGGTGCTTTAGTTATGGTCAATTCTGTACATGGTAACCTCCGGCCTAGGCACATTACTGTTAGCAGGACTAACAGAATTTAGTTGGTTTCGAAATGAATGTTCCGGCTTCCAATTAACATGTTATTGTGTACTGCACATGTATAAAGGCTGCTTTGTTAACTCTCAATCTTTTAAACGAAATAAACAAATTTACAGGTCCAGGAAAAAAGAGACTTTGATCTTGCCACTCAATATTAATTTGTTATTTGACAATATCTGACTACAGTCTCGGTACTCTTCTTTGATATATTTAATTTTTTTGTTTTCTTCATCACTCGAAGCGGAATTAGAATCAGAAATAAAAAACATTTTCCCACAAAAACACCAAATAAAATAAATAAACCGACTCAACCGCTAGAGATGCCAATTTATTTATTCGATTTATCGATAAACTATCGTCGTCGTTGTATTCATTCAAAATGCAATGTTTGAATTGAATTGATGTCGACGACGACAAGAAGTGTCGTTGACTCAAAAACGACGACGTCGACTCCCGCAATAGGGCTGAATTTTTCTCATTTTGTAACACCATCAGCTGTACAATTCTGACGTGATCTTTATTATTACGACCTCTGGAATAGACAAAGTAGACTAAAAATACCCAACATATTGTTATATTTTTGTTTCGTTTTTATAACACCCGAATATTTCGGTAATTCTAGAATTTACAAACTAACTTCTTCAGAAAACACTTATTGTTGCTACAATCGGGCCAGATTCCGTAATTTTTCATATTTCTGAAAACTATAATGTACTCCGGATCATTTTTTTTTTTAAAAAAAAAATTATTTTCGATCCTGCCAGGAGTCGAACCTGGAATCTTCTGATCCGTAGTCAGACGCGTTATCCATTGCGCCACAGGACCGCCTGAAAGCTCTTCGTCACAAATCTATTATTAACTTCAGCTGACTTCAGTCAAAAAGTATTTTATGTAAAACTAAAAACAAAAACCACAGACACACCGACCACACCAGATAAAGGCCTAAAAATATATACATGTATGTACATCTGTGTATTCATTTATCACATTGAAGAGATCAGTTCAGCACGTTAGTATTGCCAACCACTTAATGGTCAACAATCTAAATTTAATGATCTTAATCATTAAGTTCATCATCAGCAGCAACGACAGCCCCAAACAAATCATCATGAATATTTTATTAAGTGCCTGAAATATACATATGTACAGAAACACACACACACTCATGCACATAGTAGAAAGAATCGTATCTGAACATTTCTTTTATTGATTCAAATTGATTATAAAACAAAATGTAAAACTATTTAACATGCAAATGAAAAGAAACATTAACAACAAAAGACCCACAACATACAACTTAACAGGGAAATGCGTGCCAATAAACTGTGTTATTAGGCGAAGAAGGGGCTTGAGTGGAGAGCCTAATCATCAATAAATGTACATCGCTGTTCCTTTTTTGTTATCCCACCACCACACACACACACCGCACAACATGTGTACACATTTAATGGTTTCCAATAATGTTAGATTGCATAAGTTTGTTATTTTCTTTTTCTGTGGAAAAAGCTATTTTTTACAATTTCTGATTTTTATGGTTTATGTTTTGCGGGGTTTTCATGTTTTGGTCTTCACTCCGCTGTCCGTTAAATGATGGTGGGTATAAAAATGCTATTTTGTTGCGATGTGAACGATAAAAAGTTGTAAGGGGGATCGTAGCGTGTACTTGTTGGCGCTGAAAAAATATTTGAATTTTCATTACTTACATTTTTGCAAAAAAAATATGTTCCACAGGAGTGTTGGGTGTCAACCCGAATTTCCAATACCTTGACTCGCTCGATATTCGGTTTAATGGCAATTTCCAACAATTTCAGCACAAAGTCCACTACACCCTGAGTCGTATGGCGATTCATAAAAAAACCCACTGCGAAGCCAACTCATAGTAAACGTTACAACTTGTGTCATCATCGCATATTTTCCTTTAACTGCATTTATGTGTTTGCCGTTTCTTTTGTGACTGATTAACATAATGACTTATTGAAACATAAACTCCAATGAAAACAAAAACAACAACAAATGTAAACAAAAATCGAAATGAGAGAAGGGGAAAGAAGAAATCGAAATAATGCTGAAATCTCTGATGTAATCGAGTTTATCACTTTTTCTTTTTTGCTATACACACTCCACGCACATACAATAAATATTTTCTCAGTTCCAATGATTTGCCATAAAGAGCAAAAAAATACACAAGAAAAAGCACTAAAACTGTAATGTTGCGATGGGATTTTTATTGGGAGTTTTCAAAAAAAAAATATGGCAACATTGTGTATTCTGCCATTTAGGAGTTCTGTGTGTTTGTGGGGATTGAGGGAAAAAATCGAATCAACGGCGTTGCATTTGGTAAAGTAAAAATGTAAATTAGGCTGTTTGACTTATCAAACTCTGGATTGCGCTATCTAGAGATGATTATTGATTTTTTATGGTCGGAGTTGCATCATATTGATCTGGACAACGTTTACTTTCAACAAGACGGCGCTACGTGCCACAAACAAGCAACGAAACCATTGCTCTTTTACCGGAAAAAATATCCGGGCCGTGTTTTCTCTCGAAGATGTGATCACAATTGGCCACCGAGATCTTGTGATTTAACCAAATAAAAGTCCAAACAAGTATACAACAAGCCCGGCCAAATACACTTTTTTTTACTTGTCAAAAAGAAGAAGTTCTTGAAAATGTCATCAAAAATGACAATGTTTAAATTTCTGGAAATTAATAGGTTAATCGGGTTTCATACATTGCAAGCCAATGAACTTGCGAGATTTACGTTTTTAATGGAAAACTAACATTCTTAATGAAAAATCGACAAACGTAGTTTTGGTAAATTCTAGCAAAAAAATCGTCAAGTGACGAATGATCGTCACCACTGCCAGTGGCCGAAGATTAACTGCCGGTTCCGCTAGGGATGGGTTCCACGTGCGTTTCTCTATCCAATACATAAGAAGCAGCATTGAATAACTTTTCAAAAATAATTTTATTAATCTTTCAACGTTAAAAAAAATTTTACAATTAGCAGTTACAAAAAATTAAAAATTAGAAGTTAAACAAAATTAAAACTTGTTTTGTAGTAAAAGAGGTAAAAAAGGTTTTAATTAAGTGCAAAACACAATTATTTATTTAAAAAAATAATGGTATTATTGCTAAATTCAAAATTTTTAAAATCTATAAACGAATGTGCCTTTAATGGAGGGCCTTGAGGCACTCTTACGGGTTAGAGGGTTAGTGTACCTTAAATACACAAATAGCTCTTCTATCTAAAATGTTATTGCACATTTCTTAAAAACAATAAGCGCTATTGTCAAACTAGCATAAGTGTATGTCAATTTATAACTTGTCAATAATCAACTTCAAATTGTTCAGCAATAGCTATTTTTCTGGGAATAGCGACGAATTCATTCGAACTTTTTGTTAGTCTTAAGGGAAAACTTGGCTGTTCCCCATCCCATTAAGATGTCATTCACTTGATGGTCTTGCAGTTGGGTTGCCTTATTAATTTACATTTAATTTTCTTTCCTCTGGTGTCAATCAAAAATTTCCAAATATCTTTCTGACTATTTTTATCGTTGTCAATTATTTATAAACTAATTAAAAACAGTTGTTTCTAATTTAATGATCCCTGTGTAAGCTTTCATGTATATAATTAAACTTTAAAATTATGTTTTTACACTTCCTGTCCCACCACATGCCCTCTTCGGGAGCTGCAAACGCCAATGCAGAAGACAGCCACAGTCTCCACCAGCGACACACACACGGTGAAATGCCTTGTCGCCATTGCAAAGTGGTGGGTTCTGTCACATTTCAAATTGACATTGAATTTTTTTTTCTTCGTCGTCGTGATGTAGAGTTTTTCGGCATTTGTTGTTGTGAGTGTTTGTGTTTTGAATAAATTCTTCGTTTGTCTTCTTAATATTATAATTTATTGCATTTTAATGCCGAACATCATGTAATGTGGCCCAATCTCAAACAAAGGCAAACGACGACATCAACTTTAAAATCGACATTGGCATCACCACCACCACTTTGTTACAATGCGTGCATAAAAATCGTCATCAACACCATCAGCCCAAGCAAGTCACTCAGTCCGTAGTTGCGTCTTGGCAGAATCAGCAGCAGAAGTATCAGCTTTGCAGCAGCATCAACAAAATTTGGGAATTGTGTGTGGTGTCATTTTCTTCATAAATCTTTCGTTTAACTGCACGGAAGTGCTTCTTTGTTTGCCATCTCTTCTGTCTACTCCTCCATCTTCTTATCCCTCCACCACTCTTTCTCTATACATTACACGTAAAATATTAAGTTTTGTGTGTGTGTGTAGTTTTTGTTGTTGTTGTGAAAGTCTTTCTTTTTTTCCAACTTCTCGTAATCGCAGCCAGCATTTCATTCTTTAAAATTTATTTCAATTTAGTAGTGACAGAGGCGGGGGTTAAATGATAAGTATGGTACATATTCCAGGCGGGAAAACAATAAAACTGTGAGTAATAACGCTGCAAACAAAGTGCCGTTTAAAAGGTGTCCCAGAATTGATTTGAGGTCTGCAATTTAAAGAAATTAAACATTCTAAAAGTAATTTTATAGTATTGGCGCGTCCCTACGGAAGAACTTCCACCGATTTAGTGCCGATTCCAAACCTCTACCATTCAATTTCACCCTAGTCAATGTAACTCCCTCGTAATAAAATGTCTCTTCTACCTTCTCATGTTCTACGGCGGGGGCATATGTTGTCATTTCTGTTTTATTTTTTGTTGTTGTTCTTTTTTGGTGAAATGTATTTAATGTTTTTATGTATTTGGCTTTTGTCGTTTCTTTTATTTTTAGCAACCCACACTTTTTAGATGTCGCGTCTTCCTCGCAGTAGTTTTTCGGTTTTGTCCATTTATGTGGTGGGAGTCAAGAAAGCACGCTGTTTTCTTTTCGTATGCTGGGTAAACATTTCTTTTTCTACGTTTCATTGTAATATGCCATTTTTCAAAAGTACACGTTCCGAATTTTCTTCGGCCAGGGTGTGGTGACAGGGAAAAGACGACTTGACAAACATTTCTTTTGTATAAAGTGTTGTATATGTTTTTTTTGGTGATTCGGAATGATTTATCATTTCTTTCAGGTATTGTTCGCACTTTTGCTAACGATTTATGTTAATTGGTTTGAGAAAATTTGGGAAAATTGGGAGTGTTGGGATAGATATTCCTTTTCATTTCCTTGTGAAGTTTAACATTATTTTTAGTTAGTTTTCAAAACATGGAATGTTCTCGTTAAATCATAATCCCACATGATCTCTAAAATCTAAATGTTTAAAATACCATACATTATTTCTTATTCCATGCTTAATTTGTGAATGAATAGTAAAACGGTGTTGTGGCTCTTGCCCTTTTTCAAGCCTAATTACCTTTTAATGAATTCAATTTATTTATTTATGAGGCGTTCATAAAGTAAGGTACAGCGCCCGTGTGTGATTCTCGCTGTTATAGCTTTGACTAGGGCACACCATTACACCGGAACTATTACCAAAGTTCACAGCACCTGACAAATTCCACCGTTCAATTTGTGTTGTATTGTTCATCCCTCGGAGGATTTCGATTTATTATTGTCTTTTTTCGTTTATCAATTTTATTTCTCTTGCCACATAATTGTAATGTTTTTTAAAATAAATCTGGGCCAATAGGACAGATGCCTCCCAATGATGGCTTTCTGGTTTTCAGTTTTACTTTTAACATCCTATGTGCACCAGTTATCTATGGGCTTTATCTTGGCCGCTCATTAATGAGAAACTCCGGTGGCATTAAATATCAGTTGAAAAGGAATTCAAAGATCATTTAACAATTATTTATGTTACTTGTTGTGCTGTTCAGTTTTAATTGGCTCTATAAATAAGTGCCGGCCTATAGATATATTAAACTCTCGCTGGCCATAAAAAAGCCGCGTCTCATCATCGTCTTCCTCAGAAAAATAGTTTTTCTAATGAAAAGTAAGCACTTGGTGATCGAGTGAAAACTTGGCCATCATAGACAACATCTTGCCATCATCGTACGTGTACATACCCGTACGTCCGTCCGTTTGTCTATACATTTTCCGCTAATGAAGCGATTCTTAAGAAAAGAAAATAAAAGAAAACGAAAACAGTTATTTTCATCAATACTTGAGAAATACGTTGGTGGGAAATGTTCAATGATAATGAAAATTGACCGTATTTCTTATCAATAAATTTTATTTTCATTTCTTTCTTGAACGTCATTAGTGTGTCAATCATATTATCGATCATGTCATCATACATACAGTACATAGAAACACAAACAACTCATATTTTCAAGAATCAAATTAACACTAAACATATTTGATGCCGGTTCTTTTCATTTTTATTTCCCGCATATTCTGGTGGTATTTTTTTAAGTGCAGCGTAGGTTAAGTTTTTTTCGGTGTGTGTGTGTTTGTTTGGGGAAACCCATACCAACAATCACTTAATCCGTCTCGCAGTCTTCCTCTGATTCGCTGTCGAAGCATTTGACCCTACATTGACCTTTATTACTTGCGCTTTGTTTCTTCTTTTTTTCTATCTGTTATGCCGGTCATTTTTTTCATGTTTCAAATCTTGGGATTGAGATTTGTGTATGCATGCATGTCTCTACATATCAAAAGCTTTTTCCCAATGACATGATTGATTGGTTTCCATTGATGTATCGCTCCACGTGAGTTGATATTTATTTATGTTCACATATGGTGAGAAATCTGATTCAAAAACGGGGTGGGCTGAGATTTGGAGATTTTTCTCTTCTGGGAAATATGTTTTGTTTTGGAGAACTGCATGTGTAATGTGAATACGAAAATTGAAAATGCAATGGAATGGACAAAAGCAGGGCAAGATTTCCAATACAAAAGACGGGCAATTGCCTAGGGTCCGCAATGATACTGGGGCTGGAAAAAAATATTACTGAATGACTTTAGCAAAAATGGAAAATTAACTGAAGCAGTGCAAAAACTTTTGATGATAAAGACCCGATCAAGGGCGTGAGTTTAAATCACATTTGTCAGTAACAAAAATATACCTCATACTTTGAATTGGATACCGACTTGGAAAAGGAGCGAGACCAAGTAATATGGACCACCAGGAAGGAGTATACAAGAGCCCAATGGGGTAATCTATGGGGATACTTCACCGCCAACAGTATTCGAGAAGTCATTCTGAAAATATAGTGTTTTTTTTTTTTTAGAAATCATGGGGTAATGCCCGCAAAGTCTACTTTCAATTTAACTCTACGGCAAAAATTACTCACCTAACTTGCACTCGTACCAACTGTGAACACATCCATCTGTGGAAAAACAATTGATACCCCTGCCAACTAGACAGAACCAAAGTAACCGGTAAAGGCGATGAATAATGACAATATATGACAGCTGTTCGCATAATCGTGTTATCGATAACTTTCTAATGGAAGTGACAATAATTTCAGTAATCATCACTACTTTCTGCTATTGGAGAACATTTTATTTAAAATCAATTGTTATAAAGATTGTCGTGAGTTTTACGTGATTATCACCGTAAAGGACAGAAGCATGCCCCACTATTGTACGTTAAACTACGAAGGCGAGCATCACTTTAGACTGAAAAAAAAGGTCATCTCGGTAACAGTTTGAAAGCATGATGTTTAATGAGCTGTCTGCCTCCTTGGGTAGGGGTGGATGTCTACACCTCTTATGTTCTATGGGTCATGGTTGCACTGAACGGAAACACATCCCGCTATTTGGGACGCTACGAGGGATATGTTAGTCAAGCCGGAACAACATCCCGGGGCTCTTACCAGCAGTGGTATCAGATAGAAGTCTCCGGTCAGAAAAAACAGTAATAAGGTAACAATTTAAACCCATTTTTTTTTGCAAACAACATGGGACTGGTCACCCAACAAATGGACCGATATACTATCTTGGATTCAGTTCAAAATGTCATCATTATCACTGCGAAGAAAACTATAAGCTGGAGACATCAAATTGCAAATGACACATTAAATTGCTACAACTCTCAACCATGTTTAAATACTTTAAGAACATTTGATATATTGCCGGTGATGGGTTGACCTAATCAAACTTGATGTTTGCAGGAAATATTTTCTCGGATCGATAAATCAATCAGTGTCAGCCATCTTAGGTTAGGATAGCGTTGGTAATCTGACTCAGACTACCAAATATCATGTCATTAGTTCCTCCCGTTAAACCATCCTGATTGTCTGAAAAAACTCCTGAGTGGGCAATTATTTTTTAACCTTACTAAGAAAGATTTTTGTACAAGCATTTTGTAATTTGCTTAGTTTGGCCTACAGGCTTATAATTACAAGTTGGAAGAAATGAAATATCAATATCGGCCAGGTCCCCAAGGGACCCTTCTAGGTCCCTTAAGAAGTAAGAGTCCGGTGCTTATTCCCGCCTGTTTCATGGAAATGTTAACCAAGGCTACGCATGTGGTGGACCCAACTAAAATGCAGAGTTATTTCAAATCTCAATGTTGCCCGAACTGCAATGCAGAGACAAATATAGACAAATATTATGTAGAAAATGTCAATGACATTTTGTGTTTCTCATTTTCTAATTTTGATCAATTAATATTTCAAACTTATCCAACATTCGTGCGTTCATTGATCTCCATTTAAACGGCCATTAGCAAAATCATAAAGTACGTATCGATCGGGTATTTCCATTGCTGCAACAAACAAGTGTATAAAACTGCAGAATTGCCACAATTGACGACGAGGAGTTTCACCTCCCTCCAAACAAAGAAACAAGGAGGAAGCTCTGTAAACAAAAACCCCAGTCAACAAATGCATTTACACAAAAATAGTTTTTCTGTCTGTCTCCCTCTTACTGAATGTTCCAAGAAAATGCATATCATCAAAATAAACATAAAAATATAAAAAAAAAAAATAGAAATGAAAAGTGATTTCTTTCTTAACACTGTCGGAAATTGCAGTTTACACCACGAGGAGTTGAGTATGTCGGAGGAAGATGCTGCTGCCAGCCAGCCAGCCAGACAACAGCATCGCATCGCCAGCAACGCCAAATACGCGCGCTAACGATTTCGAGACTTGAGTGTTTTTTGCTGTGACCGGCAATGTTGGTGATGATGGCGATGCCGACGACGTCAGACGTTGATGGTGGTGCTGGCTGCCTGCCGCCGTCCGTGTGTTTACTGGCCCAGCATGTTTTAATGGTGCCTCATGTTCGCTTGCCGGGGCATAGGAACGACGAAGACGAGTGAGACCCCACTGACAATTTTAAAAACTCTCTCGTACGGTCCAAAGTGATAAAGTGTGCAGCGAAAGGATACGAGGATAGTGCAATAAGTTATTGGCAATTCAAATGCTGATTATACAAGATATTGAATTATTGACGTTTTCTTTTTAAGATTAGCAGTTTTGAATGCAAGGTAATGTGTGCAAGTTTTACACAACAGACCCAGGTTCATATCTATCGAAATTCCCGCAATTTCAGGAAAGAGGGATTCAACAATATAATCATTTAAATCTGCTCTAGGTAAACAATAGACATTCAGAGTCGTCAATAGATCCCATTCAGCTAGTCTACAAATCTATATCCAGCACATGTCACTGATTTCAGGGCTGTTCTTTGACAGCATGATGTCGCAAATACGTATAATCCACATATCTGGGTGGTGTTTTATTATGTACGGCAAATAAATTAACTGATTGTTCGTCTTTTTATACCCAACTTATCGCATGCCCTTCATACATTTCATTTCATACGAACTTGAATTTATACAAGTAAAATAAGAGGTTATTGTGTGAAGATACATTTTGGTCGTAAATTAACTGAAAATCACGACTTCATGAGAAGGTCGGAGTGTTGTATTCCCAAGAGAGGCCCCCTGGAGTACTAGCAGATAGATGCCAATATTCGCTGGGTTTTCAAGTTTTGAAGTCAGTTTATCAATACTTATGCAATCCAACCTATCGTGAATAATATTCTCCCGTAATTCAACTAAATTTATTTAAATCGAGATTTTGGTGAATTTTAAGCACATATTTATATATATTGTGTTAGTTTTTGTTTGCTCCCAAATGTATTCAATTAAAAAAATCGCTGGCTGTTCTTTATAGAACAGGCTAGAAACCCCAATCGTTTAAGAACATTTAATATATTGCCGATGATGGGTTAACCTAATCGAGCTTGATGTGAGAAGGAAATATTTTCTTGGATCAATAAATCAATCAATGCCTGCCATGTTAGGTTAGGATAGCATTGGCAGTCTGACTCAGACTAAGTCCATTGTGATATAACGGATGCTAGCAAATATTGTATCCCTAGTTCCTCCCGTTAAACCATCCTGATCATCTGAAAAATCGTCTGAGTTTGCAAATATCAATATCTGCCAGATTTCCTAGGGCACTTTAGAAATAAGAGCCGGATCGCCGTTGCTTTTTAAAGATTATTTCATGCAAATCTTAAATAAGACTACGCTTGAGGTTTCCCCTACTGCAATTTTGGGACTGTTATTTCAAAATTTCAGCCGGTATGCACCAGCTGTATTGTGTATGGCTTTAGACCGAGTTCCGGCAACAAAATCTTCCAGATTATCATTTAGCATGACAAATATCGCTGTTGACCCTGGGGTCTAGTTCCATTGATCGCCTTGGAACAAGTACTGTCCAATGATGAGGCCGTCCCATTAATCGAACCAAAAAGTGCATTTTTAGGGTTGCGGCTATGGCGGATCTTTCTATTAAATTTGGCAATTCCGTTTACTGAAAGGACATTTCTTCCAGCTTCTATAAAAAACATTAACCGTGAAGTCGACGTTGTGGTAGATTACCCGTCTTCAGCTCCTGCACTAGCTAAATTCCGATTATTTTCTATCATTTACAAAACGTAAGGCTATGAAAACGAACAGTCGCTTTTTATGCGAAATTGAGGGACAGGCTTACGTTCACATAGGCTTTCGTCTGGGCTGCAATTAAAAGTAAAAAATCCGGCCATTTGTGTATGTGTGGAACATTACACTATTTGATTACCCCCCTTGGTTTGCTGGTTGTTTCCATCTGGAAATGGGGTATATTGAAATTCGACTACCGAGTAGTCAGTCATAAAAGCTGACGTCATCTATTGCCTTTACACTTTCCCTGGAATAATGAATTCAAAGTTATTTCTTAATAAACCAGAAATTACAAATAAACATCTACACTTTTTAATCTTTTTTTATTTTCTTTCTTAAAAACAAATTATCGAAACCACACCATCAGAAAATCAAATTTATCCCCTCAGCAGCAATTGGAGAAAAAAAAGTGATTGAACATTGTTTTTAATTGGAAAAGAAAACAAAATTTACAATGCTCGGAGATTCCCACATTTATTATTCAACAGCCAATTAAAGTTTAGAAATTGGAAATTGACCCCACTCATTTGAGCTACTATTCGTATTGGTTTTCAATGACTCACACACTCTCGGGGAAACGGCTATTTGAAAAGACATCATTGCGTTGAGTTTTTTTCTTCTTCTTTATGATGGGATCGCATCATCAGATAACAACCATTTAAGTATAAGAACTGTGCCGTGTCTATGATCGCTTACAATAGCTTAAGTATCCAACGAACAAGCGTTGATGAGTATCGGTCGTCGTCGACGTCAAGACAGCGCTCCAACCAAACGAACTGTAAATCTTCACTGTATCAAAGCTTACATAATACGATCTTCGAAACGTACTAGTGTAACATGAGATCTTTTTTACACTCTACTCGAGTACCAAACAGCCAACCAACCATCCAAGCATTTCAATTGTACGGGAGGAACATTCGTTTCATACGTTCATACGATATTTTTTTCGGTTGTTTCATGCTCCAGATAGAATTTTGAAAGAAATCTACAAAGCATGACTAAGAATTTCTTAGTTACCCTGAGCAAGAGCTCATTTTTTGTGTATACGCCGCAATATGAGTTCTAAGTGAAATAATAATCATTGGCTTTAATAGGCCATTGAGTTGCTGGAAAATGAGTTCATGCCACAATGCAAAGTTTTCCCAAAAAATTAAATAAAAAAAACAGACAACAGTTTTTCAATAATTAAACAAAAGATTTGTTTTGGCTGATGAAATAACAAAAAAAAAACAAGTGGCAGAATAAAATGCCGCAAAGTTAAGTCCGTGCACTTTTTCATTTTCACCGAATAAAAGAAAACGTAAACATTTCAGTACAAAATCTACCCACTCCAATTTTCTTCTTCTTTTTCTTCTACGCATGGAATTGACAAGATTCGATAATTGCCCTAAAGTGCCTTAGATTTCCATTGGAAATTCTCGCCACTATGCCAACGGACTGAAATTGTGGCCAAGAGTATCAGCTAACAACGCAGGAAGGATGAAATATTGAATTCCTCGATAGAGAGTGATACAGAGCGCCCACCGCATATTTTGTGCAAATCAAAAAATACTGGGGAAAAACAATTTAAATTTGATGTTCATTGATGATAAAATGTGACGAAGCTGTCATATTTTTACTTTTACCTTAATTTTTTATATTTTTCCCTAGTACAGCTTTTAAAAAAGTTGGCCCTTACTGCCTGTTTCCATAAAACGAATTTGTTCGCTCGTTAGAAATTGTGAAAATTCAAAGCGCAATAAAATGGATTTTTATCACTACTAACTGCTTATTCTTTTGGGTTCTTTGTGTTCCATAAGTCGATATCTAACATATATCTGAAAAACAGAATTGAATAATGTCTGAAACCCATTGTATAACGCTTCCAATATTGACGATTTGTAACGAACGAACAAATTCGTTTTATGGAAACAGGCAGTTAAACGATAAATGTGTCTCACACCTCTCTGAAACCCTTTTATAGACTGCATTTTTGTAATATTATTTCACATTTTGGCTCAAACCTCTGAGCCACATTTTCTCTTGTTAATGGCCCAACCCATGTGTTTTGGTTTACTTGGCTCTTAGAGTCACTGGCCCAGATTACTGCGCTATATGTGGCAGTGTTTCAAACGTTTCACAGAATTTCAATTTTCTATTAGCCGGCCTGTCCGTTCCTCCGCCCGTTCCACCATTTGTATTATTAATATAATTTCCGAGTTTAACACAGTGTGTTTTTTTACACAACGCTTAATTAGCACTCTATATAATTATTACGCTTTAGCAAACACAGAAGAAAAAAAATTAAAACTACCAGAGAACATCCTCCGATAGAATACAAACAATTTTCACGTATGATTTCGCAGTTTTTAGTTAACATCTCGGCGCATGCGCACACGTTTATTGGAGAGAATTTTGTCGGAGCCATTGACGTTTTACAACGTGGTGGTGGTCGGTGCTGTTGGCTGGCAGTGTCTGCTTATGGCTAAGTGGGTCATACTGTCGCTGCTTTTCTTTGTACGATACGACTTTGTTCACTGTCTTCGACTACAAGAAAAAGTTGTATTTGAAGTCAAAGTAAACCAAAAAAAAAAATAGAAAAAATCAAGCTTACAAACATTTAAAGTCTAGTTTTACCTACATACGGCGACGGGCTCTAATATGAACGGCAAACAGTCGAATGGACGGACAGAAATCTAAGAATTTCAATGGTCAAATGAGTCAAGTTTAAGACATTATTTTCTTGTTCTTTCTTTTTGTTGTTGTTATTGTTGGCTCTATTCATACCAAACCCCCTCTCTCCCTCCGCACATTTTCCAAATAATGGCGGATATTTACAAATGTCTTGAATGGATGGATGAAAAGACACAACGGGGCTGGTGGCAGATAGTTTTTTTTTTTTTTTTTAGAAATGTGGAGAAATGGGTCATTAGCGTGCTTTAGTGGGTCTAATGGAATAGCCACATTGAAAGGGTTAAATCTCAGTGTATGTACGTGTGTATGTGCTTTGGCAAAGATTAATGAAGTCATGACCAAAACACTACCGGCAATTTAGGTTAGGCTTACAACATCGTCTTCGAGGAGTGTTTTTTTTACACGTGGGTGAGTTTGACGTACAGAAGCCGACATTTTTGAAATAAAATGAAAAATGTTTGCAATAATAGAAAGAATGGAAAACATGTTCACCGGAGGATGCCGGAGAAAGTGGAATGGATTGGAACGTCGGCTTGCATTGGGAATGGTAAACGCTTCAATTAATTTTGTTTAGCCTAAAGAGAATGTCTGTTGAAGCCGATCGACTTGACACCAAAATTTATTGTGATACCACGAAAAGTAGGAAACAGTAAACCCATCTCCTCCACACTGACAGACAGCTATGTTTCTTAAGCCGGCTAATGCTTTTCTAGAGACGCTGTACATGCCTTAGAGATAACACTCACACCTGGTCGAACGGCATCGGGTGTCAGGCCCAAATAATCCATAAAAAAGGGAATGCATTTATTCCTGAGATATAGAAAGTGCTGACGCTTTCTCTGTTATAATATATTACGTACGGTTCCCCATTCGACATATTCTGTGTACTTAGGCTAAAGGTAGCTTACTTACTAGTTTCCCTTAACATTCCATGAAGGATCGGTGAACTTCTCTTGAATCAGTGAACGAATCAAGGACCTACTGTTTTAAATCGGCTAATGCTTTCCTAGAGAAGTTTGTAAAGTCGCCAGCGTTTACGAGGTGGAAGCAACCGGTTTTGGTACCTGGGTTTTGCTGAGTGGTAATCGCACAAACTGCCTACCACACCACTGCCGTCCAAAGGCCAAAGATTCGAGTTAATTTATGAAAAACACGGACTGATGGGGAAACATAGTGGAAATAAATGATTAGTTATGGTGTTTAGGAGCACCCACACATCCTGGTTTGGATCAGCCTCTCCTGAGTATCCGTATAACCTTTTGATCAGCCATATTTTGTATTTCCTTGATCATTATTATTTTCATTACCTTCATCTTATTAGCATTCTTCTGATTTTCATTCTTATCTCTATCATCATTCTAATTCGAATTTCCCCTTCCATTCTTATCATCATTCTCATTATCTTTGGCAATGTTATTCTCATTATCTGTCTCATTCTCATGCTCATTCTCATACTCATGCTCAGTGATTCTTCCCAGACATTCTCCGCTTCATTTTTATTATCTTTTTCATTCTCATTTTCCTTTCCATTCTTTCATTCTCATTCAGATTTTTATTCCAAATCTATCACTCACTCTCATCCCTAGTCTCCGTCTCATTCATTATTTTAATTCTGATTGTCATTCTCACACTAATTTTCATTCTCACTATCATTTTCATTTTTATTCTCATGGTCATTTTCATTCTCATGTTCATTTTCATTCTCATGTTCATTTTCATTCTCATGTTCATTTTCATTCTCATGTTCATTTTCATTCTCATGTTTATTTTCATTCTCATGTTTATTTTCATATCCATGTTCATTTTCATTCTCATTCACATCTTCGCACAATCTTCAGAATGCTGTTACCAATCTGTTTTGTAGTTATCGCCCTAATTGAACAGTGACCCATACATGTGAGAGTTTAGACCATACTACCCACGATATATTGCAACCTTTCAAGTTTCTCTCTATCTCAAACTTAGTCTCGATTCACAATAGGCAATTAAGTAGGTAAGGGGAATGGTAAGGGAAAACATTTACTCGTACTGGCAATTCCGTTTCTGTTTTTGGTATTGTGAAGTTGGCTGCAGATTATTCTGACATTTTGAAAGTCATTTGCATTTGAAAAGGCAACAATAAACACTGTACCACTCGAATGCACACGAGTTTGCTAAAGGTCGTAAGACTTCTGTAAAATTTTCAGAGATTCTATTTACGACATTTTATGTTATGACAAATTTGAGACAAATGCTTGAATCGATAGTTTGATCGATTGGGAAATCGATAAACTCACTTGAGATTAACCACAGAATATCGAGGATTGTATACAAACAAAACGATAAATTAAATCTCAGACTGCAGTGGAATCTTAGCGACAAACATAATTTTGACAATCTCTCCTGTTTACTTTTATTTTTGACAATTCCTGCTATTTTGTAAAACGCTTCGCCAGCGAGATGTCAACTCAGAAGACCTCCGAAACCAGGAAAGAAAAATAAAATATTCACAACAAAAACCACCGTATATGATAAACATTCCTCTAGTGCTTGACTAGTTTTTCTGTGGAAACAGTTTCAAAGAGTGCCATACATTTTCTGTGGAAACATTGGAAATATGTGACTCACTAAAGTCTGGAGTTTTAGTCTACAAATCATCAACCAGCTGTACATTTGATAACATGTGGCTTAAAGAATTTATGAAAATTAGTTTTCCTTAATTTTTCAATTACTATTCCTCCCTTTTTCTGTTATTCGCGAATCTTCGTCATATAAGGCCATGATCACTTTGCTATGTTACAACTCATGGCACAATTAAAAAGGTAAAGTCATTTGCCCAACAACAAAATATCAGATGCAACCCTGCATTTGTTTTGCCATTTTGATTGTCAAACTCAGGTGACATATGCCGTCAAATTCATTTGTCATTTGTAGTGTGTGATAAACGTATCTGTTTTTTTTTTAATGTAAACCACTTATTTTCTTACAGACTTCTGTATTTCCAATACAGAAGTCTGGGATTTGCGCACATTCCACTTATTACAAACAGTGCCAGTTCTCGATCAATGTCTCATCAAATTCTCGCCCATGCAAGTACTCTATGGCATACGATTGGAAGTGGATCGTTCGGATTTCGAAGACACGGCAAGTTTTGATACCAGTTTTAAGGTATTAGATTCGTGTGAGGCATGCACCACGACGGCCCTATCAAATACAACCACAGCCGCAACTCCGTAGTCGTAATCATCATCACCATTTTGCACATTCTCAACAAACCGCTTCTTTTTATCTCTTTTTTTCTTTATTTAAAAAACGCTACACAAGTTTTTAAAACAATATTTTTAAGTTTTTAGTTTAAATATATTTCACAATGTATTTCGTTTTGAAATTCCCAGAATTGCCAATAAGAATGTAAACAAACATTTGAGTTGTCAACAAAGAGTTTGACAATCAAAATACTGTCATAACATAGCAAAATGAAAAAATTGTAATCAGCTGTTCGCATGATTATACCTTTATTATTGTGCCATGGTTACAACTTAATAAATAATGCGATGTTTTCTTTTTTATATCGCGGTTGAAGAGTAGCAGTGGTGGTGCTGATTGTGGTGGTGGCCTGGTCACACTTGGTCGTCGGGCTGCTATTCAACATAGACTGCGTTGCGCTGTTGCATTTCCATTGCGTTGAATAGAAATGCATTCGCTTCACATTTGTAGGCCTTATTTTGCATATGAATGCAACAAATGACTTTCAAAAGAAAAACGGCAATTTTCTCCGATTCAGGGGTGCGTTGCAATGTCATTTTGAATGATAGCTTGGATTTTTTACTGGCAATTATAAGGTGTTTTGTTTTCTTGAGTTTCCAAATGCTTTGGAGTCTTTTAATACGCCATGCGTAGTATTGATGAGTGTGAACGATTTCGGGTGTTCTGAGGAACATTTCTTGTTTTAAGTGTATTGAGTTTCCATTCATTTTGGGTTATTTTGTAAAACGCCATGCAGAATGTGGGCAATTCAGTAATTGTTTTAAGTAAATTGTGTTTCCAAATCAATGTCGTTTTTAAAACACCGCATAGTATGAAAAACTCCGTTTTAATGTCTGACAGATTATTTGATTGAGTTGCCTAGCGTTTTAAAAAATTAATTTGTTTTGAAATCAGTACTAGGAAACAGTAAACTCTAAATCACTTTCCCTTCAAAGTGAATGGCGCAAAATTCCCCTGATTTTGCGGTTGTCTTTGTTCGTTTTGTAATTTTTCGAAATACTTTTGCAAAACAAAAAACCAAACGGAAAAAATAGATGACATTTAAACACTACAATAGAAATGCGAAATCGAAGTATTTTACAAATCCGGTGGACACAACATACGAGGATCGTATGCTAAATGCAGAAGTTTGTTGTTGCAATGGGTTAATTGAAATAAAATATTTTAATGGATTAATTCTTCCAATTTTTCATACGTTTCACTCTACTTATTTGAAGAATCAATTATGTACTCTCAAAATATTGCATTTCACTCATATCAACTCTGTTTAATTACAAAGTTTTAATCATTATAAAAAATTGATGCATTTCGGTTTGATACAACTTTACGATATTACGTAGTGACTAATTACACATTAACACAAGCCGAAATTGTAACGCCTCCGAATGTGAATTTTGTGCCGGCTCCGTTCTCTGCATGTAAACAAACGAACTTCGCTTAAATCAAACATATTTATTTATTATTGAAAACTTTGTATAAATGAAAGAAATGCACTGCATTTTCCGGAATATACTGTACATGACTTTTGCTACAACCCTCGTTTGCGTACCTAGACAACAACAAAAGTCATGCCGAACTGAAGACGCTTACAAATTTAAGACTGCCTGAAAAAGAGCCTCTAGTAATGAAAATCTAAAGAAGCACTATTTTGCTGCACTGATTATGGGTAGGGGGAAGGAGGGAAGAAGACACTATTCAAATGAAATACAAGAAGACAAGGAGTCAGTCAACCGGCCATCCAACACAACATTGAGCGAGAACCCAACCAAGCCATCAGTTAGTTAGTTAAACATTCACTGGAGGCAATGGAGGTCTAGTCTGCTGGTGTTGGCAGTGGTGGCCATGGTATACCGCCGAGTGCGTTGTATCGTATCGTTTTTGGAGTGCAGAGGATATAATCGAATGGCTGAGCGGTATGTGGAGTATGAGGAGGGTCTGTGTTGCAGCACCACCACCAGCAATGTGGCATGAATGCTAAATAAATGGATGACACAATGAGGCTATTTTTAAAAAGCTGTCAAATAATAGTTGATGGTTCTGCAAAAAGGCAAGCAAAGGCAGCAAACGGAAAAAATGGAAACAGCAGCCACAAAGGAAGGAGGAGGCATGAATGCGTGATGCATGATTTAGTCAACTCAAGTCGAATCGAGCTGAGCTGAGTCTAGTCTAGAGTGTGTACGCGTGTTTGGGCTTTGTTTACATATAGACAGATAGACGAACGAATGAGCGTGCAGACAGACAGCCAGGGAGACCTTTCTTTTCCAACATGATATGAACAGCAGCAGTAGTAGTAACCCAAAGGCTGCAACGGCAGCGGCGGCAGCAGCACTTTTAGTATTTTAAATTTATTCCATGCAACACTCTACTGCATGTCACCAGAACAACCACGACAAACGACGGCCAACGACACATGATGATGTCGAGAAGGAGAAAGACGCACAGACACACAGACATAACAGCGAAATAAAAATATATTCTCGAGGCCTTAGACTTTAGGCTGACGGTCTGGCTGTCATTTGGTCTGTCTCAACAGAAACTGGCCGTACTGCCTGTCTGCTTATCTATTTTACGGAAAATGTTTTCCAACCATTACACTAACACTCACTGGTTGGCGGACAGACTCCCTGCCTGCCTGCATGATGTGATGCGTTCAGGGTAAACGATTAAATGTGTAGTAAATTATAATGCAATTTTATACGAAAACAAAAAAAAAATAATAAGAAACGTAACAGAAAATGTTATTAGGTTTATTACATTGTTTTATGAAATTGCAATTTTTTAATGGAAATAATGGTAAACGTGGTGGCAGAAGAGACTGGAAGCTTGCCTATTAATTTTTTGAAAATGGTGTCGTTAACAGAATGTATACCCAGCATTGAAACTGGCAAGGGCTTTCATTAAAGGCAATAATTTGTATTGAAGGATTTTTCAAAAGAACTCCAACGGGAACTTCTTAAAAAGCGAGCAAACAATCTGCCTATTCTCTTTGTGCCGACCACTGGTTAAAACATGCGTTTTTTTTTTCAAATGACTACAATTTATTTCTTTATTGTGGGATTTGTCAAAAGGAACTCCAGCGGAAACTTCTTACAATGCCAAATATTATTAAATTCATTCTTAGGTCTCTTGCACATTTTAAATGTGTGTTTTTAATGAATCTTGAAAAAAAAATCTACATCTATCTCTTATCTTTCACGTGGCCCCAAAGGAAGAAGTCGCAAGGTGTTAAATCACAAGATCTCGGTAGCCAATTGTGATCACATCTTCGAGAGATAACACGGTCCGGAAACTTTTTAGTTTTGCGAACTGTGACTGCAAGATTTTCACAATTTTTGTAGTGAATTTTAATAATTTCAATTCGTTGTTGAAGCGTGTATCGTTCCATTTTTAGTAACGGCGTAGTTTCTACTTGTCAAATGTCAAAGAGTAAAAGCTTCAAAAGTGACAGGTACCGAAATACCGGGTGATTCAAAATACCACCTCTTGTTGGCGAACCCTGTAGAATACCATATTTGAGGACTGTTCTCTCCGAGCAAAACATTAGCAGAGTAATTTTTTTTTATTACTCTAAAATTCCTATATTAAGTGCCTTTTGTGTATCCTTCCATTTTTAGTAACGGCGTAGTTTCTACTTGTCAAATGTCAAAGCTTCAAAAGTGACAGGTACCGAAATACCGGGTGATTCACAATACCACCTCTTGTTGGCGAACCCTGTAGAATACCATATTTGAGGACTGTTCTCTCCGAGCAAAACATTAGCAGAGTATTTTTTTTTATTACTCTAAAATTCCTATATTAAATGCCTTTTAGGCTTTATGATTTCGCTGCATTTAATATAAATGAAATTATCTACTTAATGTGTATAACTTTTCGGGAAAAAATCTTGTTAATTTTTGTCCATTAAATATTTTGGAATGAAAGAGACCCCATTACAAGTTTATGACTTAAAACAAAAACTGTGTATGTCCTCGAACAGTCTTTAGAGAGTGGTCTGGGTGGTTCTTGTGCACATCCGCAGAGATAGACAATTATAAATGAATTATATAAGGCACAATTTCCCCTACACCACCCCGACCCACACACTTTTTTTCTTTCAACATAATTACTGTTTTAACATAGTTTCTAGAGTGTATGTCGAGTGTTTTCTATTATTTCGCTCCTCTGTCTCACTCTGTGTTGCCTTTTCTCTCTCTCTCTTTTGACACAATTGATTGCTTTTCATCATCAGTGTGTATGTGACATTATAAGGGCATTTTCCATGTCATAAAAAAATATGCAAAATTCACTTGAGTTCTCTTAGGTGTCCTTCTGTGTTTCTCTGCGCTTCTCTCCTGACTTCCTTTTTCGTTTCCTTTCGTGACGTAGGTTTTGTGCTAAGTTTTCGCCATCATCGACAGAGAAGGAAGTATGTATGAAAAACGGGAAAATGTTGGTCAACGTGGTGATGTTGTGACTTAAGTGTTGGTATCGTAACGTAACGTATGTGTAGTTGCGTTACGAGTGCTCTAAATGTGTGAGTGTGACTGAGTGAATGTGATAGACGGATTCCTCACATGTAGCTAAGACGTTGTCAGTTTGTTTTGTTCGTTGCTGTTCTGTCGTCATTTGTGCAACCATAAAAAATTGTCTCTTTGGATACAACAAAATGTCATTGTTGTTGTTGTTGCACATTAGATTTGTTGTTGCTGTATTTGTGTCCGTGTTTTTTGTTGTTGTTTATATGTGCTGTTGTTTATTGTTGTCACCGGCGTTTTTTAGTCTTCCTGGTGGGAAGTCGAGGGTTGGGTGCATTCTGTTATGCTCTCTGCTCGGTAATCCCAAGAAGCAAAACCACCCCAACATGCATTGCACAGTGGTACATTATCGCAGATTGCGGCGAAATACAGAAAAACTGATGCAATTGGTGGACTAGTGAGAATGGCTCTGAAATTATGATAAAATATGTGTGTTTCAAAGAGGAATCGGCACAAAGAGAGCGGACAGAAGATGTGGAGTGTATTTTTGTGTGTTTCACTAAATGAAAGACGTGCTGGCTTTCTTGTGACAAATTCTTCTATAAAATCGCTTTGTAAAAAACAGTGGTCGACACAAAGAGAGCGGTCAGATGATATAGAATGTATTTGTGTTTTCACTAAATAAAAGACCTGCTGGCTTTCAAATTCTTCCATAAAACTGGCAAACGAATTAGAAGAAACTTTTTAATTCTCTGGTCGGCACAAAGAGAGCAGACAGAAGAGTGCATGCTTGTGCATTGTGCACAGCGCTACCACTTTACTACAATTGTAGTAGATCTACTACTTTTTCTTCATCCTTAAATTTATGTACGTACATTTTGATTTTGCTACATTTTGTGTACATTCGTGAAATAACAAAAAAAAATCCCGTTATGAATTAGGGCTAGGTAAATTTTTGACAACAGGCTGGAAATATTTGGCAACCACAAAACAAACACCAGCGCCGAAGAAGATTGCATAGCACAGACCGAATTGCTGCCGTTGTCGATATATTTTGTGCGGCGGGTTGCCGCCGGTATTTTTCAGTTTATGAATTTCATAAAAGTGTCCCAATCGATTTAAATAAAATAAATTATTTTTTATTTAAAAAATCAACTAATTGAATCTGATTTGATTTTTTTTAAACATAATGTATCCTTCCAAGGCACAGTTTTCCACAATACACTATTTCCCAGTGTTTGAAAATCTGCTACATTTTAACAAAAAAATGTAGCAGATTTGCTACATTTTCTTCGCCTCAAAGTGGTAGCACTGATTGTGCATAATTTTTCTTTTGACATTCAATTAATTAATTAGAATTTGTTTTACGAACGAAAATAACAGTTGATTGAATCCATAAATGATGTACACCAGTGGTCGACCTAAAGAGGGCAGCCACAGAATTTATTCTGTTGGTGTGTTTGCTATGTACGAAATTGCTTGGATGTACATCTGGCAAACCTTATAGACAAATTATGAAAATTAAATGAGAGTTGTTTATAACTAGAGGTCGGCACAAAGAGAGACGACAGCGCTATGTTTACACTGTACGAAGTTCCTGTTGCCGTTTTTTCAATGCTGTAGTAAAATTTACAAAAAATCAATTTGTTGGAAAAATCGTGTAATTTCAAACAGTGAGAAGAACCAGTCAATAGAATGAATTTGTATGATTTTCTTCTTGGCATTATTTGCATAAAGGGATTTTTTTTTAATGATAAAGATTCAGTTAACAATCCTGCAGACTACCAGCGAGCTTTTAATATTAATTATGTTCCGTTTCGCAAGCCTTCTTTCACAATGGCCCACTGTGTACTGTCATTTCACAGGGAATATTAACCCGTCGTCATTGTGTAAGTAGCGACAACGCCTGGCCAAACTTTACGCCATTGATAATGCACGTGTGCCCGGCATTTACATGCTTTGCATGATGACGTCCGCCGTTTCTATTGTAGTTATTGTTGCTGTCACATAAGGTATTTTCTTGTAGTTTTCTCGTGCGGAAGACAACATCGTTAAGGGACGACAGTGTGAGAGAGAGATAGGTAGAATGCGAGAGAGGGTTGTGTGTCACAAGGGTTTTCGCCACTGATCCAGACTTTGCTCACCATGGTGATGGTGGTGGTGCTGTTTGGGGAGGGGAGATAGTTGTAGTTATGACTTGGTTGGGTTGTTTAACCTTTTTTTCAATTCTTGGCTGTAGAGTATTTTTTATTAAGATTTTTCATAGGGAATTGTTTTTTTCTGTACAGATAGACTAGTGACAGGAAAGGATGTTTTTTAAGAAAAATAAAATAAAAACAGTAAGCAGAAACTAGAAATCTGACATTCTTTGAGTATTATATTAATTGCCTTATTAAACCACCACGATTAATTACCTGATATGGGTAATTATAAGAATATAGTTTAAAAAGAACCACTGTTTTTTAAAATATATTATATTTTAATTTACAATTTGTTTCTCTAAAATACTTTCTTAAATTCCAAAAAAAAAAAATTATTTTTAAAGAATTTTGTTTGATAAATTGGATACCCACTTCATTCTGGAGAAAAATGCTATTGTCAATCCAACGAAATGGGTAATCAGCCGTGTTTTTTTTCTGCCGTGGATTCAGAAATAAGCGAGAAAGGCAAATGACTGGAGTTTATTAAGCCGTGTTTACTGTAATAAAATTTAAATAAAGTTCTTTGATTACAAAATAAGAAATAATATCTTCTTTATTTTATTTTCAGGTATGTTTTATGAAACAAATTTCAATTTAATGAAATAAATTTTAAACGAATTCAAAGTCGGTAAGTCAATTTGCCAGTGGTAGATGAAATTAGTTTAAAAAGAAAATTAACCCATAAACCAACCAAATTTCCAGACAAAAACCTCAAATTCGTTTGTTTTAAAGTTGTGCAATTTTACACAGATGTGAATTGTGTCTAATATCAAAGAAATATTTAAAAAAATGAGCTGAGTAAGAGCTGTCATGTTTATCTGACAGCTGTCATGTTTATCTGACAGCTGTCATTATATCTGACAGCTATCATTTTATCTGACAGCTGTCATGTTTATCTGACAGCTGTCATGTTTATCTGACAGCTGTCATGTTTATCTGACAGCTGTCATATTTTATTGACTGCTGCCATTTTTATCTGACAGCTGCCTATTTTATTAACAGATGTCATTTTATCTAACAGCTGTCATGTTTATCTAACAGCAATCATTTTTATCTGACAGCTGTCATTTTATCTGACAGCTGTCATGTTTATCTGACAGCTGTCATGTTTATCTGACAGCTGTCATGTTTATCTGAAAGCTGTCTATTTTATCTGACAGCTGTCTATATTATTAACAGATGTCATTTTATCTGACAGCTGTCATGTTTATCTGACAGCTGTCATTTTTTATTGACAGCTGTCATTTTTTATTGACAGCTGTCATTTATATCTGACAACTGTCATTTATATCTGATTATATCTGATTTTCTATTGACAGCTGTCATCTTATCTACCAGCAGTCGTTTTATCTGTCATTATATATGAGAGCTGTCATTTTATGTAACAACTGTTTTCTTAATTTGTCAATTAAACACTCTATTGTTTCAAATACAAAAGTAATTGACTATTTTTGATATTAAAATCCCTGTCATTCCTACGCCCCACTCTCCACTATACAAATCTGCACTACAACTGAATGAGCATCACATTTATTTATAAACTGAATATTACTGTCATTAGTCACTCACCATAAAGTTATTACAAAAATAATTATAGATCATCCGTTTATTTCAATTAAAAAAAGAGAAAAAACTCGTCGTGTTGTGTCTCTTCACAAGCGATAATTGCGAATGAAAGTTCATCGGCCATAGACTCGTAACCAACTAACCAGACCGCCGACAGTCATTCACTCTGTCAATCAGTCACTCAGTCAGTACGGTTTATGTAAACTGATCTTTGATAATCGTTCGTTTAAAGTTATTTAACATTTGTGCTTTCTGGCATTCACTCTTAACAGACTGTAAATGAGTTAATCTTAATTCGGCCACTATTACATCTGAAACCAAAAAAAAAAACGTTTGGGTTTTTTATTGTTGTTAATCTTAAACTAGTCAAGCTTTAAATGCGATTAACGCCAGTTCTCTCTCTTTCTCTCCCAAAAAAAATGTGTTTCACTTTAAACTGTAAAATCGTTTCGACTACAAAAGCAAAATATTTTAGCTGTAGCTAATGAAACTCCCTTCACCCTTTCTTCATTTTAAAGATCGCCATTATAAGTGTGATGCAATTTAGTTGTAAGAAGAAACAGAAGAAGATTGGGAGAAGAAAATACAAGACGTTATAAATGAAAACAATGTCTGATATGCGATAAATTATATTTACACTCAGACAAAAAATCGTAAAGAAAAATGTGTATTCAATTTCCGAATGATGGCAATGAATTGTACACACTGTTAACTAAATGTCATGCTGTCAATAAAATGATTGCTGTCAGGTGTTATCAATAAAAATGGTAGCTGTCAATTTTTATTAAGAAAACGTATAGCTATCAATAAAAATGACAGCTGTCAATTAAAATTACATCAATAAAAGTGACAGTTGTCACATAAAATGATAGCTGTCACATAAAATGACAACTGTGACATAGAAATGACACCTGTCACATAAAAATGTCAGCTGTCACTTTCACATAAAATGACAGCTTTTACATAAAAATGTCAACTGTCACTTTTACATAAAATGAAAGATTTCACATACAATGGCAGCTGTCACATAAAAATGTCAACTGTCACTTTCACATAAAATTACACCTTTCACATACAATGACAGCTGTCAGATAAAATGACAGCTGTCAGATAAAATGACAGCTGTCACATATGAATGACAGCTGTCACATACAATGACAGCTGTCACATATGAATGACAGCTGTCACATACAATGACAGCTGTCACATACAATGACAGCTGTCACATAAAATGACAGCTGTCACATAAAATGACAGCTGTCAGATAAAATAACAGCTGCCACATAAAATGACAGCTGTCACATATGAATGACAGCTGTCACATAAAATGACAGCTGTCAGATAAAATGACAGCTGTCAGATAAAATGACAGCTGTCAGATAAAATGACAGCTGTCAGATAAAATGACAGCTGTCAGATAAAATGACAGCTGTCACATAAAATGACAGCTGTCACATAAATTGACAGCTGTCACGTAAAATGACAGCTGTCAGACAAAATGACAGCTGTCCCATAAAATTACAGTTGTCAAATGGCATGTACCACCCTTACACACATTATTTTTCTCAGTGTATTATAAATTTTATTCTTTTTTCGATATGAAAACCAAAAAACACAATTTTTGCGTGATGTTAAACTGATAATATTTTGGTGTATTTATTACACCGACACACACACACACACCGAAAAAGAGTTGAGTAATGAATATGAACCATAATCCATGTATATACTCACTGCACGGCGCATCATGCATTACACACAGACCGAACAGCTCTGAAATTATTAAGCAAAGTTTACTGAAACGAATTGGCTGCGATGGATGTGGCAGACATAAAGAAAACCGAACTGAATTGAAAGCCCCCCTCCCAAAACAACAGAGATGCATGTCAGTCACACGCTTAATTGATTTCAATTGAATTTAATTACATTTTAAAGATGGTTGTGCATGGGATGCAGAGCAATCCTATAGCGAAGCGGGCGGGAAGGAGAGCTTTGAAATATCAAACAAAAACAAAGATGGCACAATGACTTTGTTTCGCAAACGATGATCATTAAAAAAGTGTAACTTTGTTTTAATTTTTTGTTTTTTTTTTAGAAATAAAAAAAATAAATTTTCTCAGCACAACATTAGAAAACTCTCTACTGTTATTTCATTTGCTCAGGGAATTTGTTCTTATTCGCGGAGTCATTGAACTATTTTGTCTTCATTTCATTTCATAATTAGGAGGGAACCCCTATCCGTCCTCTCCGCGCCTTGGTGGTGGCATAATTTATGGATTTGTCGGTGGACCCATTCTTAACCATTTCCCACGACGTTTCCCATAATTAATCCAAAAGCATTTCGCTGTTTTTACATTCTTTCTTTTTCCTAGCGTTCTTTCATTATTTCGAACCACATGAACTTCCTTTTTCTCCAACAAATCTCACACATGCTTCAGACGATGATGAAGTAAAAAAAAACAAAAACAAATGTGGAAAGAAAGAAAAGGTTGTCGTGGTGCAAACACAAAGGAGGGGGGGGGGGGGTGTCAAAACCCAGAAACAATGAACATTTTCAAAACGGAAGCAGCTCTGATTCCACGACGCATAACTTCACCTCCTCGTTGCCGTTCAAAAGAACAGCAAAAACTCGACTCAGTCGGTCTGTCGGACTGCCTCACTGTTTGATCTTTGCTTTCGTTTTGATGGGAATTACGAATTTCGTTGGAACTTTACAAATTTCCTCGCTGTGTTTGGTTTTTGAAGGGCAATTTTAATGTCGCTGTTAATTTGTGTATTCTCCCTTAAAAGAGTAAAAGAAACAGATTGAAATAATTTACACATACGCTGTGATATATTTTCGACTTCTCTGTAATTTCTTTAAGTTGTGGGAAATATCTGGGAACATATTTCTGGTTTAGAATATTCAGAAAATAAAGACGGGGTGCCCATCTTGACTTAGCTAAAAAGACGTAAATATCAATATTTGTTTTTCATGTTAATACCCTTAATCGAACTTTAGGACTCAACTGACTTTGACTACACATTGGGCGCGTTAAAGAACGTGCATTTTCGTTCTTTAATTGATTAAAATGACTGTGATTTTTGTGTCAATTTATGTGACAACTGTCATTTTCTCTGACAGCTGTCATTTTGTCTGACAGCAGTCATTTTATCTGACAGTTGTAATTTTATGTGACAGCTGTAATTTTATCTGACATCTGTCATGTTTATCTGACACCTGTCATGTTTATCTGACAGCTATCAGTTTTATCTGACAGCTGTCATTATATCTGACAGCAATCATTTTTATCTGGCAGCTGGGATTTTATCTGACAGCTGTAATTTTATCTGACAGCTGTCATTTTATCTGACAGCTGTCATTTTATCTGACAGCTGTAATTTTATCCGACAGCTGTCATTTTATCTGACAGCTGTCATTTTATCTGACAGCTGTAATTTTATCCGACAGCTATCATTTTATCTGACAGCTGTCATTTTATCTGACAGCTGTCATTTTATCTGAATCTGTAATTAAATCTAAATCTATAATTGGCGCCCTACGCAAGATTGGCGCCATCTGTTGTAGAGTGGAAATTGTACAATTTAATTACTTGTGTGATTTTTAGTATGTAGATAAGGATGATTGAGTTCTTCATATGACTGCAATGTCTTTAGAGACTATTTGAGCACACGTTGGGCGCCAGTTCTAAGAAAAGATACGTACGATTTTTATGGGTTTGGCTATCTGGTCCGAAAAAATGCTGTGTTTTAGCCTGGAATAATTTCAGTACATCTTGCGATAGGGCCGGGCGATAAAAACCAAATGCCAGTTAATCTACGTAGCGCCCAACGTAGGACATACACGTTCTATAATTCAATTGCAATTAATGGCGTTATTATTAGGATTTTGTCTTTCATAGACCAGTATAAGTCATGTTTCACACTGGGAAATTGTACTTGTCGCAATTTTTGTGATTCCCTTTCGACCAGGCCTCTTTTTGTTTTCATTATTGCCTTTTCAAATACAAATGACTTTCAAAATACGACAAATACAAAAAGATATTGCCAGCACAGGCAATTTTTTCCCATTTCCAATCCCCCTACACTTCACAATTGGGGCAATTAAAATTGCCTGCGTAAATTCTTTAAACGAGCCGGGTTATTAGAACACTAGCTAATAAATGTATAAGTGGCGCCCAACGTAAATTTATGAATCATCTGTGCACGATGGTATAACATTTATTGCTAGTTGAGGCAGTTCTGTGTTATACTCGTATTATAATGATCCTCAACTGATTAGCATATCGTCTGATTCATTCTCAAATTGGCGCCCAACATGGCCGTCATTATATAATCGCATTTATAATGATTGTGAAAAAAGACCTTATCACACTGAACAATGAAATCGCCACCAAAGCTACAAATATTAGTCGATTATCCTCATATTTGCCTCAAATACTTTTGTTTGGGCACTGAACAAGCTCAAACTTTTAAATTTCGAATAAGTTAAGTCGTTAATTTTTAGGATTTTTCTAAAATCAACGCCAAAATAGCGATAATTTCCAAATTTCGAGGGAGTGGCGCGACCCCTAAAAATTTTTTTTTTTAAATTTTTTTTAAATTTTTCCTCTCATTAGGACCCCAGACTACATCTCTTTCCGAGGTTAACTTTTTTTTTTTTAATTTCTCTCCACCGTACTGGGCATATCGTCTTCCCTAATCATGTACATTCTTTAAGATAGATTTCCCTTAAACACACACAGTCTCTCTTTCAACAGGTCAACAAATATTTTGTTCACGAAATATATTTTAAAATTGAATTCAACAACAACTTTGTGGGTAATTACTTTTTCGCGACTAGTAAACATATTTTGTGTTTTTTTTTTGTGTAAAACTTTCCCTTTCCTGGCACTCGCAACGAATTGTTGAGCGTATGCCAAAATAACGGCAGACAAGAGAAAAAAAAAAATAAACCACACACAGAGTGCCGCCACCGCCGTCGTCGGCTACAACAACAACAACAAATGTCAATAACTAATTTCACTGTCAAATTACAACTAAACAATTGTCAAATAATGCCAAAAACCTGGCAAAAATAATAAAAGAAAAGGAAAAATAAATAGCTAAAACCAAAGGTAAATCAGCGTTGCGTGAATATTTGAGGCAACACTTTGAATGACAAAAATTATTTGTACCACTTGTAGGATATGACATATCTGGTGATATTAAGACAACAAATTGAAGAAATTTGTTTTGGGGGAATTTCAATTTGAAATTCCAGCTTCAACAGCTGACAGTTTTGCCGTAATTACCCAAAAACAAAGAGATTGAATGAATGATTTGGTCTGTCTGTCTCTCGGTCCCTCATTTGGGTATATTGTCTTTTGTTAAAACCTTTTCTTCGGACACTTTCAGATTTCAAATTGTCATAATTGATTACCCGGCCGGGCAAAAAGTGTGTCTGAAAGCCTTCGAGCGTTGAACAACAACTCCATAATAATTTGATTAACATATTGTAACATGATTTGATATTAATATTTATACATTACTGGGTAAATTGTTTTGCTTTTTTTTGCTTTCGTCTTCTTCTTCTTTGCAAACATAGGCACAAATTCACACCAGGTAAAGTTCGAGCGCAAAAACCACATTCAAACATGAATTTATTAAAACATGATTTGTGCGCCACCTACCGTCGTTGCCTTGACAGTGCATTTCACAGAAACTAAACTTTGAAATCGACCAAAAAAACCAATCCCCCGCTAACCGCGCTCCGTTACGGGGATTTTGTTCAAAATTTGTTTGAGTGAAAGTGAAAGTTTAATGTTTCTTCCCCGCACTCTCTGTTTGTTTGTTCGTCTGCTTTTTTGCCAAAAAAAAAAAAAAACTAACGAAACGAAAATATTGTTAACTGTCATATGGAAAATAAATCGACATTAATTGGTTTTTATTAAACCAAAAAAAAAAGAAACAAAAGAGTAAAACTAAAAAAGCACTCATAAAGTGATAAATGTATAACAAATGTACGAAGATTGTATTTTGTCATTGTACGAAGAGAAAAAGTAAAACAATAAATTATCACTTTGTAACACACCTCACAAAAAATAAAATCAAATTATAACAAAATTACCTTTATTAAAAAAAAAACGTAATAAGTGAAAGGTTGGAAAGCTAATGACCCATGTTTTGAAATTATTTGGGTGAAAACGATAAATGGCGCCCAACGCTGCTTAGGATTTTTTTTATTCTCCAACTTCTAACAGACTTGTATGAGGTGAATGAAGTTTTACATATACCTAGTTCAGTATTTTTGTTTTTTTTTCAATAAATCTACAAATCCTCACTGTGTTGTACGAATTGACAGATATCTCCCATAGACCTAGTTGAGATTTTCTATTTGTCCGCATTACCACGTTGGGCGCTATTTACAACAAAGTGACAATTTTTTGTTGTTGTCAAATTGTTCGTTAGATTTTGGTTTTTCAAGATTTCTGGTCTTAATGCCTTTGTAAGATAATTAGCGCCCAACGCTCCTCAATAATTTTTTTTAAATAAATTCGTAAATGCTCACTGATTGGTTCGATTTCAAAGATAAATAGCATGGACCAAGTTGAGATTTTTTCGTTGGGCGCCATCTATACCAAATTTGAGATAATATTGTTGTTGTCAAATTGTTTGTTATACAAAATATTTGGTCTTACTTTGTGCTCGCATTTATTGTTGTCTGTTTTTTTTTATTAGCGCACTTTCTGCTGCCTTTGCATAATAATTGGCGCCCAACGTTCCTCAGAATTTTTTTTTTAATAACTCCGTAAATTCTAACTGTTTGGTTCGATTTGAAAGATAAAACGCATGGATCTAATTGAGATTTTTTTGTCCGTGTGACGTCAAATTGTGCTTTTAATTTTTGTTATTTGAAATGTTTTGTGTTAATTTGTGACCGCTATTCAATATAATTGCCGCCCAATGCTGATCAGTGAAATATTTTTTAATAAATCGCCCAACGGTGCCCGAAAAAAAATATTTGGAATTTTCTTTGTCATCTGGATTTGTTGATGTTCACAGCTTTGCGTTGCCTGCACAAGAAATTGGCGCCCAACGCTGTTTGCTAAATTTTTTTTGAAATTTTTCTGTAATTTTTAACTGCAAGATTTGATTTAAATGAAAATTTTCATAAATCCCACTTAGATGATTTTGAATTTATTAAGGCGTTGGGCGCCATCTTTAGCTGGATTGATATTTTTGTGATATAGACTACGTACTTTTCTGTTGCCTGACAAGATAATTGTCGGCACAGTAAAAAAAGTGGAATTTTTACATTAATTTTTGAAATCAGTTTCTTTTTTGTGAGTGTTTTGATTTTGGAGGCTATTATTATGTTGGGCGCCATCTATAACAATGGTGGTATTTTTTTTTGGAAATTTATTCGTTGTGGTTGAGGAGTAACAACTTTTTAAAGCATTCAATTTTTTTGACTCATTTAAACGAAGATTTGTGGATTCGCAATGGAATAATCAATCTTAAATGTCCCATACACACATATCCTTTTCACATCTAATACTTCCTTTCCATTCCGACTCCATTTAGGAAAAGTTATATTGTTAATTAAGCTTTTTTTTTCAAATAAAAACTCATAGAAAATAAAACTCGCTCGGCTAAATAGTCATAAATCTCCCATTGCCCTAACTGCTCGGTCAGATTTTTAATTTCCTCGTTTTTCAAATCAAATTGAAAAACCTAACAAGTATGTGAAGAGGAGAGGAGGTGCAAAGGAGAGGGCCGTTAATTAATAGTTTCATAATTTTTCTATGTTCATACTTACGTTTTTTTTTTTTAGTTGAATTTCATAACAGTCTGCGCCTTTTCAATATAATTCATTTCATGTTTAAATTGTGTTGATTTACGTCGAACGTAAAGTGGTGCGAGTGGTAGAAGGAGAAGAAGAAGAAACGTATCGGCCCTGTTTGAAGAGTTGGTTGGAGGAAAACACGTAATAGCAGAAAAAATAAAACACAAAAACAGAAAATTTAAAACTGCAAATACACATTAACATTTAAGGCATACATTAAACTGACTGACTGGCCGACCCGTTATTTTTAATGCACTTTTCAAAATAAGAGTAATGATGTAATAATCAGCAGCTCGCACAAAACATTGAAATGGTCGAAGCAAAAAAAAAAAAAAAAAAACTAGGAAATTATGGCTATAATAATAAACAGGTAATAAGAGGCTACGTAATTGGTCGAAACGTATGGAGTGGTGCACGTTTTTTTTTGAAAAATATTTAGAGAATACGAGGGAGTATAAATTCAGTGAATATATGAACAGAAACCAAATGGGTTTCGGCCACACCGACCATTAGTTAGTCCGCTTGGGGTCATTGTCATTTTTCTGTCATTACGTTAGAGATTTTTCTGTAGCAATACATATTTCGGAGACAACTAATGATTCATTGCGTTGTGGACATGAAGGATTTCTAAAATCTCCGAATGCTTGTGTGCTAAGTCTAAACTCCAGATCTCCCTACTGGCAACGTACCCCCAACCAGTTGGCGGATGTTCTGGAAAAATATGAGGCGGACATTATATACATTCAGAAAATTTAAGAAACTAAACCTGACAAAATATGTATTCTACATCGGTTGTAACTATGAAAATTCGCTGGCTATCACGATGTTGTGAAAAATCGGTGTAAGTAGCAGAAAATTGGTTGCTTGGACCATTTGCAGACAAAAACACTTAAGTGAAATGGTAGTGACAACTAAAAAATCGTACTGTTTTATACAATGTGATCAGTTAACTGTTGTCGATTCAGGAAAATACTTGCTTGGATCAATTTTAATCAAAAACAGCTAACAGAAATGGTAGAGGCAACTAAAAATCCGTTCCAGATTATACAA
Organism: Hydrotaea cyrtoneurina; assembly: GCA_958296145.1. Classification (NCBI taxonomy): domain Eukaryota; kingdom Metazoa; phylum Arthropoda; class Insecta; order Diptera; family Muscidae; genus Hydrotaea; species Hydrotaea cyrtoneurina. The sequence goes on along the minus strand of OY282514.1, from coordinate 76,425,564 downwards.
TGTAATCAATTAATGGCTGTCGATTCCGAAAAATGAATGTTAGGACCAATTTCATTAAAAAACACTCAACAGAAATGGTAGTGACAACTAAAAAATCGTAAATAAAGTTGCTATACTCACTACGCGTTCAATTAGTAGCTGTCGCATCAGAAATGTTTTGCTTAAACCAATTGCAGTGAAAAACTGTTAACTGAAATGGTAGATGCAGTTAAAAAAACTTGATGTAGTACACACGTACCCATATTATTAGTGATCGTTTTTCCGAAAAATAGTTGATCATGCCAGTTTTCGACAGAAAGTGTTAACTGAAAATGGTAGAGGCAACGAAAAGCTAAAACTGAAATGGTTGAGAGAACTAACAAATCGTACTCGTTACTTACTTATTTCCCTTAACATTCCATAAAGGAACAGACGGGGAACTTCTCAGGAACTTCAGAGATGCGGTACGCGAGTTGGGCGCCAATTGATATTATGACATTACGCTTCAGATTGATTGGGGCGGACAAAACGTTAATTCGATTTTTCAGAATTTTTGCAGACATTTTCTTGTTGGCCTTTTGGTGGAATTTTGGTTTTATTTTTTAGAAATTCTTAATTTTTTCGGGAATTTTTCAGAGAGAGAGGGAATTTTTTTTTGGTTAGGATTTATTTAAAATTTTATTTAGTTCTGGCATAATTTATCATAACTTGAAATCTACTGGTTCGATTCGGTTGAAATAAATTTTAAAAAATTTATATTTAGATTATCTTTTACATAGACTTTCGCTCCTTGTAATTTAACTGACCGTTTTGGAGCTATAAATATATTGAAGAAGAAACAAAATATTTTTTCATTATTATACACTCCATCATAGAATGGAGTATATACTAAGTTTGTCATTCCGTTTGCAACACCTCGAAAGAGTGATCTGCGAGCCTATAAAGTATATATATTATCGGTCAGTGTAACATTCTAAGACATTCTAGCGATGTCCGTCTGTCCGCCCGTCTGTTGTCTGTTGAAATCACGATAGAGTGCGTACGACCAACGCTAAGAAGCTGACATTTTGTAGGAAGATGTTTATTGCCCACAAGCAGGTTAAGTTCGAGAATGGGTCATATCGGACCAAAGGGGAAAAAGTTCCCCTTTACGGGACTAAATATATCCCGGCCATAATCAAAATTTTCAAATATTTTTTTTCACTACATCTAAGTTCTAAGTTTATTTAATTTATAGATGGGGAAAAAAATCCCAAAAATGGGCGTGCTCATGGGTTCCGTGGACCTTTGGGGCCCAAAAAAGGGCCCATGGTAAACATGCGCATATGGGTATCGAAGTGCAACGAAATTTACTCACGAACCCAAATATGCCTTTATTTTCATGATTTGCCTAAATTTTTTGATCCGGTTTCTGGGACTATCGGGTCACCAGCGGCCCAAAACCGTCCCTTGACAAACATGGACATATGGGTATCGAAATGCAACGAAATTTTCTCGCGAACCCAAATATGCATTTATTTTCATGATTTGGATAAAATTTGTGATCGGGTTCCTGGGACTATCGGGTCACGAGCCCAAAAACTCAGTTAGTTTTCTTATTTATTGACTTTTTAAGGATCCATGATGGAGGGTATATAAGATTCGGCCCGGCCGAACTTACTATTTGTCCACTTGTTTTTTTTTTAAATTGTGAAAAATCGCAGTCTATGTGTTATTGTTAAACCACATAACCACATACTAAGAATAAGGATTTTTTAAAAAAAAATTAAAATAAACCCAATTTGTCACAACTGGAGAACGACTTGTCCGATAATATTTAAATAAATTTCGAAAAATTGAGACTTTTCACTGCATTTTATAAACAAATTGAAGGCAAACTAAATTTGTGATTTCTTTTTAGTCTCAGGAAAAATAGAGGACCACAAAAAGTGTCAACTTTAAATAATTTATGATAAAGCTGCATATTTTACAATTAAAATGAGTTTAAAGATCATGAAAATCAGTGGCGATTTTTCACTTTTATTCGCAATTTACTGAGAGTATCTCATTCTAACAAGAATTGTAATGAAAATCCATGGCGATTTTTCACTTTTATTCGCGATTTACTGAGATTATCTCATTCTAACAAGAATTGTGATTTTTTTTCCTAGCCAATAATTTTTTATTACCACAAATGTGTTGTCAAATAATTAAACGACATAATGTGAGAAATATTTGATATCCAGTTGGAGAAATTTCAATGGACCCCAATGTTCCCGCCTCCTGACACAGAGACAGCGATAGCAAAGGATTGTGTATAATTATGAACATAAGACGGAAATAAATGGGAAGACACAAAGATAACAACGAAACTATAATTTGTTTATGACAATATAATGGGCATTATGAAGATATCAGATAGACATAACTGTAATGGTAGAGACCCTCCAATGAATTTCATTTCAACCACAAACCCAAAAAAAAAACAAAAAAAAAAATACTCTGCCTGCCATAATAATTGTAAAGAAATACGAACACAGCGAAATAAAATAAAGTCATAAAAATCGGAGACAATAATCGATACATTTCATTTCGTTTCTTTTGGTTTTTATTATATTTTTTCATTTGAAATTCCCAGGAAGCCATCCAGTCGTATGAATTCAGTCAGCTGGCTACAACTCAAACAATGGTGGAGTGGAGCAAACAACAACGAAACGAAAAAATAAAAGGAATCATTATGAATGAACTTTAACTAAAACATAATGACTGTCATTAAAATGTACAAATTATGAACAGAAATCCCACCAACAACAACAACAACAAAAGAGAAGAAAGAAAATAAGCGAGAAATATTACACAATACTTGAAGAAAATTAGGGTTTCAAAACTCACTCACCAGTGCGCCACTGGCAAACCAACGATATTGGAAATATTGTTTTGAAGATTAAAAGCGAAAGTCGAATGGAAAGGAGATGTGGACGAATACTACAAACTCTAAATACCACCACATGCATGCATCTTATTTGCCTTTTAACACATATTTTGTTGTCTTTCGTTGTCGTTTGGAAAGGAAAACAATCAATGCCCAAAATATCCAAAAAAAAAAAACAAAGTCATTATCCCCGGGCGCACACACACATGGTGACGACAATAAGCGTCATCGGCATTGTAAACACGACCAGGAGTTAAAATATGAAATTATTACGATACCGAGAAATGAAAGAAACACAAACACACAGAGAACAAGGTAACATGAGATGTTCTTTGAAGTCGTAGTTTAAAAATACCCCCCACAATACACAAAACAATGTTTCGTTAATGGCGGAACACCACATGTAGTGTCCCCTTTAATACATTAGGGATATTCATGATTTGTGGTAAAACAAAAAAAAAAAAATAACACCAACATACAGTCAAACAAGAATTCGATTTATCAGAAAATACACACAATTCTTGCTGATCCAAATGGAGATGATTGAGAGTAATCGGTTATGCCCTAAATAGCACAAGCCTGTTTGCACAAATTCACTTATGAAAAGTGGATACACTGGTGGTTGGATATTACCGCAAGCAATTTAACCTTAGACTTTCTCAACTTGTCATGTGTAAACTTGTAAACTACACACAATTCTTCCCGAACAAAATGGAGGTGTTTGACAGTTATCGGTTTTGTCCTAAATAGCACAAGCCTATTTGCACAAAATCTCTCAAGAAAAGTAGATACACTGCTGGTTGGCTATTTATTTTATTTTATTTATTTTATTTATTATTAATTACAATACAAAGTAAATTTATATTCTAATTTTTGGGTCCAAGGGTAAACCGGGTGACACAGACCATATGTTTAGATTTTTGCAGCGACAGACCAAAGCCTCTGGTGGGAATCGAACCCACAACTCCCACGCTGATAGGCAAGCACGCTACCAACTCGACTACCGGGGCGCTTTGGTTGGCTATTACCGCAAGCAATTTAACCTGAGACTTTCTCAACTTGTCACATGTAAAAAAACTACACACAATTCTTCCTGATCAAAATGGAGGTGATTGATTGATTACTCATTTTTCTCTAAATAGTACAAGCCTGTTTGCACAAATTCACTTGGATATTACCGCAAGCAATTTAACCTGAGACTTTCATTTGTCATATGTAAAATTGCCCCCATCTTGTTTTCCTTAGATTTTCGTTGTGTTGACGGTTCAAGCATTTTCGCAAAATGTTTTTTTTAACACGTATTTCTCAGAAAATATGAAAATTTTTTAAATTTCAAAAGTTACGAAATCCAGAAAAATACTGTCCTACACGTTACACACATTTTGCACAAAACATTGTTAATGTTTCTCATATCACACAAATAAGTAGATTTAGTAGTGGTCCAATTTACGAAATTTGATCTGAAACATCCTCATGCTTTTTTACATAAAAATTGCCTCCTTCTTGTTTTCCTTAAATTTTCGCTGCGTTGTCGTACCACACGGTTCAAGCATTTTGCGCAAAATGTTTTATTTTAATACATATTTCTCATTAGCGTACTTAGAAAATGTTAAAATTCGTTTGAATTACAAAATTTGAGAATCCCAGGGAAATGCTGTCCCACACGTTACACACACATTTTGCACAAAACATTGTTAATGTTTCTCATATCACACAAAAGAATTAGATACAATTGTGGTTGAATTTACGAAATTTGATCTAAAACATCGCCACGCATATATAAAATTGCCCCCTTCTTATTTTTTTAAAGAATTAAATTTTTCGTTCTCCCACTCTGGTGTCTACCTAGCTCAAGAATTTTGCGCAAAATATTTTTTTTTTGTAGAAATTTCTCAGTAGTGTACAAAAAAATTTATTAAAATTCGTTCGAATTACAAAATTAGTGAATCCAAGTAAACTGTTGTCTCCTACATTGTATAAATATTTTGCACAAACAATTTTAATATTTTTCGAAACTTTGAAAAGAATAAAATTAAAAATATTTAAAATTACGAAATTAGTTTTTTATATATAAAATTGCCCCCTTCTTATGGTCATAATTAAAACTGCACCCTTCCTGTTTTCCTTAAATTTTTCGTTCTGCCACTCTGGTGTCTACATAGCTCAAGAATTTTGCGCAAAATATTTTTTTTGTAGATATTTCTCAGTAATGTACAAAAAAAATTATTAAAATTCGTTCGAATTACAAAATTAGTGAATCCAAGTAAAATGTTGTCTCCTACATTGTAGAAATATTTTGCACAAAAATTTTTAATATTTTTCGAAACTTTGAAAAGAATAAAATTAAAAATATTTTAAATTACGAAATTAGTTTTTCATATATAAAATTGCCCCCTTCGTATGGTCATAATTAAAACTGCCACCTTTCTGTTTACCTTACATTTTTCGTTCTGCCTCTCTGGTGTCAACCTAGCTCAAGAATTTTGCGCAAAATATTTTTTTTTTAGATATTTCTCAGTAGTGTACAAAAAATTATTATTAAAATTCGTTCGAATTACAAAATTAGTGAATCAAAGTAAACTGCTGTCTCCTACATTGTAGAAATATTTTGCACAAAATTTTTTATTATTTTTCAAAACTTTGAAAAGAAAAAAATTAAAAATATTTTAAATTACGAAATTAGTTTTTCATGTATAAAATTGCCCCCTTCTTATGGTCATAATTAAAACTGCCCCCTTTCTATTTTCCTTAAATTTTTCGTTCTGCCACTCTGGTGTCAACCTAGCTCTAGAATTTTGCGCAAAATATTTTTTTTTTTTGTAGATATTTCTCATTAGTGTACAGAGAATATATTAAAATTCGTTTAATTTACGAAATTTGTGAATAGAAATAAAATTGTGTGTCCTACATTGTACAAATATTTTGCACAAAAAAATTGTAAAATTTTTCAAAACTTTGAAAAGAAAAGAATTAAAAATATTTTAAATTACGAAATTAGTTTTTTATATATAAAATTGCCCCCTTCTTATGGTCATAATTAAAACTGCACCCTTCCTGTTTTCATTAAATTTTTCGTTCTGCCACTCTGTGTCTTCATAGCTCTAGAATTTTGTGCAAAATATTTTTCTTTTTAGATATTTCTCATTAGTGTACAGAGAAAATATTAAAATTGGTTTAATTTACGAAATTTGTGAATAGAAATCAAATTGTGTCTCCTACATTGTACAAATATTTTGCACAAAAAATTTTAATATTTCTCAAAACTTTGAAAAAAAAAATGTTAAATATTTTAAATTGCGAAATTTCTGAATTTTGCAGCATTTCAATTGTTCAATTTTTAGTCATTGTACACATTTTTTTACGCTTCAAATATACAAAGTTTTGCGCAAATTTTTTTTTAAATTTTCTCAAAACTGTACAAAGAACAAATTTAAAATTCGTTTAAATTACGCAATATGTCAATCCAATTGAAATGATGTCCTCGAAAGTACCAGAATTTTTCACAAAATATTTTTAATATATCCGGTGTCCGCAAAAATGTAAACTCGATTCATTTACCAAATTTGTAAAGTCCACTACAATAAGAGAATTAACCAGAAACACTGTCATAATTAAAACTGCACCCTCCTACTTTCCTTAAATATTTCGGTTCGCCACTCTGTTGCACAAGCATTTTGGGCAAAACATTTTTTTAATGCATAAAAAAAATAAATATCGTTTGAATTAGAAAATTTGTGAATCCAAGTAAAATGTTGTCTCTTACATTGTACAAATATTTTGCACAAAATTGTTTTAAAATATCGGAAAACTTTGAAAAGAAAAAAAATCAAAATTATTATAAATTACGAAATTTGCCTAATTTTGAGCCATTGTACTTTAGAACAGTTTTTTTTTAAACAACCCCAAACCGCTTCTCGCCCTGCCTTTCCTACAGCGTCTGTGCAATGACTGCTCAGCAAGCCAGGCATACAATTAAATGGCGCCCAACGTGATTTAAGTTATTATTATGTTCTTTTAAAAAAGCCATTTCAAAAAATCTTGTCCAAGGCTTGTTTTTGTAGAGTCTTTCTAACAGAGTCTGTGACATGTTTGCTCTGCAAGCCAAGCCATTAAATGGCGCCCAACGACATTTGTTGGGCTGTAAGGTAGGTGGCAACCTTTACCCGATGCCACAAGGATTCAATAGTCGGTAAAAAGAAGTAAAAGGTTCATCGTGTTTTTCCAACAGAGTCTCTGTTCGCTCTGTAAGACACATATTCTATTATATGGCGCCCAACGAGGCTTCTGTTATTATGATATGATTTCCTGCATTACATGGCCAATAATTTAGTGTACAAATTAATAAATGTCCCTACTGTCCCACAATCAAATGAATCACTTTCCGCTTGAACCAGCGTCAGTATTCCATGTGATCGATCGGTTGGGGGTTTCAGATGTTGGCGACGTTGGGCGCCAACTGTTTGGCTTGCCATTTAAAAACAAACAACAACAATGTCGACAGTGTTATGTCGGCTTCTAATGCTACTGTCACCAAATACTTACATGCCATTGGCTGACTGCTGACTGCTGCTGCTCGGCTGAAGTTACTGGATTTCAAAGGCAGGTGCCCTGATTGTTTGTTGTTGCTGTTCCAAGTCATTCATTCAGTCATCACATATCAATTCAACGAAGCGTAATGTTTTCAAGTGTCATATTTAAAATATTCTACATTGCCAGTAATCACCACCTTTTTTTTTTTAGCATGTAGCAATTTTTGTATAACATATTTTCCTGAAAAAAAAGTAAAAAAAATTGACAATTTTTATTGTGGAAATTTATATTGTTTTACACTGTCAGAATGAGCGACGTTTAATACACAATTCTGTTGAATTACCTGATTTCATAAGAAGAGAGTCGGCTGTGATAAATTCAATATTTTCATAACATTGACAAGCGTTAGAAAGTGGAAAAGTGATTGTGAAATTTCATACAAACTTTAAGGTTAACGAAAATGAATCTTGGAAATGAATAAACATTTACAACGTCAACTCAAATATAACACAATGAGAATTTCTTCAAATAGGATAAATCAAGAAAAAACAAAATGCCAGCGGTTAGAAAAACGGACTTTTATCCGCCGGATGGAAGCGAAATTCTGCCGGTTAGTTCAAAGTCTATTTGAAAAATCGTTAGGAGGTTTTTTTCTGCTGCTGTCGAAAATGTAATGATTGTTTTAACAGGTAACCACTTTCCAATCATGCTGGTCATAGGGTGCAATTCCAAAACTTCTTTAATTTTCCTAGATCATTTTTTTTTTGTAAAACTTAACAAAGGAACTTTTTTTTGAAATAAACATGAATGTAATCTCGCCTTCGTGAGTAGTATATTCAAAGCAGTGAGACATCGCTCAAGCAAAAATAAGAAAGTGAAAATCTTTAGTCCATACCAAGCGAAACCATTACCATTTTGACGTCTTTTCTGTCCACATTTCGAATAAAGTTCTCTGTGTGGTATTAAAAAAAAAATGCCTTCCTAATGTTAATATTATTTTTTTGGAGAATATCCGAAAAAAAAGTTGGGAAACCCTAAAAAATCTGACAATCTTTTTCTTGTTTTCTCTCGATATTTGTCTTTTTCTCTCTCTTTCTAAAATTCAGTATTTCTCGTTCGCCTTCTCACTCACGCACATCATCTCTTTCTCGTCAGCTCTCTGCTACTGTTACTGTCTTGCCAAATCTTTTACTACGTTTCTCTGGTTAACTCTCTCCTACTATCTATGTGTCTCTTTCGCCAAATCTCTTTCTCTCTCTTGTATATCTGTGTCTTTTTCGCCTACTCTCTCTCTACTATATCTCGTAAACTGTCTTCGACTATCTTAAGGCCGCGTTACTTGACCGTAATCGTAACCGTGACGTGTCAGCTGATACGTTCTCCTTATGTGAAACATGTACAAATGGTTACTTGGCCGTAATCGTAACGTAATGTAACGGATGAACCTGTAGAAAATAGATTTTTCTATCCGGCAAGTGACATTTAACAAACAGCTGATTTGTTTCTAGCAAAAAAAAACAAACAGCAAGAAAGTAAAAGAAACAACTTTGTTAGAAAAATAATAAAATAAAAACATAAAAACTATAAAAATGGATAAATTGTTTCTTCACAACACTTTCGTTCATTATTAATGAACTTTTTACGTTTTTATCAAAACAAACAGACAAATTATTTTGTTTGTTTACATACAACATATGGTACTTCACGTATCTTGGGTAACCACCACTACATCAACGTTCCGGTTACGATTACGTTTACGTTCCGGCAACGGTCAAGTAATTAGGCCTTTACTCTCTCCCTCGTCTTCCTTTTGCCTTATATTCGCCTCCGCATTCCATGCTCCCGCCTCTTTCTCTTCCCGAATCCTTTGTGACTCCCGTTATCTCTCTCTTTCGTTTTCGCTCTCTCTCGTTTTCTCTCTCTCTCTCGTTTTTCTCTCTCTCTCTCTCTCGTTTTATCTTTCTCACTCTCTCTCGTTTAATATTTCTCTCTCTCTCTCGTTTTATCTCTCTCTCTCTTTATTTCTTTCTCTCTCTCTCTCTCTCGCTTTATCTTTCTCTCTCTATCTCAGTCTCACTCGCTTTATTTCTCTCATTCCCACCCGCTCTATCTCTCTCGCTTTATCTCTCTCGCTTTATCTCTCTCATTCTCTCTCGCTTTATCTCTCTCGTTTTATCTCTCTCTCTCGCTTTATCTCCCTCTCTCGCTTAATCGCTCTCGCATTATTTCTTTCTCTCTCTCTCGCTTTATCTTTCTCTCTCTATCTCAGTCTCTCTCGCTCTATCTCTCTCATTCTCTCTCGCTTTATCTCTCGCATTCTCTTTCCCTCTATCTCTCTCATTCTCTCTCGCTTTATCTCTCTCATTCTCTCTCGCTTTATCCATCTATATCTCGCTTTATCTCTATTTCTCTCTCGCTTTATTTTTTCAGTATTGCGTTGAAAGATTGTGCAACAACTTTTAAAAAATATTTACTATTAAATTGTCTAGCCCATATTCCAAAATTTACACCTCACTTGTATCAAAGTTTTAGACTGTCTTAACAATGCATAACCTTGAACTACAATTTACGCCTACTGAAACCGCCCTGTTGTTTTTTTTTATTATTAAATAATATCTCAAAATATTGAATATATAATTAAGTTATAATTAATTGTTTAATGTTTCGAGTGTCTTTTTCACCAGTCTCCATTATTATTGGCACCTGCCCGGATAATTTTCTTATTAGCCAACCACCACCACCGAGGTGTTTTGCGCTTGTACACGTTTATTTAATTAACCACAAACTGTACATATGTATTAACGGTGGCTCGTTTCACTCGCCGATTTTTTTTATACAAAACTTCACTACACTCTATTTGAATATTATTTTACAATCACACTGGTGCAATTGTTTGGTTTTGCTTTTGTAAATAAATATTGACAGCTCAAAGTGTTGGGTGTTGTGGAGTGACGTGCACATGGAGTAAGCGATTATGGAGCAAATAACATCTCGGTAGCTTTGTTTAATCGGATATATTGAATGTCAATTCCAGTAACACTTTCAATCAATCTGGTAAGTGTAGTTGGGGTAATGTTGCAATGTCAACCCCTCCCTATTCAAAGTGGTAGTTTTTAGTAGGACTTTGTATAGCTTCAGACTGAACCTGTTCTAACCTATTCTACCCCTTACTTACTTACTGACTTACTGACTTACTTACTTACTTACTCTCTGACTTCACCTCTTACTTACCTACTCTCCTATTTCCTTCCACACTTACATCCTTCCTACTCTCTATAACGAACGAATGGGATTTCCCAAAATTTTACAATACGAATGGAAATGAAGATAGGTTTTCCACTGATAACCTCCCGCTGTTGCATCCCCCTTTAATGTTTTTCATATTCTAATGTTGTTGATTTGAGCAATGTGTGTCTTTGACAGGCAGGACGGCAAATCGTTATCTCTGTGTGATTCCTTCAAATTCCAATAACAACAAAGACATCATCTATCTCATTAAGAATGGAACGTAACGTGTCTCGGGGTTGCCCCACACATAGCCTGGCGGGGTATTTAGCACTTACGTAGATTTAGCAACAAGTAGCTGTCACAATCCGATTTGAAATCTGACACTTCGCATGTACTTAACATTTTAACATATTTGTTTGTTTGGTTTTATTTTTTGCATAATTAAAATTAAAGGCAGAATAGAAGATGACATGAGGCATGTTTTATTCATTCGTGGCACGCAAATTTCTCCAACAACTAAACCCTTTGGACTGTTGGCATGACTGCCGAATGGAAAATGCAGAGAAAGCTAAGAAAACTAGAAAATGTCCGCATTCGTTGTGTACCGTATGCGTTGGACTCCCTACCAAATGAATATCAATGCAACGAACTGTCATTCATTCATTCATTCGTTCAAACCGTTTCTCAGTCAAGAGCGGTCAATGTTTTTTCCATTTTCATTTCCATTCATTGCTATGCACTGCATTGCCGTAAAGGGGGGACGTACGTACATACGTACGTCTGTTCTGGCGATAATATCCGAGCACCGAATGCATAATTCGCACAATATGCAAATCGAAAAGGGGAATCCAAACTCAGTTGACTCTGGGTACAGCAGCAAACATTTTTTGTTGTTGTTGTTTTTAATGGCACCAACCAAAAAAGTGTCTATGTGACTGAAACTAAAACGAAAATGCAAATATTTCAAAGCTGAGATCGTCCGCCGAACAAAGCGGAGGGAAAATAAGGTCACAGCATACTGAATGCATGCGAAAAGAGGGTCTTTGATTTGGTTTTGTAGTTCGCAGAAGGGCGATTTGTCGCAAAAACGACACAAACAAACCAAAACAAAAAAAAAAAAACAGAGCGGGATTTGTCGTGATTATGTATAAAATGAATGTTATGATTTGCTGGAGCGATGCCCTCGAGGAAAATGGTTAGTAGGTCTTCCGTTAACCCATGAGATTATATCTAGATTTTGAAGTTTCAAAGTGAACTCGATCTTGCTATAAACACACTTGATATAAATTAAAGTTAAGCGCCCCGGTAGGCAAGTTGGTAGCGTGCTTGCCTATCAGCGTGGGGGTTGTGGGTTCGATTCCCAACAGAGGCTTTGGTCTGTCGCTGAAAAAATCAAGCCAAATGGTCTTTGTCACCCGGTTTACCCTTGGACCCAAAATTTAATATAAATTTACTTTGTATTGTAATTAATAAATAAATAAAAATAAATTAAAGTTCAAGCATTAGATGATAAAAAAAGCAATCAGTGATTATAGTAAACTAGTAAGTTGTAATGCGCCTATGGCGCCCGTTGAAATATGGAAAAAAAAATGTTGTTGAAAAAAAAAAGTTGTGTTGAAAAAAAAAATTTTTGTGGGAAAAAAAATTTTGTGGAAAAAAAAAATTTTTGTTGAAAAAAAAAATTTTGTTGAAAAAAAAAAAAAAATTTGTTGAAAAAAAAAATTTCGAAAAAAAATTTTGTTAAAAAAAAAAATTTTCGTAAAAAAAATTTTTTGTAAAAATATATTTTTGTTGAAAAAAAATTTTGTAAAAAAAAAAATTTTGGAAAAAAAAAATTGTAAAAAAAACTTCGGAAAAAAAAAATTTTGGTAAAGAAAAAATTTGGGGAAAACACAATTTCTGTACAAAAAAAAAATATTATTTTTTTTATTATTATTATTTATAGAATTATAGAATGCCTATTTAAATTCCTACGTACTGCGTGACAGAGTCAGTGAATCAGTGTATCAGTGAATCAGTGTCGAGGGTAAATATTATAGTAAATTACTTCCATACTCACTGCCTTACTCACACTCACTTACTTCCATACTTACTTACTTCCATACTTACTTACTTCCATACTCACTTACTTCCATACTATCTGCTTTAGTCTCGAACTTCCATACTCACTTACTTCTCCAATTTCCTACTTCCATACTCACTTACTACCCTACTAACTAAATACTCACTTACTTTCCCAATTTCCTACTTCCATATTCACTTACTTCCCTACTAACTTACTTCCATACTCACTTACATCCCTACTTAATTACTTCTCTACTAACTCACTTCCATACTCACTTACTTCCATACCAACTTATTTCCCAACTTACTTACTTCCATACTCACTTACCATACTCACTTAGTTCCCTACTTACTTACTTCCATACTTACTTACTTCCATACTCACTTACTTTTCTACATTCTTACTTCCTTTTTTCCATACTCACTTACTTACCTACTTACTCACTTACTTACTTTCATACTCACTTACTTCCATACCAACATACTTCCATACTCACTTAGTTCCCTACTTACTCACTTCCATACTTAGTTACTTCCATAATCACTTACTTCCATACCAACATTCTTCCCCCCTTACTTACTTCCATACTCACTTACTTCCCTACTTACTTACTTACTTACTTCCATACTCACTTACTTCCCGATATACTTACTTCCCTACATACTTACTTCCCTACTTACGTTACTTACTTAGTACGTTACGTGCCTGCTACGTTACTTACTTTCTTACTTACTCACTTTCAACTAAGTAAGTAACGTATAGTGTGAAAAAATTCCCCTTCGCTTGCAATCATATTTTTCAAGCCCTCTACTCACTCTATTTTTTCCCCGCGAATGCATTTGAATATTTTCCTTCTACATCTTTAAGCCAAACAGAATGTTTTAAGATTTCACCAAAAAAAAAACTCTAGGGGGGTCATGAAATTCTTAAGTATACGTTCAGATTTTTTTTTAAAAAAAAAAAACTGAAATTTAAATGTTGCCTTTACACATTCACCCGTCATTTACTAAATCCATTCACCTTTCTAGAATTTAAATTTGCTTTTCTTAGATGCAGCTTAAAAAGATTTCGTTTGCGTACACATGTATGTTTTTGTTGTGGTCTTGTGTTTTTTGTTTTTGGAGGACGTAAAGTGATTATCTGTGTTCAAGAATCTGGTGTGGCAGTCAAGGTGCGAGGCGCTCGCTCGCAGATGATGTATTTATGTGAAAGTGCAACTTATGCATATTCATGAGCGTATTTTTTTTGGTCGCCCGCCCCCCAAGACTTAAACTTTTGCCACCACCACCACCACCATCATACATCATTTACCACCGCCAACTAAAGAGCACACACATTTTGTGGCCAAACAAAAAACGGAGATTTTTCTCGCCCTCAGCCATATAAAGGCCGACATGGCCGCCGTCTAAAGATTCCATGAAGTGTTGCTCTGATTATTTTCCATAATAAGTGTGGTTAAGTGTGAACGGCAGCGGCAGCATTTAAGTGAAAAATCTAGACGAAATACAAACGGGCGAGTCAAGTTGAGTCGAGTCGAGTCGAGTAGCTGTGCATATTAAAATGCATAACCAACTACTGCTACCTTTTTGTGGTTGATTCCACGGCGTAAAACACGAAGTGGAACATTTCTTAACCGTTTTCTTCTTCTCTCTCTCTCTCTCTCTACCTTTTAACTTTTTTAATAATGTTGGGATAATGCAGAAATTATAAACCATAAAAGAGTCGTTCAATAAGTGTGGTAAAAATCGGGAAAATCTTTAAACCGACTGACAGAAAGCTTTGCTACTTCAATGTGATATTGGCAATGCATTCAGTAATTTGCATTGTTAATGCAATGAAAGATATGCGTTAATTTTGACAAGGATTTCATTTTGATGATGATGATAGAAAAAGTTGTCTTTTGTTTGCAATGGCCGCCTGCTAATAATATTACTAGCAAACTATTAGCAACTAGTAAGTTGTAATGCGCCTATGGCGCCCGTTGAAATATGGAAAAAAAATTTTGTTGAAAAAAAAAATTTGTTGAAAAAAAAAATTTTTATTGAAAAAAAAAATTTTGTTGAAAAAAAAAATTTTTGTGGAAAAAAAAAATTTTCTTGAAAAAAAAAATTTCTTGAAAAAAAATTTTGTAAAAAAAAATTTCTGTAAAAAACAAATTTTGGCAAAAAAAAATTTGGGGAAAACACAATTTCTGTGCAAAAAAAAAATATTATTTTTTTTATTATTATTATTTATAGAAAATTATAGAATGCCTATTTAAATTCCTACGTACTGCGTGACAGAGTCAGTGAATCAGTGAATCAGGGAATCAGGGAATCAGGGAATCAGGGAATCAGTGTATCAGTGTATCAGTGAATCAGTGTCGAGGGTAAATATATATTAAGATGGCGTTTGGCAATTTTAGAGCAAACAATGAATTTCGCTCTTCGCCGCTAAAGCACGGCTTCCGTACTCATTCAGGCTTAGGGCCTCCAAAGGCAATTGCAAACTACAGCGTCCCAGCATTTGCGAACGCCTGCTCGACTACGGTATACTCGTTTTCACCCCGCCCTTATCATTCCGTCCTCGTACCCCGATTCTTCATACAATGAGATACAATGATGCCTTGAAGATTTGTTTCAACACTTTTGCCACGCCGTTTCAACCGACGAAACCGAAAGAAAAGCCATGGCAAAAGTCCATGAAAAACAATTGCTGCTAATCGCTTAAATGAAAAAACCGTTAAAATTGCATATGCTTACCGTTTAGACCAAAGTACTATGTTCCGCCATGGCCGACAAAAATCGATGTTTAAATTCTTAAAAGAAAAGAGAAAACTTTAACAAATTTCCACCCGTCATCAGTCGTCGTCATCGTCGTCATGGTGTAGCCGCCAAAAGATAACATATTGTCACGCTATTAAGCTTTGTGCCTTCAGAAGTAAAAGGCACAAAGACTTCGTTTTAGCCATTTTTGGTTAGTTGGCGAAAATGTTCTGGCGAAAGACACACAACAAACGCCACAGTACCCACACGAATGTTGGACACACACCTGTGCTGGATCTCACCTTTGTGTCTGGCGTGGCAGATCTTATCAGCGTCTCCATCTGGGAACGAGTGCTGGCATTTCAGTGTAACCATGCTTAAGCTTGAGTTCACATTATTTGTTGTCTTGTTTTAACCGGGTGGTGGGTCACCATGATTTTGTCTTCTTGTGTTCCTTAAGTCGAAAATTCATTGGATCAATTCATGGGATCAAGAACCGCTACAGGCAAATCTAAATTTCCAATTACAATGATTCGTCAAGATTGTCTGATTCTAGTCAGCTGGTTTTTTGCTTGTTATGTTTGGCTTTTTGTTTTGTCAAAAAAAAAATGTTAATTTATTTAATATTTAAGTAGTACATTGTGTGTTGGTTGACTTTTAAACTGAGAGAAATTTAGTTGCAGATTTATGCATTTGCAGATGGAAAAGTCTACTACAACACTTTGTTGTGTCGTCGTTATCGATAACGTCACAATGATAGTTATGGAGACCATCACCGTGCGGTAGTTATCGATAATGTCACAGTGATAGTTATAGAGACCAC
Organism: Hydrotaea cyrtoneurina; assembly: GCA_958296145.1. Classification (NCBI taxonomy): domain Eukaryota; kingdom Metazoa; phylum Arthropoda; class Insecta; order Diptera; family Muscidae; genus Hydrotaea; species Hydrotaea cyrtoneurina. The sequence goes on along the minus strand of OY282514.1, from coordinate 76,409,284 downwards.
CACAGAGTGGTAGTTATCGATAACGACACAACGTAGTCGCCGACCTGGCAAACAGACGGGAATAAACACACTTACTTGTTGTTGTACCTACACGAGTCTGCTTAAAAAGAGAGAACGCTTTAACATGATGTTCGGACCAATTGCTATAAAATTGTTTTTTTTTTTCATTATTTTAATAAATGTTTGATAGAATAGGGCAGAGAAAAACCCGAAAACGCTTTCAATAAAAAAATTAACTTCCTCAAGAAAAAAAAAATATTTTTAATTAATATTTAATTCGTTTGATTGATAAATAAAATTTAAATTTTTATTCATTGATTGGTTAATAATATTTATATTTTAATTAATGCGATTAATAAATTTAATTAACATTTCATTTCGTTTGATTAATTAATTAAATTAATTTCATTAATTATTTATATTAATTAATATTTTAATTAATTTTATTAATAAATTTAATTAATATTTTAATTAATTTCTTAATTAATCTTATTAATTAATTTTATTATTTAATTTTATAAATAGGTTTTATTAACTAATTTTATTAGTTAATTTTAATAATTAATTTTATTAATAAATTGATTAAATAATTTTATTAATAAATTTGATTAATCAATTTTATTAATTAATTTTATTAATTAATTTTTTTAATTAATTTTTTTAATTAATTTTATTAATTAATTTTATTAATTAGTTTTATTAAATAATTTGATTAATTAATTTTATTAATTAATTTTTTTAATTAATTTTATTAATTAATTTTTTTAATTAATTTTATTAATTAATTTTATTAATTAATTTTATTAATTAATTTTATTAATTAATTTTATTAATTAATTTTATTAATTAATTTTATTAATTAATTTTATTAATTAATTTTATTAATTAATTTAAAAAAAAATATATTAATTAATTTGATCAATTAATTTGATTATTTAATTTTATTAATTAATTTTATTAATTAATTTTATTAATTAATTTTATTAATTAATTTTATTAATTAATTTTATTAATTAATTTTATTAATTAATTTTATTAATTAATTTTATTAATTAATTTTATTAATTAATTTTATTAATTAATTTTATTAATTAATTTTATTAATTAATTTGATTAATTAATTTGATTAATTAATTTGATTAATTAATTTGATTATTTAATTTAATTATTTAATTTAATTAATGTGATTAATTAATTTGATTAATTAATTTTATTAATTAATTTGATTAATTAATTTTATTAATTAATTTGATTAATTAATTTTATTAATTAATTTTATTAATTAATTTGATTAATTAATTTTATTAATTAATTTGATTAAATAATTTGATTAATTAATTTAAAAAAAACAATATTTATTAATTTGATCAATTAATTTTATTAATTAATTTGATTAATTAATTTTATTAATTAATTTGATTAAATAATTTGATTAATTAATTTAAAAAAAACAATATTTATTAATTTGATCAATTAATTTTATTAATAAATTTGATTAATTAATTTTATTAATTAATTTGATTAATTAATTAAATTAATATGATTAATTAATTAAATTAATTAATTAATTTAATTAATTTGATTAATTAATTCAATCAATTTGATTAATTAATTTAATCAATTTGATTAATTATTTTAATTAATTTGATTAATTAATTTGATTAATTAATTTGATTAATTATTTTGATTAATTTTTTGTTTTGTTAGTAATTAATTCAGGTTTATTGTGTATGGTATTAATACAATTCATCTTATTGCTAATCCCACGAAGCCAACATGGCTTGTCTGCAGGATGTAAAGTAAATAAAATTGTGTATTATATATGTTTGTAACATTTTTAATTAATTTAATTAATTTCTTAAATTAATATTTTATTTCATTTGATTAATATTTAATACATTCAATTAATATTCTAATTCATTTGATTAATTATTTTAATGAAATTAACAATAATTAATATTTGAATTATTTTAGTTAATCTTTAATTGATTTAAACAAATCAATCCAAATTCTTTTTTGGGACAACCATGTGAATCTCAAACCGACACTTTTTTGCAGAATTCGCTAATATTCAAATTTTAAGTTGTATGTCTTCCCCTACTTGCATTCCATTGATGCCTTCGTTTAACTAACAATAGAACGGCACGCAATTCCGATTTATGACATTTTCATCGTTTGTTCCTTTCCGGTGTGAGTTTTTTTTTTTTGTTATCACCGTTTGCCTATTCAAACATTTGTGCCGAAAACAGTGGCCGGCCTTTTGTTATTCTACGAGCAGAGCGTATGAATGACTGCTATTTTTTATATTTAATATTTGTTTTTTTTTTGGGGGAAGAGTATTTTTGTTTTGAAGAGTGCAAAGTGGCGTGCGTGTGTTGGTGTGTATTTGAAAAAAAAAAATAAACGAAATATTCAAATATTGACTTGCCATAAACGGCGGTCGAGAGCATTGTCATGCGACAATTGAGGGGTTTCAGTATAAAAAAAAAAAAACCGCCAACCGAACCAACACCACCACCAGTGAGCCACCGTTGGAACAAATGAAGAGGATTGTTAGACGAATGGTGGGACAACACTGACGACTGGTCGGTTGGTTGTTATGGATATTGGACGGCGGCCTGACTCGACGGTTTATTTGGTCGGCCGGTGTAATGCTTATTCAACTTGCACTTGAACTTGTGTTTGCCTGTGTAGAGGTAAGTGCGTTTTGGAATACAAACACAAAGAAGACACACAAAAAACAACAATTCAATTCAAATCCAAGGAATCCAAATATGGACATTACACAAACAGACAGACAGACAGACACCGTACAGCGTATCGCTGGCAAATACAACTGATGAACCCCCATTGAACAATAAAGAATGTATAGAAGAGACAGAGGCCGAGACCGAAATAGAGACAAGGGAGAACATGAAAAGAGCCATTGAAATCTTTTAAAGAAAATAAACAAATTAACCCGAAGAGGTGTTAATGACATTAAACAATTAAGAAAACAACAACAAAAAACAAGTCTTCTATAGATAAGCGAACATTACAAAACAAAAACAACAATACAGAATCGATAAAAAAAAAAGTAAATGAAAACGAAATAGGATGGATTTGAAAGAATTCTGAAAAGTTTTAAAGTTTCAGTGAAGATGAAAGAAACAGAAAGACTAAATAATTCGGAAATTTTTATTCAAATCGAAGCTACTTAATAAATTATTTTGTCAATAGCTGGAGGCACTTCACTTTTTGCCAGAGAGTTTTGAATTTAAATTTAAATAACTTAAACGGATTTAGAAACATCAACAAAGTTTGTCTTTTTCTTATTGAAATTAAATTTTAAAAATGTAAACGGAACACATGTTTGCATTTTTTGTTCTAGGGGGATTTTAAAACCAATTGAATCTCATCTCAGCGCCCACATAATCGAATAATCTGCAACATATTTTGTCCAAATTTGTGATATCCGGCAAATCGCTTTCAAATCATAGATTTCCTCAGTTGAAGAATGCTTTGGATATTTGTAGAAATCGACAGTAGTTGGACTTTGAAATAATTAAACTTTAAAATATTGTTCGTTTTTAAAATATTGTGAATTAAGAGTGTGGTCAGATTATTTGTGAAAAATTCAAAGATCATGAATGGAATGGATTTTAAATGAAAGAGGGAGATGTAGAGTGAAAGAGAGAGATGGAGAGTGAAAGAGGGAGATGGAGAGTGAAAGAGATAGATGGAGAGTGGAAGAGGGAGATAGAGATTGAAAGAGAGAGATGGAGAGTGGAAGAGAGAGATGGAGAGTGAAAGAGGGAGATGGAGAGTGAAAGAGATAGATGGAAAGTGGAAGAGGGACATGGAGAGTGGAAGAGAGAGATGGAGATAGAGATAGGGGCGTGAACAGGAAGAGGGAGAGTGATGGAGAGATGTGGAGTGATAGAGACAGATGTAAAGAGAGATTAAATTAGAATAAATGAAACAGAGGGAGAGTGAAAGAGAGAGAGAAAGCGAGTGAACGAGTTAGAGGGAGAGAGAGTGATAAGTTGAGTGAACGAGAAATATTCAGGGAGAGTGAAAAAGAGTGATGGAGAGAAATGTAAAGTGAACGATAGAGAGGGGGAGTGGAAGAGAGAGACGGACGATATAGAGGGAGAGTGAAAGGGGGAGATGGAGAGTGAAAGAGAGAGAGAGTGAGAGTGAAATGGGTAGATGGGAAGTGAAAGAGAGAGAATGAGAGTGAAAGAGAGAGATGGAGCGTGAAGGAGAGAGAGATGGAGTGTGAAAGAGAGAGAGAGATGGAGAGTGAAAGAGAGAGAGAGATGGAGAGTGGAAGAGAGAGATGGAGATTGAAAGAGAGTGAGATATGGATATAGAGATAGAGAGAGGGGTGTGAACGGGAAGAGGGAGAGTGAAAGAGAGATGGAGAGTGATAGAGACAGATGTAAAGAGAGATTAAAAGAGAATAAATGAAAGAGAGGGGGAGTGAAAGAGAAAAAATAAAGGAGAGGGAGAGTGAAAGAGAAAGAAGGCGAGTGAACGAGAAATAGTCAGGGAGAGTGAAAAAAAGTGAAGGAGAGAAAAGTAAAGTGAACGATAGAGAGGGGGAGTGGAAGAGAGAGAGACGGATGATATAGAGGGAGAGTGAAAGAGAGAGAGATGGAGAGTGAAAGAGAGGGAGTGAGAGATATAGAGATACAGTGAAAAGAGAGAGATAGAACGACCCGAAGTGAACGAAATACGGTGAATGAAATGAGGGATAGAGAGTCAAATTAGTATAGGTAAAGAGTGACAGAGATATAAAACTGTTTAATATGAAGAGAGTGTGATTGGAGATTGATTTTGAAAACGGCTTTACAATAAAATTGTGGAAACGGCACAATCATGTACTAAGCTAGGACAACTAAGTAAATCATTTGTGTTTTCAAATAAAAAAAAGGGTCTCAGTCGGTACAATATCAATACAATTTCGATGTATTATTTAGAGTTGCGAAAATGACGACATCTGTACTGTGGATATTATTTTTTTACTAAAAAAAAAATATACACACAAAATTAAAATACAAAAATATCAATTCTTACTGTTTAAGGACAAGTCATAGCTCATAGCTCCCTCAGAAAGCCTTTGTTAAATTCACTTCTGTGGGAGGGGAAAATGAGACAATTCGTTTGATTCGCAATAAATTCTAGGAATTGCATACCAAGTGTTGTGGGAAGGAGAGGGCGATAATAGAATACAGAAATGGAAACGAGTCATGAGCCTGGCTTGAGTCATGACTCGTTTTCATTTGTTTAGAAATATCTTTTTAGTATCCTTTTCTCCTCGTCTCTTTTTTTTAACTTAACACTTTGTATGCAATTCCTAGAATTTCTTTCGATTTCAGTAAATTGTCTCCTGTTTTATGTGATGTTCCCTCTCTCCGTATTGAATTTACCACGAGTATCTCCAGTAGAAAATCTCATTTTTCACTTTACCCTACGTAATTTTTATTTCCATTTTTCTGAGAATTTCCCAAAGATTTTACTTGGATGTTTTACTTTGCAAGTTGTTGTTGAGCTGCGCATGAATCATTTTGCCTTCTACACTTTCAAACTGCCCGAAAGTGTGCAGCAGTTTTTATTTTCTTAGTCATCCCAAAAATATGCTATAATTTTTATTATTTCCCCCTATAGTTTACTATTACTTATTACTCATCTGAATTTCTACAGCGATTAAACTGACAATCTCTTCTCTTCTTTTTTCAGGTTTCTTCGTCATAAATATCGCAATTTGTTTTTAGTCTTTTTTGCAGCTAAAGACAACTAAAAGATATTTAAGTCATAATGAGAACAGAGGACCATCATCATCATCATCACATTTAGGTAGGTTGGACATGTTGTAATTACACTTATGTTAATGCGAAATTATTGCCTTTTAGAGACATGATTTTGCCTCAAATTACCTTTAGCCCGTATCCTACGTTACCTTATCTTTCCTGCCACACCTTCATTGGACAATTTAATATTCTTTCAAAATTAAAAAAAAAAAACCTGAGCCAACATTAATTTACGAGCCTGCCAAGAAGAGGCGGCGCAGTTTTGTTTCGTTTTTCATCGCTTGCCATAATCATCAAATTTAATTGGCAATAAATCGCTGTAATCGTATCCACCACCGGTATCACATTTCGTCATTTATGTTCTGTTCTGTTCGTTTTTTTGTTCGAAAGAGTTGCTCTGGAAATTCTTCTTTATGATTTTCGTACATTAGTTTGGAATATAAATTGGCTTGCGTTGCGGCGAACATGCGTACTTTTTTAAATACGTGTGACAGCTGCTGTCAGTGGATTAATTAACAAGTGTCAATCCAAAAAAGTTCTACAAACTGTACTGATATTCGATTAAAATGAATTGTTTAGTATTTAGTTAGTGGTATGCAAAATGCCAGACTTTATTTGATTGCTAAGTTTTTGTAAATGCCAGGCTATACAGTGCGTTTCAAGTTCGGGTTTCTTTTTCATTTGGGAAAATCACTTTTCGAAAGATTGTGCAAAATTTCATCAAAAGCGTGCATTCGAGGGGAAATTCGCAAGGGAGGAAGGGGAAGGAACTTAAAGAAATTCAGAGATAAAGAAGAGAGCCACAAATTAATAGAAAATATAAATCAAGTGACGGATATAGAGAGTGAATGAGAGAGAGAGAGAGAGAGAGAGTTAAAGAGAATGATAGAGAGAGTTAAAGAGAATGATAGAGAGAGTTAAAGAGAATGATAGAGAGAAAAAGATAATCGTAGAGAGTGATTTGATACCAGAAAATGGGATCAAATGAACAAGAGCATGAAAAAGAGCATCTGAATGAAAGAGAGGGAGAAGGAGAGTGAAATAGAGAGAGAGAGAGGTAGAGTGAGAGTGAATGAGAGAGAGTGACAGTGAGAGAGAGACTGAAAGAGAGACGGAGAGTGAAATGAGTCCATTTACACAAGCACTTTCAGTCTATTACGAAAATGGTGAATTTGTGAAAATCACTTTTCGCAAAATTGTGAAAATTTTTATCAAAAGCGTACATTCGAGGGGAAATTCGCAAGGGAAGAAGGGGTAAGAACTTAACGACAGAAGTCAGAGATAAAGAAGAGAGCCACAAATTAATAGAAAATAGAAATCGAGTGACGGATGTAGAGAGTGAATGAGAGAGAGAGTTAAAGAGAATGATAGAGAAAAAAAAGATACTCGTAGAGAGTGGTACATTTGATACCAAAAAATGGGATCAAATTAACATAAAAGAGGTGGTGAAAAAGAGCATCTGAATGAAAGAGAGGGAGAATGAGAGTGAAAGAGAGAGATGTAGAGGGAGTTTGAGGGAGAGGGAGAGTTAAAGAGAGAGAGGGGGAGAGTGAAATAGAGAGAGGGAGAGAGAAAGAGAGAGAGAGGGGGGGAGGGGGGAGAGTGAAAGAGAGAGAGAGGGAGAGTGAAAGAGAGAGAGAGGGAGAGTGAAAGAGAGAGAGAGGGAGTGTGAAAGAGAGAGAGAGGGAGAGTGAAAGAGTGAGATAGGGAGAGTGAAAGAGAGAGAGGGAGACTGAAAGAGAAAGAGGGAGAGTGAAAGAGTGAGTGAGAGAGAACGAGTGTGAGAGAGATGATGGAAAAGTGAGGGTGAGAGGGAGAGAAAAAGTAAGAGAGAGAAAGTGAGGGAGAGAGGGGGAAAGAGAGAGAGAGAGATAGGAAACGAGATAGACAGACAAAGACAGCAAAATACAGAGAGATCGAAAGTGAAATACAGAGAGATAGAAAGTAAAATACAGATAGATAAAAATAGATAAAAAGAGGGCGAAAGTTATATAAAGACGGATAAGAGGAAAACTACAGAGTGATTGAAAGTAAACTACAGAGAGAGAGAGAGAGAGACAGAAATTGCAAGACAGAGATGAAGAAAGTGTAAGGGTGAGAGGAAGAAAGGGAGATAAACTGATAGTGAGATAGAGAGAGAGAGATTGATTGTGTGTGAGAGAGAGAGAGAGTGACTGTGGGAGAGAGAGAGAGTGACTGTGGGGGACAGAGTGATTGTCAGAGAGAGTTAGAGTGATATTGATTGTGAGAGAGAGTTAGAGTGATAGTGATTGTGAGACAGAAATAACCAGGGAGTGAAAACAGAAATAGAAAGAAGTACGTTACTACTTCTTTAAATGAGTGACAGTTTTGTTTTCACCTTTTTGAATGCAGAATGTACGACCACAAGCCATGTGTAGTCTCCTGAGTATTTTGTTTAATGTTGCGAAAACCATTTTCGTAACTTAATAAACCAACAGTTACGCTCCCCGACTGAGATATCACAAATCATTCACGAACTGCCGTTTATGTCTATGCCAAAGTTCTCAGCAGAAACCAAAAAAAAAAAATCAATTTATAATTTTTCGCGATCCTTGTTCATCAGCATAGCTAAATAAAAATTAAAAAATTCGAACTAATATTTCACTTATTTAAGCTCGAGTTCTTGTGGTTTTGTTTTTATTTTTTCAATATTTCATCTTTTGTCGAAAGATATTTTCAGGAATTAAATTAACTCTTAAAAATATGGCATCGTTGTAATAACGTCGTCATTTAGGAACAACAAATCGATAAATATAATCCTTGTCAAGGATAGTGGCTGTTATTTAGTCCATTCCATTTGGACTACATTTGGTTGTTTTTATTCTATATCAGTTTTGAAAAGAACCAACTGTTCTAACTAAACACCGTTTTTTAAATAAACGCCGACTGAGTGCTGTGCCTTGTCCGAAGCATTTTCGGTTATTACAACAGTCTGGTGCTGGTGGTGTTCCAATTAAATTGTGTCAAAATACATTTTTGCATTTGTAAACATGCAATTTTTCCCCAACTTCACAGCATTTTCCTAACGACTTCAAAGTGCGATAATTTGCCATAAAATCCGCCCAAAAAAAGTGCTAAATTGCTGCAAAAAAAAACCACACGTCCACTGCCACTAATTGAATGTGGCATAACAAATGAACACGGCCACCAATTGGCAGCACCCGGTGCAACAAACGCAGAATACAAACAAACAGAAAGCCGTAATGAGACCACCACCTCTCCATACGATCGGCCGTTTCCATTTGGTTTTGTTTTTTCAACTTTTTGCAATAATAAAAATCATACAACCGTAATTTATAGCAGATCAAGCGAATAATATCGAAAACAATTGCCACTAAAACACACACACACACACCATCAATGTATCTAAACTGTGATGAAAATGGGTCATTCCGACATCGTTTAAAACCAGTTAAAAACTTCAAACCATTTCTAATGGCCGGCCATTCACTGACGTCGCTGAATCTTAAGCCACCGAACGACGTTTAGAAATAAAAAGTTATTGTGACAATTATTTCTTTCATGAATTTTTGGTTTACTTTTTTTTTCCGTATACCGAAGCGTAGACCTATTTCTGTTTCCTTACAACAAATGGCGAGACGCTCAGAGCAAAATGTCCATCGGAATCAAATTAGTTACAGAGGAATTTTGCAGAATTAAATGAAAGCAGAACAAATTCAATTGTTGAGGAATAGTTTGAACGAGATAGAAGATTCGAATGAGCTGGAACTATTGAGAGTGTGAATCGGAGAGCGATTGAAGATGAGATAGAGTGAACGGGTGGCAAATAGAGAGAATGATACGAGAATGATTCTAAGAGAGATAGGCACGAAGAGAAAGAGAATCGCCAAGAGAGTATTGGACAGAGGGAGAGAGTAGTCGGAGAACGATAGTAAACTGCAATCAAAGATAGAGAGAAATAAAAACGTGAGAAATAGAGAGACAAAAAGAGAAGTAGAAGCTGAAAGAGACAGGGCGGATGAGAATCTAGATTATTAGGAAAATATATAAAATTATTAGAAGAGAGAGAGAGAAATATGGACGAAAGAGAAAGAATGAACAAAAGACAGGACTAGGGAGCACAGAGAGATAGAGAAAAATACAAGAGGGTACCAAAGAGGAAGAGTGTGAAGGAGAAAGTGCTCAAAAGGGAGTGGAGTGGAGTTGTCGAATGTGAGAGTGAATGGGAGCAAGAGAAAACGTGAGGTAGGCACTTAATTAGAGAGCCAATGACAAAGAAATCGAATGAAGAAGAGATAAAATGAGCAGGATATAAATCGAGAGAGAGCAAGAGGATTCTACGCAAAAGAAACCCAACAAGAAAGATATTTACCGACACAGAAAAACAACAAAGGTGAAAGTGTACGAGGGAGAGGAGTATTTACTGAGAGCAACAGTGACCCAAAAAGTCAGACGAAAAACATAGCAAGAGTGAACGATAGATACAAGAGAGGAGTGAAGGATAGAATGGACGAGGGATAGCGAATAAGAGATAGGGAATGATCTGATGGTGTACAATAAAGAGATAAAGTGAATGAGAGGGAGACGGCGAAAGAGAGATGAAGAGAGAGTGTAGAAAAATGGTTATAATGCAATTTAGTGAGATTGAACGAAAGAGAGAGATATAGACAGAGAGATATAGACAGAGAGAGAGAACAGTATATAGAACGAGAGAGAGCAATACATATAACGAGAGAGAGAACAATATATATATATAGAGATAGAGAGAGCAATATATGGAACGAGAGACAACAATATATAGAACGAAAGACGGAGAGAGCAACATATAACGAGGGAGATAACAATATATAGAACGAGAGATGGGGGGAGAGAGCAATATATATAAAAAGAGAGAGAAGAATATATAGAACGAGAGAGTAAGATAGAGATGGAGGGAGAGAGCAATATATAGAACGGGAAAGAGATCAATATATAGAACGAAAGACAGAGTGAGATAGAGATGGGGGAGAGAGCAATATATAGAACGAGAGAGAGAGATAGAGATGGGGGGAGAGAGCAATATATAGGAAAAGAGAGAGAATAATATATAGAACGAGAGAGAGAGAGATATAGATGGGGGAGAGAGCAATATATAGAACGAGAGAGTGAGATATCGAGATGGGGGGAGAGAGCAATATATAGACAGAGAAAGAGAACAATATATAGAAAGAAAGACATAGAGAGCAATATATAACGAGGGAGATAACAATATATAGAACGAGAGATGGAGATAGAGCAATATATAGAACGAGAGAGTGAGATAGAGATGGGGAGAGAGAGCAGTATATAGAACAAGAAAGAGAACTATATATAGAACGAAAGACATAGAGAGCAATATATAACGAGGGAGATAACAATATATAGAACGAGAGATGGAGATAGAGCAATATATAGAACGAGATAGAGATTGGGGGAAGAGAGCAATATATAGAAAAAGAGAGATAAGAATATATAGAACCAGAGAGTGAGAGTGAGATAGAGATAGGGGGAGAGAGCAATATATAGAACGAGAGAGCAATGTATAGAACGAGAGAGATAGAGAGAACAATATATAGAACGACAGGGAGAACAATATATAGAACGAGAGAGAGTGAACTTGAGAGAAGTAAAAAGAGCCCGAGGAAGAGAGTGCCAACAAACAAAGTAAAATATTTGCGAGACACACGGCCAGCGGTTGATGAACGACAAAGGGAGAAGGTGAACATGTCTGCGAAAAAGAGTCGAGAGAAAGAGAGGATTAGAAAAATAAGTGAGATTGAACAGGAGAGCTATACTGAACAACAGATAGAATGAATGAGTCTAAAAAAAGATTGAGAGAGAGTGAATCTGAGGGAGACGGAGAATGTTCGAGAGTATACGCAAGAGGAGATAAAAAGAGAAGCTTAGGCAAATAGGTAGAATCACAGATGGGGAAATTGAAAAGAAGGTGCCTTGGAAGAGAATATTCGGCAAATGCTACAAAAAGTGTTCGAAAATTAAGCCTCTCGGTTGGAATTTATTCGAGACGGCCGCTGCGGCATCTGCATCGCAGTTGCGCATCACATGCAGTGCATTATCGAAAAGGCCCATTGATTTGATGAGACTTCAGGTTTGAGCCTAAGTTTCTTAGCAGTTAGTTCCGTTTATATTTTCTTGCCAACGCCGCACTCTCCAGTTAATGGGATTAATGTTGACCTCATTTACCACCTCATTTTCTCCGAGTGTATCTCTGAAATCAGAGCAACATGCAGTAGTTTCTTTTTGTTGTGTGTGCTGTCGTCTGCGTACATTACGACGACGTTACATTTGTTACGTGACAAAGATCTTATAAATTTGTGTGTTCTTTCTGGTGGAATAGTTTCTCGAAAATCTTCCTTGTTGTCGCCTCTAACCTGGTAACCATCGAGTATTGTTAGACCGTTCGGTTCGTGCGGTCTGTCATTCCAAATAATTTCTATTGAATTTAATGTTACTCTAGTGTTCTATTTTTTTTTTTCGGAATCCGTTAACAAAACGTTCGTGGCCAGCCAGCCAGCCAGCCAGGTTGGTACGCCAGCTAATGCAAGGCATTGCAGTTGCAATGTTCCATTTTCGTGTTGTTGTTGCTGTTTTTGTTTTGTTTTGAATGTGTAGTGTGACAACGCAGAAGAAGATGTGTCCACACGAGTAGTTCGGTTTGTCAGCATTGTAAATTTGGTGTGGTTGTCATGGCGACAAGCGTTGCTTTTTCAAAGACATCATTGGAAATGAGTGTGACCTGTTTTAAATGAGTTGTGCTGAAGTTTTCTTTGGCTTTTCCGTCCGTCTGCCCAGCTATCTGTCTTACTTAAGATGACACATATACCTGTGTGCGTGTATTTTGGCTTCCAACGCGCATGCGTAACCATTTTCCAGAACTTGTTCCTTTCTTTCGTGAGCTGTAGTAATTTTTCTCTCTTGGTTTTTTTTTCTTCTGATTTTAAGCCAATATTTTGTGCTGCATTTATGTTTAGCCGTGCATCGTTGACATTTCTTGGTTATTTATTCAAATGCTGTCTGTGGACTGAGGTCGGGATGCTGTCTTCTTTTTAGCTTTGCTTATGTATTTGTCATGTAGCCACATGATTTGGTGGCATGCTGGAGAATAAGAATCACGATAGAACAGACAAATGTTCACTGCATTAAAAATCGTCACTGACAAATTAATTTCGAATGAAATTCTGAAAAGTTGTCGTTAAGCCGGTGATTTATTCCTAGATGCTGGCATGTTTTTGTCTGTTGGTTTTCTGGAGGAGATTAAGGTTTTCCCGAATTCCCAGGTGTTTTTTTTTTGTCTGTGGGAATCTGGAGGAGATGACGACAATATTTCCAATGTTTTTCCCGAATTTCTAAGTTTTTTTTTATCTGTCGAATTCTGAAGTTCATTAAGTTAGTAACATCTTAATATATATTTACCCTCGACACTGATTCACTGATTCACTGATACACTGATACACTGATTCCCTGATTCCCTGATTCACTGACTCTGTCACGCAGTACGTAGGAATTTAAATAGGCATTCTATAATAATTCTATAAATAATAATAATAAAAAAAAAAATTTTTTTTTTGTACAGAAATTGTGTTTTCCCCAAATTTTTTTTTACCAAAATTTTTTTTTTCCAAAATTTTTTTTTCTTACATAAATTTTTTTTTTCCAAATTTTTTTTTTTCAAGAAATTTTTTTTTTCAAAAAAATTTTTTTTTTCCACAAAATTTTTTTTCAAGAAAATTTTTTTTTCCCACAAAATTTTTTTTTTCAACAAAAAATTTTTTTTTTCAACAAAATTTTTTTTTCAACAAAAATTTTTTTTTCAACAAATTTTTTTATTTTCCACAAAAATTTTTTTTTCAACAAAATTTTTTTTTTTTCAACAAAAATTTTTTTTTTCAACAAAAAATTTTTTTTTCAACAAAAATTTTTTTTCCACAAATTTTATTTTTTTTCGAATTTTTTTTTTTTTTTTACAAAAATTTTTTTTTTACAAAATTTTTTTTTCAACAAAAATTTATTTGAATAAAATTTTTTTTTTTCAAGAAAAATTTTTTTTTTCAACAAAATTTTTTTTCCTTATTTCAACGGGCGCCATAGGCGCATTACAACTTACTAGTTAGAAATAGTTTTTTCCACAATTCCTATTAGGCCATAGACAATTCTCGTGTTCTCCGGCATTTCTAATTTCCTCTGCTCACCGTTAAGAGCAGCACAGGCACACTTAAATTGCCAATAAGAAGAAGGTTTTGTCTTTTTAAATTTCAAAAAGACGTCGAACTGTAGTGTGACTAAACTAAATTCTAAAAAGTTGTCCCGAGAATTACTTTCCTTACCTAATATGGCTCTACAGCATGTTGTTGATCTTGGCCTTTTTTAAAAAATTAATTTCCCAGCACTTCGGTCTTGCTCTTGTTTTTTTCTACAACTCTTATTAATTGGCTGATTAAAAATCGGTCATAGGAAATTCTCTTGTTCTCCTGGCCTTCTTATTAAATGTTTTCCAAGTACTCCATCTTCTACCACTTGCTCCTTCACCCAGAGTACCGATTTTCAGTGTCTGCACCTTTCGTAATACTCCAATGCCCTTCTGCTGGGATTCATCCGCCGACACGAGCCAGCCAGCAGGCACAATTTCAAAGTGTTTTCGATTCCCATTAAATTTCAGGCTTAATTGTGCCATACACAAATTATTTAGCAAATGATTGCAATGACTTTATAAAATGATTGGCATTTCATTCTGAGAATATTCGATTTTTGGCATCTGATGTTACCGTTTGAAATACACTAAGTAATTCTCATTTGATTCGTTGCAAATTCTATCTAAAAGAGTGCATGAGTCTCTGCTAGCGAAAAAAAACTAACCAAAGTAAACGTCCGTAGTGTGACATGTGCACATCAAAGCCAGGTTCGTATCCTGGGCAGATCTTTAAACATGTTTAGCGAACGTTTCCAGTATGAAAAGAAAATCATTTTTATTGTGCTCAGATTGGTTTTTAGTGACCATAATACAAATATTAGGAGTCGAGCCAGAGTTTTTAGTGACAGAAGTAAATATCAGGAGTCGTGATGGAATTTTTGTTTTGTTGAATAGCCACATGTCCCCATTGAAGGGAGGCACATTTTAAGAAGGCTGAATTGTATAAGTGAAAGGGATTTTCTTGTCCTGGACAAAGAAAACCAAAAAAAAAAAAAATATATATAAAACTTTCCACAATTGCTTCAGATCGGCCACAATAAATTCTCCTCCAACTTTCCAAGTTATTCCAACAGGATTTAAAAAATCAAAAATCCAAAAAACTTAAGTTTTTCTCAAAATCACAAAAATAAAAATTAAAAAATAGAGCACAAATTTTGTTTTTATAAAAAATTTTCTCCAACTTTTCAAAGCAATTCTCCTCCAACTTTCGAAGTTATTCCAACAGGATTTAAAAAAATCAAAAAATCCGAAAAACTTAAGTTTTTCTCCAAATCACAAAAATAAAAATTTTAAAAAAAAGAGCACAATTTTTTTTTATAAAAAATATTCTCCATCTTTTCAAATCAATTCTCCTCCAACTTTCGAAGTTATTCCATCAGGATTTAAAAAAATCAAAAATCCGAAAAACTTAAGTTTTTCTCAAAATCACAAAAATAAAAATTTAAAAAAAGAGCAAAATTTTGTTTTTATAAAAAATGTTCTCCAACTTTTCAAATCAAAAATATTAATCCTAAAATTCGAAGAACTTACGTTTTATTCATCCTCGGTAATTTCGCCCACAAAAAGAAACATAGAAAAAAATGTAATACATTTTTTTTAAAAAAAATCTTCTCCAATTTCTTAAGAGCAGTCACAATAAATTCCTCCGACTTTAAAAATCTTCCATGAGTACAAAAAAAAAACAAAAATCTGAAAAATCATAAATAAAAAATAAAATTAAAAAAAAAACACAAATCAAAAATCCTCAAAAAATTCGAAAAATCACAAAATTAAAATTTTTTTAAAAAAAATCAAACAAATTTTTTGTAAAAAATTTCCCCATTTACTTCCGACCGAACAAATAAAATTTCACCCACATTTCCAATTCTTCCAAGAGGACAAAAAAAAATTTAAAAAAAGAGCACACATTTTTTTTTTATAAAATAATCCAAAATCCTAAATTTTTTTTTAAATTTTCTCGGTCACAATAAATTCTCTCTAAATTTCAAATTATTCCATGAGGACAAAAAAATCAAAAATCCTAAGAAAAATTCGAAAGAAAAATTGTTTTTTATAAAAAATCCGAAAAATCACAACAACAAAACGCAAAAAAATTTTATAAATTGTTTTCCAATTCCTTCACATCAGCCACAATTAAGTCGTTTGAAAATTTCCCTTGAGGATAAAAAAAATTAATAATCTTGAAAAACACGAAAAACTTTATTTTTATTAAAAAAAAAATTATTTTTTTTTTAAATTTTTGAAAATATAAAAAAAATTAATAATCCTGAAAAACACGAAAATAGATTTTTTTTTAAATTTTTGAAAATTTCCCATGAGGATAAAAAAAATTAATAATCCTGAAAAACACGAAAAACTTTACATAGTTTTTTTCAAAATCACAATAGTAATTTTTTTTTAAAAAAAATTGTTTTCCAACCTTTCAAATCGAAAATATTAATCCTAGTCCAAAAAACTTATTTTTTCTTCATCCTTATGCAATTTCGCCCACAAAAATAAAAATTAAAAAAAAAACTAACTAAAATAAAAAAGCACAAATTTTTTTTATAAAAATGTTCTCCAGTTGCTTCGCATCGGTCACAAAACATTCCTCAAACTTACGTTTTATTCATTTGTATAAAATTTCGTGAAATTTGAGTATCCAAAAGTGCTACCCAAGACTCCCACAATTGTTGTTTTTATATTCTTAGTCGTATATAATTTTTTCAAGTTTGAGTATCTAAATGTTTTTTTTTTTGTTTTGGGCCCTTTTTGTTAAATACGCTTATCGTGATATCTGGGTAATTTTGGAATTTTTAACAAAATTCAATTCACATTTATCAAAATCGATTTCGACCCCTGCAATAGAATCTCTTCAATAATGAATAATTAGACATTAGATGCGTTCAATAACAGTCCCCCCGTGGGCCTCTCTGCCCCGCCTATAACATCAACAAGACAATTAATTGCAAATAAATTTGTTAAACCTATCAATAAAACGATGATTTTTTATTGAGGGAATAAATGAATGAGATACCTTCAGCGGCAGTGGCAGTGCCATGACTCTGTCTCTGCCGGGTGTGTAACCGACCGACCATACAAGACCAGACAATGGGCAACGACATGACGGACGCACTGAATGAATGAATGAACGAGTGATGGATGTGGAAAATCAAGACACAGCCACACTTATGTTCCAGCGCTGATCAGCACCAGCCATGGAAACCCATAAAAAGCCATAGAACATGATTCAATTGACTTGTTATGTTTTTCTCTTTTTTTTGCAAAGAAAAAAAAAACAACACAAAAAGCCAACACCACCAACCAACCAACACTGAGAGTCTTCCATTTATTTCTGTTGTCGACTTGTGTTGGTTTTTGTTTTTGCCTGGCAAAAATCAGTTTTGCATAGAGATGATATCGATAAAAACTATTTATAAAAATAGTGGAGGGGAAAATAAAGAGCAGAGTCGGCCGCCTATGCAATGAAGGACTACGAGCGAGAGATGCAACAGTGAGACCAGAATAGAAGTGCAGTAAGAGCGACCCACCGAACACAGCCAAATGAACTGGGAGTGTTTGATGGGGACTTTTTTTGCGTGTTTCTCTCTCTCTCTCTCTCTCATTCTTTGTTTCGATTGCAAAGGAAGATAAATTGGTTTTTTGGGAAGGTACCTTACAAAGTCTTCCATTATTTTGATTGTTGTCTCATGATTCTATTGCACACACACACGCACACAAAATAAAAATACATAAAAGATTATTCGTCAGACAGGAAAAACAAAGTACTTGCATTCGTTGCCACCAAATGATGGCCAAGGTGAAGTGAAGAGGTTCTTGACTCAAAGAAACTGAGACGACATGAAATATCCGTCTGTCTGCTGCCCTTAAATGGCGGTTTAAATGATGTTCTTAGATCAAAGATAACCAAATTTATATAACAACAAGATTGGCATCTTTGCTATGACTTCTCTTGCTGGTGCCAAAAAAAAAAATAAAGAATACGCCCATTACAAAATCGGGTGAGACCACAAAGTAAAGTCATTTGATTGATCTTCTTTTGGCGGATTTACGAATAAACGGTTGAATGTACTCATACAAAAAAATAAAATCCGTTTCAAAATTGTTCACCCAAGACCAAATAGGAATTAAAGGTTCGGCGTTACCGTCCCTTGCCGCCTCCATAGTCTTAGAGCCGATTATTTCTTTGGCCCTGTTTGTCGTAGAGCCCATTTTTCATTGGCGACTTTTGTATAGATGGATTTCTTAGTTAAATAGTTTTCTTCGATTAGATTAATTGACGACAAATACAATTCGCTTCTTGATGGAACTTAACGATATTAAGTTAGCCACAGTATGGCTGTCATCAACAAATTCCGATGCCAGAGATGGCACTAATTGTTGATATCGATAAAATTCAAATCGTCATCGAGAGGATTTGTCCGATCCTCAATACCTAGAATAGCAGAGGTGTCAGATATGCCTCGAAGAAATAAAAAGGGTAACAATCAAAGAGAAAGAGAGGGAATAGAAGGATAGAAATACAATCAGAGAGAGACTGAAGAGATAGGGAGAGCGAGAGAGAAAGGGAGGAAAAGATGGATAGAGAGAATGAAAAAAAGGGCGAGGTTGATTGAGATAAAGAGTGAGAAAAAAGAGAGAGATATAGATAAAGAGAGAAAGAAATAGAGATAAAAAAATAGAGAGATATACGATATATAGCGAGAATTAGAGATAAAGCAATATGGAGACTAATAGAGATAGAGAAAGGGAGAGAGAGAGTGAGAGAGAGAGAGAAAGAAAGAGAGAGTGAGAGTGAGATAGAGAGAAAGAAAATAAGAGCGGGATAGACAGAGATAAAGAGGGAGAGAAAGAGATATGTAGTGAGAATGAGAGAGAGTGTGTGAGAAAGATATAGATAGAGAGAAAGAAAAAGAGTGGATAGATAGATATAAAGAATGATAAATAGGGAGAGAGAATAGAGAGAGATAATTAGAGATAGAGAAAGATAGAGAGAAAAAGAGAAATAGAGATAGAGAAAGAGAGGGATAGAGAGAAAGAACAAAATAGCGAGATAGATAGATATAAACAGTTAGAAAAAAAGAGGGAGAAACAAGAGATAGAAAGAGATATAGATAAAGAGAGAAAGAAAAAGAGATAGAGAAAACAACATAGAGAGAGAACGATATATAGCGAGAATTAGAGATAAAGGAATATAGAGAGAAATAGAAATAGAGAGTGAGAGAGAGGAAGAAAAAGAGAGTGAGATAGAGAGAGAAAAAATTATAGAAAAGGAAATCTATATATAAATATATATATTGATATAATGAGAGATAGAGAGAAAAAAGAGAGATAAATAAAGATAGAGAAATAGAGATAGGGAAAGATAAAGAGAGGGATAGAGATAAAGAAAAAAAGAGCGAGATAGATAGATATAAAGAGAGATAATTAGAGAGAGAGAAAATATATAGAGATAAATAGAGAAAGGGAGAAATATATAGAGAGAAAGAGATATATATAGAGCAATTTAGGGATAGAGAAAAAAAGGGTGAGATAGGGAAATAGAGATAGTAAAAGAAAAAATTGAGAGAGATATAGGTATAAAGAGATAGAGAGATAAATAGAGAGAGAAAGATATATCTCTAATTCTTTTCATATTAGAGATAGAGAAAGAGAGATAGAGAAAGGGAAAGACAGAGTGAGGAAGAAAGAGTTAGAGAAATAAAGAGAGAGACATATTGTGAGAGTGATGAGAGTGCGAGAAAGAAAGAGCGGGCGAGAGTGTGAGAGAGAGTAAATTCAACCAGAGATTTGATACAGTCACAGCTTGGCTCCCACTCGATACCGATAAGCAACGATTTACGCTCTTCGACGTAAGTCACTATTTTATGTATTAAAATAATACAACGGATTAGGTAACGCAAGCGATCACTCACAGCTCTTGTTTGTTAAAAAAAACTCTCAGCCCAGTTAGCAATTTCTTTCAAGTCCATAATTGCACATATAATGGATCACTTTTGTTTGATAGCAGTTTGCTAAACTCCGTCTCCCTTGCTCTGCACTCTAATTAAATTGGAGCCATTCAACATAATTGTTTAATAACAAATAGCTAAACAGACAAAGAGTTGAATGGAGTCGATTAGTTGCAGCAGTGTGTGTTTCGTCATATCACATTTCCCTCGATAATTGTAATATTTTCACTTTCTTCATGGGGGATTTTATGTTCATTCGTTTTGGCCATTCAAGCTAGTCGGTCATTTGTGGGTTTTAGTTTTTTTCTTCTCTATTTCCCCCACCCCCCTTTTATTTTACAACTAAATTACATTCACTTAATCAATAGGATGGCTCGGTCGCGCCACATTACGTACCGTGACGCAGAGCCACAACATGATTATGCGGGGCGGCCACAGAGAAAGGGAGAGAGAGAGACACACAATCGAAGCCAAATTTTGAATGGCAATTTACAAGATTCAATAGCATTTTGGCCGCCTGACAAATGTATTAACAATTTTATATGTTTTCGTTGAATTTCCTTGACAAAGTCGTGGCGTCTGTCGATACTTTGTAGCTTCCTACTCACTAGTTGTGATTGAAACTAAAAACCCCAGCAAACATTGCAGGATTTCAGCTGCAGCTTCAGCCTCACCGTCGTCGTCGCCGTCACGTTTATCATTAAACATTAATCTTATAAAACAATTAAAGAGAAAT
Organism: Hydrotaea cyrtoneurina; assembly: GCA_958296145.1. NCBI lineage: Eukaryota > Metazoa > Arthropoda > Insecta > Diptera > Muscidae > Hydrotaea > Hydrotaea cyrtoneurina. The sequence goes on along the minus strand of OY282514.1, from coordinate 76,388,593 downwards.
TATTTATAATTGTACACACACACACAGACAATGATGGTTGTTGACGGTTTTGTAATAAATGAAATTTTCATTTATATAAACAAATATTGAAACGCCGAAGAAGAAGAAGAAGAAGAAATCATACAAACACAGAATCCAGTAGGCATTCAGCCCGAATAATTGGCTAACCGACGCGTAAATTGTTATCTTGAGCAGCCGGAAAAACAAGTTTCATTTAAAAGAAATACAAATTTAGTGTATTTATTATTTATTTTATTTTTTTGTTTTGAAAAAAAAAAATAATGTCTCGTCTGGTTTTTATGGTAAACTGGAAAATAATTGAACTTATGTTAAGTGTCGTTAATGTTGGTCATATAATCTATGAGAAATTGTTTAAATAAACCCCAAGTGGTTACAGATGCAGGCACAGAACACAAAGCTACACTCGAAGAAATAAAATAGTGAACTTTTTTTTTTTTTTATAAATTTACCTTCTTTCTATTCTTTGCCGAAATTCATAATAATTACTGACCTTTTCCTCTTCATTTCAGGTATGTCCTTTGATAATATGTAAAGAAAAACAAGAAGTGAGTATTAACCCATTGGAGCCGTAAGGCTGGTTGTTTTCGACGTAATGAAATTAGGCCGAAAAGGCTTTGCGAAAAGAAGTTATGAAAAAGTAGCCAAATGGAATCCCCCGCCCCCAAAAGCCCAATATGAAAATGTTCCCAAAAATTATGAAAAATCCCGCCAACAAATTATGGAAAATTAACCAAATGAAAAATCCCCCAATTAAATTATGAAAAATCACCCCAACAAGTTATGAAAAATTAGCGAAATGAAATTATGAAAAATGACCCAAATAAAACCCCCATGAATTATGAAAAATCTCCCCAACAAGTAATGAAAAATTAACCAAATGAAAAATCCCTATAAATTTTGAAAAATTCCCCCAAAAGTTATGAATAATTACCCAAATGAAAAACCCCCATAAATTATTAAAAATCACCCCAACAAGTTATGAAAAAGTTCCCTAATGAAAAAACCCCATAAATTATGAAAATCCCCCCATAAATTATGAAAAATCCCCCCAAAAGTTATGAAAAATTACCCAAATGAAAAAAACCCCCATAAATTATGAAAAATCACCCCAACAAATTATTAAAAATTAGAGAAATGAAATTATGAAAAATTCCCCCAACAAGTTATGAAAAATCACCAAAATGAAAAAACCCACCATAAATTATGAAAAATCACCCCAACAAGTAATGAAAAATTAGCGAAATTAAATTATGAATAATCCCCCCATCAAGTTATGAAAAATTACCCAAATGAAAAATCCCCCATAAATTATGAAAATACCCCCCAACATGTTATGAAAATTCACCCCAAAAGTTATGAAAAAGTACCCACATGAAAAAACCCCCCAAAAGCCCAATATGAAAATTTCCCCAAACAATTTATGAAAAATTACCCAATGCAAAATCCTCCAAATATTATGAAAAATATCCCAAAAACAACATTATAAAAAAAAAATCCCGGTCGTTATCCCCAAAAATTCCCATTTTTGGAGTCCATTTTCCATATGAAAAAAATTAAATGTTACCTAAAATGTATGAAATTTATTTTTGTATGAGATTTTCTTTGGAGAATTCTTCCCTTTTTTTGGGGGGGGGGGGGGGGGGGGGCATTTTTTATAAAGTCTCCAAAAAAATACGTCCCAAATTTAAAATTCAATTTGGCCCTAAAAATTATACGTGGAACAACAACATGAAATTTGTGGGATATTTAGTTCTATGAGAAATGACCCAAAAATATGAAGAATTCCTGAAAAAATTCGATACGAATTGGAGAAAAAATGAGGAATGTGGATAATTTTCAGTTAATACGTTTTTTTTTTAATTTTTTGGGAATTTTTCGATTTTTTTATGGATATATTTTCAAAAAAATATAAAGTTTTTCGCATACTTTTTTTTTTAAATACACTTTTTTGGGGTATTTTTCATAAATTGTTTAGGGGATTTTTCAGATTTTTTTTGGGGAAATGTTCAAAACAAATGGAAATGTTTTTTAAAAATTGACTTTGTTGGTAGATTTTGCATTGGGCGATTTTTCATAAATTGTTTGGGGTTTTTTTTTTAGAATTTGTGGGTAAATTTTCAAAATATACTTTTGATTTTTTTTTTAAATAAAAACACTTTTTTTGGGGTGTTTTCATTGGGCGATTTTTCATAAATTATTTGGGGTTTTTTTTTCAGAATTTGTGGGTAAATTTTCAGAATATACTTTTAATTTTTTTTTTTAAAAAAACATTTTTTTTTGGGGTGTTTTTCATTGGGCGATTTTTCATAACTTCTTTCGGGGTTTTTTTAGAATTTGTGGGTAAATTTTCAAAATACACTTTTGATTTTTTGTTTTTTTTTTTTCAAAAAAAAACACGCTTTTTTTTGGGGTGTTTTTCTCAATATTTGGGGGATTTTACATTGGGTAAAATTACATAAATTGAAATTTTTGGGGAAATTTTCATATTGGGCTTTTTGGGGAATTTTTTATTTTTTTATTTTGGAAACATCACACAGAATTTTGCGATATTAACAATCGTTGGTAATAATCGAGTTTCACAGTGAAGAGCAAACGTTGCGAAGGGTTCCACAAGAACAGGGCACGGATCGGCAGACATGAGTAGATTTCCATACTAACATTAAAGGGACGTTGAGTTGAGAGTTCCCACAGAACTGTGGTTGATCATGGGGTAATGTTTAAAATGTACTATAAAATTTACTTTTGATAAATAAAATAATTTTTGACTTCGTTTTCGGAATGTGTTTTTTCATAAATAGTTTGACTGAATGTTGATTTTGAGAATTTTTTCCAGGGACACACACACTACCTATCGCACCACAGACTGCTACCCCAGCAAATCAATGTCAATGTTTAAAATGTACTTTAAAGTGTACTCTATTTTGACTATGGTCCCGGAAATGGTTTTTTCCGTAAATATGTTGGCTGAAACTGGTTTTTGAGAATTTTTTCCAGCGGAAAATGTCTCCAGGATATCACACCATAGCCTAGGACATTAGGTTTTGCTGACAATCAATTATTACGATTTTAATATTTGGCTCATTTTAACAAATGCTATTTATAATTCTAACAATTTATATTTGGTTTATTGCATTTACTATTTTAATTGCCACCACAACATACATATAATATTGCAATTACGATTTTAATTATTACAATTAATCTATTGCCTATTGCAATTAGCATTTTCCAATTATTACCAGTGAACTTTGTTCGCATTTCAATTAATATTCGGTTTATTACAATTCAGCGCCATTGTGACGCAAAACGACATCTATTGTGTTTGGTCGGTTATCGATAACGATACTGTGCCGTTGTATTCGGCTGAGGCAACTCTGCGAGGTTGCGAGGTTTTTAGCAAAGACAGTCAGGAAATGTTTGTAATAGAAAAATTTAATTTAATTTAATAGAATTAAAATAACAAATGCCAAGCAATTTGGAAAATCTTGTGGGAGTTCGAATGAGCTAATATTTTGAGGTCAATTCCATCTATCAGAAAACTCTGTTTTTTTTCTACTTGTCCATGCCAACTAAATGTTGTTCCATTTATTCTTTTTGTGTCAACCAATTTTTTTTTTAAATTTTGGCTTAGAATTTTCTACTATATAGGATTCTATAGGATTTTTCGAATATATTTTTTGCGAATGTTTTTTTTGTAGTTGTCTTCCTCATTTTACCTCACACAACACACTTTGGAAGGGAACTCTTCTTTCGTAGGTTTTTCTTTTTTATATTCCTCCCATGTTGTGACACACACACCCAAAACTCACACTCACAACAGTTGGCCAAAGTTATTGTTTATGACCAATTGCGTAGGCTGATTGCTTCATGCATATATTTAAAAACGATCTGTGGCCAATATTTATGTACACATGATAGTCTTCTTTAATTTTACTTCTCTACTGCACCCCATCTGCTTATCCCTCATGAAAGGGAAATTTATGACATTTCATTTTCTTCGCAAGAAAACGGCAAACTGGGAAAAACACACAACAATATTCATGATGTCCGCCCGTAGATGATGACAAATTTGTTGCAAACTGCCAACAAATTACTTTGTGTGGTGTACGAGTGTTTACCAAGTAATGGAGAATAAAATCAAATAGCATTGGGAATCTGGGGGGAAATGAAGAAGATTACGAAGAAAATGACAAAAATACTGGATCTCTGTCTCATGGTTTTCTCTGACATTGATTTATCGTTCGGCCGATATTAAGAAGTTAATTTTTCGAATTTCTTTTTCAAAATTATCTTGGAAAGTTGGCGATATTTTGCTGTAAGTTAGTGATGAATGAGTCATGTGGCCTTAACCCTCCAACCGGCCCGACCACTCTGAGGATGTCTTCATTAATTGTGTTTAATTTCGTAAAAAAACATGTTTGTTTGTGCATAACTCCAGTATTTCTGTTGGCCGGTTTTTTTATGAAATATTTTTATGAAATTATTGAAGACATTCTCAGAGTGGTATTTGCCGGTTAGAGGGTTAAGCCCACATGACTCATTCATCACTTCCTTGCAGCAAAATATCCCCATCTTTTACGAATGCGGATTTTGAGCAGAGGGTTTATTCTTGGACTTCAGTTGTGTCCTGGCCATTGAAATTAGAAATCATTCTCTCTTCTCTCCGATGCTTAAATAAGTTTTATGTGATCTGCAGCCGCGGTCGGCGATTTTTGCCCACATCCAAAAATGCCTCAAATTCCATTTGAATTACATTTTATTATGTCATATCTCAATGCAACTATGATTTCGCCATTAGGTAACTATTTTCTGTTGCCATTAAAACCATAATTTAAGGTAACAGGTGCTGGGGCTGGCTGCCTTTTGCCGCTGAAATCCAAAACTATTCGTAGGTGCCAACTTTGGCTAAAGCGTTTGCAAATAAATTCGAAAAAAATAAAACCAACGAACGAAAGAAAATTCAACAGACTGCACTGCACCTTGTACGTTGAATACTACATGGCCTCTCCCCCCAGTCTCACTTCTTGTCTGACTGGCAAAATTGTATGTTTTTCTTTTTTGAATCAATAAAAAACCCCCCCAAAAAAAAGCTCCCCTCATAGAATAGACATTTGCCATTAAATACAAACGAATTTCACACTTAAAATGCATAAAAATTTCATTACGACACACGAGTGAAGAATAGATTCAGACACGCACACACACCCAGACACACATTCAGCAAAGTTTTTGAATTTGAAAATGATTGCATTGAAAGAAGGTCTTTGAACGGTGGCATGATTTTGAAATCAAGAAAAACATTGCAATTCCCTTAACATTCCATTGAGGAGTAAACCGAGAGACTGGAAGGGATCTTTTCAATGTTTAAAATGTTTATAGATCCTGGACAACTCTGATTTTTTTTATTAATGAAAATTTAATTGTTTTTTAAAAAAAGTAATTTAACTAAAACTGTTTTTTTTTAAATGAATTAAATTTTTATTTTAAAAAATTAATGACATTTTTTTTTTAAAAAATTAATGAAATTTTTTTTTTAAAACATTAATGACATTTTTTTTTAAAAAAAATTTTAAATGAATTTTTTTTTAAATTAAATTTTTTTCAATAACTTTTTTTTTATAAATGAAACTTACATAATGAAAACTTAATTGAACAATTTTTTAACTATTTTTTTTATAAAAGAATCCGGATGAGTTTTTTTTTGAAAAAATCCCTTAGTTAAAAGCAAAGTTATTGAAACAAAATCTTAATAAAGAAAAATTAAATTTAACAAAAGCAGTGTTTTTTATTTTAAATTTTAATGAACTTAATGAACATTTTTTTTTAAAAAATATTTCTTTTAAATTAACACTTTTTTTTAATTTTTTTTAAATTAACAAAACCTGATGAGTTTTTTTTTATTTTTCCTTATTTATTTTTGTCATCAAAGTTATTTAAACAAAGGAAAAATTTAACAAAAGCAGTGTTTTTTTAGTGTTTGCAGTGTTTTTTTTATTAAATTTTAATGAATATTTTTTTTAAATTAACACTTTTTTTAAATTTTTTTAAATTAACAAAACCGGATGAGTTTTTTTTTTTTTTGAAAAAAAAATGTTTTTTTTGTCAGCAAAGTTATTTAAACAAAGGAAAAATTCAACAAAAGCAGTGTTTTTTTTTTAAATTTTAATGAATATTTTTTTTAAATTATCACATTTTTTTAAAATAAAATATTTTTTTAAATTAAAATTATTTTTGTAAAAAAAATCCATTTTTGGGTTTTTGTAATTTTTGTTGTTGAGAAAAACTTCGTTTTTAAAAAATATTTCTTTTAAATTAACACTTTTTTTAAATTTTTTTAAATTAACAAAACCGGAAGAGTTTTTTTTTGAAAAAAAAATTATTTTTGTCAGCAATGCCATTTAAAAAACAAAAGCAGTGTTTTTTTTAAATTTTAATGAATTTTTTTTTAAAAAAATATTTTTTTTAAATTAACACATTTTTTTTAAAATAAAATATTTTTTTAAATTAGAATTATTTTTGTAAAAAATCCATTTTTGGGTTTTTGTAATTTTTTTTGTCGAGAAAAACTTCGTTTTTCAACAAACGCCCTGTTCTGTCTTTCGCTTTTGAGTGAAAGTCAAAATCTTTCCCGCCATACAACAACTTTCACTTTCGCCGAAATTTTGGAGAATTCAAAATACTCGGCGAAAGTAAAATGAAAAACCTTTTTTTATATTGAATGATAAGTTAATCGAGTAAAAAGAAGTTGAGACACAAAGTTTGAAATGTTTTCTGTCATTTTGGATACTTCAACTTTTATTTTAAAGCCATTTACTAAACAAATAATTGATTTAAAAAAAGTTGATCATTTCAATCCCTATTTGTCACAGGTAACATTCACTTTGGGGGAATGGAAGTGAAAAGTGAAATGGAATGAAAATGAAAGCTGGAACAGGGCTGAATGCTCAGTTTTATTTTAACAAAATCGTAATGAAGAAAACATTGTTTTTTTTAACTAAAACTGTTTCTTTTTAAAAATTTTAAATTAAATTTAACATTTTTTTTAATTAACGTTTTTTTTAAATTAACGTTTTTTTTAAATTAACTTTTTTTTTTTAAATTAACATTTTTTTTAAACTAGCAATTTACAAATTACAAATTCTTCATAATAATAACAACCTGATGAGTTTTTTTTTTAAAAAAAAATCCATTTGACAAAACCAATTTTAAAAATTGAAATTTTTTTTTTTTTGGATTTTAACACATTTTTGATATAAGACCAACTTAGTTTTGTCAGCAGAGTTAAATTTTATTTGAACAAAATCGTAATGAAGAAAACTTAGTTTTTTAAAAAATGCAATTTAACTAAAAATTTTAATAAAACTAATAAAATTGTTTTTTAAATTAACATTTTTTTTTAATTAACAGATTTTGAAAAAAATCCTTAAAATATTTTTTTCTTAAATCTTAATTCATTCACCCACCTATAATTTTAATAATCGTTTCAATGTTTAGCTAAGGTAAATTAAATATTCCGAATCTTGTCTTTTCTTTTTTAAAAAATTCCTTTTGCCACCAACAATTTTTTTTAAAATATTTTATAAAAAGTCTTGGTTTAGCCATCCCCCTCCTCTGGTCCTTTTCCATTGCCACCCACTGTATGTGTTTTATACACTCCATCATAGGATGGAGTATATACTAAGTTTGTCATTCCGTTTGCAACACCTCGAAAGAGTGATCTGCGACCCTATAAAGTATATATATTATTGGTCAGTGTAACATTCTAAGACATTCTAGCGATGTCCGTCTGTCTGTCCGTCCGTCCGTCCGTCCGTCTGTTGTCTGTTGAAATCACGATAGAGTGCGAACGACCAACGCTAAAAAGCTGAAATTTTGTAGGAAGATGTTTTTTGCCCATAAGCAGGTTAAGTTCGAGAATGGGCCATATCGGACCAAAGGGGGAAAAGTTCCCCTTTACGGGACTAAATATATTCCGGCCATAATCAAATTTTTCAAATATTTTTTTTCACTACATTTAAGTTCTAAGTTTATATAATTTATAGATGGGAAAAAAATCCCAAAAATGGGCGTGCGCATGGGTTCCGTGGACCCTTGGGGCCCAAAAAAGGGCCCATGATAAACATGCGCATATGGGTATCGAAGTGCAACGAAATTTACTCACGAACCCAAATATGCCTTTATTTTCATGATTTGCCTAAATTTTTTGATCCGGTTTCTGGGACTATCGGGTCACCAGCGGCCCAAAAACCGTCCCTTGACAAACATGGACATATGGGTATCGAAATGCAACGAAATTTTCTCGCGAACCCAAATATGCATTTATTTTCATGATTTGGATAAAATATGTGATCGGGTTCCTGGGACTATCGGGTCACGAGCGGCCCAAAAACTCAGTTAGTTTTCTTATTTATTGACTTTTTAAGGATCCATGATGGAGGGTATATAAGATTCGGCCCGGCCGAACTTACTATTTGTCCACTTGTTCTTTCTCATCTCGAACATGGTTTCTCGCGCTCATTCTTAAGTATTTGAAATTAATAATTTTGTTGATTGCTTAATTGTTTTGTTGTAGTCTTCTCGGTTTTGTTGTTTGTGATATTGTTTTTGTTTTCAAGTTTATTACGATATACTTGTGTTTACAGCCAAACTACATATGCATGAGTGTCCGTCGTTGTTCATTCATTCTAGTGTTTTTCTAGGTCATTTACATGCTATTAATTTATTTAGTCGAATGTTTACATTTACACTATCATTTTTCCTCACACACACACACACACACACGCATATGATAATTTCAAAACCAAACAACATTTGGAGGGCAGCGGCCCCACCGCCAATGGCTGGTTAATAAGTATAGAGGAAGGAAGGTACCCGTGCATGATGAATGGCTCACAATTGTTGCTCGCCTTGGCAAAATGTGTCGGACACATTTTCGTAAAAAAAAAAACACGTCACACATGTCCTTCCGCTTGTTCGGCCCTTTGCCAATGATTTTAAAATTGTTTCTATTTGAAATTACATCGAATGACTGGAATTATTTTTATAGCTCGTCGAGCATGGAATGAGACACCGCCTAAATGTTTTGAAAATATCTGCAGATGATTGTTGACCTTGTCTTTAATATCGTTTGTTATCATTGGCGGGGGAATTCTTTGTCTTTGTTTATAATTTCGAGTCGCATATGCGACACATGAGCTCGCTCTCTCGGGTGTATCTGTCACATCTGACCAAACTCAATTAATTTCATTTTTTTGCATTTCATGACTCTGTGGAGAATAGTTTTTTTGCGTTTTAAATTTGTTTAACCATGTCATCGCACATGTGGAATTGTCCGTCTGTCAGTCTCTTAGAAAAATGTGCATTAAAATGAGCCAATTGCTGTCTGTCCGGTCGCCTGCCTGTGGCCGTAAAGTTTCTCAATTGATTCCACCTTCAAATGTAATTTAGAACAGAAACTGGAATTTATTAACAATGACAACAACAACAAAAAATGATTTGAATACATTTGGAATGTGCAAAAAAAAATGGCGAAAGAAAGGGGAAAGATAGTGAAGTAGAAAAAAAACCATGGTATCGTACCGACCTACCTCTAGCGCTTACTCGGTGGATTATCTTACAATTCACATAGAGATGGCGCCCACAGACAAAAAATACTATTGGCTGGGTATTCATGTCCACTGTCATACCACTATAAATCTGATGACCACTCAACTGTTCCGTACAATATCGACATTGGCACAATAAATTTATCGACAATGCTAGATTTCACATATAGATGGCGTCAGTAGAAAACTCGTTGGTTTAGGTCATTACCCGGCGTCGGATAAACAACGTCGACCATTTCTTTATGCAATTATGTAATTTCTATCATTATCCAATTAATACATAGATGAACGTTGCCACAATTCACATGTAGATGGCGCCAGTAAAAACTCTGAGATAAACTCACACCGTATTTAGGCATAACTCTATATATTTGATTGACAATGACGTCCAACGTGCTCTGACTTTGACTTATCACCATCCGTGCAATGTATCCTCACTTGATATGTAGACGGCGCCAATAGCAAACTCTGCGGTCAACATTCGGTATATTAATTTTCTAAAGGCTTTTATTAAAATGTTTACATATAGATGGCGCCACTATAAACTCAGAGGTCAACTCTTTGTGCATGTATTTCCAAAAAGGTGCCCTTTCTAAGATTCCCTTGTTTGTCTATAAAATCTAACTCAATAGTATCTACGCTATTTTAAGATCCCCAACGGAATACTTTACATATAGAGGGCGCTACTACAAACTCTCAGATCAACTAACTGTCCATTTATTTGCCAAATATTTTCTCGCTTAGCTTTTCTTAAAGAACAATGTCTTCGTTTGTATTAAGTAAATTTGTCATCACACTAATCTTTTCTTAAAGAAAAACGTTTTTGCTCAAAGTTTTCTTGGGCTTTTCTAAGCTTATTTTTAAAGGCTGATTTGTTTTGGCTTAACTCTTTCAAGAACTTTGACTTTACTAAGCTTGTCTGCTTGCTACAGATTTTTTCGAGTAAGAATTTTGTTTCTATGATTTGTTTTGAAGAAATTTTGATTTTATTTGTTCTTTAAAACATTTTTTTAAAGCTTTCATAAATTTAAATAAAAAGATTTTGATTTTATTTGTTCTTTAAAACATTTTTTTTAAAGCTTTCATAAATTTAAAAAAAACGATATGCCTTCGACTGGCTTTGCTTATAAGAAATTTGGGCGTAGGGAGATTTCCTTGAAAACGGAGTTACAACAACTCAACCGAAGCTTTTATTAAAGCTAAAGTGAGCTTTTTAATCGAGCTTTTCTTAAAAAAAATTTCTTCTCGAGAGATTTCTAAAAAAAACAACTTTCATTTCCAGAATATTTGTTGACGGGTAAGCTTTTCATTACGAACACTTTGACTCTGCGAAGCTTTTCGTAATCTAGGATAGCATTTCTTATGCAAAATTTGCCTTGGGCAACATTTCTTAAAAGAAGGCTATCTTAGCAAAACGTTTCGTAAAGAAAGGAGCACGGCTTTAGTTTTTCTCTCTGAAGATGAAGCTGTCTTTGTTAAGCTTTTGATAAAGTAAACAATTTTTCGCTGCGAAGCTTTTTCCAGCTTTTTGTCAGGATTTTCCTTGCAAACGACGTTTCAAAAACGCATAACCTAAAGTGAGCTTTTTCATAAAAAAAGCTTTTCTTACAGACAATTTTTGTTTTCGGGAGATTTCTAAAAAAACACATTCGTTTCAAAAATATTTGTCCACGGTAAGTTTTTCAGAAAGAAAACAATTTTTCGCTGCGAAGCTTTTTCCTAGCGTTAGATTTTGTTTAAAAGCAATTTGGTTGTCAGGCATTTTCCTTGCAAACGACGTTTCAAAAAAGCGCATAACCTAAGCTTTTACTGAAGCAAAAGTGAGCTTTTTCATAAAAAAGCTTTTCTTACAGACATTTTTTTTTCTGAAGATTTCTAACAACTTTCGTTTCAAAAATATTTGTCAACGGTAAGTTTTTCATAAAGAAAACAATTTTTCGCTGCAAAGCTTTTTCTAACAAAAAAAAAAGTGTCTTGGATTGGGTATGTTTTTTTTTTAAAAGAAAGTTATCTTTCCTAAACTTTTCCCAAAGAAGTTGGCGAAATTTTTCCTAAGAAAAAACGTGTCTTTTATAACATTTCTTATAGGCAATTTCTCTTGGGTAACTTTGTTCAATAGAAATTTGTCTTCGATAAACTTAAAGAAAAAAAAAAAAGATCTTGGCTACGTTTGTCTGAAAAAAAAATCTCTGCGCGATGTTGTTTGCTAAAGAAAGGATCCACTGAAAAGAAAAGCTCATTTTCAATATCGTAAAAGAGAGTACCCTTATTGATTCAATCGAAAGCTCTAGGTTACATAGAAAGCTTTAGTTATTTTCTGTTTAAATTATTTTCCTGTAAAATTAAATTTAATTTTAAAAAATTTAAAAAAAAGGAAAATTTTTTATTGATGGAATGGGAATTTTTATTTTATAATAAATTATAAATGTACGAAGACAATTTAAAGACAATCGATCTAATTATCTTATAAAATGCGACGAGAAAGCTTTAGTTATTTTCTGTTTGAATCGTTGTAAGAAGAAATTCATGTTGTAAATAATTTGTGAATGACGTTTCATTTATTTATTTACCAAAATGAGTTTACGATTAATTTGTATTAATACAGCGCGATTATGACAACTTCCAGGGAGATAATTCCCGGGGATTTTTTTTTTTCGAAAATAATATCCTCTTTTTCTAAACAGATCGGGAGAATAATGAGAATAAGGGACACACGTATTAAATTATTCGGAGACAGCTTTTTCGTCTGACTTCCGGTCTGTTTAGAATTGAAGGATTTTCATTTGAAAAAAAAAATTCCCCGGGAATTATCACCGGGGTTTCCATAATCGGGCTAAAAATGAAATTATAATTTGTTAATTATTTCTGTGTTTTTTCATCAAATATTATCTTCACTCGTTCTTCTTTAATGAAAAACAATTCGGCCTTTTCCTGCTGTTGTCTAAAATTCTGATTCACTCTTTTCTCTATCGCTGCCATCGATTCATTCTACTGCGATAATTTTATCAAACAAGATTTATATCTTCTGGTCTATAAATAATTGCCAAAAAAAAATAAAAAATGAATTTCGGGTGTGCTCCATATCTCGTTTAATTTATTAATTATGGGTGTTGGACGGCCTCTTTTTTCTCTGGTTTCCATTCATTTGCAATCGTACTTATCTTTGCGTCATACATGTGTGGTTCAGTTCTCTCTCTCTCTGTTCTGTTCGGTTAATTTCTTTTCATAAATATTCCTTTATAGATTCTATAAATATTTATTTTTGCCATACGGCTAAAGTCTGTTGTCTGATGTTGTTAATTTTGTATGCAAATATTTTCCATCCATTCATTCGGTGAGTTATTCGGTTATTTAGAACACATTTTTCGAAGGAACACGGGCAAGGCGTTCATATGGAGAATGGCGTTTTTCTCTTGTTTTACCAGGGGGGAAAAGTCAGAAGACTAAGTGTTGTTGGCATTGTGTACCCTGAGAATCCATTTAAGTAATGTGGGGTGTGAAAAATTAATACAGCGTTTTATAATTTCAAGTTTAACGTGGTGGAGAGTCGGGGGAATGTGTGCCAAGACAAGTGTACGATTTGAAAGAGAAAGGAAGGAGTATTAAAGGGTTGTGTTGGGACTTTTTTTTTGATCGAGCTATTGCAGATTACTTTTCAGACGAAAGCTTGATTGTTTGTCTTTTTGTTCGTTTCCTACGAACGCTTGTCTTCGCCAATTTTAAGTACTATCAACTCGGAGTAGTTTATTGGAATTCATCAAACCATCAAGATTATGTTTATCAAAGGCATTATAAGGTCGACTAAACATGGCCGGAAAAATCCATTGACTTCTGAGAACCGTTGCGGTTTGCAAGCAACAACAACAACACAAACCACAATAATTATGTATTTCTGTTTAATACGACGTATGATTTGTAAACAACAGATCTGTTGTTGATGAGTCAGCCATTGGCGAATTGGTTGAAAATCGACCAGACACTGAGCAATTGTCATTGTCTTTCAAATTCCATAGATGATTTTTTGGAGCGATGACTTTTTTTTCGCTATTCACCTGCTTAGGAAATAAAATTTAAATTATATTTTTTATTATGAAGTAATATTTTGCTTAATTAGGCTCGAGGTCTGGTTGTTTTGGTTTTATTTTAAATCTTTATTTTTTCAATATTTCGTCGAACGACCTCTGCAGGAATTCCGTAAAGGACATAATTTTATTAACAAATATTAAAATATCGGCGACATACACAAACTTACAAATTAATAAGTAAAACTGTGGTATCGATGTAATATCGTTGTCATTGAATATCACACTGATTTTTTTTAGTATTTTGTTGTTGGGCATTTTTTTTTTGGTTCAAAAAACTTTAATTAAATGTTCAAATATAATTTTTTGAAGAGGAGTTTTTATTTTTGCTATTCACACGCCTGTGACAAATAAATATTTAAAAAAAAAATTCACGTTTTTATCATAAATATCGCACTTTTTTTTTAAATTTTTAAAAAAAAAAGTTATTTTTAACGCTGCTCAAAATTTGTTTTCAATTTTTTTTTTGTAGCTTTATTTTTTTTTTTGGGCTTTTTTTTTGATTCAAAAAAATGTATTTAGTCCATAGATAATTTTTTGGAGATGAGCTTTTTTTTTGCTATTCACCAGCCTGGGACAAATAAATATTTAACAAAATTTGTTCACGTTTTTATAATCAATTTCGCACGTTTGTTTTTAAATATTCAAAAAAAAAATTATTTTTAAATTTTATTTTGCTGGTTTTTTTTTTCGATTCAAAAAAAAATTAATTAAAAGTCCATAGATAGTTTTTTGGACATGAGCTTTTTTGATTTTTTTACATTCCTTAATTGCACTTTTTTTTTTTTAAATTTTCAGAAAACTATTTTTTTTATTTTTAACTTTGCTCAAAGAATTATTTTTTTAAATTTTGTTCATGGCTTTATTTTGTTGTTGAGCATTTTTCCAAAAAATTTAATTAAAATTAAAATTGCATAAATAATTTTTTGAAGATGAGATTTTTTACATAATTAGCATTTTTTTTCAATTTTTTTTTACCGTTTTGGTTAAAAAAAAAATTTTAATTAAAGTTTTTTTTTGTGGAAAGAAAATTTCAATTATTGTTTTTTTTTTTTGAAAAATAAAATAATTTATTTTTTTTTGACGTTGCTCAGAAAACTTTTTTTTTTAATTTTTTTACGTTTCTCTTTTTTTTTATTTTGATTCAACAAATTTTAGTTTTTGTGAAAATAATTTTATTTTTTTTCGTGTTCTCATTTTTTCAGTTACTTTAGGTGTTTTTTTCGTAGCTTTAGATTTAGTTTAGATTCAAAAAAATTTAATTTAAGTCATTTTTTTTTTTTGAAAAAAAGAACAATTTAATTTTTTTTGACTTTGCTCAGAAATTTTTCTTAAATTTTTTACGCTGTTCAGAAAACTTTTTTTTTCGCAGCTTTAATTTTTTTCTTTGTTCTGCACATTTTTGTTTTGATTCAAAAAATTTTAGTTTTTGGCAAAATTTTTTTTTTATTTTTCTTGTTTGCATTGTTTCAGTTGTTTCACATTTTTTTTTGTCGTATTTGAAAAAAATTGTGTAGTTTTGTCCACAAAACTGGACACGCGCCAGAAATTTCTCAAATATTTGTAAAACTTGTTTATTTTTTTTTGCTGTTATGGAAAATGAAATGTTTTCTTTGTGCGAAGTAGAAAGGTGGGACACGTGAAAAATGACAACACTCAAAGTAAAATGTAAGTTGGAGTGTGTGGTATTTTGGTCAGCTAGGGAGTTTTCGTTTCTGAAAGTAGCTTTTTAAAACTTAGGGCTGGACGCCAGAGCGCCCGCAGCCTTTTATCACATCCTCATGACATTTAAGAGCGTAGCCCAAATTTTCGGAAAATCTAAATTTTCTTTACTGCTTGACAGATACTTTAACTGGATACCAGAGCGTCAGCAGTCTTTTCCATGGTTCTCAAGATATTTAAAAACTTTGCCTACGCACTGCTTTAGCGCGGCGTGAGCTGAAATGGAGAACAGAGTATGCAATTTATATGGCAGAAGTTATCTCAGCCCGTTTTTTTAAATAGAATTTCTACTCTATTGGATGTCTTGGTTCTCAGATCTTCTGTTCGTAAATCGTAGAATATCGCTTAATGTCAATGTAAGATCCATGTCATCTGATATTATGATATTATAAACCAACGAAAATGAAAGTTTCATTTAAACGTTTTTGGAATTTCTAAATTTCATTTAAATTGTCTTCACTTTCATTTTGTTTTTTTTTTTTGGATCAAAGCGAATAAAATGCCTCAGAATAAACCGATATTATAAACAAAAGCAACGCAATGATTCCTCTAAACCTCTGGACGGCCGACGCGACGTCAGATCAAAACGAGCGAACAAACGAAAATTGTTGTTACGTTTTTTTTTTATTTTTTTTATTCGTCTTCTCTACATAAATAAACAAAAACCAAAAGGCAATAAATGTTTTGAATATGTCATGGCTAGCGAAAGTTTTTTTTTTTCTTCAGTGCTTTTTATTATTAAACATTTTTGTTTTTTTTTTTTTTGGTTATTGTGTTAAATATTTTATGGTTTGCGTTGTTTTTGATTGAAACCCTTCGTCGTCTTATGTTCGTTGGCTGCTGATTCCCCCACCCCCCCAAGCTGAAACAGAAAACACGACAGGCTGTAAATTAAAAAAGTTTAGCCAGATTAAATGCCTACGTTTTTGCGGCGCGTCCAACATCATTCAAAATACTCGAACTACATAAGAGTCATAGCCAGCAATGACTGTGGCCGGCGGTATGAGGCACAGCCAGACGGACGGCCACTCGCCGTGACAGTAGCGTCTATGATGACTACTTTGGTATGCCAAATTTGTTGTCTACTCTCATTTTTTTTATTCATTATTTTCAAAAAAACAAAAAAAAGAATGCAAATGTTTAAAAAACGCTGCCGCCTGTGTCATACAAAGCGCTGTGGGACTATTTTCACAGTATGGGAGCAATTTCACCAAAACAAAAAAACTTCAGCTTTTTCTGTAAGGCAAAGAAATTGAAATTGAAAACGAATTCATAAACAAACAGAAATAATGGCATTTTT
Source organism: Hydrotaea cyrtoneurina (assembly GCA_958296145.1). NCBI lineage: Eukaryota > Metazoa > Arthropoda > Insecta > Diptera > Muscidae > Hydrotaea > Hydrotaea cyrtoneurina. The sequence goes on along the minus strand of OY282514.1, from coordinate 76,371,863 downwards.
CAAATGTCAAGGAAGTTTAGAAAAATAAATACCAGATTACGAGTGTTTTGAATATTTTGTTTATGATCATTTAAATAAACTATTGTAGTCCTCCGCCAGACACTAAAATCCACTCGAAGAAAAATCGCAAAAAAAAAAATAATAATTCTTTTCGCATTTCAAAATGTCCTTTGTCCCACGAACTGTTTGTGGGTTAAGGGTAGAAATGATATAGACTCCTAAACGAAAACTTTAGGTGCTCCATTCACTTATCAGCCTTTTAGCATGCCTTCCCTGTACCCGGAAACAGAAGGGAAACAGTAATGTCATGCATGGCTTCTATAAGAAGGGAGACAGTAAGGAATCCTTCCGAAAGAAGGTAGGTAGTAATGTCATGCAGGCCTTCCATAAGAAGCGAGACAGTAAGGAATCCTTCTGAAAGAACGAAGGTAGGAATGTCATACAGACCTACGATAAGAAGAGAGGCAGGAATGTCACCGATTCCATCCTTAAGAAGGGAGAGAGGAATTGATGCTAGCCTTCCATAAGAAGGGAGACAGTAAGTAACTGATATTGGTCTATTTCAAATATAGAGGGCGCCCCCTAGAAAATTATTGGGAAAAAAAACATATGTATGTATATGGCCAAAAGCTAATAATGTTAATATGTTTGCTTACCTTTCAGAGAATTTTTTTTGGAAAACATTGTAAAATTGTCAATAGGACTGACAATAATTTGACAAGATCTAGATATTGTGTGAAATCTGCTATGTAGGACATCTACAATACGTGCTCTCATTTCCTCAAGAGCAAACTCATTTTCTCTCGAGCGCAGTCATGTTCTCAAGAACAAACTGATTTTGTCACAGTCGTTTTCTCACGTCCAAAGTTATTTTCTCACGAGCAAACTATTTTGTTCAAAATCAAACTAATTTTTTGACGAGCCCAGTCATTTTCTCACGATTGCACTCATTTTCTCAAGACCAGACTAATTTTCTTAGGTTCAATTTTATTTTTCACGTGCAAACTCTTTTCCTAATGATCAAAATCACGAGTAAGATTTAATTCCTAATAAACATGTAAATACTTATCCAATTATTTATTATTTATATTATACAATTATTTATTGCCACCCTTAATATTTTCTCACAAACAAAGTCAACAAAGTCACGAGCAAAGTCATTTTCTCTCGAGCAAAGTCATTTTCTCACGAGCAATCTCATTGTCTCACGAGCAAAGTCATTTTCTCCCGAGCGCAGCCATTTTCTCACGAGCAAAGTCATTTCCTCATGATAAAACTCACGAGTAAGAATTAATTCCTAATATGTGTATATCATTCTCGCATGAGTGTTCGGAGTTGCAGGAGTTATCTGTCGAATAATTACAAAAATAGGTCGACGTAAGCGTTTCGGTCAAGCCAAAGTGGTGGCCTTTTTATGTGAAAGTGTGTGACTGAACCTCCTGTGTTATAAATTACGACCACTGTGCGATGTAGGGTGTCATCGACTAGATTTCAGTTCTAAGATGGTTTTAGCACGCTAAATACAAAACAGTAACAACTCAAAATGCTCCTTAGTTCATTGTGCAGAAGCAAAGCAATTAACATAAAAATAGACATAACATTTTTCCAGTTAAAGAAGATATTGATGTGAGAGAAATGTTTGCACTAGTTAGAGATGTGTTCTCTCAATTAATTCATCGAAAAAAAAGTCAGTTTTGGAAAATTTTCAGTTGTGACCTTTTTGTATTTAGGGTGTGATATGTACATGTTGTGAAACATTTTTGAGAAATTTTTTGCACTAGTTAGAGATGTGTTCTCTCAATTAATTTATCGAAAAAAAAAGTCAGTTTTGGAAAATTTTCAGTTGTGACCTTTTCGTATTTAGGGTGTGATATGTACATGTTGTGAAACATTTTTGAGAAATTTTTTGCACTAATTAGAGATGTGTTCTCTCAATTAATTTATCGAAAAAAAAGTCATTTTTGGAAAATTTTCAGTTGTGACCTTTTTGTATTTAGGGTGTGATATTTAGATGTTGTGAGACATTTTTGAGAAATTTTTTGCACTAGTTAGAGATGTGTTCTCTCAATTAATTTATCGAAAAAAAGTCAGTTTTGGAAAATTTTCAGTTGTGACCTTTTTGTATTTAGCGTGTGATATTTAGATGTTGTGAAACATTTTTGAGAAATTTTTTGCACTAGTTAGACATGTGTTTTCTGAATTAATTTATCGAAAAAAAAGTCAGTTTTGGAAATTGTCAGTTGTGACCTTTTTGTATTTAGGGTGTGATATTTAGATGTTGTGAAGCATTTTTCTGTGATTATTGCAAAAACTTTTGCAGAGAATTCCTGGCGATTTATCTCTCTCTCTCGTGCCCTCTCTTTACAGATGAGATCCACAGGTGTTTGTTTTGTTCTTTTTTTTCGTTTGCCTTACTTCTCTTATGGCATTTTGTCCCACTAACAACTCATTTGAATGATATTATAGAGATTTATTGGCCATTTTGACGTTTAATCATCGCTTAACATTTACATGACATGTCTTGAACAACAACAAAATGATGATTGTCATTTATGGATGGATACTTGTCATGGCTACTCTCGCCGTAGCCGCCGTCGCGGCCGCTGCCTCACAACAGATCTCCGCCATTCATGCATTCAACGTAAATGTTCTCCATTGCCTGCTCTGTCTCTCGGCCTCTGTCTCTGCTGCTGCTGCTCGCTGTAAAATCGAAAACGGCGAGCATTGTGACGAGTGAATATATTTCACATTCACACTGAAATGTTATCGAATGTGAGCAGCATACCAAATTACGTTTTGCTCAAGCTGAAGCTATGAATATAATTTTGTGTTTCTGTTGTTGTTTTGCTTTTTCGATTTGTTGTGTGTGAATAACATGAGCTTTTACAACGAACTTGCCTTGTGGTTGTTGTTGTCGTTGGTGGTGGTGGTGGTGTTTGGTTAGTTTGTTTTTTCTCTTTCTGCGTCTTTTTTAGACAAAAATACAATATGATGATGTTGTTGTGGTTGTTGTTGCTATTTGGTGTTTCATATGTTCGCCATCTCCTCTATCCCAACCAACACCACTCACACTCTGCATTTAACAAGTGAATATTTAACAGCGGCAGAGCCTCGAAAAAAAAACGTTTTTTTTTGTTTTTGCGTGTGTGTGTTTTTTTTTTTTTTTTTGTAGGGCTTTAGTCAACATTCATTGAAATCGCACATTTTAGTCATACTTTAACAACGAAAACGAAAAGGCGGTAAACACATTTCACACCAACACACACAGAAAAACGCGTGTTTTAACAAAAATTATAGGAAAATGACGAAATAAAAATAGTTTTCGGTTTTTCAAATCGTAATTCAATGAGTAAATGTTAGTTTTAAATCGAAAGAAGAAAAAAAAACAGCCAAAGGAGAAAAATAATCGTGTAAACTAAACGAATAACCAGAGAAGTGCAAAAAAAGGTGATTTTTTTCGTTCCAAATGGAAATTGTGAAGATGGTGACATTTTCAATGTGAGAAAATTCGAATTTTTTAAGTGTGAGAAAAATTTCAAAATTTATTTAAAATTAAAAAAACCTTTAAAAAAGTTGATTCACAAATCCATAATTTTTTAGTAAAAAAAACACAAATAAATGAAAATTTTTTTTTAAAAAAAAAACGGAATTGTTTTTAAGAGATAACTTGTTTATCTTGTAAAATATATTCCGAAAGGTTGTTGCTAAAATAATTAAAAAGTGATGTCCGAATAAAAGAACTAAAAAATTAAAAAAAAAAATAATGAATGACAGGGCTTCATATATTCCGAAAGTTTGTTCCTAAAATAAACAAATTAACAAATAAATGAAAAAGTTTAAAAAAACGGAAACCGTTTTTAAGAGATAACTTGTTTATCTTGTAAAATATATTTAAATTACAGAAATTTCAAAATTAAATTAAAAATTATTTAAAAGCAAAAAAACATTTAAAAAAATCGATTTCAAAATCCATAAAAAAATTTGGAAAAACACAAATAAATGAAAAAGTTTAAAAAAAAACGGAAACTGTTTTTAAGAGATAAATTGTTTAGCTTGTAAAATATATTTAAATTAGAGAAATTTCAAAATTAAATTAAAACTTATTTAAAATTAAAAAAACCTTTAAAAAAATTATTTCAAATTCCAAAATTTTTTTTGGAAAAAACACAAATAAATGAGAATATTTAAAAAAAAACGGAAACTGTTTTTAAGAGATAACATGTTTATCTTGTAAAATATATTCCGAAAGGTTGTTGCTAATATAATTATAAAGTGATGTCTGAAAGAAAGAACTAACAAAGTTAAACAAATTAATGAAAAAGTTTTTTTTGGTGTTTTCGATTTTTTTTTAAATAGAAATAGTTTTAACAAGGCTTCATATATTCCGAAAGGTTGTTTCTAAAATAATTAAAAAAACATGTCTGAAAGAAAGAATTGGAAATTATTTAAAAAAACAAAATAAAAATTAATAAATATTTTGGTGTTTTCGATTTTTTGTTTCCATTTTTTTTTTTTCAAACAAAAAATATTTTTAAAAATGCTCCATGTACTCCGAAAGGTTGTTCCTAAAAAATTAAAAAGTAATGTCTAAAAGAAAGAACTGAAAATTATTTAAAAAAAAATCAAAAAGGGTTTTTATTTATGTTTTAAATTTTTTCTTCTTTTTATTTTTTTTTTTGAAATAGTATTATTTTTAAGAATGTTTCACATATTCCTAAAAAATATTATTAAAAAATAAAAATTAATGAAAAATGAAACAGAAATATTTTGAAAAAGGCTCCATATACTCCGAAAGGTTGTTCCTAAAATAATTAAAAAGTGATGTCTAAAAGAAAGAACTAAAAAATATTAAAAAAAAAACCAAAAAAAAAAATAATCAAAAAGTTTTTTATTTGTGTTTTCAATTTTTTCTGCAAAACATTTTTTTTTTAATTTTTTTTTGAAGATGACATATTGTTACAAATGCTTCATATATTCCTAAAATAATTAAAAAATTATTTTCGAAAGAAAGAAGTGAAAATTATTAAAAAAGAAACTAAAAATCAATGATAAAGGTTTTTTTTGGGTTTTTGATGTTTTCTTGAATAATTTTTTGTTTCAAATAGAAATATTTGTAAAAATACTTCATATACTCCGAAAGGTTGTGCCTAAAATAATTAGAAAGAAAAAAGAACTGGAAATTATTTTAAAAAAAATAAAAATTAATGAGAAAGGTTTCATTTTTGGTGTTTTCGATTTTTTCTTAACGGTTTTTTGTTTCTAGTTTTTTAAATAGAAATATTTTTAAAAAGGCTTCAGTCATTGTGTTTTGAAATTATTTTAAAAAAATCATAAAAACCACAATTATTCAGAAGAGTAACTACAAATGATGTTAAAATCTAAAAAAATCGTTAAAAAAAAATTATGAAAATAACATGGGAAAAACTAAAAGTATTTAAAAATGATATGATGTCAAAATCAAAAATAATAAATCAAAATAAATAACTATTACAAGAAAAAAAAAAATGTTAAAAAAAAAGTTTAAAAGCAAAAAAAAATACAAAAAAAAATAAAAAAATATTTTTAAAAAAAAGTTTAAAAGTAAGAAAAAAAACTTAGAAAAACATTTAAAAAATTAAAAATTAAAAGCAAATTTGGACAGACCCGGTTTACCCTTGGACCTAAAATTATTATATAACATTAGTTTGTACTGTAATTAATAATAATAAAAAAATATTTAAAAAAAATTGTTTACAAAAAATTATTAAAAAAAGTTTAAAAAAAAAATACAAAAAAAAATTACTAAAAAAAATTTGAAAATTTAAAAATATTTCCAAAAAAATTAAAAACAAAACAAAACAGAAAAGCAAAATTCATGTCCAAGAGAAAAGAAATTCTCATAAAACGAAATGAAAAAAAGAACTCGAAAATCTACATGAGTAAGGACGCTCGGGTAAAGGGGGCCATCAGGAACCTAAAAAAGTTTACGACCACTTTCTTGTCATTTTGTGAACCAATCGAGCAAAAACTGTGAAAGGCAAAATACTATGAAAGGCAAAATTATGTGAAAATGGGCGTTTATTTTAGGGCCCCCGGGCCCGGGCCCGGTCCCGAGCGCGCTTGATATGTTGGGAATCCCTAAGCGCAGTTAGTCAAACTTACATGAAAGTGAGAAGCTTCGGAGAAAAGAGATGTCACTCTCTCTCCCATGGATATTTTGAGATCTCTTTCATTTGAGTTCCTTTTTTATAAACCCACCGATTAGTGAGTCTTCCCGTTGACCTTAAAGTATTCACATCAATAGGTCACCAGAGAGCTTCTGAAGGGTTAAGAAAATCTTTAGCCTTAAATAAGAGAACCCAGAACCTGAAAAAAGAAACACTTGAGCCCAAAATATGAAATGCCTAGACAACAAAAACAAACACAAATAAAAATAAAACCAATTTTACATTTCGTTCTTTTCACTCATAAAGCAAAAGCCATAAATTATTCCGATTATCATTTCGGAAACATGGAAAATGTTGTAAAATTTGAAATGTCAAAATATTGACGAAATAATTAAAAATAAAAAGTGATAAATGGATTTTGGTTTTATTTCGTCAACAATGTAAATGTTAAACTACAAATGTTGTAAAAAATTAAGTAGGAAATTATTAAGGGAATATGACAAGTGATAAATACAATTTTTTTTATTTAATTGCTCATATCTTCGATATTTATCGATAGATTTTTGTCAACAATTTCAGCTTTTATTCGTAAATGTTTAGTCAAAAAATTTGAAACCCTGTTTAACAATTGCTTTTGAAAAATGTCCAAACAAAGTTACACTTTTTTTTTTAGTTTTTTTTTTGTTTATCTGCCGCCTGATTTCATTTTTTTTTCTCTGACAATTGACACATTTAATTAATTGCAATTTCCAGCAAATGAAATTTAATATTTATTTAACAGAAGTGTTTTTAATTTCATTTAATTAAATGAAAGTTGCTCTGATGACTCATAAACTCTGAAACTGATCATCAGGCTCTTTGCTCTTCTTTCGGAATGCCTTTGAAATTTATTTAATAATTGAAGTGTTTAAATGTTTAGAACATAGAATGGAAAGGAATTAATGAAAAAATGACAATTTTAGTATTTTTGAAAGTTAGACGGTAATTAGCACTCGAACGACAGTGACTCAGAGTCTGTTTCAATTTACTGCCAAACTGATTGTTTTTGTTCTCCGGCTACAACCAGTGGAATGATAACAAAGAACGTAATTCAACCATATTTTCTGTTGGAATGGAAATCTCTGTAAAAAGAATTTGAATTTAATATGAAACGGCATTAACAAAGAAAACTCTTTTGAGGTAAATTAAAATAAAAAAAAAACTTGAGGAATATTTAGCAAAAATCAAATTTGCAATATCGGGCCGAACTGGCTAAAATGGGAAGGGAATCCGACCAAAATACTCTGCAACTGTCTAAACCTTTTCCGGCGAAATGAATGAAGGAGTTGAGGGAATGAATGAAAACGACCCATGCCTTCAGATGGCAAGAGGAACAGGTGTGAAGAACCACAAAGGAAACCTGGGGAAGTCTTGATTACGAGAAAACAAAGAAAGACACATTAGCCCAAGGGCACACCTGTTTAGGATAGGATGTTCCGAGAACGTTGAATGTAGGGCATGCACAGGGAACGCCGAGACGGCGGAACTCTTCCTGTGCCAGTGCCCCGCTTTCTCGCAGATCAGGAAAATCCAATTAGGAGAGGACACCTTAGATGACCTGTCGTACATGACCGATTCGTACATGATCGATCCTCTATTTCAATCTAACCTAACCTATATCGGGCCGAATATTGTATCGGATCGAATATTGTATGGTACCGACTATTGTATCGACCCGAATATTTTATCTGACCAAATATTTTATGAAGCTGAATATTCTATCGAGCCGAATATTGTATCAGGCCGAATATGGTATCGAGCCAAATATTGTATCGGACCGAATATTGTATCGAACCGAATATTTTATAAAACCGTATATTGTATCGCGCCGAATATTGTATGGTTGCCAAATATTTTATTAAGCTGAATATTCTATAGAACCGAATATTGTGCCGAACCGAATATTGTGCCGAGCCGAATATTATGTCGGATCGAATATTTATTAAAACCGTATATTGTATCGGATCGAATAGGGTATCGAGCCAAATATTGTAACGCTGAGTATTCTATCGAACCGAATATTTTGTAAAGCCGTATATTGTATCGGTCCGAATATTGTATCTGGCCGAATATTGTATCGAGCCGAATATTATGTCGGATAGAATATTTTATTAAGCCGTATATTGTATCGGGCCGAATATTGTATCGAGCCGAATATTATGTCGGATAGAATATTTTATTAAGCCGTATATTGTATCGGGCCGAATATTGTATCGAGCCGAATATTTTATAAAATCGTATCGGGCCGAGTATTTCATCAAGCCGTATATTGTATCGGACCGAATATTCTATCGAGCCGAATATTTTATAAAACCGTATATTGTATCGGACCGAATATTGTATAGAGCCGAATATTATGTCTGGTCGAATATTGTATCGGGCCGAATATTGTATCGAGCCGAATATTTTATAAAACCGTATATTGTATAGGACCGAATATTGTATCGAGCCGAATATTTTATAAAACCGTATATTGTATAGGACCGAATATTGTATCGAGCCGAATATTCTATCCTGAATGTCTAGTAATTCAAAATATTATATCAAACCGAATATTTTATGGAGCCGAATATTGTATCGGGCCGAATATAGCGTCAGGCCGAATATTTTATCAAGCCGTATATTGTATCGGGCCGAATATTCTATCGAACCGAATATTTTATAACACCGTATATTGAATCGAACCGAATATTGTATTGCCCAGTATTTCAAAATAATATATCAAGCCGAATATTTTATCGAGCCGAATATTATATCGGACCGAAGATTCTATCAGGCCGAATATTGTATCGGGCATCATTGGACCAAACTTCTTCAAAGCCAATGATGGCTGCAATGTTATGGTCGATGGGCCAAGGCAACATTTGATTACACTATGCAACAAAAATATTTTTTTTTATTTTCTATGGATTAGATTTTTTTTAAAAAACTTCAAAAAACTCAAACTTCAGGAAATCGCATAAGGATGAAAAAAATTAAATAAAAAACATTGTGGGCGTGACCCTAAGCCACGCCTTAAATTCGATCCGCCGTTCATTTTATAAGTGTGGGTACTTAAACTTCATGAAATTTGCTTAAGGATGAAGAAAAAAATGTAAATACCAGAAAAAAAATAAATATTAAAAAATTTAAATTCACTGAAGGCGAAGTTTTTTTTTATGAAATTAGTGATAGTTTTTCATTAAATTAATGATAAATTTTTTTAAACTTATTTCAAAGAAAACAGACTGTTTTTCAAATTATGAAAAACGAAGTTTTTCCTTAACAAAAAAGAAAATTCGGCCATTTTTGTACTCAGGGGACCACATATTCATATTTACGAAAGGCAAAGATTTAAATAAAATTAGTGATTATTTTTTTTTTTAATTTATTTCAAAGTTATTAGATAATTTGTTTTCAAGTTATGACAATTTTTGTTTCGAAAAAAGAAAGTTTTTCTTTTTCAATCCTGTTCATAACCTAAAAATTGCCTTAATTTTTATACTCAGGGAAATGCAGCACATCAAACTTGTAAAGTGGTTGTTTATTACAAACACTTTTTTTTTTGGTAGCATTGTTTTGTTGTCATGGACTTTTTATTTGGCCAATTCTAATTTTGTTTCAAACTTTTTTTTTTTTTTTTGGATTTTTTTTTATTTTCTACTAAAAATTATTTATTTTGCCTTGTGTTTTTAAATAACAAAAATTTTCGTTTTATTATGTTAATAACAAATTTATTTTGTAACTGCAAACACCCTGTGCGTTGTCGTTTTCACAATCGTTGCGTTTTATTTTTGTTTGCAGCTATTGCTCTACTGTGTCCATTGTCCAAATAGAGCATAAAATTCGATGGTCATTAAAGTGAATGAATGGTGTGAGCCGGTGCTGCCTGTCGCTGTCTACTTTTCTGTTTACACATTTTATTCAAATTGACATTTTATTCCATTTTCTTCGAAAAATCCCGCAAAATACCAAAAAACCAATCTAAAGCACAGGCCGTGTAAAATTTGATGACAAAAAAACCGACAATTTCGTAAAAGCAAAACAAAAGAAAACCCAAAAAAAAAAAATAACACAACAGGTTTGACAAATACGCGCGTACACACTTAATTAAAAATAAAAGACAACAAAAAAAATCGTCAAATCTTTCAAAATAGTTTGACAACGTATGACGCGGCGAAGAGGAGGCACAAAGAAAAACAAAACCGTAACTGAAAGAAAAACGCCAAAAGTGAATTGGGCGATTTTTATTAACACAATTTTCAATAAAATTGTGTTTGCTTGCGCCCAAACAAACATAAACCAAAAAAAACACACACAAAAAGAGTAAACAAAAAAAAAATAAAAAAATTTAAAAAGAAACAATTTTTTGTGATTGACACTGACCCCGTTTGAGATGTGAACAAAACTACAACAAAAACCACATTAAACATAATGTGGATAATGTGGATTAACAACAACAACACTAACAGAATACCCCGAAAATTACTCTGGTTTGTTTTTTTTTCTTTCTTCAGAAATGTAGATTTTGTTCATTGTTTCTTTGTTTGAAGGAGTTTTTTTTTGTGTGCGAACACCATGAGTTAGTTTTGCTGCCCTGTCGGTATTGTGCAATTTTATTGTTAATTAAATGTGTAAATTTCGGTCGTTTTGTTTTAGCTTTTATTGGACAGTTTATCACCCCTTTATTTGTGCTGAGCCTTATTTGGCAATGCCATTTGGCAGACATTTACTTTACACTGGAGGTCAAATGTGTTGGACAATGCGTAGCAGTATTGTGTAATGTACAAGAAACGGAAACGTTTAAATACAATTAATAAACGAATGTATTATCGAAAGTGCTAACAGAATTTAAAGAGAACTAAAAAAAAGAACATTAAATAAGATTAAAAAAAAAATATTTTTGTTTCAACGGAAATCCAATATTTAAATACGCTCCACCATTAAAGGGACCACTTAGTAAATCTGTCATGTCGCACAAATTGCGTCCTGGCCATGGAGATAATCCAACTCCTCGTTGATTACACGCAGTTCACCAACAACACAACTCAGCACAGTATTCTGATTTTAAAATTGTGAACTTTTTTGGTTTATTCAGACCGTAAAAGTAGCCCGTAACAATTTATTTAAAGATATATTGGTTTAAGGGCAAAATAGAGAGATAAGTGAAAGGACCCGGGGGAAATGCTCCAGCGGGCCGCTAGGGACCCCAACAAGTAGACCCAAGACCTAAACAAATCTAGCTGAAAAGAAAAAAGAAAATCACATAAGGATGAACAAATTTAAAAAAAAAGTTGTGGGCGTGGCCATAGGCCAATGCTTCAATTCGGTCCCCCTACCATTATATAAGTGTGGGTACACAAACTTTATGAAATTGCTTTACGTTGAATTAAATGCAAATTGTGCAGCCAAAAAGAATAATTTTTATAAAAAAAAAATTAAAATTAAAAAAAAAATTTCTGGGCCAATGCTTAAATTCGATCCCCCTACCATTATATAAGTGTGGGTACTCAAACTTCATGAAATTGCATTAGGATGAATAAAATGCAAATTGTGCAGCCAAAACAAAATAATTTTTTTTTTTAAAAAAATATTTTTTTTAAAAAAAAAAAAATTTAAAATTCACAAAAAAAATGTTGTGGGCGTGGCCATAGGTGGCCCTAGGCCAATGCTTAAATTCTATCCTCCTACCATTATATAAGTGTGGGTACTCAAACTTCATGGAATTGCATTAGGATGAATGAAATGCAAATTTTGCATCCAAAAAAAAAAATTTAAAAAAAAAAAAAATTTTTAAATTTAAATTTTACTGACATTTTTTTTTAAGAAGAATTTAAATATTACAAATAATTTTTTTTTTTAACAAATGGAGTTTTACGACTCAAACATCGATTTTTTTTAAATATTATGTCATTGTTATGTTGCAACCTACAGTTAGACTTTTTTTTTAAAAAAAATTTTAATTTTACAAATTAAAAAAAAATATTTTTTTTTAAAAAAAAAAAGTTTACAAATTATTTTTTTTAACAAATCCAGTTTTTGCGACTCGAACATCGATTTTTTTTAAATTATGAGATAATTTTGTTTACATTTTTTGAATCTCTAGGGGCTTAGGGGCATTTCCCCTCCTTCTCATATCGATTTTCGTAAGCAGTGAGTCATTCTGAAGGGTGTGGCATTTTCAGTTTTTTTTTTTTGTGGCTTACGCCCGGTAAAGTAATTTAAGCTATATTAACATTTTTATTTAAAAAAAAAATTGTATTTTTAATTTTTTTTATGTCAAAAAAAGTGCCAAATTTGGGATTTTCTCATGGATTTTTTAAGATTTTTTTTCCCAAATCTAAATTCAACAGTTAAAGAGGCATTTGTTGAGTTCGGTGGACTCAACCCAGTTCTATTTTCACTTTGTGAAAATTTTGTTTGTTTATATTTTTTTAAATCGCAAAAATGTGCCAAATAGAAAATAGTGATTTTCTCAAAACTAAAATTTTTTTAAATTTTTTTTCCAGGCCGAGTACAATTTTCATTTTTTTTTTAAAAAATGACAGTTTTTAGAAATTGGTGTTTTTTTGGAAAAAAAAAATTCTTAAGCGAAAACCGAAGTTTTTTTTTTACTTTTTTCGAAACTAGCACAACAGTCTAAGTTTAATTTTCAATTTTTGCAAAGAAAAAAATAATTTTTTCAACTTTTCCGTAAACATAAACTGAATTTTTGGAAAAATTGTTTTAAGGCAAATTCTCAAATTACCACAATATTTAAAAAAAAATTGCGGTGCAGGCAATTTGTATTCGAAGACATTACAAAAGTGGCACTTTAATAGTAAATTTTTTTAAAAAAATTTCCAAAACGATTTTCACAATTTTCAGTTTTATCAAAAAAAAAAAGGCCGTAACTTTTTAGAAATTGGTAATTTTTTTTTGGAAAATTTTCGTAAACGAGAACCGATTTTTTTTAGAATTTTTTAGAAACAACTATTCGCAACAATTTACGCCTAGTTCTCAATGTTCGAGAAGAAAAATGGCCAAATTTGTTTTTTTAAAAAATTGATTTTTTTTTAAATGCTGAAATTTTTTAAATAGCACAATTCTCAAACTACCACAATATTTTTTTTAAAAAAAAATTGCGCCGCTGACAATTTTTTAAAAGCTGCATTTAAAAAGTAAATGACTTCGGCGAGCACCATCCAGTATAATTTTCAGTTTTGAAAAATTTTACTTGATTCGATTTTTTATTTAAAAAAATAGTGCCAAATAGAAATGATCGATTCTCTCAAAACGGAAATTTTTTAAATTTTTTCCAAAATGAATTTAGCAAAATTTTCAGTTATAAAAACAAATGCCGTAATTTTTTTTAAAAATTGGAGACTTTTTTTTCCAAACCCAAACAAACCAAAAACTAAATAAATAGAAAACAAAATTGAGGTGCTGGCCCTTAGTTGGAATTTGGCGTTTTAACCCTTGTGTTTCGTGAGAACGTGTCTGGTGACCTTTTTGATGTGCAAATTTTAAAGTCAACGGGGAGACTCACTTAGCGGACGGTTAATGAATTTGCAATTCTTTTTGTTTGATAATTGTTAGGCAGCATCTTTTCCTGTGGGGTTTTTTGCCAAAATAACGGTAAATGTTAAAATTAAACATTAAAGGTTACACAACCTTTTATTCAAGCTAACAAAAGAAGGAAATAAAAAACAAACACAAACAAAAAATATTCAAAAATACTCCGGACATTTGTAAATCTTGTCATAAGTCATACTTTTGACTGTCGCCATCAATCATAAAAATACAGATGAACACTTTATGTACAGGGGGCAGGGGCAGACTGTTCGCTCATAACGGCTTCCCCACCTCGTAAATTTGAAAATTTATTTCTTTTTCTCTCTCTCGGTATTTTTCATATTTTCTCCCCTATTTGAGCTCACAACAGCCAGCATTGCAATTTTTATCACTGAATTTTAATCTTTTGCACCGTCTGGTGTCAAAGGAAATGAAAAAATATGTCGAGGAAAAGTGTAATTCTCGTTTTTTTTTTATGGCATGGCAAAGGAAATTGCAATTATTCATTTTTTTCTTTCCTTTAGTTTTATTTTATTTAGTTTTCATTTCAAATTTTTTCTTTGGCAACTTGTGCGTAAGCGAAAAAAAAACCGGAGGTGATAGCAAATCTCATAAATCACAAGGCTAACATTTAGAATTTTTCAAATAAATAATATTTAGGGAGGTAACAGATGGTTGGCCAAAGACATACCGGCCGCCATTTCAATTCCCCCCTCCCAATAGAATTAAGTAATTAACGCTTTAAATACATTTTCGAGAGCAAACAAGTGTTAATGCCTGCGAAATCCGTTTTATTGTTGAAAGGCGTTAAATTCATTTTTAATGATTTCCCATTGAAAGAAATTTAAAAAAAAGTTTATCAATATAAAGCTCGAAACAAATGTTTAACATTTTCCATGGGGATTTAAATTTTTTTTCCGCTTTTTCTTTTTGGCAAATCATTTTTGAATTGGTCTCGCTCGTCGTTGCCCAGTTAACGTAAACAATGCAAGTGTGGAAATTTTGTTAACACATTTTTGTTTTTCCCCCCCCCCGTTTTTATTTTGTTTTACAGTTTTTTTCATTCTCTTTGTTTAAGTCTACAATTGAAATGTGTTTTTAATTGTTGTCATTATTCAATTTAACATTTAAACTCATATTTTCCAGCATTGCCGGTGAAAGTTGTCTTGTTTTGTTGGTCTAACTATTAAAATCGGAACGTACACGATTTTCATATTTTTTTTGGTAATTGCGCAATTCGTCTCAGATCTCAGATGATAGCCTAGTTTTGTGTGAATGTGAATGTGTGAGTTTTACTGTGGACAAAGAAACAACAACTGATCTTCGAGTAATGACAAATTGCCTAAATATAAAATTTCATAATTACACTCTTGTGTGGAAAAACAAATTCTCTGTTTTTTTTTTGGGGTGAAATTTCCGGGAGCGAAAATTTTAATTCGGCTTTGTTTTCATTTAAAACATTTTCTTTTGTCTCTGAATTTGTTTTCTCTGTCATAAGAGAACAAAGTAAAGTTCTGTTCAGATCCAAATACATATTTCCAAGGTCCTCAGAAACGTAATTTCTTCCATTGCCGAAGGCCTTACCTTTAAGCTTCTGCCAGTTTGTGCTGAAACCACATTTTTAATTTATATTTTTTACATTGAAAATGGTTTTCTCCGACACCTCAGAGAAGGAGGAAATGTTAAAGCAGTTTCTTCGATCCAAACAGACCTCCCTGACGAGCTTCTATTCTCATTAAACGGGTCACATTACCGAAGTCCATACCCTTAAGCTTTTCCCAGTTTATGCTGAAACCACAGTATTCTGGTCTTATTAGTAATAATTGGATTTTGGGGTGGAAGGGTTTTACGGACACCTCCCCCACTTATTTTTTATTTTATTAACTTCAGATATTTGGTTCAAATTTCAAAAATTAAAAACACAACTGCCCAGTTAACCACTTCCGGTCTACGTTTTTGCCCATCGTCGTCTCCCACCTTTTGGGTTTAAACCCAAATTTAAAATGTGATTAGTTTTTCAAATAATTGCCACTGAGGCTCTACTTCATCGCTCACTCCTCCGCATTTCTGGAAATCTCCAAAATTTTCCCTAAACGTGTTCACAAACCGAAAAGAAAATAGTCCGCATTACATGAGAGAAAAAGAAGGGGTTGGACAGACAGACAAATTATGGCGTACAAATTAAACGGAGCCAACAAAGAACCGGTTGGTGATTGTCACATTGATAGTATAAAGTTGAAAAATCTGTATGTCCGTCCGTCTGCCGGTCTTTATGTCCCCCCCGCCCCTATTTCAGTTGATTTGACTATTTAGCCGGTAAGTGCCACCAACTCTTCGACAACTACCACAAACAACATTAGCAGTAAACTGTAGCCGTGGCTGGCCGTATCCATGGCCTGAGTTGTTGTAGTTGGTGTTGATTCTCCAGTTGTTGTTGTTATTGTTTCGGTTGCTATTGTTGTAAGTGAGTGCAAGTAGTCGTCTCGAGTTGTTGAATGACAGGCGGCCGAAGCACAGTGTTTCGCTGCATAGACAAACAAAGAAATGAATTTGAAAATATAAATTAAAAAATTTGAGAGAATAAAATAAAATAAAATAAAATAAAATAAAATTAAATTAAATTAAAATAAAATAAAATAAAATAACATAAAATAAAATAAAATAAAATAAAATAAAATGAAATGAAATGAAATGAAATGAAATGAAATGAAATGAAATGAATTGAAATGAATTGAAATGAATTGAATTGAATTGAATTGAATTGAATTGAATTGAATTGAATTGAATTGAAATGAAATGAAATGAAATGAATTGAATTGAATTGAATTGAATTGAATTGAAATGAAATGAATTGAAATGAATTGAAATGAATTGAAATGAATTGAAATGAATTGAAATGAATTGAAATGAATTGAAATGAATTGAAATGAATTGAAATGAATTGAAATGAATTGAAATGAATTGAAATGAATTGAAATGAATTGAAATGAATTGAAATGAATTGAAATGAATTGAAATGAATTGAAATGAAATGAATTGAAATAAATTGAAATGAATTGAAATGAAATGAAATGAATTGAAATGAAATGAAATGAAATGAAATGAAATGAAAATAATTGAATTGAATTGAATTGAATTGAATTGAATTGAATTGAATTGAATTGAAATGAAATGAAATGAATTGAAATGAATTGAAATGAATTGAAATGAATTGAAATGAATTGAAATGAAATGAAATGAATAAAATTAATTCAAATTAAAAATAAAATAAATTCAAATTAAAAATAAAATAAATTCAAATTAAAAATAGAGTAAAATAAATTAAAATTAAAAATGAAAGAAATTTTAAATCTTAATAAAATAAAATAAATAGTAAAAATATTATAATTTTTTTTGGAGAGATAAATTTTTTCATTTTTTTAAAATGTAATGAATTTAAAAAAAAAAATGTTAAGTAAAAAAAAGAATTCAAATTAACAATAAAATAAATTCAAATTGAAAATAAAATAAATTTTTAATCTTAATAAAATAAAATATATAGTAAAAATATTATAATTTTTTTGGAGATCGAGATCAGTCTATTTAATTTTTTTTTTAAATGTTATGAATTTTAAACAATTTTTTTTATAAAAAAAAAAAATTTAAAATCTCCAATTTTAATGAGTATTTTGGAATTTAGTTTTTTAAATAATAATATCATAATTTTGTGATAAAATAAAATACAATAAAATGAACTCAAATTAAAAACAAAATAAATTCAAATTAAAAATAAAATACATTTTTAATGTTAATAAAATAAAATAAATTTTAAAAATATTATAATTTTTTGGAGATGGTGTTATTTTGTTTCCTTGAATTTCAGTTTATTTCATTACTTTAAAATGTTATGACTTCTAAAAATTTTTTTTTATAAACAAATTAGTAAAAATCAGAGTATTTTGGGATTTTATTTTTTTAATTAGCTCTGTTGTTTATCAGAATAAACGATTTTTAAAGTCTTAAAGATTTGGATATATGAAAAACAATTTTTTGTAGTTTTAGTAAAAATATTATAATTTTTTACTTGAATTTCAATTTATTTCATATTTTAAATATTCATATATAAAAAAGAATTAGTAGAAATCTTCAATTTTAATGAGTGTCACATAATTGTGACTAACTACAATTTAAAAACAAATTTCCTTTTTTTTCTCCCACCTTTGTCTGTTTACGTAACACTGTACAACTATCGGTCGGACAGACGAGCTGACTGACTGGCTTTATAGCCGAAGCCAGCAACCAGCGCACTGAATCGAAAGTTATTGACCGGAACTAATAACTTTTTATGAGGTTTTTTATGCTCTTTTTTTCTGTTGTTGACTTCTTTCTTTTTATTCAATTTTGAATTTGCTCTCCTCTGTCCGCCACTCTTTCCCCATTTAAACCGTTTCGTTTATGTGACAGAGTCTGTTGGTTTTTTTTTTCGTCTTCCTTTTTAAATGTGTTTTTAGTTGGTATCTATCTGAAGCAAAACGTGTAAAAATGTTACAAAGCTTTAGTTTTTTTTTTTTCGTTACCTTTTTTGATTATATTTGGAAATTTATTTCGATACGAGTATTAATTTGAAAGTGACAAAACGAAAGAAATGTGTTGGGTGGGGAAGGGTGAGAATAGTTTTTCTGGTAAAATGTAATAAAAAAAAGAAATGTTTTCTGAGCATTACATCCAATGGAAATAACCCGGGCAGTTCATGGGCTAATGTCGAACTAGGAAATTCGCCTGTTGATGTTATAGGATGGATTCAATTATACCCATAGTGTGCTAGTCCATTACCAAAAAAAAAACAAAATTTTAAATTAGTGTGAAGAAAAAATCAATTGACCCTTCGACAGATTACAGTGCGTTAGTATAGTAGCCAGTGCATAGAGTGTCAAACCTTATGATTTCACCGTCCATTATTTTCTAAAAGTGTCGGTCCAGTACCAAAAAAGTTTCAATTGGTTAAGTCCATTCACAGGGAAAGTGTCAATTAACCCAGCGATCGATTACCGTGGGATAGTAAATTATCCAGTCTGTGAAGTACAACACAAGAAAAGTGTGATTTTTCAAGATAGAGATCATGGAATGCCAGAGCACTCAGCTATGAGAAAGCCCTCTACGCAAAATAAAATGTTATCCGAGTAAACGATGGCCACAGTCCCCCTGATCCATGTTGAGAAACTAATGACGTGACCGAAATTAATTCCTTTTTTGCTGGAAGACAAATTTTCGTTCAGTACATTTTTAAAATTTTAATCTAATTTTTTTTTAAATTAATTTTTTTTTAAATTAAAATTTTCTTTTTAAATTAATTTTTTATTTACATTAAATTTTTTTTTAAATGAATAAAATAAATTTATTTTATTAACAAAAAAAATAATTTTAGAAAATAAATATGAAATGTCAAATAAATAAACTTTAAAAAAAAAATTTTAAATAAATAAAAAAAAAATTAATTTATTTTTTTCAAATTTAAAGTCTTTTTTAATTTTTTTTTAAATTGCTTTATTTAAATTTTCAAATGTAATTCTAAAATTGTTTTTTTTTTCTTATAATATAAATTTATAATAATGTAAATTTATTTTATAAAGTACTATAAATTTAAATTAAATTTTCGATAAAGCCTAAATTTTTTTTAAATTAAATTCTTTTATATTTTAATTTTTTTTTTAAATTAATAAAATAAATTTATATTATTAATAAAAAAATAATTTTAGAAAATAAATATGAAATAACAAAAAATAAAAAAAAAATTGTATTCTTTTTTTTTCAAATTTAAAGTCTTTTTTAAAATTTAAAATTTGTTTATTAAAAAGTTCAAATTTATTTTCTTAAATTTTTTTTTTTTTTTTATTAATAGTATAAATTTATTTTATTGAGTACTATAAATTAAAATTCTTTTTTTTTTTAAGTTTACAATATTTTTTTTTTAATTTAATTTTTTTTTAAATTAAATTTTTTTTTGTAATTTAAAAAAATTCAAAATTATTATTGGAAAAATTTAAAAAGAAATTGATTTTATAATTAATTTTTGAATGAAGTTTTATTTTTTTTTATCGATGGTACCTTAATGGGTACGAAATTGTAAAAAAAAAAAAATTGTAAACTAAACAACCTTTTGAAAGTAAAACTTCTTTACGGAAAATCAATCAACCACTTCTAGTAAGCAAGAAAATATGTGGTGGATATTTAGAGGAGGATCCTAGCTTTCAGAAAATTCAATTGGTGGTCACTCTGTCTCCATACAGGGTGATACACAGGGTGTCACACTTGATCACGATTGTGAAAAATCGTTAGAAATATGAACCGAACTCAGTTAAACAGCGCTTCTTGAAACATTTTCGAAAAATCATTTTAAGGAAAACCTCAGCTTTTCGAAAAAATAGTAAATTATCAATCTGTCGCAAACCCGGTTAAGACACACGGTGTCACATAGGGTTTGTGAAAAATCTTTGGAAAAATATGAACCGAACTGAGTCAATCCTTTAAACACTAAGACTGTCTACAGACGGCCATCACTAACATCCATTTCTAATGGTTTAAGTGTTCAACATTAGTGGTTAAAGGGTTAATCAGCACTTCTTGAAACATTTTCGAAAAGACAACATTTTTACACAACACAGAGTAAGACGCAGACAAACCTTTAGAAATATGAACCGAACTCATTTGTTAAAATTTTTGTAAAGAGTCAAAGTCAATTTTTTTTTAGAATTTAGAAAAAATGTTTTTGGCCATTGTTTTTGTTTCCTTTCTTATTACCGCCGAAATTGACAAAACATTCTATCATAGAAGACAACTAAGTTGGCATAATTTTTCGTGCCTCCTCCATTTCAGCCACAAAATGGCAAATTTTTTCATGAAAATCCCTTAAATTTCCATTATATAATATTCTTAAATAATGGTCTACATTGCTAACTTTAAAACCATCTTACAGTGCATTATACAATTTTCTACAAACATAACATGTACAATTTTATAAGCAAAACGTTTAGCCCAAAGTTATGGCTTAATAGCATTTTATCTGTTTATGCCATACAGCTCCTCTAACTCGGTGCACGAGCTGGCAGAACGGAGTATACGTCGTCGTTTTACTGGTATTTGCATATTTAAGCAAACAATTTTACATTTCTCGAGTTGTTTTCTTCATTTATTACTTTTTGTTTTGTTCTGTTGCCGTAATTACCATTTGCTATGAGTAATAGCCGGCTTTTCTTTTGGTTTCGGTTTTTAGACGGTGGTGTTCTTTTTTTGCGGGCACGCTAAAACTCGCGTTGGACACGACATGAGCATGACAGAAATAGTAAAATAAAAACCTGACAATATTTTCTTTATTGATAATTATTTTTATGTTGAACGGTTAGTGTACATTTTTCCATGTGCAAGTGTTTGTTAAATAACGCTCAGGGTTTAATCTATGAAATATTGAAATTTATGTATCTCTTGTGTTAATATCATGCATATTAGATTATTTTCCACTTCATTTAAGTAGGAGCTTGTGGTTTTCCAATTTTTTCTCTTTGCAAAACGGACCCTGTGACTTGCTATAATTTTTATAGCAAGTTCTCAAAGTGCTCGAAACGTTGAAATTTTTGTTATTTATCGTAATTTGAATAGTTTTAAACATCACAGTTATTTTTTGAAGTCACTAACACCCGTTTTTATGTAATTATTTAAAAATATAACATTGCAGTGAAAAAAAAATAATTTCTGTAAAATTTTTGGATTTTTTTTAGAATCTTGTATTATTTTTTAAAATATTTTTTGTTTTTCTTCTTAATTGAAGTACTTGCTTGTGATTTTCCAATGTTTTGCCGATCTAAATCTTACCGTTTGACTTGCTATAATTTTTATAGCAAGTTCTCAAAGTGCTCGAAACATTGAAAAACAAGGTATTTATCATAGTTTGTATAATTTTAAACAGAATACCATGACATAAAAAGATTTTTTTAAGTTCACAAATTCCATTTTTAGGTGATCATTGCAAAATTAGTAATTTCTTAAAAAGTATACTTCTTTTTTTGAAATTGTTGTAGTTTTTTCATTACATGTATTATTTTAAAAAATTGTACTTGTTTTTCATTTTAATTGATGTATGTGCTTGTGATTTCCCAATTTTTTCTAGTTGCCCAACTCACCGTTTGAGTTGCTATAATTTTTATAGCAAATTCCCAAAGTTCACAAACCGTGTAAATTGTTTTCATTTCTCATAATTTGCAGAATTTTAAGCATTATGCCATAGAAAAGAAACCTGACTTATAAAAGTCAATGACTTGAAATTTAAAATAATAACTGAATTTGAAATAAATTGGTTTATCTTAGAATTGCAAATATTGTTTTAAATTCACCACAGCGCTAAAAAGTGGTTGAAACAAGTATTTCCATTAACATATTTCGCACATATTTCAAGCGCTTAGGTGTCAAGTATTTAATTGCTTTAGTTGGCTGACTTAGACGTCATATTGTTTTATATCCTAGCATTTTTTTTTTATTATTAAAAGAAAATTTTATTAGTTTAAATTTAATTCGGTTGAATTATTTCTAAAGTTGTATGGTTTCTAATGAAAATTATTTTTTTTACTGGTTTTTAAAATCCCCATATGTATGACTAACAATCACTAAATGTGTGACTGTATTTTTTTAACTTATTCCATTTTGTTTTGCTTACGAGCTACAGAGTTTTCCAAGAAACGCCTTAAAACTATTTTATTTGGTGAATTCTATTCACTTAATATTTTTGATTGCTATT
This sequence comes from Hydrotaea cyrtoneurina, assembly GCA_958296145.1. Classification (NCBI taxonomy): domain Eukaryota; kingdom Metazoa; phylum Arthropoda; class Insecta; order Diptera; family Muscidae; genus Hydrotaea; species Hydrotaea cyrtoneurina. The sequence continues at coordinate 76,349,381 of OY282514.1, read as the reverse complement.
ATAAATATGAACACCTACTTTATGTAGTTTTTTTTTGGGCGCAATGGACTTACTATAATTTTTATAGCAAGTTCTCGAGTTGGACAAATCTTGAAAATTTTGATTATTTAGAGAACTTAGCATTCTTTTAAATACATATATTACAATTTTTTTTAATAATTATTCAAAACACATACCGTTTTACTAAATATTAAATTTCCTTCCTTAGGAGTTTCAAAATGAGCGTTCTTCGTAAAAATGTCCCAACTATCATTCATTCCGCAAATTCTCTTATCTGTTATTGAAGACGGTTATAATAAAGATGGACAATCATGTTCTATGCTTTTTTCTGCCTGTGTGTGCCTTATTCGGACTTGCTATAATTTTTATAGCAAGTTCTAGATGTTGATAAATCGAGAAAATTTTGAATTACTCACATTTTTTAATTACATATTTTACAAAAAAAAAAATCATTGTCCATTTTTGTCTTAGTTTTTATTTTCATTCCTTAGATTTTGCAAATGCTGGGTTCTTCATAAAAATGCCCCAACTACCATTCATATTGCCAATTCTCTTTTTCTATTAATCTTGATCATTTTAATAAATATTAATACCAACGTTCAGTGGGTTTTTTGGGCTCCATAGGCTTTATTTAGACTTGCTATAATTTTTATAGCAAGTTCTCAAATGAGGCAAACTCTGAAAATGTCGATTATTTAGCCTTGTTTTAAATAAATATTTCACAAAGTTTTTACTATTGTTTAAATTACTGAACGAATTTATGGCATTTTTAAGTTATTTTCCAAAGATTTTCAAATTTGGGTTCTTTGTAAAAATGTCCTAACTAGCAGTAAGTTCACAATTACTCATTTTCTGTTATTGTAGATTGTCATAATAAATATAGTTCTATACTTTTTTTGAACTCTATATGCTTTATTTAGACTTGCTATAATTTTTATAGCAAGTTCTCAAAGTAAGCACATCTGAAAAATGTAAAGTGCTCATGAAAGTTTACCGAATTCTAAGTTGATTGTAGCATAGAATTATGTTTTCTCATGACTATTAGTTCGACCAATATTCAATTTCATTCTGCACCCAACTACTCTCCAAAGTACTTGTACCCATTGTAACGTCACGTAAAACAATTTCATTTCGTTACGGTCTTTTGTCTGAAAAAAAGAAAACAGTAAGTTTTTACGATTTTCAACTGTAGAAATTATAGTTGTAAACAAAAATCACAATAATAAAATGTTAAGTTCTATTGTTATATTATTTAAGTTGGCTTTTTTTTATTATTATTATTGGTGTGGATCGCTTTGCTCTGCTATAAAAACGCGTATTCTCGCGTTATTGTTTAGCTAGGGCCGGCAAAGTGCCCGTATAATACGAGCATTGTTTGGCGCAGAGTGTTATTGGGGATTTTATGGGCTGGCGCGCAACCATTTATGGGCCCTTGAATGGGATTTATTGTTCGTTATCATCTCCAACACACAACACATTCACGATGTGAACAAGACCAGAGGAGGGAGAAAACAAAGAACAAGCTGGCAGTACGCATATGAATTGAAAAAGAAATGAAATTCTATTCTTTTCTTGACGTGACGTGACGTTTGTGGTGATTGACCCTCTCTGAGCTGTGGGCTGAAACGAAAATTTGTTGGTTGGTAGTAAGCAATTAATTGCTGAAGTCATAAAACTGTCAAATGCTGTTAACTTGAAATTTTGTTATTCAAAAGAATATGCTTTTTGAATGTGATAAATATATTTTTAAAACAAACAAACACCACATAATCTTTAATTAATTTCTATTCTTTTTGTTGTCTTTTCTTTGCAGATATTAAAATGTATCATTAGCCGTTTTATACACCTTAGACCTTTGACCGAACGACTGACTGACTGACGGACATTAACTTGGCATTTAGGTTTCGGAACTGACACTCCCTAGCATCACCCAAAATCTCTTACACCGCTAAACCGCTGGCATAATGGCTGAGAAGATCCGTTCCCTAAATATGTCCACCTCAGTGGGTGGTGGCGGCATGACGTCCGCCTTGATTGGCAATCCCACTCTAATCTCAAGTACTTTGAGCACCAATCATCAACTAACGCCCACGGTCGATTTGATGGCTGCCGCTGCACGTGAATCGTCCTCGCCTACGGCTTTAAACTCCAGCACCATCCATAACAGTGACATGGATTCGTCGGCTGAATTTGCTGCGGGCACAATAACGGCTCAATTGAATTTCCAATTATTGCCAGCTGCTGTGGTGGACACGAGTAGTGGCGGCAGTGCCATCATTGATTATAATTCAATTATGAACTCATCACAAATATCTGCCATTTCGCATGATTCTCTGCAACATTCGCAGTCAGCCGTACAGCAACAGACAATCATGGGTGGCAATAATAGCATGGCTTTGGTTAAGGCTGGCGCTGGCAAGCCGGTGGTGGCCCAGAGTGTGGCAGGGGTAAGTTGAAATGCAATATTTAGAAGAAAAAAATCGTTTTATATAAAATTGTATTGAAAAGTCTTTCACTATTCTTTGCAAGTCTGTCGAATTACGAACAAACTAATGCGACCGACATCAACCTTGATCATCTACCCTCTATATGGTCTTTAGTACAAATATTAAACGTTTTGCTAATGTCGGACTGTGATTAACATTTAAGAAAACCTTTATTTTTTCACGAAAAATCTTCATTATTATCCACTTGAGAACTTGCTATAAAAATTATAGCATCTCAAACTACGCCTGCTAATGCTATAAAAATGGTTTCATATGAAAGTAAAGATATTACAGAAGGATTTTCTAGTACTATTTAATAATATTCTCCAACAAAATTTGGTATTTTTCGTATGAAAACAAAAACAGAAGTTTAAAATCGTTTAAAAAACAACTTTTAGATTGCCCAATATGCGTCTTCGTATTAAATCAGTTTCTAACAATTGTTTTAAAAGTGATTAAAAAGTGCTAAATATAAATTTTTCCCGAGAAAAATTCCATTATTATCACTTTGAGAACTTGCTATAAAAATTATAGCATCTCATACTAGGCTTATTTGAGCTATAAAACCGATTGCAACTCACAGTGCATGCCATACAGAAAGAGTTTATAATATTTTTCAATAATATTTTCTTTGAAAATTAGTATTTTTATTAAAAAAAGAATTTTTTTTGTGGAAATACTTTAAACAATTCTTTTAGTAGGCCCAATAAACGTGCTGTTATTAGTTCTGTTTATAAACAATTGTGGAAAATGTCATTTAAGTGTGGTAAACATTTATTTCTTCAAGAGAAATTTTCACTATAACCATTCTGAGAACTTGCTATACAAATTATAGCATCTCAAACTATGTTAGTTAGAACTATGAAACTGGTTGCATATCAAAGTAAACCGATTACAAAAAGATTTTATACAGTTATTTCAAAATATTCTTTCATTTAATAAGTATTTTTATAAAAAAAAATAATTTTTTGATGAAACTAAAAAAAAACATGTTGGCCCAATAAACATGTTTTGATTAATTCGTATTCTTAAAAAAATTGCAATGAATTTGTTTCTAAAGCGCTAAACAATTATTTCTTCAAGAGAAATGAGCATTATAACCATTGTGAGAACTTGCTATAAAAATTATAGCATCTCAAACTAGGCTTGCTAAAGCTACACAAATGCTTGCATATCAAAGAATAGACATCACTGAATGTTTTGCTAATTTTATAAGAATATATTCTACATTTTTTTAATATTTTCGTGAATTTTGATTCAGTGAAAAAAAAAAATTTGCAAACTGTTTTAAAACATTACTCAAAATTTCAATAATTAAAGGGTTTTAAAAATTCCGAATAATTTCTTATGGGAATTTTTTTCGCCATAATGAGATTTCCTTTTTAATAATCTGGTAAATTTTATTAACTTATCCATAACTAGTAAGTTGTAATGCGCCTATGGCGCCCGTTAATTTGCTTGAGAAAGTGTTTGTTACTTAATTTTAAAAATTTTGTAAAAAATATTTTGAGAAAACTATTTTGTAAAAAAAAATTTCGAAAAAAAATAAAATTTGTGGAAAACAAATTTTTGCAGAAAAAAAAAATGTTTGTTGAAAAAAAAAAAATTTTGTTGAAAAAAAAAATTTTTGTGGAAAAAAAAAAAATTGTTGAAAAAAAAAATTTTGTTGAAAAAAAAATTTTTGCTGAAAAAAAAAATTTAGTTGAAAAAAAAAATTTTGTGGAAAAAAAAATTTCTTGAAAACAAAAATTTGGAAAAAAAAATTTCTTGAAAAAAAAAAATTTGGAAAAAAAAAATTTTTGTAAAAAAAAAAATTTGTAAGAAAAAAAAATTTTGGAAAAAAAAATTTTGGGGAAAACACAATTTCTGTACAAAAAAAATATTATTTCTTTTATTATTATTATTTATAGAATTATTATAGAATGCCTATTTAAATTCCTATGTACTGCGTGACAGAGTCAGTGAATCAGTGAATCAGGGAATCAGTGTATCAGTGAATCAGTGTCGAGGGTAAATATATATCCATAATTAACCATAATTTCTATAGGAATTTCCAAAAAAAAAAAAGTTCGCTTATAAAAAAATAAACTGGTCATAAACAAAATATCAAACCAAAAATAACTACCCATTAAATTTAATTTCAGCCTGGTCACGTTTAATAATTTCAAATTAGCATTCATAAGTTATATAACATTTTCAAATGTTATCGGGATAATTTCACTAGCCCCGCTGAAGTTTAACGCCGCAATATGCTCTTCTAATTATAGCTATCAACGATTCGCTATTGCGATTATAGCTTCTTAAACTTTCATAGTCGCAGTAACTTTGAAATGAAATACCAAACGAAAAACAAAAACTCTAGATTAATTAACCAAAAAGTGCCGATAATTAAAACGCACGATTTCTTTGGCAACATGCACAGAGGCCGACAGACTTTTATAACATACGACGATTTACGTGATCATTAGACGGATTAGTCTCTAAATGCACAAATGACAAATGGCATACAACTCTACATACACGGCAGTCCAACCAAACCGAATACAAGTCTCAATATTATCGAGTCAAAGAAAGAAGTAAAAGTTTTCGAAGCAACTACGTGACCCTGCTAACAAATTGAAAGCTGGCCTTTTACGCCCCCCCCCCCCCCCCATCTCCCATTAGCACACATGCACACTCCAACCCCCAAATTGATGTGGGCTTTTACTTTCCCCCTTAGACGACGTCATCGTCATCATCATCCTCCTCGCCTGAATACAAATGTTAGAGCACTAACAACGTCTATCTGTTTATAGGCTTATATCTATCTGGCATAGCAAATAGTCGTCGCACATTGCAACCCTCAGCGACTGGGCGACAACGACTGTACTGACACCAGAAGATAGCGGCGCAAAGATATCGTCGCATCGCATTCATAGAAAACAGCCCTTTTCACTTTTTTGGTTTTTTTTTTTTTGTTTTTGCTCTGCTTGTTTTTGATTGCTAGACCAAATAAAAGTGTTTTTGGTTCGTTTTCATTTCCGTTAACTTGAGTTTTGAACAGAGTTTGTTACTTTCAGCCATAACGTCGCTGATACTCGCACAAGCATTGGTCTATAGAGGTGGGGTAGTATAGGAAGTTGGGAGAAATGTTCTAAAGTTCTAAGGATGTGATTTTCAAAGACAAAAAAAATAAGGATTTGCAAAAAACTTTTTGTTAAATGTGCTGATAGTTCATTATTTCAAGAGAAAAATTCAGAATTATCAATATGAGAACTTGCTATAAAAATTATAGCAACTCAAACTATGTGTGTAGGAGTTATAAAAGCGATGACATATGATAGTATAGACATTATTGAGTATTTTTCTGCAATTAGTTGTTTGGATACTGTTTTTTGGGTAAGGAAAATTACTTTTTTTTTATAAAAAATTTTCATGTTTTTATAAATGTTTTTGATTTGCTGCCCATTTTTATTATTATTACTATCTTTTTATTTATTTTTTTGTAATAAAATGATCATAAATGTGCTAAAGTCAGATTTTGTCGAAAAACAAATACATTTTTAGCAACCTGAGAACTTGCTATAAAAATTATATCATCTCGAACTACGTGTGTTAGGGCTATAAAAGTGATTGCATATGATAGTATATATATTTTTGAACATTTTTCTGCCATTAGATGATTAGGTAATTTTATTTGGTTTGGGAAAAAAATTCTTTTTTTTCAGAATTTTTTTTTACTATATTGGTTTATTTTTTTAGTTGAGATTTTCTTTTTTTTCTTTCTTTTAATTTCTCGTTACTTTTTGATGACCAAATGGCATAATAAGTGTCAAAGCTTAATTTATTGGGGAAACAAATTCCTAATTTCCAACATGAGAACTTGCTATAAGAAATTATAGCATCTCAATCTACGTGTGTTAGGGCTATAAAAACGATTGCCTTTTATAGTTTAGTCATTTTTATATTATATTATATTATATTAGTTGGACTAGGAAAAATGTCAGTTTATATTTTTTCGAAAGAATAATTTTTACAAAAGTTATCTTTTTTATTTAACTTAATTTTGTCTTGTATGTACTAGTTTTTAGTTTCATTCAACTTTTCGTTACCATTACATGACCAACTAATCTTTAAATGTGCTTACGTTTAATTTTATGGAGAACAAACTTTATAATTATCAACTGAAGAACTTGCTATAAGAATTATAGCAATCCGAACTATCTACCATAAAAAAAAAAAATTCTGTCTATCATTTCTTTATTTATTGTCCACTATTCTCTCCACTTTGGCATTTTGTCGACTATTACCAGCATGTCATTCTGCACATGCAATTTTTAACACTTTTCGCTTGTTTTTTTTTTTAAAATTGCAAAACTGTCCCCAAACTTTTCCCTACACCCCTCTTTACAACATTTCGCAAAAACACATCAAGTTGTTGTTGTTTAGATTCTTATGTTAAGTGGGGTGTTTTTTGTTGGTGGTGTTGTTGCCGCTGCTGCCAACGCTGCTCTCGTGTGTTGTTTATAAAACGAATATGTCTAAATGACTGTCTGCAAGTTGTAATTTACATCACACTTCCTGTTTTGTTTTAACATTTTTTTATATTTTCCAAAAGGAGTCAGTGTCAACTTTTGGTTAACAACCACAGACGGCTGGCTGACTGGCGGTCTGGTAGGCAGGAAGGCGGGCTGGCTGGCTGGCGGGCAGACGGTACTGCACGACTACACAATGCGATGGGTGGTGGTTGTTTCGGCAGTAGTCGGCTGAGAATAATCATTTCGTTTTCAAAACAGTAGAATTTACAAAATTACAACATTTCACTTTTTATTTACAAACAACTTCACTTACATGCCGACTTTAAATTCGTATCATGAATTTCACAATAAGAAAAAACAAAAAATGTTTTCCGAACTTTAAAAAACAAATGAGGGTGGTTTCTTGTTGTACACCCAGGACAACAGTACTTTGACATGGTTGCATGCAAATTAAGTTGTAAAGCTTTTAAAAATGTCTTAACGACTGCTTTAATATGTTTTTTGTTTTCTATTCTTTTTGTTTTTTTTTTTGTTTTATAATTTCTTTAAAGCGTAAAGTTCAATGTTCTTTTTGGGTGGGTGACATGGCTGGTGATTGCGCTCTTTAGAAAATTTAATTTATGATGACATTTTACAAACACGTACGTGTTAAATTTGTGCGAACATTTTTAAACTCATTGACAAGATATGAAAATATTATTGGCAGTTGAAATGGGGAGGGGAGTTTGCGGACGGGAAACAGAAAAAGAGTGCAATTTGCTAGAGAACATGCAGACAATAACTGAAATGTTCCCATGGTTGCAAATTGTAAATTTGCAAATACTCATGCGTGAAGACGATGAAGTTTTCAATGGGTTACAATCTCTATACAGATTTTTGCGAAATTTTGCTCAAAAATGTTATTAAATACATGTTTATATGGGTTTTTGAAAATTCTTTAAATCGTTTCAGATCTTTTCGTTCATTTGCCATTGATTTTACGTCTATACTATATATAGTTTAGGATGCTATAATTTTTATAGCAAGTTCTCAAGTTGGTGAAATTTAGAATTTTCTGGCCAATTGTGAATAGTACATACATTTACAACTGATTTAAGCTTATACTTTAAGATTTTGAGGATGTAGTGTAGATTTATGGGCAACAATTTTTTTTTTTAATTATTTTATTTTAAAATTCATTGTTTTTAAGTTTAAATTAACTTTTCTTTATATTTAAAATAATTGTGAGTAATATATATTTATATAAAACCAGTTGCCACTGTAGTGGACAATTTTTAATCATTTCAATTTATTTTCCTTTCAAATTTCAAATTTATTTCTTTTATATTCAAATTGACTTTTCCTCCTATGTAAATTGATGTTAAATTGTTATTTATTTATCTAAAACAATTAGACACTTGCTTTGGAGCTTTAACATTAAGTGTTTAGGATGCTATAATTTTTATAGCAAGTTCTCAAGTTGGTCAAATCGAAAATTGTCTTCCCAAATATGAATATTTAATAAATTTCCAACGCAACTGATACTACTAAAACCACAATTTAATAGCGATTTTGTAAACTACCAGTGAAATAAAAATGTCTTTGAAGTTCCTTGTGTCCTTACATCTCCATCATTTGAGTAAAGAAAAATTCACTAAAGCTTTTAACAAATGTCATTTTGTCACGGTTGTTTTAATTCAATAAACTCTCTAGAGGACGCCCAACGACAACATAGATGAAACGTGTCAATATAAATGTGTTTTTTTTGTGCTGCTGCAGACAAGGAAATGTAATTTTCTTCCAGACAAATTGACAAATGAAAAATCGAATAAAGTCCTGAAACAGCAAATAAATATATGAAAAGAGAAGATAACATTAAAAGGAAATGAAAATAACAGACCTGTATATATAAAAATGATACTTCTTTCGAGTTTTTTTGTTTTGTGTGTGGAGCATAAAACGTTTAAAGTTGGGAAAAGTTGCCAGTGCGTCATACGCCAATGCTGTAGGAAGCTTGGAAATCCATTGGTCCTTAACCAGGTCTATGATATTATAGTTACTTTATTTTCCTCCATCAAACCACATTTGTATTACAGAAAATGTTCTACGGAAATGTTAATACATTTAGCACATAAAACGGTTTCAGTTTGATTAGAGAACAAAGCCGATAAAATAGTTTTAACGGCGACATTATCAAAAATCAATTGGCAGCGATGCTTGTCGGCCGTATTGTTCAGAGAACACTTGATTAAAGAACGAAGCCGACCATAATAGTTTCGGCGGCGTCGAAATCGAAAATTATAGTTCGGTGGGGTTTTTTTTTTGATTTTTCATTAGAAAGTCATCCGTCACCGAATTTCCTTTCTTTTATTTTGTGTCGTCGGTGTTGCGAGACGGTCTGATTGAACAACGAAGCCACCTAAAATAGTTTTATCGCCGTATTTTTTTTAAAAAAATCAATTGAAAGCGGTGTTTTTCTTGATCTTTGTTGTCGGCTTTATTGTAAAAAGTACGTCTGATGAGAGGACAAAGCCAATAAAAAGTGTTTTTTTTTTTCTTACAACACAGTTATTTGTTTCCAGTAGTCATTATTTTTACTAAAAGTAAGACAAGTAAGAAAATATCGAGGTATTCAACTCAACTGAAAAGAAATATCCAAGGCAAGTAGCTCTTTAAAATGTTTCCCCTTTTGCAAACCTTTTGCATGGAATGTTTTAGGTTAAAAAAGGGGTGTTCACATCCATCAAGTTAACCAATATGGCGGTCAGGTCTTTTGAAGACCTACATTTCTAATTCGATTTTTTACAAAATTGTTTTTTCTGGTGCAATATCGCACTTTGATGTTATAAAAACATAGTTATACATATTTACCATATATTTACCATTTTGGCCTGAAATATGGCTAATTTAAAAGTTTGTTAATAAGTAAATATTCCCGAGGGAAAAGGTCATTTGTCATTTGTAAACCGCAATATTTTACAAAATTGCGTATAAAATTTATAAAAGTGTCGTGGTATTTTTTTAAATTGGTTTGATGCCTTATGGCACCAATCGTATTTAAAGTCGCTAAAATATTTAACATGAAAATGCGAAAGTTTTGCATTCTTGAATAAAAAAAATTTATTAATTTAATTTTAATAAATTTTATTTAACTCGATTATAATTATTTATAATAAATTTAAAATAATTTAATAAACATTATTTGGTAAAATTAATTTAAAAAAAATAATTGTTAACAAAATTCGTTTACATGAAATAAATCTATTTTTCTTCTTGAATTAAAAAATATTAATACATTTAATTTAACTTAATTATAATACATTTAATTTAATTTCATAAACATAATTTGATCAAATTAATTTAAAAAACTAATTTTTAACGAAATTCATTTACAAGAAAAACAGTTTTTTATTAAATAAACATAATTTGATAAAAAAAATAATTTAAAAAAATAATTTTTAACGAAATTCATTTACATGGAAAAAAATTCTATTTTGCTTCTTGAATTAAAAAAAATATTAATGAATTTAATTTAATTTAATAAACATAATCTGATCAAATTAATTTAAAAAAATAATTTTTAACGAAACTCATTTACAAGAAAAACAGTTTTTTATTAAATAAACATAATTTGATAAAAAAAATAATTTAAAAAAAAATAATTTTTAACGAAATTCATTTACATGGAAAAAAATTCTATTTTGCTTCTTGAATTAAAAAAAATATTAATGAATTTAATTTAATTTAATAAACATAATCTGATCAAATTAATTTAAAAAAATAATTTTTAACGAAACTCATTTACAAGAAATTTATTTAATAAACATAATTTGATAAAAAAAAAATTTAAAAAAAATAATTTTTAACGGAATTCATTTACATGAAAAAAATATTGAATAAAAAAAGTATTAATAAATTTAATTTAATAGACATAATTAGATCAAATTAATTTAAAAAAATAATTTTCTACGAAATTCATTTACAATTAAAAAATTATTAATAAATTGAATTTAACTTATTTATAATAAATTTAATTTAATTCAGTAAACTTTTTTGATAAAATTTTTGTAAAAAAATAATTTTTAACGAAATTCATTTACAAGAAACATAATTTGATAAAAAATAATTTAAAAAAATATTTTTAACGAAATTCATTACAAGAAAAAAAAATCTATTTTGCTTCTTGAATTGAAAAAATTATTAATAAATTTAATTTAACTTAATTATAATAAATTGATTTTAGTTTAGTAAACATAATTTGATCAAATTAATTTAAAAAAATAATTTTTAACGAAATTCATTTACATTTACAATTAAAAAAATTATTAACAAATTTAACTTAATTATAATAACTTTAATTTAATTTTATAAGCGTAAGATGATCAAATTAATTTAGAAAAGTTATTTTTAACAAAATTCATTTACAAGAAAAAATATCTTTTTGCTTCTTGAATTAAAAAATTATTAATAAATTTAACTTTACTTAATTATAATAATTTTAATTTAGTTTAGTAACCTTAATTTGATAAAATTTATTTTAAAAAAATAATTTTTAACGAAATTTATTTTTATTTTACATGAAAAAATCTTATTTTTTCATAAGATTTTGGATTTTTCAATTAAAAAATGTGTTAATATAATTGAAATAAATTTAATTTAACTTAATTATATTAAATTAAATTTAATTTAATATAATAAACGTAATTTTAAAAAATAATTTCTAACGAAATTAATTTGTCATAAAATTTTTTTTTTTTTACAAATGATGCCTTGTGACACTTTTTTTTAATAATTATAATAATTGAATCTTTATAAAAATAATATAGACCAACTAATAGAAAAAAAATTTGTATAAAGGGTTACCAGAGAAGCTTATTTGGAAATTTGAACAAAAATACATTAATCAGTTATTTTTATTTCATAGGATTGTTGTGAAACTGAAGAGAACGCCAGTCATTGTGAGTCGTTGGGGTTATTTCAACATAAATTCAATTAATATGTACAAAAATCTATGGGGGATTTGTATTCAACAGAGAGTGTTGGTTATGACGACTACTCACTGATCTCATAGTATGACGACTTTATTTTAGTCATCTCCGTTTTTTTCTTTATAATTTATAATTTTTTTAAAAATGACTGGAATTGGTTCTACTTTTTTTTCGAATTCTCAGGGTGGACTCAAAGCTAGAAATTATTAATATGAAATGGCTACTAGAAATGGCTGGACTTTACTTTTTGAATTCATAATCTAAAAATCTGTTTTCGTATCTTTCTTTGGTTTCTTTACTTGTACGCAGACTTTTTCCAGTGAGTGTAGATTAAAAAACGGCAACTTGAAATAGTGTATTTTTGACTTCTTGACAAACCACAGGCATTGTCTCCTTTCCCCCTCTCTCTCTCTCTCTCTCTCTCTTAAGAATCTGCAGCTGACAAATGTGTAAACATTAATTTGCCTTATAAACTGCAGTGACATTTAATTGTACAATCTGTACAATCATTGGACAAATGAATGAACTTTCACATAAACTCATTAGTCATTCCAAGATCTCAGTCCAGTGGGCGCCGCAAACTAGATTGTCCTTGTCTCCCAGGCTTGCAATTGCAATTGAAAATCAAGTTTATAATAACAGGATATTCATTTGTCAAGATTTCTGTGTGTGTGTGTTTGCGTGTGCCTGAAATCTGTGTGCATTAATCCCTGGCCTTATGAGAGGCGACATAATCACTTAAAGCGTCAGAGGAGTTACATTCGAAATGTATTTGGAAAGAATGGAGAGAAAAAGACGAAGTGAAAAGGCGAGTGCCTTTTGTGATGTATGCATGTAGGTATGATTATGCTGATAAAGCCGGTTTTTTTCTGGATTAATTAAAATTAAGTATTTGCCAAGGCTGGCACACACACACACATGTCCCGGTCGTAGACTTTGTTCACATTGTGGAGTTTTCAGCCAACACTTGTTCCTGTTTGCTGTTTCTTCCTCCTTCTACCATTTGTTATGTCCATCCCCCTTTTTTGTTTTTGGTTCATTGAGGTTATAAATTACACATTTCACACCCTTATCTCCCCGCCTTACCGCACCGATATCACAGTATCTCATTAATTGCTGTCGTCACACGACCGAACTGGAATATCTGGAGTTTTTGAGAATGGCAGGCAGGCAGGCAAGCAAGGAAGGAAGGAAGGATTCATTTGCTACACAAATATCTGTCTCAAGTATCTTGGTCGTATCTCTGTCTATGATTGTTCTGTTTTTGCTCTTATGAATGCGATTGAGTTCCAATATTTATGTACACCAACACACACACACACACACCGAGATTATTTTACACCATTGCCCAGAGTTCACAATTGGGGGCGTTTTCCTTCTCAGTGCATTCTAACAATCGCTTGCATCTGATTATGGCTTTTCTGTGTGTGCAAAGCAGTAAATATTTTTATTTGCTCTAGTTCGTATATTTTTGGCATTCGTCTTCGACGTCGTCATCGTCGACAGTCGTTGCATTATCTTATCGATAATCTTGGGATAAAGAAATGCAACATAAATTTGCCATAGTTGAGGTCATAAATATGTATGCCGTCCAAGTCTGCCAAATAATTCATTGAAATTCTATTAAAGTGAAAGGATTGCTTTTGTTTTTCTAACCAAAATTACTTAGATGACAGAGCTCAACATAAGAATACATTGAGGAATTAGAAAATAACAAAATTTTTGGAGAAAAGTTTAGAGAGAACTTGCTATACAAATTATAACATCTCAACGAATGTACAGAACTAGAAAATCTTATTGGTTTTGGAAAAAGAATGTGATTTTTCTGGAACAGCGACATCCAAACTAGGGTGGAGTGAAATTCAAAAAAAAAAAAGTTAACCTCGGAAAGAGATGTAGTCTGGGGTCCTAATGAGGGGAAAAATAAAGAAAAAAAATTTTAAAAAATTTTTAGGGGTCGCGCCACTCCCTCGAAATTTGGAAATTATCGCTATTTTGGCGTTGATTTTAGAAAAATCCTAAAAAGTTTTATGTCAATAAATGTTTGCAATAGCGTAAACAATGAAATAAGGGCATGAAAAAATTTAAAAAAAATTTTCTCATTGTTCAAAAAATTCAAAAAGTAAAATAAGTCAAATCGTCCCTTCTTTAGAAAATTGACTGAACAATGAAATCGCCACCAAAGATTAGTCGATTATCCTCATATTTGCCTCAAATACTTTTGTTTGGGCACTGAACAAGCTCAAACTTTTAAATTTCGAATAAGTTAAGTCGTTAATTTTTAGGATTTTTCTAAAATCAACGCCAAAATAGCGATAATTTCCAAATTTCGAGGGAATGGCGCGACCCCTAAAATTTTTTTAAATTTTTTTTCTTTATTTTTCCCCTCATTAGGACCCCAGACTACATCTCTTTCCGAGGTTAACTTTTTCAAATTAAAAAAAAAGCATGTTTTCACTCCACCCTAATCCACACATCAAATTGCTTTATTCGCTTACAAGGTCCAATTGACTTGGCAATTGAAGATGAACATGAACATCCCGTTCGTTGTCGCTTCTGAGCTCGAAGAGAATAACGATTTTGCTTGAAAACATATTTTCCTTCTGGGCGGGCTATGTTTTCCCAAACACACTAATGCTTGCGCCCAAATACGTAATAATAATAGCCAGTGAGGTATATTTCCAGCCAAATAAACTGTGTTTGGAAACAAATAAGCTTAAATTGAAAAAGTTAAAGTTAAGTTATTGCGTGTTTTTCCCAAACACCAATGCTTCCGCCCAAATACGTAATAATTATAGACAATGAGTTATATTTGCAGCCAAATAAACTATGTTTGGAAACAAATAAGCTTTAATTGAAAAAGTTAAAGTTACAAACAAGCTAATGCTTCCGCCCAAATACGTAATAATTATAGCAAATGAGTTATATTTGCAACCAAATAATAAATTTTACTTGAAAAAGTTAAAGTTATGTTTTTGCGGGTTTTTCCCAAACACCAAAAAACACTAATGCTTCCGCCCAAATACGTAATACTTATAGACAATGAGTTATATTTGCAGCCAAATAAACTGTGTTTGGAAACAAATAAGCTTGAAATTGAAAATGTTGACGATTTTCAACGATAATGGACAATACACTCTTTATGAAGTCCACACTTCTACAACTCTATTTGGAATATCAAGATTATGTTTTAATTTGTTCGTTTACAATTTTAAATCCCTTCAGTATTTTCATTGTACTCTTAATGACTTTCCGCAATCAAAGACTCATCCGTCGACCGTTTAACAAGAAATGTGTTATTTATTTTGTCTGAGGGAAAACCCCATCTTAACCTCTTTGCGTTGAAGGTTTATTTTTAGACCTTTCTTTAGCAATATGTCTGTCTGTCTGTCTGTCGGCCTGTCTATATTTACTAAAGATGTCATTTTCCAAAACAAGCAACATGTAGCCGTTCAAAATAGAATGTGTGGTAATTGATTTCAAAAAAAAAAAATGGAGAGAGAGAGAGGAAAATACACAGGCTGAGGAAAACGACAAGAACCTACAAAAGAACAATTGTCTGGTGAATAAACCCTTAAGAACACCCCACGTACATACGTCAGGAGCACACCACATATATGTATATCGGTATCATGTACAAGAACTTGGCCAAATGCCAGCATTTTATATTCTGGTACTAGAGGTACTTAAACTACAATTCATGTACGAGAATATGAATGTACATTATTTACCAGACCAGCCGACAGACCGAACGAATGGCCAAGCGTCGGGCATAATGGCGAGAGGGAGTTGATTGGGAAATACGGGCTATTATTTATGGACACTGTGTAGGGAAAATAATATAATTTGTTGTTGTTAAGGTTTTTCTTGAACATTGTTCGGTATTTGCAAATGTCAATGTGAGAACCCAAACAAAGAGGTCAGTCAAATCGATTTACGATTAAGGATTTCCCAAAAAGGATAAAAGTGCAAAGTAATGACACAATTACATTTTATTTACATAATTTCAATAATTTCCAAAGGAAACTTTTATGATTTAATAATTTAATTGTACCAAAAATAGTTGGATTAAGTCTCATTTACTATTTTTTATAATAATTTTATTTTATTTACAAATTGTGGAAATTCAAATTTTAGTGAAAGGAAATTTTTATGATTCTTATTGGCTGTGCAAGTTAAACATATTCAATTGATTCAGGTGTACCAAAAATAGTTGGAATAAGTCTCATATAGTAATAATGTTAACAAATTCTTAAGGTTTTCCAACTTTGAGAACTTGCTATAATAATTATAGCAACTCAAACGAAGGGTGATAGACGATAACCGTAAATGGCATTTTCAAGAAAATGTAGTTTAGAGAAATATTTCGGTATATAAAAAATTTAGAAGTTGGAAATTTGGTAGAAAAATGTAAAAACTAAATTTTTTTTAAAATAAATTGGAATGACATGTTTGTCATAAAGTGTATACACTTTATTTTTCAAGTAATTGTTATAAAGTTGATACATCTTTACATCAGAAATAGAATGAGAAAGTTGCATTTGATAATAAATTTTAGGAAAACTCAAGGTTTTCGCAGTTTGAGAACTTGCTATAAAAATTACTCAAACGAAGGGTCATCGATGAAAACCTTAAATTGCATTTTCAAGAAAATGTTTTTTAGAAAATTACTTCGGTATATAAAAAATCTTAGAATTTGGGAATTTTGGTATAAAAATTTAAAAACTAAATTTGTTCACAAATAAATTGGAATGACAGTTTCTACACTTTATTTTTATTTTTCAAGTAATTGTCATAAAGTTGATACATCTTTACATCAGAAATAGAATGAGAAAGTCGCATTTGATAATAAATTTTAGGAAAACTCAAGTTTTTCGCAGTTTGAGATCTTGCTATAAAAATTATAGCAACTCAAACGAAGGGTCATAGACGAAAACCGTAAATTGCTTTGCTGTTAGTTTCGGTAATTCAATTGGAAATTTTCGTAAAAAATCTAAAAAAAAAATTACAAATTAAAATTTAATGTTTTTTTGAATCCTTTTAATCAAATTGAACGTCCACATGTTCAATTTGACTAAAAGGATTAAAAAAAATTAAATTTTTAAGTTGTAATTTTTTTTTTAGATTTAGATTTAGAAAGAGAACAATCTAACTGCTACGGGTTTATTTATTAGCAATTATAATCTATTAAAAACATAATGCAAACTCTGACTACTGAGGTCTTAACCCATTCACGACCAAGACATTTTTTAAAAAAAGTTTTATATTTTTTTAAAACAAAAGGGGAACTGACATTTTTAAATTTACGAAATCCTTTTCTCGGCGGCATATAAATATAAACTTTATATCTCGTTAATATTTTTTCAAATAGTTCCTATCCTAGAAGAAATATGTCAACTTGTATTGTAGTATCTACTTGCTGATTTCCCTTAACATTCCACGAACGAACAGACGGTGAATTTCTCTCGAATCTGATCGGAAACCGGGAACTACTGTTTTACGTCGGCTTCTAGATAAGTTTTTGCATGGAAACAGTCCCTGAAAAATGTTTGATGGACTTACAAGGTTACAAACCTGAGTTTACTTTACCATGGCCGTACACTGTATACAGGACGGGGCATCATGGGGTTTACGAATTTAACAACTTTGTGTTAATCTAAAAAAAAATTTCATATTTTTTTCAAAAATTCTGGTTTATTCTGTTCTTTTCAAGAAAATACATTCACCATGTTCTTTTTGTTGTTCCAACTGGCAAAAGTCATAGTGGGGTTTACAATTTCAATAACTTTATTTTAATCTGAAAAAAAAAAATTAAAAAATAAATAAAATATTTTTCTCAAAAATTGTGTTTTTTTTCTGTTCTATTAAAGAAAATAAATTCACAATGTCATTTTTGTACTTCCAATTGGCCAACCTTTGCATCCTTCTTGTAGATTTGTCCCAGGAAGCCATTTTACTTGCTATACAAAATTATAGCAACTCAGGCCATTGGGTATAGCGGCTTAAAAATCATCAGAAATCATTGGAAATATCCCTTGCGATAAATAATACTCAATTTTATTTGTTCTTACATTTTTTTTTGAATATATCTTTGCTTTTTTGTTAAAATCTTTAAATTCGTTCCCTCTTTCAACAGCCTATTTTCTTTGAGCTTTCCAAAGAGGGCAGGTTATAATATTCGTTATAATTTTATTCAAATATTATTCAAATTATGCTTTACACACATTCATCGTCGTCGTCGTTTTCCTGCATTACTGCTTATACCATTATTATGTTTCAAATAGAATCTTAAGCAGTCATGCATAAAATTGAAAAGACATTTCTTACTTGCTGCTCTCGACGGACGAGTACAACACGATACGTTCTTTCTTGCCGCTCACAAATGTTTATTTTCCATTTGGAAATGTCAGAGGTAATACGACAAAGCGAGCGAAGCATAAATATGTACATAACTGAAGCTTCTTTGCCCAAAGGGTGTTCCAGGAAAGGGTAATGGTAGATGGTGTTCCCCATGAATCACATTTTGTTGCTACCTGTGTGTCGCAAAAGCATTTCACTGTTTTCTTGACAACAGCAAAATGAAAACGAAAAAACGCCGTCGAAAATGTGCAACAAACTGACAAGAAAATATCCAATGTTCCGGACAAATATGAAAATCTAGCCACCCTTTTCTCGCGTCATAGCTGTCATGGACTGCACTGGACGTCGGGGCCAGCCAGCCCTTCATTCTGCTCGCATTTGCTTTGGTCCGATTTGATTGTGATGGATATAAATGCCATGACGCGTGCAATGCTTAGAACAAATTCTTTTTACAATAAGATACATTTTTTTTTGTATTTTGTTCAGTTTAAATTCTCGCCAACATTAGACAGCATGTGTAAATTTAGCTTTAAGACACAACAAATAGAGAATAATACCACTCGTGTTCGTTTTTTTTTTTTTTTTAAATGTTACGAAGGAAGAAATAAAAACCAAAGTGATTCACTCCTCACACTGACATATGAGCTTTTGTATTTCTTTATAGAACCGTGTTATAAAAAGTGATTTGGCTTTCATTTTATTACTTGACCGCATAACGCTTGAGATACGCCTTACAAGTAGAAGTGTAAATAAAGAAATACTAATCATAGTGCTGGCTGGTAAAGTCTGTGAATTTTGATGGGGAGTTGAACCTCAGAAAGTGTAAAATATAACGAATGCACAAAAAAATAAAACAACAAAAAATATACGTTTAAATAGGAAACAACGGAATGTTTCCATTAATTTAAAAATCTAACAAAAACTGAATTTTTCTTAAACAATTTAAGCCAGAATAAATATTTTTTGTTTCATGGAAATCTGAAGAACTTGAGGTATGATATAGGCAATTTTTTTTTTTTTTTATCAATATAATCATTTTGAGAACTTGCTATAAAAATTATAGCAACTCTAACTAGAGCCTTTAGAACATTTTCAACTTCATAATCATAATTCTAAAGGCATGTATTAAGAATTTAATGCATAGAATTTCCTAGAAACTCTATTAAAAGGGTCTTAACTTAGAAAAAAGCAGGAAAAGGTATTTTTCCGTTTTTTTTTTAACTAAACATTATAAGAACTTGCTATAAAAATTATAGCAACTCAAACTAGAGCCTGTAGAATTTTAAAAACTTCACAATCTAAATATTAAAAGCACGTACTAAGAATTGAATGCAAAAAAATTCCCATAGCATCAGTATAAGTGGTATTATTTTAGAAAAAAAAAACAAAGTTAGTCTAAAAAAAAAATTATCGATATATTGCCTGCTATTTGCCTGCTTCCATAAAACGAAGTTCTTCGTTCGTTACAAATCATCAATATTGGAAATGTTATAAAATGGATTTCCGATATTGTTCAATTCAGATTTTTAGAAATATGTTTGATATTGACACATGGAACACAATCCCAAACGAAAAAGCTCACATTATTCATTAAAAAAATCCATTTTATTGGGCCTTCAATTTTGACAATTTGTAACGAACGAACAAATTCGTTTTATAAGTATTTTATGATTTTACAGAACTTGCTAGATCGTGAGCAACAAAATAAATGTAAATTTTTTAAAATACAACCACTTTGAGAACTTGCTATAACAATTATAGCAACTCTAACTACAGCCTTTAGAACATTTTCAACTTCAAAATCATAATTTCAAAGTTATGTGTAATGAAATTAATGTAAAAAAACCTCTTATAACATCACCATAAATCGTATTATTTGGGAAGTTTTGTTTTAAGTTAAAAAAACAATAAAAAAACAGACTAGATAAATCGTGTTATTTGGGAAGTTTTGTTTTCAGTTTAAAAAACAATAAAAAAAGACTAGATAAACTTATTTTCATTAGTATTCATATAATTTCTTTTTGAAATAAAGCGATCCATATTCGTCAACGTCAGACTTCCAACTGAAAAGAAAAAAAAATTGGTTAACAGCTTAGTTTGACAGGTGTCGAATTTTGAAACTACTAAATGGATAACACTAAATTTTTTAAAAATATAATTTTTTAATTTTTTAAAAAAAAGTAGGCAAAAATACGAGGTTGCCTAATTTTTAAAATTTAAAAAAGAAAAATATATCTTTTTGTTTTGGGTATCTCGATTGATCTATGATTACCCCATAACACATAAATTTAGCCATTTTGAGAACATTCTATAAAAAATTATAGCAACCCAAACGAGAGCTTTATGACTTCATAATTATAATTAAAAAAAATATTAAAATGATTTAATGAAAGGTAATCGTTTTAAACCTAAATCTTTGATATTTTATTTTGTTGAGGTTTTTGTTTTGAAAAAAAAATCAAAATTCACTTATTTTCTTAACCAATTTCAATCAAAAAGTATTTTATCTGTTTCATTTGTCTCCGAAGTTCTAGAGCTAACGCATACATATCAATTTTTCTCAATATAATCATTTTGAGAACTTGCTATAAAAATTATAGCAACTCAAACGAGTGGGTATTTCAGATTTAAAAAGTATTTGTCAACTTTTTAACCACAAAGCTATCACATTATAATAATAGAAAGCTAACCCTGACACGTATTTCACTTACTATAGTCGAAGGGAATTTGGAAAATATTGAGGAAATTTTAATATAAGATTTTTGTTTTATTTTGAAATGTTTACATGTTTTTTTTTTTTTGGTGAAAACGCCCGACGCTATCATGTGTACTATTTTGAGGGAATGCACAATTTATTTTATCCAGTCGAATTACATGTCATGCTTCAAATTGTTGATGTAGTCTGTTAGTGTGTGAAATTTAAAAGAAAATGTCTGTACTTCATCTCATGAACCTCATGGTTTCGAACCTTGGCTGACTGTGTGATAGTCGCACCTGCTATTCGTTCATCTGCTGATGTAAAACCGGCGAGCAGTAGAGATGTTTTCCCCTGATTACAAGAGTTTTCTATCCGCGAACTAGTAGTAGTTTTAATGGAAGGTTTAATTCTGTGGCTTGGAGCTAAGGGCCAATGTCAAAATAGTTACTTTGGAGAAAAATGCAATTCAAGGCTTTACAAAAAATCCTTTTAATTATATCAACGAACAATTCGATTAGAATTACATTTGTATGGGTGTTTTTGGCATTTTCTATTTTAGAATTATGAAAGAGAGCAAGAAAATAAATCAAATACAAGTATTAACTCAAGACTTTATATTGAGAAATATGTGACCTTCGTTTTAGATGATAACGTCCCCTCAATATAACAATAGCGTATAATACACTATTGTTTTATGGAGGGGGCGATATATTGTCAACTCATCTTTTAAAGGGAAACACTTTCGGCAATTTCGTATTTAAGAAGCGGTTTTAGAAAGATACTTGGGATCTTTTGAAAGTCAAAAGAAAGGACTTTTATAAGTCCTTAATTCTGCGAAGCACATTAGACATTTGCCAATTTTTAAAAAATAATTTCTAGTTCACTTGTCAAACCAATTAACTTTCCATTCTGTTCTAATTATAAAGACAACTCCTTTCAAACCGAATTAGTTTATCCGCCTTTCTATCCTCACTTCAGAGATTATTCACCTCCAACAGTTTTGAAAGTTGTTCAAATCAAAAAAACCCATCAAAGACTGTCAAAGAAATATTCTAAATCACATGTTATATTAAAACTAACTATGTTAACACCATCGTCACGTCATGATTGTGATCTAAATTTGTTTGAATCGGGAAACCAATATTGTCGTCTTTGCTTCATAATCTTTCAACACTTTTCACTCCATAGATGTATGTATGTGTGTGTATGTGTGTGTGGGGGGCAAAAGTTATAATTTTATCTTCGACATGCTTTTCGAAGAATTTTTCCTAAAAATGTTTGCCAATTGTGCACAAAAAAAAAATAATAAATTCCTTACTTTTTGCACAGAATCCAAAGGGGAGGGGGAGGAGTTGGTACGAAGTGTAATGTGGTATTGTTGTTGGCTTTGCGAAAGTGGCGGAGTGTGTGTGGTGGTGTTTGTTAGAAAGCAAAATATTTTGCGCATTTAGCTGTCAGCTTTTTTTTTCCTTCGTCTTCTTTTGTTGTTGTGTGTGGGTACATTCTTTGTCGTTTGTCTTTTGGAACTATGTTCCATCCAAATACACCACACACACACACACATAGACAAGATCAAAAAAAAAAAAAAAAAATGAAAACAAGAAACATACTCCCGGTCTTAAATATTACAGACTGACCCAGTTCCGCCATTAATGGCAAGCGCAAAAAATAAAAACGACAAGAACTGCGTACAAAATTTGTATATGTACACGTTGTCATATTATGGACACACCCCCCTCCCCACCACACACACTCCCTTCAACACAGAATCGGCCTACAAAATACCCGGGCAGCAGGACAACATGTGTATGGCTGGTTTATTGTCAAGAGTGGGTGGTAGTGTACGGATGGCGGACAGACAAATCAGGAAGAAAATGGCCAACAAAAGCAAATACAAAAGCCTTTTTTCGTCGTGGCGGTGTTGTTGTTGTTGTATTCGTAGTGGTTTCAGTTCACAGTTACAAAAACGTGCCACTATGAACTGGAGCAACAATTTGCAGTGAAAGGCAAAAAAACGAAAGAAAAAAAAACACAGAGAAATGCCAGTAGTTACTGCGAGTAAATGCTCGTCTCTATGTCCGCATGAAAGCTGAGTAGGATGTTAAACAGTGGCGGAATATAAAGGGCCCTGCTGCCAACAGACAATTTGACCTTGTTTTCTCTAAGAAGACATCGGTGTCGAACAATGTCCGTACGCTGCTAACGTAGACACTTTCATATCAATTTCAATTCTGTTAAGAATCGTACGATCGTAGTTAGTCAATGTTTGCTATCATCTCATACTGAATTGTAGTGGGAAGAAGAAGCCTTTGTTGATATTTTGGGAAATACGATCGTAGTTAGTCAATGTTTGCTATCATCTCATGCTGAATTGTAGTGGGAAGAAGAAGCCTTTGTTGATATTTTGGGAAATACGATCGTTGTTAGTCAATGTTTGCTATCATCTCACACTGAATTGTAGTGGAAAGAAGAAGCCTTTGTTGATATTTCGGGAAATACGATCGTAGTTAGTCTATGTTTGCTATCATCTCATACGGAATTGCAGTGGGAAGAAGAAGCCTTTGTTGATATTTTGGGAAATACGATCGTAGTTAGTCAATGTTTGCTATCATCTCATACGGAATTGTAGTGGGAAGAAGAAGCCTTTGTTGATATTTTGGGAAATAAAAATAAAGGTTGAAACAAAAAAAAAAGGAATAACATGTTCCTCCTCTTCAGAATCTGAAGGTGGAAGAAAATGTAAATAAAATAAGAAAACAAATTCGACACTTTGCAATTACTGGCTGCCTCTTAAGTAGTGTGTGTGTGTGAGATTTCTTTAATTTATGATTTATAAATCTGTAGATTTAACGGCGTTTTAGATTGTCAAAGGAAGCTTTTTGGTACGTACGTTCGGAAATTGATTTCAAGGGGCACATGTCAATGCCCGTGCCACCTCTCCTTGTGCCGTATTTGGTATCCAAGCCTAAACATCTCAGCATAAATTCGGTCATAAATTGCATTGGCTTTGTGTTAACTTCATTTGGATTAGTGCTACAACATTCACAAATGTTATACTCTTCATCTTTATTGAAATACTAGTAAGTTGTAATGCGCCTATGGCGCCCGTAAAAATTTGTGGAAACAAAATTTTTGCTAAAAAAATTTTGTGGAAAAAAAAATTTTTTTTGAAAAAAAAAATTCTTGAAAAAAAAATTTGGAAAACCATATTTCTTGAAAAAAAAAAATTTATAAAAAAAAAATTTTTGTAAAAAAAAATTTTTGTAAAAAAAAAAATTTGTAAAAAAAAAAATTTGGGGAAAACACAATTTCTGTACAAAAAAAATATTTTTTTTTTTATTATTATTATTTATAGAATTATTATAGAATGCCTATTTAAATTCCTACGTACTGCGTGACAGAGTCAGTGAATCGGTATCAGGGAATCAGTGTATCAGTGTATCAGTGAATCAGTGTCGAGGGTAAATATATATTAAGATTTACTTACATTTCCTTTTTTATTAAATCTCCGCAAAAAAAAAAAAAAACAAACAACAAGAAAATGCAAACCTATACCAGCTGAGCTGTCGGATACGAAACACAGGGTTGCATATAGATTTTGTGCGATAACGTGAAGCCAGCATCCAAAAAGTATAAACTACGAAAGTTGTCCGGCGTTAACGGATGGGTGAATTAGGCCGCCGATCAAAATGTCCCTTTTCAGCAATTTTTGAAACCAGCATCCAAAAAGTAAAAACTACGAAAGTTGTCCGGCGTTAACGGATGGTTGAATTAGGCCTCTGATCGACATGTCCAGTCAGCATTTTTTAATGTCCCTTTTCAAACATGTGTTGCCTGTTTTATTCCAACAAAATCTCGGTCTCCCGTAACTGCATGTTCCGCGTTTGGTTATCGTCTAATAGCTTTTCGCCAGGAGCTTTGAAATCTAGTCATCTGACATGACCACGCCGGCTTAATCGCTGTAGGTTGATGGTCGTAAAGCATCATTATTTATTTACCTGTTGCCCTTAACATTCCATGAAGGAACAGACGGGAAACTTCTCTCGAATCAGTGAGATGTGCGCAATATAATTGTGTATACTCGGGAGGGACCTACTGTTTAAAGCCGGCTCCGAACGGCTAATGCCTTTTCTATGGTGGAAAACAGCCGCCGATGTTTGATGGTCTTACCCAGTTTTAAACCTGGGTTTACTTGTGTGATAGTGGCACACACTACCTACCAATTATAAAAATAATAGTTGTCCTTGTGTCCAGTCTTAGTTACTACCTTATTTCCCTTAACATTCCGCCTCCGAACTGCATGTCAATTCGTTTTCTAAAGAAGTTATTTCATAGCATTTACGAGCCGGTTTCGAACCTGGGCTGACTGTGTGATAGTCACACCTGCTAGTCGTTCATCTGCTGATGTTGATGAGATGTTTTTCTTGACAAAATGACATTATTCTTCGAATACCACAATTAACCCTGTATTAAACCAGTGTTCTTTCCTGGACGGCGGTGTATTCTTCAAGAACATCCCCCAGGTGCAATCTTTAAACAAGTTCGTAAATTGTCGTTGGACACCATCACAAGGCCTTCTGGCCAGGCCTGGCATCTTTCGCACGCCCCTGAGCAGCAACTACCATTGCTCAAGGATATCAAGTATTTGGGGCGTTGTCTGTTAACGACGACGACGACAACCACGATGCCGTTGTCGTCGTTGATGTTGATGTTTCTCTAAATGTGTTGTAATATTAACACAAATATGTCGGTTTCCTCTTCATTTTTCTTCCCGTTTTTTTTTTTGTTTTGTTTTTGTCAAACAGTGTAAATATGAAAAAAAATGTTGTCATTTATATGGTACTACCATAATAATATTTAATATCACCGTGTACACACACACTCACACAAGCTGGCACACACGCACATAGTAATATTTGCTTTGTAATAAAATAAATTAAAATTCACCACATATAACGGGATATAATTTTCAAGGAGTGGTTTTGGTTGGCCTTTTATACTTCAGCTTCTTCTTTTTCCATTCACTTGTGGTTTATTGAAGCATATTTATAGGGCGTACACCTCAGGGTACACTTCCGTTTGGTTCTTTCATTACTCTTCTCGCTGTACTCGAATTAATTACGAATCCCTGGGGGAAGGTCAAGATTGTCTGAAAAACAAACAAAAATATTACTTTAATTTAATTTCTCCACCTCGTAATAATTTGTCTTTTCTTTTCATAAATGTTTTGTTGTCACTGACTTGGCGAGAATTTACGGTAAACCGTCTTGTGACATTTATGAACGTACGTGATTTGTTTAAGTAACGTAGAAGCGTAACTTCAAAGTTGCTATTTTGGCTCATGCTTTTTTTTTCCTTCTTGTTCTTCTTCTGCTTTATTATGATGATGAATACAATTGAAACTCTTTTTTTTTTGCCCGAGTATGAGTATTACAATTCTATGTGCACAAGTTTCTTTGACGTCAATTAAGTAATGCGATATACATGGGAGCAACAACAAAATGCATGAATAATTCATAGACTCGGAGAAAATGTATTTGCTTGAACCAAATTATACGAAAGAAATTAAGGGCTGGTTTCCGTAAAACGAATTCGATCGATCGTTCGTTACAAATTGTCAAAATTGTCGTTTGGGATTGTGTTCCGTATGTCGATAATTAACATATACAGTGTAGTCTCTCCTTGCGGACACCTCCCATAGGCGGAAATATTTTTCAGTACCAATCCCCTTTAGTCCTCTTGTGCACTTCTCTCATAAGCGGACAAAATTCGCAGTCCCTTAGGTGTCCGCTCATGAGAGAGTACGATGTATTTGAAATGCTTGAACCCCATTTGATAAAGCTTAAATGTTGACAATTTGTAGTATACGAACAAATTCGCAGTATTTTTTTTTTTAATTTTTAATAGAATTGGAGGAAAAATAAGAAATCGTGTAATAAATCTGTATTTTTTCAGGGCTTTTCCATTAGAGCTAAATCGATAGAAGTTTAAATTGGGAACAAATGAAGAAAATGTGATAATTGAATTTTTTTTTGGAGAGCATCTTCCTTCTATTAATAATTTTCCCACTTGGTGAAATTTACTAGCTATATTCAAATTCAATGCAAGAAACATTTAAAACATGTTGTATTTTTTCATGGTAATTTTCCACGAGTACATCAGAATCAGCTACAACAAACTGCATGAATAGTTCGAATTTCCACCTCTGAACGGTTCCTCTCGACCCATTCGTACCGGGTGCCAGTCAGCTAAAGAACCAAAAACAGCTTCTCACAAAAACAAATAGTTGTCATCGAAAGCCCATTCATTTAATCGAAATCCCATTTAATTGCCACAAAATCCAATAAGATCACAGAGAACACATTGAAAATACCCACTGTAACAGGAGTGCATTGAACTGTTATTCTCACTGAACATACCCATTGAATAATTATTTCGCTGGTGCGAAAAATTTGAAGGGCAAAATGCATCTTAGAAGTGTGTGTAGTTCATTGTTTGTGAAAAAAATAGCGAAAAAATTATGTTGTTGTGGCCGACCACCAAAGATCGGTGAAACCGTGTTCGTGCAGCACATTTCTGTGCCGAAAATCAAATGGGTAATAAGAAGAAACGCCAATATTTTTTTTCCAGAAAAACCATAAATAATGACTGATGATGTGATTTTTATTTTTATTTTAACTTATAATTTTGAATACAATACCACCCACTTCCGATCAATAACAAGAAATAACCCCCCCGTTTCTCTTTGTGTCTCCTCCAGAAAACCTGCCGCTTTCCCAAACTCGAAGAATGTGCCCACTTCCACTATGAACGCGTACAATTGGGCCCACTGTCAGTGCGTTTAGTCGATGATAAATCGGAACTCTTAAACAGTAGCATAGCATCACAATCTATTGGCGGCGATATAGCTGGCACCAGCACCTCATCACAAGGACCCTCATCGTTGCGCCTCTTTGCCCCGTCCTCATGCTGGTTTATCATTAAAGTGTTTCCCCATCATTCCGATCCATTCCTGGTGAAGCGTTCGTTTGACAATATGCGCATGTTGGACGAAATGTTGCATCGCTGTGTGTACGATCGTAAAATTAGTGGTCTCAAGCATCTGTCCGAGATGGATTTTAAGTGTGAAGAAGATGTCGAGTATGCCGTGGCCAAATATTTGGAAAGATTTTCCAAGATTGCCTCGGATTCGCTGACGTGTGGCACCATACTGACATGGCTGCAATTAGACAATAAGGGCAGACGTTTGCCATTGGCCGATGATGATACCATGAGAACCATAAATACTCCGGCCGTGGGTGCCGCCTACGGTGTGAGGCGCTATCAGGCCCAGGCTTCAGATGAAATTTCCATAGAGGTCGGTGACATGATATCCGTCATTGACATGCCCTCGCCGGCCGAATCGATTTGGTGGCGGGGCAAAAAATCGCATTTACAAAAATCCCACTATGAAGTGGGCTTCTTTCCACAGTCGTGTGTGGCCACTATTGGTGATAAGATACCGCGGCATTTCCCCATGCCCGCTCCCCTGGTGGGTCAAGTCGAGGTATCGCCGACCAAACCGGTTCTGCGCAAACACGGCAAACTCATAGCCTTCTTCAGATCGTTCATACTCTCACGACCCTCGCGCCGACGACTTAAGCAAAGCGGCATTTACCGTGAACGTGTGTTCTCCTGTGATCTCTCTGAGCATCTACTCAACAGTGGCCAAGAAATCCCGATGGTTTTGAAATGCTGTGCCGAGTTCATCGAAGAGCATGGCATTGTCGATGGCATTTATCGGCTGTCGGGCATAACATCGAACATTCAAAAGTTGCGCAGGGCTTTTGATGAGGAACGGATACCGGACTTGGGTAATCCGGAAATGAAACAAGATATTCATGCCGTGAGTTCGCTGCTGAAAATGTATTTCCGTGAGCTGCCAAATCCATTGTGCACTTATCAGTTGTATGATAATTTCGTCGAGGCCATACAAGCGAAAAGTGAAAGCAACGAAAGATTAAGATTGATGAAGGAGACTGTGCTGAAATTGCCGCCTCCCCACTACAGGTGAGTTTTTCCTGCTGTCATGGGTCAGAAAAGTACTAAACTTTGCTTTTATTCTCTTGCAGAACTTTGAAATACCTCTCGGAGCATTTAAATAAAATCTCTCAACATGCTGATCGCACTGGCATGACGGACAAAAACCTGGCCATAGTATGGGCTCCCAATTTGTTGAGGTCGCCAGCCTTGGAGTCGGGTGGTGTGGCCGCCCTAAGGGGTGTGGGTGTTCAGGCGGTGGTCACCGAGTATTTGATACGCAACTGTCATCACATTTTCGATGCTCTGGAGGAGGCCACAGCACGCCTCAGCTATATAGCCACCCAGGGAGCTGCACCGCCCGTAGTCGTGGACAATCGCATGGATTCACTGACAGACTGTGAAAGTTTGCTGGTGGAACAACGAGAACACGATCAAAGTATATCGTGTGTGGAGAGACCGAAAAGTCTTAGTGCCGGTGGCCCAAAGCTCATAAGTTTGGAAGAGGCTCAAGAGCGTCATATGAAATATGACGGCTTCGATATGAAACACTCCATGCCTATCAATATGATTTCCAGCGTTAACTCTGGTCAGAATATAGGCTCCTACATAGAGGTTGGCGGCGGTCCCTCCAGTTTGCCCGATAAATATCACACTGTGCTGTCAGTTCCCCGAAGTTGGCAGAAAAGAAAAACGCACTCTTGGAAATCTCTATTCTCACGCAACCAGCGACCGGTCAGCAATGGGGCAGCTCACGACCTAAAGTCCTCGATAGTGGTGGCATCACGTATCAATGATGACTCGCATTCGCCACCACCGCGGCATAAAGAAACGCCACAAGTAACGTTTGCCGACGCCGATTCGATAATTGGTGTCAACGGTAAGCCGTCGAAGAGTGCACTAATGAAGCGTGAGGAGAAACACAAATCCATTGAAATGTTTGAGACGTCACGCTCCTATTGCGGCGAACCAAGCAAACCAATTGAGGTGTGTGTGCGTTCCAATTCGATTGATAGCTTGCGCACCGCGGGCCATTCACGATCGGTATCGCATGATTCATACTTTGATTTATTGCAATCACCGCAGAGAGGTCACATAACCACATGTCCATCAAGGTAAGACACACAGAATACCTAGTCAACAATTCAATTATAAAATTAATTAGACATTCCTCTACGTCTTACAGGGAACTATCGGAATTGGGCTTGAATTTCGACCGTGAGGAGCCCGAGATGCGTATATTCTCCGAAAGCGAATCGTTGGTGAGTTCGCCCCGCGTGGGCAAAGAGAACATACCGCCCTCGTCGGGATCCACCTCACGGCGCATAATGCGAGCCCGGCCCGAAGAATTTTCCAGTCAAACGAATAGCGTTAATCCCAGTCCCAAGAAGCAACCACGTCTCAATTTACTGCTGTCACCCAGTGCGGCAGCTGCAGCTAGTCCCAGTAATTGGTCTCAACCCAGTGCCACCGGAGGCGAGTGCCACAGCGAAGCATGCCATGAACACAACAGCGACGAAAGCTGTTGCAAACGCTACAAACTGGAAGATCAACTTTCAGACATACAATACATTGACTGTGGTACACCGGAACACACGGTGGCCAATCCACAGACCTTGTATGCCAGTGTACAAGTTCATGCCCCGCCAAAGCCTTCTCTCTCGAAATCATCCCTGTACGGTTCATCGGAAATTACCACAACGAAACAAAGACAACAACTGCCAGTGGACCCGAACAAATCGGGAAATTCCTCAACCAATCCAAACTACTCCAGTGCAAATGCACGTTACAGTTATCCATCAGTACAACTGGGCTCAAAACGCAAAGATCAAGATCTGAACAGTGCCACCACGTCCGCGACCACCAAGGAACGTTTCAGTTACCCGGGTACCGGAGTGAGCAACGAAAGACGATTGTCGTCCAAGGAGAACTTTGCAAAGATGTTGGTGGAGGAAGTGGAAGCGGCGGCCATACTGAAAAAGGAAGACGAAATTCATCAAATGAAACCGAGGTATGTTAAATGAGATCATCCACTTTGGGTGTTGAGCCACATTCGTTTCTCCGTCTCTTGACGATTCGAGTGTGCAGAAACGAGTGCAGCCAAACACCATGTTGAGAAAGGATTCTAGAAATTTAATGTTTATATATTTTACAGAACTGTTTCATTTGGTGCCAGTCCATCTTCAAACAATTCCTCCAACTCTTCACCCAAACCTTCCGTGCATCATTTGACCGCCAAACCTTCGTATGATTTACTTAAAGTGAAGAATCGCAATAGCTATTGCGGCTCCAATGATGCCTTGCAACAACAACTGCTGCGCAGTTATTCGGGCGATATAACCAAAGATAATAATACGCACAAGTCGATGATCAACGAAATGGAATTGTCCAAGCTGTCGGTGACACCCTCGTCGCCCATACAAAGTCCCCGCTATTCGCTGCTCGTGGGTGATACCAGTTCAGAGAATAGCTCAGCCGTCAATACTCCGCAACATGACTTGGATCCGTTGATGGTGTCCTCAGCCATGTCGGGCATATCTGCCATATCGGCTGCCTCATCCAATCAAATGCATCAAATGTTGTTGGGTGTGGAGACCGGCAGCTATTTGGGAACTTCCCCTGAAAGTATAGGCTCAAATGTAAGTAGTCCATTTAGTTATACTGAAAAAGATTTACAACAAATGTTTGTTTCCATATTCCAGATGATTGAAAAACGTGATATGCAAGCTTTGAAACGTGAATTGTCATTGGATTTGAACCCAGTGGGCGCGAAACTCTCCGCTGACAATAATTCGAATCGTAATCATAACTTAATTTCACCCAATTCCAATTTCACTGATAACACCAGCCAGTCGGTGACACCAAGTGAATATGGCTATCAAAATCTCCAGAGACAATTGAGCATGCATTCTCTAATCGAAACGGAGGAGAATTCACCAGCCTATGAGGAATATGAAAACACTCCCAGTAATCTCAACTCGCCCCTGAAATCCTTAGCTAGTCCTATTAAATCTACCATTAGCATAACTTATAACTTAAAAAGTCCCACTAAGGAGGAGAGAACTAAACAACAGCCTTCCTTCCTCAGACCGAAAGGCGATAAGAAACCCAAACCGCTGTTGGAGACAGCATTCGACGAAAATACCGTTTATGAACAAGTGAAATTCTTCAGAAACTCTGTGACCGAAGTCAATCAACTTCTGAGTGATGAGCGCAAGTATCCGCAAAAGGAATTGGAAAACTTGGCCGAAGTGGAAGAACTGAGTGAAAGTGAAAAGGATTCCGACGACAAAGAGACGCCTGTGGAGAACTTGGACGACATCCAAATGTCCGATGAAGAAAAGCTTTTGTATGAAAATGTGGAACTGAGAAAGCCGAGGAGTGTCTACCAAAATATCATGGGTGAGGAAATGAAGGCGCTCCTGAAAGACGAATCCAGTAACGCGGATAGTTATGATGATCCCGAGGTGGAGCTAGACAGTTTGGATAGTATCAAAGACCAAGAATCGGAAACTATAGAAATTGCCAATACAGCACGCCGATCACCGTCTAATTTCAGTGTCAAAGAGTTGGCCACCAAATTCGAAGTCTCGCCCATAGAACAAATGCCGGCATTCGACTTTTCCACTAACAGAAATTCCATAAGGAAACCGCCCTCTATCAATACTTCTACACACCCAGAGCGGTCAGCGAAAGTTAACCAGTCCTCGAGTTTAAAACAAAAGCTAACCAAGACTCAGCAAATCACCAGATCTTTGGATGAGAATGCTTTCATACGGGAATTTGGCAACAAAAATCTGCAGGAATTGTCGCTTAAAAGTTCACAGCAACTGCCGGAACTCAATGAACCGGGAAATCGTAGAAAGAGCTTTGATTTCACACGGCCCAAGACATTGAATCCTCCCAAGAGACTACCCGGTATGCCCATAACCGAGGAGTACTGCTCGAACAAAGCAAGCGACAAATCATCGTTAAAGATCGATTTGCCCAAAGAGAAAAATTTCAACAATCTCACCACAGACTCATCGCTGGAACACGACTACGAAAGTGCTGAGCTGAAAATAACACCGACCACAGAGAATCGCATATCGTTGATACAAAACAACGTCTATCCGGAAAACACTGCCGATCTAAATAACTCGAACATTTCCGCATCCTCTACCACCCCGCAGGCAAACCTGAAAGTTCTGTCGGGCGTCAAGTTGGACAGAGAGCGAATCGATCGCATCAAAGAGGAAAGACGACAACAGCTCACCCAGAAGTATCATGCGGATTCCTTTAAATCCAAATCCAAAACCGATTTAAATCTTACCAAGAACGAAGATGAGAAGTTCTCACCCGACAACACATCGCTGCGTGTGAAATCCAAGTCACGAGCAGATATGCGCACGCTCCAAAAGGATATGGACAATTTAAAAGAGTTCGGTCGCAATCCTCCCTCGTCGGCGGTCTCGGAAACAACGCTCAACACCCAACACCGTGTGCGTAGCATTTCCGATGAAAAGAATCAAAATAGTTACGAGCCAACGAATGCCAACAATGGTGAATTGAAGGATTCATTTACGAAACGTTCACAACATTCACTGAATAAAGTGCATGTGCATGCAACGAAGGCATCGGCAGCCGAGCAAGAGGAATTTTCCGCACGGGCGACGGTACAGAAATTCGAGCGTAAAAGCATGGACTTGGCGAATGGTGTGACGACAACAACCGCAATGGCGGGGACCAGGGAACGGGCCAGACAGTCTCAGGAGCTGGGTTCATCGGGACTGTCGCCAGCCACACGGAATAGTATATCATCAAAGTGAGTAGACTATTTCAGATTGGTGGATTTTTCCATTCACCGTGTTATCTCTCGAAGAGGTGATCACAATTGCCCACCGAGATCTTGTGATTTAATACCTTACGACTTCTTCCTTTGGGGCCACGAGAAAGATTAGGTCTACGTCAACATACCAGCGTCGATTCAAGACCTCAAAAATAGAATCCGTGAGTCTAACGAGGACATACAATTTTCTGGTTATGTATGATTTATATAAAACAAAATCCGGAAATAGTAATTTGTGTGGGAATCCATGAAACAGTTAGAGCGCACAACAAGCTGAATACGGGCGTATGTGTATGTCCAAGGATCTGCCTCCTCTTCTCAAGTTAACCTGGAGAAGGTGGTGCCAGAATGGGACCCCACTAAATTGTGAATCCTCTATCGTTTTTATTACCGCCAACAATCAGTTCGTACGCCTGTCCGATTTCTAATATTTTCAATTTCTGCTTTTATGTTTATTTAAAAATCTATCTTGTTGAGACAAAGTTTATTGTCTCCTTAAAGCTAAAATTGGTATTTCTTAGAACTAATAGCAAAACGAAAAAGAATTACAAAAAACAGCAACTTAAATTACATTTTAAAAAATATTCAGGGGTACGAACTGATTGCGGGCAGAGTAGTAGGCTTTGTATATTACAATGAAACCAATAAATGAAATGATTTGCCATTTCTCAGTACGGTTGGGTTCTGAAAACTTGTTCATCCTCAAAATGCTGCCCGTGGGCCCGGTACAGACTCTCAAACAGTTGGCCTCGTCTCTTTCACATGTTTTCATTGTTTTTTGAACAGTTTTTTTTTCTTCTTTTAATTATTACTTTTGTTTTTTCTTCAAATCTCTCTTGCAGCCGTGAAAAAATCTCACCACAATTTTCCATACGCGATGTGACGGCCATGTTTGAATCCCGTTCACAAAATCAACAATAAATTCAATGGAATTTCAACAACTTGACAAATGGAATCCAGTTATATTCTGAATAACTAGCAAATACACACAACAAAAGGTGAGGGCAAGTCACAAGATAAAAGGGTTTGGGCAAACAGTTGCCCCCCCGTCCCTTCCCTTACTCGAGCTTCCCCGCCTGGACGTCACACAATAATAAAGTTTAATGAATAGAATTTTTTTTTTGTTTATACGTTAGAAAAAAAAGAATAGAAAACAGAAATAAGCAAATTATCATAAACAATTTTTTTGTGAATTAGAGAAAAAAAAAATTATGTTTTATATGATAAATAATAGCAACAACAACAACAATATATGGAAAATATTAATAGTGGAGAATAGTATTAAAACAAAACAACAACAAAAACATCACATTACTTACACAAAACAAACAAAAAACAAATGATATTAACATTACTACAACAACAAAACAATATTTCTACTACAACAAGAAAACATTGCAACTTTGTTTGTTGTTAACGAACTAAACTGCAATTTCCTTTAAAGAATATGGCGGATAATTTACAAATTTAAAAATCATAAATGCAAATCCAAAGATGTTTTAAGAGAAACACCGCCCCGCTCGAGCATTTGGAAGTTTTGTTTTTGGTATTTTGAAAAATGGAATGTTAACAAAATACTCTGCCCCCTTTTGTGGGCGAAACAATGAAATGAAATAAATATTTTCTAGTTATGTTGTACATTAGCCAGAGGGTCTCTTGTACTCTCGACTTCTTTTCTTTTTTCCTTTAAGAGTTTTATACATATTTAATGAAAATATAAAAAAATAACAAAACAAAACTTATGTTATATTTTTAACTGAATAGAGTCTGTTTGTAAGAGATTTTTTTCTATTTTTAAAAAAAACACACATACACATAAAACTGAATGCAATATTTTTTGTTTTTGTTAGTTTTTTTCTTAAGGTTAACAAAAAAAAACTATCAATTGATTTAAAGAAAAAACACACACTTAATTGTTTTGGATTGACTTGATTTATCGAAAATTCTTTTTATTTCAAATTGTTATAATTTTTTAGTTGTTTTTTAGTGTATAGTTATATATATAATTTATTTTGTTGTTTAAGCTGCATTTAAGGCAACGTTAAGTTAAAACCCGGTTAAGCAAGTAAGAAAAACATGATTTGTTTTTAGGTTTTCTTTTTTTTTTTTATTATTTTTTGTATTTGCTAACTTATTTTTTAAAAATTACATTTACGTTTATTAATCTTAGTTAATTGATAATTGTAAATTTGAAATTTATATATTATTATTATGATTTTTTTTTGTATGTATATGACAACTGCAACAATATAAAAAAAGAAATAAAATTTTAATTTTTATGCAAACTTAAAAAAAAAGACGAAATGGAAAATGTTAGATTTTATTTTTGTTGATTGAAGAATTTCTTTTGTTGATTCATTAATGGCCATACAAATAAAAAGATACCCAACAGGAGTAGACATCATATTCCATATTCACGACAAACATCTAGAAGTGCTGTAAAAAAAACAATCAATAGATCTTTATACGCCTTTCTATAAAGTTAAAAATTCGCTTTGTTGAAACAGTGAAACATGTAGCTCGCTTTTTGATTTCCATAACTAGAGTTCATATTAAAGTAATGTGTCCTTTTCAGCAGGTTAAATGCAAAAGCGTCATTTTTTTAAGCGCTTGCTTTTTGGAACTCTATAGTTTATGTCATTTCTTTGTTAAAGATTATTTCCATTTAAATTGTATAGTTTGGTCCATTCTAAAAGTCAACTTTTTAAACATTTGTGACGGCATTTCACCAATGATGTGCAGACTTCTGGTGTCCCCACAAAAAATGAGTCTAGTGGGGTCAAGTTGCATCGGAACTAGATGACCCACTGACAGTGTCAACAGATTAGATAATTCGCTTACCAATCATGTCTTTCAATTGGTTGATGGTATCGCCTGTAGTGTGGCAAGTAAACCCATCGTGTTAACATCGAATGTCAACCAAATCGTATTCTTCTAAATATGGGACGTTAACGTTACTTGTATTAGCCGTAACGTTGCCGATCGCCATTGAAGAAGTACGGTCGCACGACCCATAAATGCAACCAAATACTGGCCAGCGCTCTCAGTTTGCTCTTAGGATCGTAATCGGCAATTGTGTTTATTGACTTATTCATTGAGACAAATCGAAAAAATGAAAACATGATTTTGTTCAGTTTAAGGTCTGCTATGCATGAGCAAAATTTCAACAAAATCGATTTTTTCAACAAAATCTAATTTCTCCCAAACTATTTGTTCAATTGAAAAAATGAAAACATGATTTTGTTCAGATTAAGGTCTGCTATGCATGAGCAAAATTTCAACAAAATCGATTTTTTCAAAAAAATCTAAAATTTTGATGGGTTAACCCCTTTCCTTTTTTTTGGGTCAAAAATCTTTTTTTCGATTTTTCAAATCTTTTGCTCTCGGATGGGTTCTGTCTTCGAAATAATGTAATTATATCCACACATAGTTTATATAACATGAGTCATTACAGATTAATGGTCAAAAAAATACATCTTGAGAGTGCACCGGCTCGAATACACAATAAAACCTGTGAAAATTATCGTGGCATGCAACTCTCAATGGGTTAATAATAGTCCAAAAGCCGAGCTTTAATTTGATATCACACTCGTTTCGATACCTTAATTAGTTGTTGAAAAATTGGACAAATAGTTTAAAAAATCTGTCGAATCTCTAATTTTGAGAAAACCCATTTTCAGAACCTAATTTCTCCCAAAATATTTGTTCAATCGAAAAAATGAAAACATGATTTTGTTCAGTTTAAGGTCTGCTATGCATGAGCAAAATTTCAACAAAATCGATTTTTTCAAAAAAATCTAAAATTTTGATGGGTTAACCCCTTTCCTTTTTTTTGGGTCAAAAATCTTTTTTTCGATTTTTCAAATCTTTTGCTCTTGGATGTATTCTGTCTTCGAAATGATGTAATTATATCCACACATAGTTTATATAACATGAGTCATTACAGATTAATGATCAAAAAATACATCTTGAGAGTGCACCGGCTCGAATACACTATAAAACCTGTGAAAATTATGGTGGCATGCAACTCTCAATGGGTTAATAATAGTCCAAAAGCCGAGCTTTAATTTGATATCACACTCGTTTCGATACCTTAATTAGTTGCTGAAAAATTGGACAAATAGTTTAAAAAATCTGTCGAATCTCTAATTTTGAGAAACGCCATTTTCTGAACCTAATTTCTCCCAAAATATTTGTTCAAACGAAAAAATTAAAACATGATTTTGTTCAGTTTAAGGTCTGCTATGCATGAGCAAAATTTCAACAAAATCGATTTTTTCGAAAAAAATCTAAAATTTTGATGGGTCAATTGTTTTGGACCTCTCCTTTTTTTTTTGGTCAAAAATCTTTTTTTCGATTTTTCAAATCTTTTGCTCTTGGATGTATTCTGTCTTCGAAATGATGTAATTATATCCACACATAGTTTATATAACATGAGTCATTACAGATTAATGATCAAAAAATACATCTTGAGAGTGCACCGGCTCGAATACACTATAAATCCTGTGAAAATTATCGTGGCATACAACTCTCAATGGGATAATTATAGTCCAAAAGCCGAGCTTTAATTTGATATCACACTCGTTTCGATACCTTAATTAGTTGCTGAAAAATTTGACAAATAGTTTCAAGGAACTTTCGAATCCACAATTTTGAGAAACCCCATTTTCTGAACTTAATTTCTCCCAAACTATTTGTTCAATCGAAAAAATGAAAACATGATTTTGTTCAGTTTAAGGTCTGCTATTCATGAGCAAAATTTCAACAAAAACAATTTTTTCGAAAAAAATCTAAAATTTTGATGGGTTAACCCCTTTCCTTTTTTTTGGGTCAAAAATCTTTTTTTCGATTTTTCAAATCTTTTGCTCTCGGATGGGTTCTGTCTTCAAAATAATGTAATTATATCCACACATAGTTTATATAACATGAGTCATTACAGATTAATGATCAAAAAAATACATCTTGAGAGTGCACCGGCTCGAATACACAATAAAACCTGTGAAAATTATGGTGGCATGCAACTCTCAATGGGTTAATAATAGTCCAAAAGCCGAGCTTTAATTTGATATCACACTCGTTTCGATACCTTAATTAGTTGCTGAAAAATTGGACAAATAGTTTAAAAAATCTGTCGAATCTCTAATTTTGAGAAACGCCATTTTCTGAACCTAATTTCTCCCAAAATATTTGTTCAAACGAAAAAATTAAAACATGATTTTGTTCAGTTTAAGGTCTGCTATGCATGAGCAAAATTTCAACAAAATCGATTTTTTCGAAAAAAATCTAAAATTTTGATGGGTCAATTGTTTTGGACCTCTCCTTTTTTTTTTGGTCAAAAATCTTTTTTTCGATTTTTCAAATCTTTTGCTCTTGGATGTATTCTGTCTTCGAAATGATGTAATTATATCCACACATAGTTTATATAACATGAGTCATTACAGATTAATGATCAAAAAATACATCTTGAGAGTGCACCGGCTCGAATACACTATAAATCCTGTGAAAATTATCGTGGCATACAACTCTCAATGGGATAATTATAGTCCAAAAGCCGAGCTTTAATTTGATATCACACTCGTTTCGATACCTTAATTAGTTGCTGAAAAATTTGACAAATAGTTTCAAGGAACTTTCGAATCCACAATTTTGAGAAACCCCATTTTCTGAACTTAATTTCTCCCAAACTATTTGTTCAATCGAAAAAATGAAAACATGATTTTGTTCAGTTTAAGGTCTGCTATTCATGAGCAAAATTTCAACAAAAACAATTTTTTCGAAAAAAATCTAAAATTTTGATGGGTCAATTGTTTTGGACCTCTCCTTTTTTTTTTGGGTCAAAAATCTTTTTTTCGATTTTTCAAATCTTTTGCTCTCGGATGGGTTCTGTCTTCGAAATAATGTAATTATATCCACACATAGTTTATATAACATGAGTCATTACAGATTAATGGTCAAAAAAATACATCTTGAGAGTGCACCGGCTCGAATACACAATAAAACCTGTGAAAATTATCGTGGCATGCAACTCTCAATGGGTTAATAATAGTCCAAAAGCCGAGCTTTAATTTGATATCACACTCGTTTCGATACCTTAATTAGTTGCTGAAAAATTGGACAAATAGTTTAAAAAATCTGTCGAATCTCTAATTTTGAAAAACCCATTTTCTGAACCTAATTTCTCCCAAACTATTTGTTCAATCAAAAAAATTAAAACATGATTTTGTTCAGTTTAAGGTCTGCTATGCATGAGCAAAATTTCAACAAAATCGATTTTTTCAAAAAAATCTAAAATTTTGATGGGTTAACCCCTTTCCTTTTTTTTGGTCAAAAAACTTTTTTTCGATTTTTCAAATCTTTTGCTCTCGGATGGGTTCTGTCTTCGAAATAATGTAATTATATCCACATATAGTCTATATAACATGAGTCATTACAGATTAATGGTCAAAAAAATACATCTTGAGAGTGCACCGGCTCGAATACACAATAAATCCTGTGAAAATTATCGTAGCATACAGCTCTCAATGGGTTAATTACAGTCCAAAGGCCGAGCTTTAGTTTGATATCACACTCGTTTCGATACCTTAATTATTTGCTGAAAAATATGAAAAATAGTTTAAAAAATCTGTCGAATCTCTAATTTTGAGAACACCCATTTTCAGAACCTAATTTCTCCCAAACTATTTGTTCAATCGAAAAAATGAAAACATGATTTTGTTCAGTTTAAGGTCTGCTATGCATGAGCAAAATTTCAACAAAATCGATTTTTCAACAAAATCTAATTTCTCCCAAACTATTTGTTCAATCGAAAAAATTAAAGCATGATTTTGTTCAGTTTAAGGTCTGCTATGCATGAGCAAAATTTCAACAAAATCTATTTTTTCGAAAAAAATCTAAAATTTTGATGGGTTAACCCCTTTCCTTTTTTTTGGTCAAAAATCTTTTTTTCGATTTTTCAAATCTTTTGCTATAGGATGGGTTCTGTCTTCGAAATAATGTAATTATATCCACATATAGTTTATATAACATGAGTCATTACAGATTAATGATCAAAAAATACATCTTGAGAGTGCACCGGCTCGAATACACAATAAATCCTGTGAAAATTCGTGGCATACAACTCGTGGCATACAACTCTCAATGGGTTAATTATAGTCCAAAAGCCGAGCTTTAATTTGATATCACACTCGTTTCGATGCCTTAATTAGTTGTTGAAAAATTGGACAAATAGTTAAAAAATCTGTCGAATCTTTTGAGAAGATCCATTTTCGATTCATATTCTTTAGACAAAAAATCCTGTGAAAATGATCACAGCATACGACTCTCAATGGGTTAATTACAGTCCAAAAGCCGAGCTTTAATTTGATATCACACTCGTTTCGATAGCTTAATCAGTTGCTGAAAACGGACAACAAACAGTTTCAAGGATCTTTCGAATCCATAATTTTGAGAAAACCCATTTTCTCAACCCAATTTCTCCCAAACTATCGGCTCCTTTTAAAAAATGAAAATATGGTTTTGTTCAACCAAATCTATTTGTTTTAAAAAAAAACTAAAATTTTGATGGATTAAATAATGTCCCTGAACACGTTGAGCTTATTGTCAATGTCAACCTGTGATCCATGGCTCATTGATATGATTAAGTCCACCAGGCAGACTAGGACATGTTTACACTACAAATTATAATAGCGATTATCGCAGTCAGTTTCAATCACTATAATAAAATGACAACGTTATTAATCTCCAAAACAGATTTTAACTCATTCATAGCCAGCGATGCCATATGGCACAGAGAAAAGGATTTCGTAAAGTTTAAAATGTCAACGGATTCGAACTAAGAACACATTTTTTATGAAATATAAAATTTTTTTTTAAAAAAATGTCTTGGTCCTGAATGTTGCTCTCACTTATTTCCCTTAACTTCTATTAAGGAACAGACGGGGAACTTCTCTAAAATCAGTTGTTCTAGCATTTGTTTCAATCACTTCTTACTCTCTAATGTAAACATGACCTTAGTGGTCTCTTTACAAATCTAACCAATTAGGATTTTTATGTATTGTTGTATTTGTTTGCTTTTACATTTTTCTTCTCGTACTTTTGTCTTATTATTTCAAATATATAAAACCAAAAAAAAAGTTTTATCCACAAATTAAATTAACTAAAATCCAGAGTTGTGCTACAGTTTCATTCACATATAGAATAAATTAAACTACGAACGAATAACGTGAGATATTTTTAAATTTCCAATGCAATCCAAATCTAAAATTCAAAGTCTAAATGAGTGATTATA
This sequence comes from Hydrotaea cyrtoneurina, assembly GCA_958296145.1. Classification (NCBI taxonomy): domain Eukaryota; kingdom Metazoa; phylum Arthropoda; class Insecta; order Diptera; family Muscidae; genus Hydrotaea; species Hydrotaea cyrtoneurina. Next base: position 76,307,219 of record OY282514.1, on the reverse strand, counting down.
GATTCAATAAAACAAAAATCCCCTATTTCTTCTACTACAAAAACAAAAACATATAAAAACAAACTAAAGAATCGAAAAAGGAAAATCATTTATGAAAAAAACCCATGGGAACCAAGTAAATTAAAACAAAAGCTTAAGAGATTGAATTCTTAATAAACATTTAAGAAAACCCCTAAGACATATTTAACTACATACATACATTTACTAAAAAGCTATATAAACATTCAACATATTCTTCTTTTAAAAGTAACAAATATAGACAAGTAATACTTAAACAGGACTGCAGGAAGTTGCCAAATTTTGTTTAGACAAGAAAAAAATTTAAAGATTTAGAAAAATGAAATGAACAGGATTTTTTTTTAAAGAAAACTTAATGCAAAACCAAAAAAAAAAACAAAGCTTTAAAGACAATTTATAATAACTAATATAAATACCAAGAATATAAAAACAATTTACAAAAAAAATTAAATCTTAAAACTAATAACAATTTTATATATTTGATAGTAAACCAGACATTCAACTAACAACTCATGCATTTTTCACACATGTTGCAGAAATCGAAAACAAACTTAAAAAAAAAAAACAAAAATTTAAACATATTTTTATAAAAACCCACATATTATCGGGGGAGTTCGGAAATTCATTAGTTTGAATGGAAAATAGAATCGGAATTAGAATTTAACAGCAATTATCGCCCTATTGTTTTTTGAAATAATCCGGGAAATTCACAATCAACTGTCAAACGGAATTATAATTTCTAATATAAACATAGCATAGGGGATTAATAATAAAATATAGTGTTCTCTAAAATATAGGGTACTCCCCGCTTAATTTCCTTTCTCGCTTATTTGCACAATTTTTGAATCCCCGTTACTTTGGTTTTCAATATAAAAACGATGGTTACCTTCGTCTAATTGCCATTTTCGTTTAATTAACCCTTTAACCACTAAAATCAAATCCTTAAACCATGAGAAATGGCTGTTATCGATGACCGTCTATAGAAGGTCTTAATGGTTTAAAGGGTTAACCAAATATTTCCCACCCGGAATGAAGTTGACTTGAACGGTTGTTGCATAGTTATCCGAAATAACTTTTGACCGCAGATCTGGCAACTACTGAAACTGGATGAAATTGTCAACGAGAACATTAAGCTGGTTTGAGTGAACTATGTTGAAGGCAAATCCCCTAGGCTATGCTAGAGCTGTCAGTTTAAAATGACTTGTTCACTATAAATCTGGCTACTACAATCAATTTAAAATTGTCCAACACACACGATTTTATTTCAACATTTTAGTGCAATTAACCGAATGAGGTAATTAAGCGAGTTCGTTTAATTACCTTACCCGAATAATTACTCAAACTGGATGAAATTGCCAACGAGAACATTAAGCTATATTTACCAAGCTACGTTGACATTTGCTCATGCATTTCCCTAATAATTTCAATTGCAAATATCGACAATAATTGAAATTGAATTTCTTATGTAAACATACCCCGAGACTATTCTATGGATCAACTAAAAATATTGATTTTCACATAATTTTTATGATTGAAAGTGAAATTACAGAACACTCCCGGTAAGATAAACAGTTCAAGACATTTAGATAAATTAATATGAAAAAAATAAATAAATACAAATCAGCTGTTCGAGCATCGTCATGTGCGTAGGGGAATAATTTCACTTGGATATGAATTCGATGTTAAATATTGAAATTCTACAACAATATTTCATCAGCATCACCAAATACTACTTTTTTTTACCCCGGTATTCACAAAAATGTATAACAACTCTATAAAACGTTGTCAAGAAAAATGTGTGAAAATTGTTTTGGTATTTTTACACATATAATGTTATAATTTTTTTTTTTTTAATACGGGGGAGACTTGAAATATTATAGTAGAATTTCAATTCAAATTTTTTAAGTTTTTCAAGAAATTCCTTTCTTTTTTTCATACAAAACTGATACAAAAATATCGATCGTCTGCAATAGGAGGAGATTCTACAACAGATTGTCCAAAATTTCCCGGACAACAGTTTTTAAATCTATTTTTTAAAAATTCGTTTTTACTTTCCAAACTACGGACTCAGCTACAAAATGACATGAATCACCAACCGAGACGGCATGGACAACAGGGTGTACTGAAAAACGTATTTTTTTTCCTCTTCGTTGAGATGCAACGATACGTGTTGAAAATGTGATTATGGGAAGGTCAAAGGGTACATATTCAGCTATGGTCAATCACCTTAGTGAAAATCAGTTATGCTGGACTTCATCAAAAGCAAATCACATCAGTGCGTTATTTTTATACGGCAATAAAGTAAAGTCCAGCACATACCAGATTGCCAATTAGTTTTTATCTCTAGTGTATTTTGGGGAAAAATTAGATTTTGATGATTTTTTTTTTAAACGTACACTTTAGTGAAGAATCCAGAATCCATTGACCAAAAGTCACCACTATACGATGGTAGAAGCCAAAAGTAACTTCATAGAAAAAAGTTTGAAATTCCCTAAATCATCTCTTCAATACGCATCGCTTCATTCAGTACAGTTTTCATTACACCCTAATATACCAACAAACCACAACATTTCAAACATATTAAAACATTGCTTTTATTATTAAATAATACTCTTAAAAAAAAATAAAACAAAACCAATGACAACTTATTACACACTAATATATATTTAAAAAACAAAATATATTCCAATTGAAGAAAAAACTATATAAAAAATTAAAATTCAAAACCACAACAAAAACGTACATACATATACTACAAGCATACTTACTTACATACATAAAAACAATTTAAAGTTAACCTAACTTTTGAAAACACATTCAGCAGAAACACAAATATAATTTAAATAAAAAAAAATTAATTTAATAAAAAATAAAACAGAAAACCAAAATAATAAAAAAAAAATCGTTTAAAACCAAACTTTGTAACCTTTTGTTGTAGTTAAAATTTTTCTGTATAAATTATTTGTATATTTAATGTTTTGAATCGTTTCAAACTCTAAACACACACGCAAAAAACAAATGAAATCAAAAACGAAAAGTGAAAACAAAAAAATTATTACATACATAATTTCATTGATTGATTAAACCACAAATTAGTTTTTAGAAAACAAATGGAAACGAATTAAAGTTTTTTTCTCTCTGTATTTACATGATTCAACCAGAACAACCACATACATGATAAACAATAAAATGATAATTACAAAAAAAAAATTATTAAATTGAATTTTATTTGAATTGAATTTGAATTTATTTCCATTTTGTAATTTAAAGCCTGACGGCCAATTAGAACAAATTACAATATGCAACATATTAAATAGAACTACCAACATATTTTTAAAGAAGAATTAAGAAGAATTATTAATATGGGCAAGGCGGGAAACCTGTGGTTTATGTATGGTAAAGATGGTTTTATTAGGAAACTGAGTTCCAATATAATCGCAAATTTAGAAGGCCATTTAATACACAGACAGACATAGTTTACTAAATATTTCCAAATGGAAGCGACTACATAAAACCAGTATTTTTAGTATCTCCTTTGTAAAACTGTCAAGCGGTACCATGTGTATTGCTGCCATCTAGAGTGTGCTTCCTGACTAAAGCTGACTCTGTATGGTCTACGATACAAATATTCCATCCATTTTTTTTTTATAAATCGTTAATAATCAAACATTTTTATGGGAGGAACCTTCAATAAATTGTGAATAAAAGCAAAAATACTACATCGATTTTAACGATCTATATCTCATTTTCATTGTAAGTTGTGTGGCTTTACGATAAACTATTAAACTGTTGGTGCTTTATAACTCTGAAACTGTCATTCAGATTAAAAAAACACAAAAAAAAGTTATGACAACGAAAGTCCTAAACAATTTCATATTTTTTAAAAAAAAAATCGGTCTTTTTTGTAATCCGGGGGAATTATGTGGCGGTATAAAATAAATATTTTTACGCATAGTTCTCCAAAAAAAAAAACAATAGTAATTTGTATTTAAAAAAATTCGGATTTTTAACATTCTCGAAAATTTAAATTGTAGAGAAACCGGAATTCAGACAAATAAACGGGGTGATTCAAGTTTTATACACTCTGTCAAGAAACCGCAATTCCATCCACCATTATACATGGAGTCCCACCACGTTAAACGGAAGAAAAGGTCATTATTTTTCCTGTCGTTACTTGACTTATGACCAGGTTAACTGTGTTGTACCTATCATAGGGATGTCACTTCTAGTCCTTCACGCATACCCCAGGAACTGATAGTGTTCATCATCTTGTAGCCCAACCATAATATCGCAGAACGAGGTTGACAAGATTGAACAGGTAATCAGCATAAGACAATGACATTTAATCTCCCATGCGCGTGGAAACATACCCTTACGAAGACACTTTCCAATGAGCGCATCCACATATTTATTAATGACATGTCAGTCTAATCATCTACACCTGGAGACTTGCACAATCGAACTAATGTCTCACTTTGATCGAACGCAACAATCTCCTCCTACATTGGAAACTAATGTTCTGTCCATGCATTCATTCCGCCCCGATACATCAGTACCCTTACAATTCGACCAGTAAATAATCGGTATAATCGTTTGTCAATAGGGCGTTGAACACAGCAGTTCTGGGTCTATCTGCAACCACCACAACCAACGGTGTGACTCTTCAGCTGTTGCCAGAGTTGAAGCCAACGTTGACAGTTCATTTATTTATTAAAGAACAATTATTGATGATATGGATATTGATGAAATGTCGATTCAACAGGACAGTGCGATATTAGATGAAACTATTGAGAACGAAATTACTGTCTTGTTGTGTATTTTTTTCTGTGGAGTCAATGATTTATGCAAATTAACCAGAAAAAAATAAAGCCTTGAACAAACATAAACACAAGTGATGATGATTAAATGGTAATGTCATATTCAAGCACCTAAAATGTATGAAAAATATAAAAATCCGGCCACAAATTACTATTTTTGGTATTCCTACCTAAATGGATCTTTGAGCAGAGCAAATTATTTCAATACCACATAAGACAAAAAATTTAAGACTCACCGATTACCCTTTTGAAGATAATGCTTTTTGGGAGTTTTTAAGCACAACGTTAATATTACCGAGAAGCCGTATAAAAATTGAGGACTTCAGCCAGATTGTTTTGATCACAGATCTAAAAGTATGAAATAAATAGTAAAAGTTTCAGTTAATTCAATTGAACATCAATATAGGAAATGTTTTGTCTTTGGAACTGTGTAAGGAAATAATTCAGCCACATTGTAGGGTACTTAGACAATGAACAATATCCATAACGACATCTATTACTTGAATTTAGATCTGCAAAGCAAGGCTGGATATCTGTAATTGTTCTCTTATTGCTTTAGTGGCAATTTTTACTTTGGTTTTTCAGCAATTTATGATTCATAATACTAGAAAATGTATGAAATATTTTGAAGAAAAGTTCAAACGAAGCTGAAGCCACGATGTCCAACGACAAGTTTCTAAAAAAGCATGCGAACGTTGACGTTCCATTGTCGTTCGACATCGTGGCTTAGGCTATCAATTTAATAACATACTTGGTTTTATATGTGGGACCTCTAGAGTTAAGCCAAACATGTTGCCTCTCTAGAGAGTTCAGATTTTATGTCAATATCAGAACATATCACTTGTATCGCCAGCATTGGCTGTCTGTATTGGCGATTTATATACGTGTGAATTTCAAACTCAGGAACCCGTTCTGATTTCACATTGTAATAGTCCAGAACTCCCACTAATTAATCAAATTTGACCTGCTGCTACTCTTGAGAACTGGGAAATCTACACAAACAAATCAACAGTAGAAAATTATAATTTCAAACTTCCTTTCAATCTAACTCACCTCAATAATGGAGAAGATTTTCTGTATGGCTTTATGTAAAATATGTGAAGGACATTAAATTAATGGCTCAAAGTATTCTAATGAATTAAATAATAATAAATATGGAACCATGTATTCAATGTTGTTATAAAAACTATATCAACAAAAAATTTAAGCTGTAAAATTACCATTTCTGGATATTGTTTTGTTGTACATATTTGATTTGTATTGTATTTCCGTCTTTTCTTCAACGGAATATTCAGTGGTGGCACCGATTACTACTCTATTGCTGTTTTACTACAATTTTCACCGGGGAATATGCCTGTTCTCTCGAGAAAGTCTATTTTGGATTAGCTTCCAAAAGCTGCTTTGACCAACTATTATCTTCGTCTATGTTGGTTGTTGTATTTTCATTCAAACGTGGAGAAGGGTTATAAAGCCTCTCAACTTCAATGCAGCCAGCATTATTAAGCAAATTTCGCATAAGCTGCGACAGTCATACCATCTTTACCGACTGTGTTCGGTGTTTCGCATCTTCACTGCTGCGATGTCGTGGATGCTGGATATTTTGTCTGTTTATATCTTTGTAGTTTAAGAATTTAAGTAAAAATTCGATCAGAGGAGTAGGTACATTCCAATTTTCAATCAATTCAATAGCATCCACGTCGTATATATTCGATCATTTTCACATCGGACGTGATGTGCATCATCGCATTAAACGACAGTTTCCATTTGGCGGCTGGCCCCTAACAACACGAATTCAACTTTTTTGTTGATTCAGAAAGGCGCCGGCTTGTTGCATTCGCGGCCGAGATGAATGTAGCGGCAACTACTGACAAGGTCATATATGTTTTGCTTGCTGAGGAGGCTGAGGAGGCTGAAATTAATCATAATCTTTGAAATCAAAAATACGACCAGAGATAACTACATAATCTTATGTTATGTTGAATGACAATAGCCGTGCCTGTTCTGGTGCCCCAACAGAACATGACATTCCACTTACCTGCTTCATGCACGAAGAGAGTTTTAACAGCCAGCGTTTCGTAGTAGTTTTCTTCTCCACTTGTATTCTCCTCGAAAAGTTTTCCGCAGACGACGTATTATTTACCCCGTGAAACTACATCAACATCGTCTATGTTCCAGTGCGACATTGAAGATTGGTATGTTACACGTACAGGGGCAATTGACGACGAATTTCGCTATTTGAAATTTTCACTGCCCGCTCACTGAACCAGAGAACCGAACCGAAGCAATGTCGACGGCGACGGCGGCTGGTCTTGTTTTCCAGTCGGCGGCGGAGTGGCTGAGCCGTCCAAATGTAGTCGGAGAAATTATTTAATTGGCAGCACTGGAGCGAAATAAAGTTTCCAAGTTTTTCACAGTGGCAGCACCACACGGTTGCGAAGGAGGGATCGAAAAGAATAACAACAGTTAATGTTACGAAAGAGAATCATAAGTGGCAGGCAAGGACTCAGCAATTCCAAAGCGACTATTTTATACAATTAAATGCTAAAAATTTCAAGACGTTGACCTTGTTTGTATATATGCATACGGGTCAAAATATTTAATACCGACCATTCCCCAAAAAGTTTATAAACCACAACAATGACAGCTGTGGTTGTAATGTCAAGATAGCCGCCACCGCTTGTCAACACTGAATGTTAAAATTAGAACATAGCCTATACTGCTAACAAATCTTGAGAGAAGTTGCTCGTTTGCTCAAAAGATTGAGCGGCGATTCCTCCATTACTCTAGAAATACAGCGCTGCCACTTATTTCATTCGGTTTATGATGTGGCCGTTAAATTGCCATTTAAATCGGGTAACACTGTCTGTACGAACAGACAACACTGGTTTTCTCAAACAGCATTGCCAGATTCATATTGGACAAATACACAGCAGTGACATCTCTTGTAAAACTAATGCGTTTTTAAAAATAATTTAAGATACAAATTACTGTTTCCAATAGGAAATCTTTATTTTCTTGTGAAACTTCCATAAGTCGAAGCACTTCTAGTGGCAGTAATTCTATAACTTAAAGACTCCGTGAGTCGATCTTTTCTACGGCATAATGATGTTTCGAGTTATGGATGTTGGGCTGTATATGAATATTTTCTTGAAATATATTTCTATAGGCATTTCGAAATGGACAGAAACGTAAACAAGTGTATGTTTTGTCACAGTAAGAAATATTTTATGTCCACAGGAAATATGTATAATTTGTTATGGAAAATTTTGACAGAGAAAAGGGAATTCTACATAGTACAATAGAAAAACTGACGTGCTGAGGTAAAATAGATTTACATAAAGAATGCCAACAACATATTTAACATATACGATAAATAAACTAGCTTGTGAACTACCCTAATTGCATTGTGTGTTATTTATGGAAAGAATTGTTTTTGTTACTTACTGGGTCTACAACTTACTGTTGTTTTGGTCTGCTTAATAAATAATTGCCAAGACCTTCGGTCATGTCTGCGATACAGTTGATAATACCACTTCCACTTGGTTCTTCCATAGGAGTCTCTTCCTTCTCTATCATCGCCTTCCGTGGTAGTCGTCGTCCAATGCATTTTTGGCCGCAGCGTTTGGGTTCATTCGACCGACATGGCGGTATTTTCCGTTCATATCGGGATATAAGTCATAAAGCTCACGGTTCGTTCGACGACTATACTGATCGTTAACATCGATGGTGGTCATAGATTATGCGAAAGATTTTTCTCTCGAAAACACCCATATATCAGCGTTAGACAGGGATATAATAAGCGGGTTATACAGTGTTGTTATAGTACGCCGAGAGAATGTTCTGATCTTGAATTGTTTGCTTATTCCAAATTCTATGTTGTCATTACTCTTTCTATTGATGGCGGAGCCTAGTTAGACCATTTCTTCTACTACGTCGACCATTGCCGTACGCAAATTGTCTAGTTACGCCAATGACCTCGACGCTGCAATTGCCGGCCTTCAGAATGTCGCCGAGGCGTTTCTCCCTAGTTGGAATCACACTTTTCGTCTTTCTTCTCGATTCCTTAAAAGACTTCACATATGGCATGAGGCCTTTGGTGTTCAGTGGTCCAATATGTTCACCACCAGTATGTTAAAGAAGTTGTCTGGTGAAGGAGACAAGTCTGAAGAAATTTCTAAAAAGAAAACTAAAAGTAAAAAAGCGAATGATTGAGACAAATTATGAAGAAATGACCTGCCTCTTTCACGATGTCAAAAGGAAACCTATGCAAAACAAAACTCAGTCTCTTACTTTCGCTTCGAATTGTGTCTCACTATCTTTCGTCTGATCGTTCGATGCATTACGTGTCTTAAAGTAAACCATGTCAATTACAATATTGACAGATCAACAATGAATCTAATTAATAACGCCAATTCGCAAAAGGAAATACTTATACGGGAAGTTAAAGCGCCAAAATACCTCTGCGACACATGGTAATAGTCAGTGTGAAAATTGTATCATTTAAACTCTCCACCGGTGGGGAAAAATGTTCCAAATACAAAAACATCCCATACAAAATTAGGGCATTTCACATATTCGCCGGTCGCACCGGTGGAATTTATCATAAAGGTCTCATGTTGAGAAAGGTCTCATGTTGGCCTTCTTGTGGAATTTCTTATATATTTTTGGAAATTCTTCATATGGGACATTATTAATTTTTTGGGAGTTCATTGTTCGAATAACCCCGGTGGAGTGAATATCGACTATTAAAATAAAAGTGACGTAACGATCGCTGTTAATTTTTTTTTGAAGGAAACTGAAGAGTACATCCAATGAACATCAATCTCTTGTGTGTTCAGAATAAAAGGGCTACCAAAAAATTGTTTAATTTCACAACTTCCTTGGCGAAGAAGAGTAAAAGAAGCTCTTCCTATAAAAAGTATTTTTTTTTCTATTCAGCTGAAGTAGTACCTCTCTCAAGGAAAAAATTGGAAAACTTCTTAGTGAAACTAAGATACCAAAATCTTGGTGAAGTTTACAACTTCCGCAGCGTAGAAGATTTATACAGCATACCGATCTTCCAATAAAAAGAAATGATTTCTATGCAGTTGGAGTAGTATTTCTCTCAAGGACAAAAAGCGGAAAACTTCTTTGTGAAAACTTCTTACTGAAACTGAGAGAAATGCTCTCTGAGTAGCTTATTTCCGGTATATGAAAGTATTCCCCTGTTCACCTCACCACCTCAGTCGGCAATATTTATTAGCGTCTAGTTAGCGGCTTTGTGCGAAAGAATATCTGTGACACGTGTGTCTTGCCACAAATTCCATGGAATCAATCAGTCAGCCAAAGGAGCAGTGGTAGTTCATTCAAATTCATACAATGGCCTGCAGCCAGTTTCCGTTTTGGGAATATGTTTTTTTTTATCCGGGGTCTTTTTTCCTGTAGTTTCGCTTAGTGCTGCACTCCAATTACTGCACTTTATGTCAGCTTACTATCACAAACACTCACTCAATCGTAGCACGGGCACGGCATCTATGCGTTTTTTTATGATGTTAAATTAAATATAATTCCCAGAAATCAAGAAAATAACACTTGCAGGAGGAACGAGGAGGTGTACTACTCCACGTCGTTCGCTCATCCTGGGGTAATAACAAAAGTGTGTCTAATATCAGGTTACACACCTCGCACAACAAAATCCTTTTCAAAATTAGCGCTCATACAAAGTGATTGAGTAGCTACACATAGAGAGCGTAATAGAGGCAGAGAGCGAGAGTAAAGCTCATTTAGTTTGATTCTGTGGAAAAATTAACTTATGTTATCCTGTTTTGCAACAATGACGCAACAACAACTGAACCAGCATTTCTTCCTGTTGAGGGTGATTTAAGGGTCCATTGTTGTTGTTGCTGTTGTTCCCACTACAGTTTCTTCTTTGCTTTTTCCATTATTTCTCGCAAAAGGGAGTAGCATAAAAAAAGGTTGAGACTGTTGTTGCTCTGATTTCTTTTTTCACCAAAGACATCCTTTGTTAAGGTAATTTTTGACATATTGTTGCTTGTTTTGTACGCAGAGTACGCAGAGCGTGGGTGTGTGTCTGAATGTGAATGTCTTTTGAATGCTTGGAAATGGCGTGCGAAGTAGAGACTTCCTTTTTGTCGCTCTCTCTCTCCCCCACTCTCCTATATAAAAAAGGTCATAATTCAGTCTAAGAGTCTGAATTGTTTTCTGTTTTTTTTTTTTATATTAAATCGTGTTAAGCATACTTGCCGAGAGCATTACTTGAGACGTGAGGTGGTATCAAATGTTTGAAAGACCCAACGCCGCCGCGTCTGATGCCGTCAGTGGTGCTACAGTGGCGGCGGCATTTATAAAAGTTTTAGTTTTTAGTTGAGTGCAATAATTTGAGTTCAAGTGGTTTTAATGGGAAACTGTAGAGCAGACTAACAGGAGATGGGTACTCGACTTGCTGAAAAAAAGAAACTATGAGAGATCGAATGGCTCTTTTAGTGAAGTAAACAAAGGGGGGATATGTAGATTTCAATCGAAATCGATACGTAGCAAAGTGTTATATCATTACAATTACTCAGGGCAGACGTAGCGATTAATAGGCCAACTGTCTGGGAGAAAAACTTGTTAGGCCTGTTTGATTGGACACACTAACTTAACATTTCCATAGAAATTAATTGATTTTCAAAGAAGTTCTCATACAGCCTGTTTTTCGAAGGCGAATGTGTCAGAGTGAATTATGACATTATTGACAAATAAGTTAGAAATATTTTTAAAATTAAATAATAAAAAAAAATAGAGAAAATAAATTTCTGTTGTTTCTTTTGTGGAAACGAATGAGCCACTCGTATTATATACAGGGTTCTCCAACAAGAGGTGTTATTTTGAATCACCCGGTATTTCGGTAGCTGTCACTTTTGAAGCTTTTATTCTTTGACATTTGACAAGTAAAAACTACGCCATTACTAAAAATGGAACGATATACGCTGCAACAACGCATTGAAATTATTAAAATTCACTACAAAAATGGATGGTGAAAATCTTGTAGTCACAGTTTCGGACCGGGTTATCTCTCGAAGAGGTGATCACAATTGGCCACCGAGATCTTGTGATTTAACACCTTGCAACTTCTTCCTTTGGGACCACGTGAAAGATAAGATCTACGCCAACAGCCCAGTGTCGATTCAAGACCTCAAAGATAGAATTTGTGAGGCTATCGAGGACATAGGACAGCCTTTTTCATGAAAAGGATATGGTCCTGTAAGCGCGGTGGTGGTGGCCATTTGGCTGATGTTATTTTTCATAATTAACGGCATACCTTCCTCTTTATTATGATTATTTATTATTTACCTAAAAAAATATCATTTTCTTTGAATACCAAAATAACACCTCTTGTTAGACAACCCTGTACATACGTGTATCTAGGCAGTATGGCGTTTTCGAAATCTCTTTCGGATAAAATTAATACTAGGCACACCCTCTTTTAAAACAAGTGTTTTTTTGGATTCTGGAAAAAAAAGACATTTACAGCCCTGTTCCAGCTTCCACTTTTATTCCGTTTCACTTTCCACTTTCATTCCATTAAAGTGAATGTTAACTGTGACTTTATTCACGTGAAATATAATTTTTGAAATTTTTTTCAGTTTTAACTTTTTAATATATTTTTTCAAGGGACTTTTGAAATCGCTAATATTGAGAAAACACAATTTCTCCTCAACTATTTGTTTGATTTAGAAAATAAGAACATCATTTTGTTCAGATTAAAGTCCGCTATTTATGAGTAAAATTTCAACAAAAACTATTTTTTCGAAAAAAAATCTAAAAATTGATGGGTTAACCCCTTTCTTTTTTTTGGTCAAAAATCATTTTTTCGATTTTTCAAATCTTTTGCTCTTGGATGTATTCTGTCTTCGAAATGATGTAATTATATCCACATATAGTTTATATAACATGAGTCATTACAGATTAATGGACAAAAAAATAAATTTTCAGAGTGCACCGGATCGGATACACAATAAATCCTGTGAAAATATTCATAGCATGCAACTCTCAATGGTTTAATTATAGTTCAAAAGCCGAGCATTAATTTGATATCACACTCGTTTCGATACCTTAATTATTTGCTGAAAAATTCGACAAAACAATTTCAAGGAACTTTCGTATGTCTAATTACGAGAAGACCCATTTTCTGAGCCCAATTTCTCCCCAACTTTTTGTTCCATCTGAAAAATTAAAACATCGTTTTATCCTTCACTTATGTTCTATGGAACATTCCTTGTGATCTGTATAGCCACAACACAAACTTCTAAACTTCCATTATTTGAAAGTTGCAACAAAGTTGCCAGCCCTACTGGCACACCAAAAACATCCCGTGCTTCCGAATAGTTTTTTTATTATCGAATTTGTGATCTTTTTGTCATTGTATTATTAACAACTTATTGCTCTTAATTTTGTGCGTAACACCCCACAATTATATATTTTTAAATATAATTATGGCTTTGCCGCCTTCAGTGAAATTTGATTGAAAACGCTTCGCTCACAAAACTCCAAGCAAAACATTTCGAAACGAAATGCCAGCAAACAATCACGATAAAATGAAATAGAGACGCGTGCCGTATATTAAATTACACTACAATTACAGAAGGGAACGCACACTCACCCGTTCAGTCCTCACAGCCAAAATGTATCCCTTAACTGAGATCTGTAACTGCTGTAAACCGGCATACGGAGTGAGCGAGTGGAGTGACTGACAAGTTCAAGCCAAATAAACAACAGCGAATGTCACACAAAACACAAACAGCAAGTCAAGGGATTTGTAATGAGATTTCCACCAGCGTGCCAAATCTAAACGGATATAAACAGGATACACTTTGGTTGCATGCATGTAGAGGCGACGCACCGTTTTCTGCTAAACGTTTCAATTAGTTGGGCTTTTCATAAATATAATTTATCTAAAAATCTAATAGGTGGGTGGGGGAGGTGGTGCGGAGCGATGCTGCGATTTCATCAAAGGGGTGTCTGAGAGGTAATTTTATTACAGCGGAAGTATAATGAACTTGTCGTCGGTTTAGTAGTTTACAATTGCAAAGCAAAATTATTTTTATGGTGCTGCCTGTACAAGAGGGTTGAAGGGGAATACTTTACGAATGGGAGTTGTAATATCAATTAAAATTGTAATCACAATATAAACTATTTCCTTGTTAATATATTTTTGATTGTGACGTTAATGTACGACATGGTGGGACAGACTGTTAGCCTTCCATCGAGTCTGGATGAACTCGGCCTGTTTGAGTTCATTAAAAAGAAATTGAGACGAATACATATTTGATTTCAGTGGTCAAAAATATTTGTCTGGTAAAAAAAACAGGTTGCAAGGAGTTTCCAGTATTTCTTTTTTTTAATGAAATTAAACACAATTATTGAAGACCACCTTAATGTTCAATTAGTCTTGACGCTTAACGATCAGCTGTTTGAGTTGGGGTTGCATTTTCTGCAGGTTGCAGAATCAACCGTCAACCGTCAAGACCGATCAGCTGAATATATTTAAAATATATTCGGTTGCCTTAATATAAAAAGCAACTCACTGTTTTTCGAAATTCGTTTTTTATTGATCGTAGACTCCTTTCTAATACCCATTCTATTACAATTTGATGGAAAATAAAAAAGTTATAAGCAAAACAAACAAATGTCCTAACTCCATTACACACAATTTGTTGATAGAAAAATCCCCGACTCATACTTTTCATACTTAGTCCCGATAGGCAATTTTAATTGCCGCATTTCGCAGTTTGTAAGTGAGAGAGGCAAGGGGAAAGGGAAAAAACTTGCTCGTACTGGCAATTACTTTTGTGTTCTTCGTAGTGTGAAGTTGGCTGCACATTATTTTGGCATTTGCATTTGAAAAGGCAAAAAAAGAACACAACAATTGCCGATACCGAATTGCCTGGTGTGAACACAAGAGGCAAGTTCAAAAGGGAAGGGTCACACACGCAACGGAACCAATGCTGTTTTACGGGAAAAGTTTCCGGACCGTGTTATCTCTCGAACAGGTGATCACAATTGCCCACCGAGATCTTGTTATTTAACGCCTTGCTACTTCTTCCTTTGGGGCCACGTGACAGGTAAGGTCTACGCAAAGCGTCGATTCAAGACCTCAAAGATAGAATTCGTGAGGTTATCGAGGACATAGGGCAGCCACTTTGCGATTTCGAAAAGGATGATATTGTTTTTCATTATTAACGGCATAATGACCTCTTAATTATAAAATAAACATCCGATCATTTATCTCAAAAAATTCCATATTTTTAATACCAAAATAACACCTCTTGTTGGAGAACCCTGTACATAAATCATAAGTTTTGTAATTTTATATAAACTAAAAAAGAAACTGCAAGTCTAAGCAGCTAATGACCCATTTTTAAAGCTGGAAAAATTCTAAGTAATTTGAGAAAAAAAACTCTAAATCGTTTCCAAAAAATCTGAAAAAAAATCTCAAAAATACTTTACACCATAATCTATCAAAATCTTAATATATATTTACCCTCGACACTGATTCACTGACTCTGTCACGCAGTACGTAGGAATTTAAATAGGCATTCTATAATTTTTCTATAAATAATAATAATAAAAAAAATAATATTTTTTTTTTGTACAGAAATTGTGTTTCCCCAAATTTTCTTTTTCCAAAATTTTTTTTTTAGCAAAATTTTTTTTTTTTTCAATACAATTTTTTTTCCACAAAAATTTTTTTTTTCAACAAATTTTTTTTTCCACAAAAATTTTTTTTTTCAACAAAATTTGTTTTCCATATTTCAACGGGCGCCATAGGCGCATTACAACTTACTAGTATATATATAATATATTTTTTTTGATACCCTAGTGTCCACAATTAATTCTATCTTTTGCAGTTTTGATTTAATTACACTTTATTTTTTGTCTTTTGTCAGAACTTTTGGAAATGCTAATAAAACTACGAACTCCAGCCGTGTCACCAACGTCACTATAATCTTTAAGTGGCTGGGAATTGCAAGGATTGCCATATGTTCCACAGTTTGTGGTCCCTGCCTACCATAAAATATCTGTACCCAATGTAAACAAACAAATATTATGCAGCAAAACACACAACAACATCAAAGTCACGCGAGAAAACTAATTTGATTAAAATTTGCCACAGCAACAATGCGAGCAATGGAAAGGACACAGCATGAGATCGATGTGCTAAAAAAGTTCTCATAAATGCCTTCTATCACCGAGGATAGTCATCGCCGAGGTATGAATGGATGGACTGGCAGCCAACAACAACGACGTGATACTTTTAATAAAACTTTACCCTGGCACTTTGGGCCATTGTTCAAGTATTGCGAGAGGAAAAAAAAGACTACAACAAAGATCTGTAATCAGTTTGTTAACACAAAACGTTCGCACACGGCCTCTGCCCTGACCTGTGGAGGAGGGCTGCAGAGGAAAGGTGGCCGCAGCGGCACAACACGTCTCGGAGGTAAGCGGCTAGAAACAACCCCGTTGAATAATAATATGAAAAAAAAAAACTTCCCCATAACAGACAAACCACTCGACTTCATGCGGGTTAAATGGATTTTCACCGTCCTCCTCATCATCATAATCGTGCTTATTGTCGTCATCAAACAAATTTCATGCTGCTTGCAGTCCTCCCAAGACATGCACTCAGAAAGAGAGAGAGACAGTGTTTTATGTCAACAATGACACTTTGATTTTTATTCAAAATATCCTTATGGTAATAATCATGTGTAATACTAATAATGATGTTAATAAATAAATAAGAAAAGGACGAAGATGACGACGATGACGACGACGACAACGTAATATTTGATTTTAAAATGTTCACATGCTGATAGGTCACGTGTTAACAATTAGTCGGGCACAAATATTTACCCATGACATCAATAGCAACAATCAGACAAACGTAGCAACAACAACTTTTGCCTCTATCTAACCACTGAGCACGACTTGTTCATACGAAGAGAGTTGCTAAGGCGAGGATGTCAAGTATTTCATTATCGAGTACCGAGGGAGAATTTGGGGGGGGGGGGGGGGGTGTGCTTTTTTATTCATGTAATTAAGAGTATCACACTTAGACCTGTCATTTGTCAGTTGGTATGCCCGAAAATGTGACAACCACATAAATATGTGGGGGGGAAGGCCCCCTCAATGGATTTTTTACTGCCAGTTGAGTTGAAAGCAGTACATTGAAGCAACGATTTTGAGAAAATCATGAGTTTTTGCTGTGAAGTGTCAGAAGAAAAATGCACGAAGAGGGAATAAATGTATGAAAAAATCGAAAATAATTAGAATGAATTCTGTGTCTTGGAGCTAAAATATTGTATTACATTCATAACTAGAAATAGCCTGGTATGCAAACTAGCTAGTGAGGAGACTTGTGAGATCTATCCAATGGCACTTTTCCGCCCTCAGATGTCACATGTCGCCTATGCCATAATTAATAGAAGACTACATAGCACCTGATATGAAACTAGCTAATCTTATTTTCAGATTTGCTAGTAGGGAGACATGTGATGTCTCTTGAGTTTTCCAACGGCCAGCCTTTCTTAAGGCTGAAAAAGAAGGTCAACCCGCCGTTACCAATTCAAAGAATAATATGATTCATAAGTTCCCTTTTGAGTAG
This sequence comes from Hydrotaea cyrtoneurina, assembly GCA_958296145.1. Classification (NCBI taxonomy): domain Eukaryota; kingdom Metazoa; phylum Arthropoda; class Insecta; order Diptera; family Muscidae; genus Hydrotaea; species Hydrotaea cyrtoneurina. Next base: position 76,289,741 of record OY282514.1, on the reverse strand, counting down.
AGGTAGAGGTACATCACGTCTGGTATTGTATGGATCACAGCACCCGCTTGAGTTGCAACACCACACTGAGCCACAGTCAGAAAGGTACTGGGGTAGCCTGGCTGTCCTTGGTACCACACGCAAGGTTATAGAGGCCACCTGATAACTTCAAGGTTGCACCATGTTGTGGCCCTGCTACATTCAAAGAAATACATATGTACATGATACTTCGTATCAAGAGCTCTATGACGTAGGGGAAGTGCACTGGGTTCGAACGCCATCTCATCGGAGTCTGTAATCGGGTAACGTGGTTTACCACCGAAATCTCAACCGGGTGCTACTGCCCAAGAAGTAGCAGAGGTGATGCGTAGGCCTCAAACTCCAGCTAACTAAGGATTCGCTCACTCAGCGTATTCACACCTCAGGCGTACCAGGTTTACTTGCATGGCTGGCGATTGCAAGGAAGGATTCGCTCTCTCAACAAATTCTGGAATTCACACCTCAGGCGCACCGGGTTTACTTGCATGGCTGGCGATCGTAGCTACCCTGTGTGTAATATCGCTCCATGGTCCAGGCCTTTACGCTGATAATCTTATAAAACTTAGGAGAATCTGGTCCCGATACCAGATTCAAGTTCCGGTCAGAACTCCTAACGGAAAAAAAACTATTAAATACTCCAAGTTATTGTTCAGTACAACATAGGACCTTGTGTTAGCGGTTGGGTCGTGGACCGAACTAAAGCTTTTATAAAGTCATACGTAGTATGTGGAACTATCACACGGCAAGCCAAGGTTCCTATCCTAGTAAGTATATCAAATGTTTGTCAGCGTATGTTTACACCTCGTAAATATCTAAGAGAGTAATCTTTTCATCTAAGAGAGTAAGCACTAAGTCATGTAAAACCTTTCCTGAAAAGCATTAACCCTTCGGTTTCACAAGGTTTCGGATTCACACAAGGCAATTTTACATGCGGTAATTTTTATGATTCCCTTTGGAACTTGCCTCTTGTGTTCACACAAGGTAATTCAAAATAATCCGCCGCCAACTTCACACTACGAAAAACACAAAAGAAATTGGCAGTGCGAGCAAGTTTTTTTCGCTTTCCATTCCCCTTAGCTCGCTGTCCAACAAACTGAGACTTGCAGCAATTAAAATTGTCTAGTGTGAATCTGGTAACTCTAAAAAGTATGTATTCACATTGACACACCCGGTAACTATGGCTTAACCCTCCAACCGGCAAGAGTTCCCCAAGGCATATTCGTTTATAGATTTTAAAAATTTGGGGGGTTAGAGGGTTAATGTTAAAGCCCTGATCGAATTTATCTGAAAGAATTTCCATGTGGCAGTTAAAATAAATAGGATCATGTGTACCCAAGCCTACAGTCAGTTAGACCCACCCACATTAATTGCGGACATGAATAATGTTAACTGTAATTAATCACCCTGTGTATGTCTGAAGTTTCTGAGGTATGGGTGAACAAAGTTCTATTAAAAATGATTTCAATTCAAATGACACTTAAGACATTATAAAATTTATACCACTCTAGCACGTTCTAAATGTGAAGATGTTAAGACGAAATGAAAGAAACAAAACCAACCAACAACAACAAAAAACTCAATTCAACACACACACACACGAAAAAAAACAAAAGATTGAAATACAAAACAAGAACAAAAGAAAAATGACATACACAAATGCAAACACACCTACACATAAATCTCTACATACGAGTAGGGTATGTATTTGCGAGTATGTCCAACCCATCGAAAACACCTTGTTTTTCATCATCACCATCCATTCCACATTCATTAAATGCTAATGTTAAAAATATGTGTATGTGTGCCCGTGTGTTTGTATTAGTATTTCATATCGTCCTTTATGTGTGTATGTACGATGAAAACCTAATGATGATAAAAACAAGTAAGTAAGTAAATTATTAAATGAACTAACAGTAACCACATAAAATGTTAATATTAAATATAAACGATATCATCGTCGTCGTCACTGTGTGTGTGTGTGTGTGTGTCGACCGGCAAGGACATGTGTGGAGGATAGCAAGTGGGTAGATTTTTCTACACTACTGTTGCCTAACCCCACACCCACATGTTGATGTATGTACTTGTGTGTGTGAGTATATAAAACGTCTCCGCAATTGAATAGCAGCACAGTTGAAATTAACGGTACGAGAGTGTCAGTGAAAGTTTTCTAGCACTTCAGTTCGGTTCATTGTATTGCTATTACCAGCAGTCCAATATGTTATGGAATGAAACAACCGGAAATTTGAGTTTGAAATCAAATGAACTCTCCATATGGAATATTAGTGACTTTTGAGAACAATCTAAAGTTATTCACTTTCTCAACAGACGCCAAAATAAAACAGGGTGACTACGATGCCGGAAATTTTGATGCTGAGGCATATCGTCTTCCCTTACCTCTTCCCTCGTAGCTGAGTCATAACAGAATGTGATTCTGAATCGATTTGTATAATAAATATTCACTATTGGATATACAGGGTGGTCCAAATACAGATTTATCCATTTTTCGGTATATTATCGGTAAATTTGGTGTCAGCCACAGTTCTGCATAAAGTCTTTATTGTAAAGGGGCGGGTCAAAATACAAATTTGTTTTAATTTTGTACAGGGTTCTCCGACAAGAGATGTTATTTTGGTATTCAAAGAAGAGATAAATGATCGCATGTTTATTTCACAACAAAGAGGAAGGTCGGCCGTTAATAATGAAAAACAACATCAGCCAAATGGCCACCATGACCACGATTACATTGTCCATAACCAAATCGCAAAGTGGCTGGCCTATGTCATCGATAACCTCACGTATTCTATCTTTGAGGTCTTGAATCGACGCTGGGCTGTTGGCGTAGATCTTATCTTTCAGGTGGCACCAAAGGAAGAAGTCGCAGGGTCGCAATGGTGATCACGTCTTTGAGAGATAACTCGGTCCGGCAACATTTCCCGTAAAAGAGCAATGGCTTCGTTGCTTGGGTGGCACGTAGCGCCGTCTACCAACTCCGACCATCCAACTCCGACCATAAAAAATCATTAAGCAACTCTCGCTAGTGCAATTCATGCAACGATTGAACCTCATTTTCGAAAAAGGAAGGTCCAATTACCCCGCCGGACCATAAACCGGACCCAACAGTCACACGTTGAGGATGGAGAGGCTTCTCAACAATAACTCATGGGTTTTCCGAGCCCCAGATGCGAGAATTTTGCCTGTTGACCGATGTGCAATTCATGTCAAGATGATTTTTCGATGGAATTCCGGATCATTTTCATGCATTTCAAGGACCCAATCAGCAAAGACACGACGTTGTTGATGATCGGCCGGCTTGAGATCTTGTGTTAACTGAACTATATAAGCCTTAAGACCCAAGTCTTTATGTAAAATTCGGTGTAAAGACGTTTGTGGAATGCCCAATTCCAAAGGACGACGAAAACCTGTTTTTTCTTCAACACTTTGGACTACAACAGCTGTATTCTCAGTTGTTCTTGAGCGACGTGCACGGGTTTTATTCTTCACATCACTAACTTGTCCCAACAGCTCGAATTTTTCCACCAATTTATCTATTGCGGTCGGACAAGGTGCTTCACGATGACCCAAAAATGCTTTAGTTTTGCGAACTGTGACTGCAAGATTTTCACCATTTTTGTAGTGGATTTTAATAATTTCAAGGCGTTGTTGAAGCGAGTATCGTTCCATTTTCAGTAATGGCGTGGTTTCTACTTGCCAAAGAATACAATCCTCAAAATTGACAGCTACCGAAATACCGGGTGGTTCAAAATAACACCTCTTGTTGGAACACCCGTTAGAATGTCCCCAATTCTCTGTTTAATTGCCCCAATTCTCTGTTTGTAGGAGAGACAGGTAAGGAGAATGGAAAGGGAAAAAACTTGTTCGTACTGGCAATTCCTTTGGTGTTCTTCGTAGTGTGAAGTTGGCTGCAGACCGTTTTGATTTATCGAAAATGAATTTCATTGTGTGAACACAAGAAATACTAAGCCCTATAAAAAGTAAATCCTCAATTAAGTAACCTAAATGACAACTTAGGGTTTGGCCCCTCGTTAAATATACGCCTATGCTAGTGCGAGTGTGTGTGCCTTGATGGCTGATGACTGTGCTAGTTGTTGTTAGTAAAGTACAAATTATGTGAACAAATTTTCTCTACTTATGTTTTTAAATTGGGGTATTACGGTTAAACATCATATGTCGCACTGACTATGCCGGAGGATGGATGAGAAAAAAAAAAACAGAACATCCCTCACACACGCACACTACCACACAAACACAGAGAAAAAACAAAATGTTACCCTCCAAAACAATGCACGCAAGAAAAGGATAAACGTATAAACTCTAAAACGAGAGAAAAAACAATCTAAAACAGCAGGAAGAACCCCCTCCAATGTAGTATGTAGAACCAAGTCGCTCGCTCGCTCTCTCTGTCTATGATTGGTTGTTGCCATATAAACCGCCCTGGTTCTTGCAGTTTTTGTGTTCTTTTTTTTTTTGGCAACAGCAGAGTTTTCATGGAATTGTGGGTTTCCGTGTATGTGGGTGTTTGTTTGCCTGCAAAACATGTGTTGTTTTTTTGTTTTCCTAACATCCTCGTAATCCGTATCATTAGCTGGTGATGTGGATGTCGTTGAATTATTGTACATTCTGTGCAGCACATACAGACTTACATCCACTTTTTCCTCACTAAGTACCCAATTTTGTGTCAGTTATTTTGCGGGAAGAATACTTACAGAATACCAACATGGTGGATGTCTGTCGGTCGCTCCTCTTGTGTCCTCGAACCTGCACAAAGGCTGGTGTGGAAGTTGATTGGAGGCACGCAACATGTGACATAGCCCCGGTTGGTGACGATTAGGTTTCTATAACAAGAAACTTCGGAAAAAAAACGTTCCAATATGAAGAGAGAGAATCATGTATCCAATTGAGAGGAATTTATGTGGCCAAGTCTGTCAGGACTAATGCCAGCTGAAGCAGACACACAAACGAAAACGTTTTCCATAAATAATGCAAATATTTGCTCTTTCGACTAAACCAACAATATGCCGAAAAAGTTGTATTTGTTAATTTTTTTTAAATTTAAAAAATAACATGTATCGTTAACACAATCTAACTGAGCCCTTGTCTACAACCACAGTAGTTTCGGTTTAGCTGCCTCTCACTTAAACGGCAATTTAATTTCACTGCCAAAAATTCACACTGTTTGAAATGTAGTTCTACAGTGTTTTCGCTTAGCTGCCTTTTCAATTTTTCCACATAACCGAAACATGCTCTTATGTGATGTTCACGTGGCCAATTTGGCCTAGTTGGCATTCCTGTGCGAAATTTCTTTGTAAAACAAAAACCACAAATTATAAAAAACGCAATGGCAGGATTGCTCTTATCCTTTCTCGCTGACCCTCTCAATTCATTTTTGATTTTCTCTCACACCATAGATGAAATTTGCAAAAAAAGATCCATTTCATCTCCCTCTCAGTACATATAGGTATATGATATGAAAAATCAGTGAAAATCTTTCCAAAAAGAGTGCAGCTATCTGAAACGTGGTATTGTTAAGTGCATATCATTTAAGTGCACATTTCAGATAGCTGCACTCTTTTTGGAAAGATTTTCAAAGAAAAGTAAAGAGTATTTCAAAATCAACTGACTTTTGGGCAGTTATATGAAATATGCACCTAAGTGATGGGCAGTTAAACGAAAAATTCTCTACTTCTAATAACTTCTGTAAGCTCTACTTGCTTACGTGCAAATTTTAGAAAACTACCCTTAATTTCTGGATTATTCGCTTACTTTGCATTGTTAATTTTGCACTTCGCAACTACTCAAACAGACCAATCAAAAGAAAGCTAAGTTTTTCTCTCTTTAAACTTCACTCTCTTTCTGTTTTTGAAAAAATGAAAACAAAATAGAGAGGTTATACTTGATCGGTTTAGTCGATATCTGCAAAATGATGGCAGTTAATGAATTGAACGTGCATATCGCATACGAAAGGGTCACAATTCTAAAATTTTCAAAACTGACTCTTTTCCACAAGTTATTTAAGAGTACACATCTCTAATTTTCTTTCACATCACCATCTTCTTAACTGGAAAATACATTTATTTGTATTTTTATGCTAATTGTGTTGATTCTGCACGATGAACTAAAGAGAATTATTTTTAGTTGACTTAAAAACCAGTCAAAAACACAGAATTAAATTCATTTAACTGCCACAAATTTGCAGCTATCCAATTTGCTTACCTGCCATAAAAAGGCACGAACCTTAAATACAAAAGGGTCACAACTCTAAATTCTAATGCGTTAGAATTTTGCGTTGTGGCCCTTTTGTATTTAGGGAGCCTTTTGATGGCTGATAAGCAACTGGGATATCTGCAAATTTGTGGCAGTTAAATGAATTTAATTTCATTTTGACGTTTTTTTTACCATATTTAACTCAATTGCCATTTTTAACTCAAAGTCTGCTTAAGTTGATGTGTCACCTAGGTCAAAACTACTATACAACAAATAGAGTATTATAAATCCGTTGTAGATGGACTTTAGTACTGAATATCTCCCAGTCGCCTCAGTTTCATATTGAGGTTACATTTATTTTTCTTGGGGTCTTCTTTGCGTTGTTGCTCTCCATCATGTGGATGATGATTATGATGTTTATTATGGCCCCACTTTGTCTGTTTGGTTTTTTTCTTTCCCTCCTTTCTGTGTTGCTGCCAGAATGATGTTCTCAAAATTAAGCTCTTACTTTTGTTGTTGTTTGGCTTTATGTATTTTGTGTGGGCGGAGAGGGTTGGTGAAGTGAAGTGAGGCGGGTTGAATGTACCCGAATGTGAAGTCACGTTAAGGCTTTTAAAATTGAATTAGTGACAGCAGTATTTGGCAAATTATCCTTGTTATGCTCATCACATGTCTGTGTGAGTGGGTGTACGTGTGTGTGTGAGTGTTTTTTTATATCAAAAATATACAACATGATTGCTTTTCATGAAAAAAATAACTCGAGTTTTTGAAAGTTTAGTTGGAAAAAAAAGGGTTTCAGCTTCGTTAAATGTTATGGCAAAATTAGGGGATAGCACATTGGACAAATAGGAAACATGTATGTGTGCAATTATTTTTTGAGCAAAAACTGTGTGTTGAATTAATAATTTTGAATTGATTTTAATATTTGCCAGATGCTAATGTACCATAGAGTGGGTAGTAAAATAGTTGTTTCTCAGACGGATTCGAAACATAATCGTTGATTGTTTCAAATTCCATTTTTAAAATCTTTCGTAGTTTTGCTGAAGATATTAAAAAAAAAACGTGTTAAGCGTTTTAAATACTAAATTCTTATTCCATAAATTCGTCAGTCAAAACTCATCTATCCCTTCTGCACATCAATTGCGGAAGTGGTTGTGTTCTTTGCAAGTCAGAAGGCAAAAAAAAGTCTTCCTTCGTTATTTAAAAAAAAAAACTGAACTGAGCTGAGGACTAGAGAAAACTGCCCGATAAACATCGCGACTTCTTAGAGGTCGGTACTTGAGAGTCGAGGTAGATGAAGAATTTGTCTACCTCGCTTCCACCATCAATAGAAAAAGTGATGTCAGCATCGAAAGTATGTGCTGACAAATATAGGCCACATCGGGCTAAGCAAATGATACAAGAACAGAGAAGTCACTTAAATAATTCTCATTCTATCTGGGGCGCTAAAACATAGCTACGAAAAGTGATGGAGCGGTACTGACGAGGTTTTTTTTTTTGGAAAAAAGTCCTTTGAAAAATTTTGAGATTTTGAGATGTTCAAAAGTCCAAAAGTCCGGCAACAAGAGAAAATTAAATTATATAATAAAATGTAAGTCATATCGTTGTTGGCCAAAAACTGCTTAAACGACATAAATGTTATATTTTTATGTTGATTTGGACATTAGGTAACCCTGTAATGGGTCCTTCAAAATAAAAAAGCCACGTTGGCCACCATGATTCAACGTAGACAAGGAATGAAGAATTATTTTGTTTATTGTTCTTCAACTGATATAAAATGTATCGGCATAGGGGTTGTGGTTTCGATTCCCACCAGAGGCTTTGATCTGTCGCTGCAAAAATCTATCCATATGGTCTGTGTCACCCGGTTTACCCTTGGAATAAAATGTATTACCAGGAAAAAGACAAAGCGAACAAGAAAATATCCCTGTTTTATCCAATTCATCGAAAACTACAAGTTTAAATATTAATTTTATTAAAACAATTATATATAACAAAAACTAACTGCAAAGCAGTCAACATACCATCCAGAAACAGCTAAGGAAATTATATGAAACCAATGAGTTGAATGAGTTTTTTTTTAAGATTCCTCGTTAAGTCGAAAAAACAGTAAATCCTAATCATGTAAGGTTGCCTTCGATTATCAACATACACTCAACAAATGTTTTTTAAGTTCTTATCAAGATACAAACCTGGGTTTACTGTGTAATAATGACACAAAATACCCATTCCATCACGACCGCTCAAAATTTTTCCCATACAAAATCAACAAATGTGATTTTTACTTCACGGAATAAGTGCTCGCTAGAGATGAACGGTCCGACCTTTACTGGCTGTCATTATCGATTATTCCATTGCTGGCACTATCGATTATTCAATATTCTCCCAATATTAAGTAGCTGCAGCAGGAAGCCAGCAAATCGCTAATTAGCCACCCATCGAATTACTTTTACATTGGGGGAAATAAGTTTTTGAAAAAATTTAAAAAGGAATAAAATGAGATAAATTACTTTTGGGGATATTTAAACGCGGGTGCTTCCTTGTGGCAATGAAAGAAAAACCTCAGAAAAATCTATGGCCCGTTTGGTGTTAACAAGGAATATATCGAACGAATCGTGAGCTATGTGAGTTATACGCCGATATAAATGTAGTTAAATAAAGCGAATGTGCTAGCTAGGCCATAGGTCGAATTAATCCAAATGCTTCAGCCAGTAAGGCGTTGGACGATAATTGCCCTGGAACCCGCCGATAGTGAAGACCGAGACTTCGGCGGAAGAACCAAGAATACAAAGACATGCAGATGTAGTTAAGCATATAAAAATAAAGCAATTGTGCTGGCTAGGCCATATCGGTCAAAGGAATCCAAATGCTCCAGCCAGAAGGACGTTGGACGATAACTACAACGGAAGCCGCCGACAGGGAAGATCGAGACTTCGGTGGAACAGCCAAGAGGAAGAGGATCCTTACAAACTGGAGACAGCCAGACTCAAGTGCTTGGAAATCATTTAGTAATCAGGCCAAGACCAACATTAGGTTGTAGAGTCAACTTAGGTAAGTAAGTAATATTCTCCAGAAAATGGAGCACACAGCAAAAAGTCGCTAAGTAAATCCTATTGCATCTTATTACCCACAGCTCGAATATTAACTGACATATAATGACAAACTAATAACTATATCGATACATAGTTAGTGGTAGTATTTACAAACAAATCAGTTATCCCACTATCACTATCTTTTTGAAATGTTCTCAACGAGTTGTTGCTGGATACATTCAATATCCTTCAATATAATGGCCAACATTGCAAAGGTCATTTGTATATTATAACACATACACTGTAATATGCACTCACACATACATATGTATGTATGTGTGCGTACATAAATATGCGCCACATACCAAACACTGATGGGGGGATAAAGTACGTTTTTATCAAATAATAATTTCAGCTCTTTTCATAAATTAATTACAATAATTGTGGCATTTAATGAATTTAATGTACGCAATGCGTTCACGTACACAATGAACAGGTGTACATACATATAATCACATACATACATATGTACACACAACTTTATGCAGATCCATGCTTACATACATATGTATGTATGTGTCTATTTAACACATACTCGTTTCATTGTTAGCTTTCAATGCAAAATTCATTTGCTAGTTTACGAGTTTATACATGTGTGTGTGTGTGTATAAATACATGCACAGTGATATATGTATAAATATCCCAATACCCGTCACTCTGGTACACTGAAAGTCCAAACATCATTTCACGTTACCGTATTCTAAATGAAAATATTATTGAATACGAAAAGTATTCAACTTTAGAAATATTTCCAAAATATTTTCAATTGTATGATTTTCATGGTTAATACCTTAAAATAATCCCTTACACCTTGTCTACAATCAATTTTTAACGGAACTCAAAAATGTTTACTTGTTTAAAAGTTACAGACGTTTGGCCGATGCAATTGGATTCTGGACCACTGTGCGTTGGGTTTTAAGGATTTACGAGGCCACCTATTTACACAGTTTTCCATTGTATATCTGTCATATATTTCATAAGAGCAATAATCATTGCAAATGGATACCGTTAAAGAAGTGTGGCAGCTTCTGACACGGATCTGAAGACCATTCCCGCAATCAAAGCAAACACAATGCTTGAAGGCTTTTTAAACATTTACATTTTGTAAAAAAAATAAAAAACAATGATCTCGAACTCGAATAAAACAAACAAATATCTGTAATCAGTTCAAAAATTCCCGACACAATTTCTCTTCAAATCGATTCACACTCGGTGCCTTGATGTCTTGAGAAAAAAAAAACAAATTATTGTGGCCCTAACATATGGGTCTTCGTAGCGTATGAGCAATTGACAAACACAAATTACTCATACGCCATGGGGTCTTAAAGTAAAGGCGCAATTGTGTTTTTTAGAAATTATTTTTCTGTCGGTTGAATATGGAATACAAACACGAGATATTTCTCAATTATGTAGGGTTATCCATTTCGTGGTTTTAAAAGTATAGGGCTGGAATTCGACATCTGTCAAACGAAGTTGTTAAACCAATTTTTTTTTCTTTCTTCTTTTTTCTTTTCAGTTGCAAGTCTGACATTGACGAAAATGGATCGCTGAACTATCACACAACGCGTAAAAATTATTAAAACCTACTACAAAAATGGTGATTCTGGAACAGCCACATATCGTGATGTAAGAGGAGATTATGGTTTACATAATCGTCCAACTACGCAAGCAATTGGCAAAATTGCGAAGAAATTTGAAGAGACCGAAGCGCTCTTTCTGTTGAAAATATCGCTGCTGTAAGTGAAAGTGTTGCCGAAGACCTGAATGTGTCGATTCCTCGTCGTTCTCAGGAATTAGAACTGTCTTACGGCACATTATGGCGTATTTTGAAGTTGGATCTACACATCCATATAAAGTCCAGCTCATACAGTTGAAACTGAAGCCAGCTGACCATTCACAACGTCGTAGATACGTGGAATGGGTGCTTGAACAACAGGCATTGAACGGTGATTTTTCGAACAAAATGTTCTTTAGCGATGAAGCACATTTCTCACTCGTTGGGTATGTTAATAAACAAAATCGTCGTATTTGGGGTTCTGAGAATACTCAAGTAATTGAAGAGAGGCCATTACATCCACAAAAAGTCACTGACTTTTTTTGCCTACTATTGAAGAATACGACTTGGAGAATATGTTATTTCAACTAGACGGTGCCACATGCCACACAACTCGAATATGGCTTTAATGCAAGAGACATTTCCTGGCCGCGGAATTTCTCGTCGTGGCGACATCAACTGGCCACCAAGTTCATGCGATTTGACACCATTCGACTTTTTTTTGTGGGGCTACTCGAAGGACCGTGTTTATGTAGACAAACCTTTAACTCTTGAGCACAAGAACCAACATTCGTCAAGTTATGGCTGAGATACCGCCGAATATGTGCCAAAAAGTAGTCCAAAATTAACTCAAGAGAATCAATGCTTGCTATACTTCGCGTGGTGGTCATTTAAATGATGTAAGGGGTCCGCCATCTAACGTTTTTTTTCAACTAGGGCTTATTTCGGCCATGTTGAACGAAATTTTGTTTACAAAAATTGAAGAGGAGGATATGGGCAACATTTTGTTTCAACAAGACGGCGCTACGTGCCACACAGCCGAAGCTACACTCGATGTTTTGCACCCTGTTTTAGAAGATCGCATTATCAGCCGCAGAGCTAATGTCGATAGGCTACTGCCTGGCCAGCCGAGGCAGCCATTTGAAAGAAATTTGTTTCCATTATTAACCGGAAGGATTGTACTTTCAAATAAAAAAAAGAAATTTGAGAAAATATCCAGTAGTTTTTTTTTATAGAATTTCAAAAAAAAAACAAGTAATTTGGCGGACCCTGTAGTATTTCACAAATAATGTCAACGTTCAAACTTTATAATGAAAATGAAATATCGTAAAAAAAAATATTTTATATGTGTTTTATTTACGTTTACTTTTGAAAACGCAAAATGGATAACCCTTTAAAAACAATTTATTTGGCGGACCCTGTAGTATTTCACAGATAATGTCAACGTTCAAACTTTATAATGAAAATGAAATATCCTAAAAAAAAATATTTTATATGTGTTTTATTTACGTTTACTTTTGAAAACGCAAAATGGATAACCCTTTACCATTAAAATGTGATTTCAAAACTCATGTTCCAAATCAACCATTTGTTGTATTTTCTTCTCGTAATTCCAGCGACATGGGTGGTCTATCAGCAATAGTCTGTGTCTCTTTAGCACTCTATTTAAAATGCACGAAACCATCCAGCAAAATGCACCGAAAAGTGTTTCCATAGACTGAACCCGCTGATGACTCTTTCTACTCGTTGGATTTAAACGTTTTCAATTAACCCTTTAACCACCGAAATTAAAACCTTTTAACCATTAGAAATGGCTGTTAGCGCTGACCGTCTGTCTTAGTGTTCTTAGTGGTAAACGGGTTAAATAGAGTTTGAATTTGTGAGTACTTGTCCCTAATTATGTGACTTCGAACTGTACGCACAAACTGATATCGTCACTCGGTGTCGCATTGGTTAAAATTACTATTTTCCCCTGTAGGCCGTGTGCTAGAAATACACGTCCGTACTGCGTGTATAAATACTGCGCTTTAACCGCATTATGATAAAATTGTTTGTGTTGTTGTTTTTTTTTTTTTTAACCAATAGTTAATTGTAACTAATGGTCAGTTAGGTCTATTTGTTGAGTTGACATTGTGGTTTACGCAATATTTACTTATATACAGACATACAATACATTATGATATTATAATAATTGCATTTATGATGTTAATTGAACAAAAAAAAAGAACAGAACAGAACAGGAACTTCCAGAAATATACACACACCTGCATAACGTATGTATTTATTTCTGTATATGGATACGCACTGATTGATTTACGAGTTATATGATGTGTAAGAGGGCAAACAGAATCTGAACACAAAGCCAGAGTTCTGAAACCAGAGAACATGATTAATACATTTCTACTCAGTTAGATTAGTTAGATTGCGCCCACACAGAAAATTAGGGTATTGAAAGGAGGAAATAGGGAGCAGTGTTTGTTGACATTTGTCTTGAATTTGAGAATGTCTCAGCTGGGCCTGAGTGACATTTGTTGGAAGACTATTTCACATACGAACTTCAAGAACGAACTGTCTCTACAGTACGTCGCCTGATCAACCGGCCATTTGACAATTCAAGAACGAACTGTCTCTACAGTACGTCGCCTGATCAACCGGCCATTTGACAATTTACGGACGAGAGTATCAGGATGGCTGCGTATCCCGGCTTAATGTCGGGAATAGACGCAAGATATCCGATGAACAGAAAATGGAGTTAGATTGGACAAGAAGTGCTCTAGATAGCTGCGTATCCCGGCTTAATGTCGTACCACCAGGGAATAGACGCAAGATATCCGATGAACAGAAAATGGAGTTGGATTGGACAAGAAGTGGACGTGAGTATCTGGCTGCGTATCTCGGCTTAATGTAGGGAATAGACGCATGATATCCGATGAACAGAAAATGGAGTTAGATTGGACAAGAAGTGCTCTCGAATGGAAGCCGCAGGGCAGCCGACGATGTGGGCGACCGAGGACAATGCTGCTACAATTTGAAAAATTGAACAAGTCATTTTATGAAATTAAAGTAATACATATGTCAAGATAGATTACGATGGAATTGTATCGCAGAATCCCTATGTTCCCAAATGGAATAAATAAGGAGAAAAAATACCATCAACAGATGTCATGTTGAAGAGAGGCAATAGAGTTGGATACCCTATTATTATTGATGTACAATTTATTATCGAATATTGTACTTTAATAATTACCACTTTGTTTTATGAAATTATAGAACGCTTTTGTAAAACTGTTTGTGAATGGAAAAATATTGAAAATATTTTTTCAGTACGATACACATTTTCAAACAAATAAAACCGTTTCTTTATAAAAGATATAAACCATTGCGCATACATATACATATTTCCAATAATTATCCCCTATTATCACCACTGCTCTACTCTGTACACGAGACAGGAGGTAAAATTATGTCATTGCAGCCATTTCTGGACGAATGAAAGATGGTGAAAATATGAAACCACCAATTACATGTCGCTCTAACTTTTCAACGATGTCAGTATCCTCAGTATAATCGAGGAGAATGTGACCCTTGGTGGTCACTGTGCTTGTTTTATTAATTTCTATTAGAATATTGAAGATGTTGCACGATAAGCGGTCACCCAGTTGTAGACCTCTGGTGGTAGTGATTGATTCGGAGAGGGTGCTACCCATATTTACTGAGAATCTGGTGTCACCCTGCAGCTGCATCGATGAAGAGGAAGAGGAGGAGACTAACGAATACCTTCTCTGCCAGCGCCCGGCTTTTGTGTGAATCCAAATGCTGCAGCCAGAAATGCGTTGAACGACAACTAACAGGGAAGGCGCAGGCGGGGAAGACCGAGAGTCAGGCGAAAGAAACAAGTGGAAGAAGCCATACACATCCTTGGCATCAGTTGTAGACCTCTGGTGGTGGTGAATGATTCGGTTAGGGGGCTTCCTATTTTTACTGAGAATCTGGTGTCACCCTGCAACTGCATCGATGAAGAGGAGGTGAAAACTACCGAACACCTGCTCCGTCATTGCCCGGCATTTGTGTGAATCCAAATGCTGCAGCCAGAAAGGCGTTGAACGACAACTACCAGGGAAGACTCAGGCGGAAAAAAATGTACGATAACAATTGCAAATACACACTTATTCGCACTCAAATTTAATAAGTTCGTTGTCTGTTTTTCCCAAACACGCTATTGCTTATACACAAATATGTAATGCTAATAGCAAACGAGTTATATTTACATCCAAATAAGCTTTGTGTAGATGGAAATAAGCGTTACTTGCTACAAAGACCAAACATGCGTTTTACTTGTGTGTAAACAAAAAAAAAAAAGACGTATTCTTTTTAGCGTGTGGAGAAAGCAAGACCGAAGTGTATGGAAATCTTTTAGTAAGCAGGCCAAGACCAACAACTCTTACTGATAATCTGAAACTGCAACGATGAAGAGGAGGAGGGTACTACCGAAAACCATCTCTAATATTGCCCGGCTTTTATGGACTTTGTGAACGGAAAATGTCTGGTCTACAAACTGTAGTAGACAAAACCTGCCTCTCCAAAGTTGATGTGAGCTGAATCCACTCCTTCAGTCCGGCAAAGGGTTGGCTGAGAAATGGCGACCGGAGCCAAGAAATATATATTTCGGGATATATTTTGGGAGGGTATCACAACGGAACCACTTGATTAACGCAAGTGAGATATGCTTCGGCCTGCTGCCATTTCAATCTAACCTAACCTATGTTACTGAAAGCAATACCTATTTGGAAGGATGAAAGGATTCTCCATTTTTTGATGACAAATTTTGATGACATAGGATACATTTAGGGCAAAAATCTATTTTTTTTCTTATTAATTTTCAAAAATAATGTATGCAGGTGAAAATATCGTCGGGTTATGCAGCAAAAGTTACAGAATTCTATTTCTAAGTTATGATTTAAAGAGTGTGGTTGTATATGTTTTGGGCATTAGATGGATTGTTCTGATACCGTAACTACAAAACTTCTTTAAATATATTTTTGATTTTTTTTACAGGACATAGACTATGACATTTGGGACACCTTTGCATCATTAAGTCCATTTCACAAAAAAGTGGACTTGAGAGCTTTTTCCAGCACACCGACGATATGTGCAAATTCCTTTCTTTTAATGGCAAATTTTATCCCAGTCGGACTTCAGTTGCCGGTGTTATAGTCAAAATAATCCAGAAAAGGGTGAATTTTAGGGAAACCCTAATTTTTTTACCCATTAATTCAGAGATTGCATTCCCGGCACACCATTGTTCTTCCATCTCGTTTCCCGTTATTTCGTTATGACCTGGGACCCAGTTGAGTGTTACCTAGTGCTGCTGAATTAGGGCGAAGAATTTTATTGTAGTTCTTCCATTGTAATTTACTGTCCTATATCGGTAGTTAAGGATGGTATAGGATAAAGTTGTGTCCAAAGACTTTTGGTGGAGCATGTTGGTTTCTCTTAGATGGAGAGCAACTTTAGCTGGTTTAGCAGATCCTGAGATATCTATGAGCGAGATGTTGGACTATTGTTTCTAGACCTGTTTGTGGAGCTGATCTTGTAATGCCATGTACTTTCTCCCTAACGTCTTTCTACCGCCATAAGAGAGTTTCATTCATTCTATCCAGGAATTGTAGAGTCCAAAATGATGCCCAGGTTTTTCGTCTCTTTTGATAGCTGCAAAGACGCGCCATTTGGTTTTATTAATTTTGGAAGGTTTTACCCCAAGGCAACATTTTGCCTGTCCACTGCGATAAGGATTTTGGAGACCGTTCCATGATTTCGATGATTGAGTTTACAATTGCCTTCCACCAGTAGCACTAAAACGTCGGCCAGATTTGAGATATCACCAAATTCTAAAGAATGGGAGACCATGGCGGTATGACCACTAGAGTGGAGTGAAAACATGCTTTTTTTTAATTTGAAAAAGTTAACCTCGGAAAGAGATGTAGTCTGGGGTCCTAATGAGGGGAAAAATAAAGAAAAAAATTTTAAAAAATTTTTAGGCGTCGCGCCACTCCCTCTAAATTTGGAAATTATCGCTATTTTGGCGTTGATTTTAGAAAAATCCTAAAAATTAACGACTTAACTTATTCGAAATTTAAAAGTTTGAGCTTGTTCAGTGCCCAAACAAAAGTATTTGAGGCAAATATGAGGATAATCGACTAATATTTGTAGCTTTGGTGGCGATTTCATTGTTCAGTCAATTTTCTGATTTGACTTATTTTACTTTTTGAAATTTTTGAACAATGAGAACATTTTTTTTAAATTTTTTCATGCCCTTATTTCATTGTTTACGCTATTGCAAACATTTATTGACATAAAACTTTTTAGGATTTTTCTAAAATCAACGCCAAAATTGCGATAATTTCCAAATTTCGAGGGAGTGGCGCGACCCCTAAACATTTTTTAAAATTTTTTTCTTTATTTTTCCCCTGATTAGGACCCCAGACTACATCTCTTTCCTAGGTTAACTTTTTTTTTTTGAATTTCACTCCACCCTAATGACCACTCTACTTACTAACTCGTTGACCATGGTCGAGATAATTTTACTGCTTCTCGGGTGTCCACCTGTATTGTCCACAGAGGGATACATCTTTCACAAAAAATGCCACTAATTTTCGTCTGTTACGATTTGTGCGGGATTTTCTGGCAACACTGAATATCAGGGCATAACCGAAAACGCCACTACCACATTCGTACGCGTTGATTACGTTATCCAATGTCCCTCAAGCGGTTCAATGAAGGTTATCCTCTTATCGATAGACAGCCAGTGATGTTCAATGTGAGAAATGTGGAATTCCAATTAATATTGTAATTACGTTGATTACAGAATACACGAAATAATACGTCAGCAAATAATTCCCAGAAAAATCACCATTTTTATGGAAAAATTAATGTAACTACAAAATTACAAATTATAA
Source organism: Hydrotaea cyrtoneurina (assembly GCA_958296145.1). Taxonomy (NCBI): domain Eukaryota; kingdom Metazoa; phylum Arthropoda; class Insecta; order Diptera; family Muscidae; genus Hydrotaea; species Hydrotaea cyrtoneurina. The sequence continues at coordinate 76,271,898 of OY282514.1, read as the reverse complement.
ATGAATCTGTTTGTCCTCTCATATATTTACATACATAGATTGTATATATGACATACAAAAAATCAATATGATGAGAATACTTAAGTCGTTTATGGTTGAATTTATGTATATGAAATTACGATGACGACGACGTCAGGCAGCCAAACATCATGTAATATACGTATAAAAATGCTTTCACATCACCAAGTCGATGATAATGATGATGCCGATGACGATGGGGGGGGGGTGGACATATCACAGAAAAGAATCGAAAGGAACCACGAATGTACAAACGAACGTCGACGACAACAGCAGCGACCAAAACGAGAAATATGTATAACCTATTTAAGACTAAAATAACACACTAATTGGGGAATTATATGTGCAGAGATGGCTGTCAGGCCATCATTGAATGAATGATTCAAGGGAATTTTTTACGCATACAAAAGGAAAATGGATACCGCAGATAAGTGGAAAAACTCAACGTGAAAGGGAACATTTGCGCGAAAGAGATGACCGTATGAGACAGGCACAAATGAAGGAGGCGTCAACCAACCGTGTACAGAATGAGTGAGTGTGTGAGTGAGTGAGTGAGCGTGTCCTCGCTGTCAAAGAGCAAAGGGATGTTTTTGCTAAACGAAGATAATGGTTGGCAATAAATCATATAAACTGCAACATCATAGTTTCGATTAAAATGTGTGGACAGAGTGAGCGAGAGAGCTTGAGTAAGAGGGAGGGGAGGTCGGTTGCATTGACGCTAGCAGCAGCCAAAAAGGATAATTGAATTGCTGCACACATACGCACTCATGCTTGACGCTGGCGGCTGGCAAAGGCGCTGCAAAAAAAAAGAAATCTTCGCTCAAGTACTGATGATTTTGTGGTACATTTTCCGTAAATCACTGCTAATGCAACCGTCAACGAGCCAACAACGGCTGTTAATATTTCGCAAATTGCTTAACGCGTTATCGCCAACGGGAAATAACGGAGTGTCCATTTCAAACTCAAATAAATATTACAAAAATATACAATTAAAAAAACCCCAAAAAAAATATATAGAAATTCGGTGTTAACATTCAAACAGTAACATGTCCTTGCAATTAAGTGAACATTTAACGAACAGCAGTGCTACCACCAACACATCTTCACCCTCATCGCCGACAAATTTAGTCAGCAAATTGCCACAAATCATGCAACAGCATAATCATTCACCAACATCGCATCAGCAGCAATCGCCGCCATCCACCACAATGCTGGTATCGGCGAAGACTCCATTTTCCATTGAACATATTTTGTGTCAAAATTTAAATAACAACAACAACAACGCTAGTGCAATTACAAAATTGAAAACGTCCTCAGCGAAATCTGCGGCATTGAAAACACCAGCAAATGATCAGAGCAATCACAGTGAGAAATTGAAAAATATGCCAACATCACTGCCGTCAACCGACTATAGCAACAGCAACAATCATCATCCGCATCAGCATCATCATTCATCGAAGCATGCATCGTCCAACAGTCGCCATGAGCAAGAGGAATATCAAAGGATTATCAATAGAGAGAGGTAGGTGAAGAAACTCGCCAAGTCTAAGAAAATATTAAAAACAAAATGGAATAAAAAAAAGGATTTCCACACCGAAGGAGTGTTTTGCATAGATTGGTTGTGTGATTTCATCTCTGCTTCGACAGATTCTAAAAAATCGCAAAGTTATTGGTTTTTTTTGCGATCACTTGCAGAAATTTAACAAACATGTCAACAACAATTTGTAAGCAATGGATTTATTGGAAAATAAGCAAAAATTATTTGCTGTACACTGAAAATTCTAAGGATCCATGGAAATAATGAAATGGATGACATCAGATGCGGCCGGCAGCACCGTCGTAGTCATAAAGCCCATTTTTTATAAATTATTTAAGGGATTTTTTCAGAATTTTTCATATCAATTTTTCATCTATTTTTGGGGTATTTTGCATTTGGGACATTTTTCTTACAGTCCCTCAGTTGGCTTCGCCATAGCTCATCCCGGCAATCCACTTTACCAGGATATCCCATTTGGCTTGCTCAATATTCGAAATATTGTTAAAGGCCTGTAGCGTTAATGGATTTTTCGCATAACATCGATCCCTACATAAAAAAGTCTTACGTCATGGTCCGAGCTGGCCAATTGGAATCGCCGAGGTGGTTGATAACACGATTACCTAACATGGCGAGCAAAATATTGATTGTGGCGTGGAATTGGTGACATGTCGTCCAACTTGCGGAAACCAAAGATCGCTCAGTTCCACGTCTTCAATTATGGGCCACAGAAAATGGTTTATCATTTCACCGTTAACCAAAACGACCAAAGAAATATGAGATAACGATGCAACCGCTCCAAAATCCGCACTGTCAGACATTCAGTATGCAATAGCTTCTCGACGACCCCGTCAAAACTTTCCGATCCCTTAATGCTGCAGCTTTTCTTAATAACAAAGCCGACGAGATGAAAACATGCTCCGTCAGATTTGATTAACAAAATCGTTGTTCATTTCGATCTGCTCCATGGCATGGCGATGTTTAGAATAGTACACTCTCGACTACGGCAGCCACATTCTCGTCAGAGCTTACTGGATTGTGAGTGTTCTCCACTAGCATGGCAGTCTTTCTTTTCAAGAAGCACTCTGGTTGCCCTACCCAGCATTGACTTTGGACATAAGTTTGCATTATATCCCAAAGTTGTTCAGGCGTAGAGAGATTTATTTACGTACGGCGAAATATGAAACTTAGTTTATGTCAAGATTTCGATCGGAAAAGACCTGTAACCTATTGTTGATCTTGGCCTGCTTAATAAATTATATCCAAATACGTATGTTGTGTCTTCTTCCATTTGGTCGCTCCACCGGAGACTCGGTCTTCTCTGTCGACGCTTTCCTTGGCAGTTGTCGTCCAATTCTTTTCAGGCAGGAGCATTTACATTTCATCGACCGACATGGCCCAGCCAGAGCAATCGCGGTATTATAATGCGCTTAACTACGTTAATGTCGGGATGTAGCTCATACAGCTCACTTGGTGGTGACAGTGGCGGTTTTATTAACTTCTGCATTTTGCAATATCTTCTCAATCAGAATGTTAAAGAAGAAAGACGATAAGCGGTCGCCCTGTCTGACATCTCTTGCCGAATTAAATTGATCCGACCTGCTCAACATTTGGTAACAGAGTCGGACATTTCTGGTGGCGTTCTGTTTGACTTGTGAGCGAATTCTAAAGAATTCATTCATTAAGTTGTTATTGGAAAATAATATTTTAAATCACCATTTGTTATGTGGCCCTCATACAACTGGTTGTACAATTTGATCAAGTTGTACAAGCAGTTGTAACGTGTGAGGGCTAGTTGGTCATCGGATAGTCGTCGGTTGGATGAATATCAAAATATTTTAATTTCACCTCAAGTTGAACGACGCGATGTGAAATGAACACAGTTTTGGTGTTGATAAAAAAAAACAAAATGTAGAAATTCTATAGAAAATTATTTATATTGAGGGATATAAAAATATGCCACAATTGTCCTTTTATTCTTCTTCCTCCTCCGCTAACTCCTTGTCTGGAATCAAGGCAATAACATATTCGTTCATGTTGACGTTACAGAAAATATTTGCAAATGAGATTGAATAAAAAATTGGGTATACAATTGTTGAGTGTGAGGAAAATCGCCAACATGGTTGTTCAAATCAGTTTTACGATCAGGCACGATCTAAATCAGAACATATAGCAAAAAAACCACGTCGTTCATATACTGGTCATGGGATTGCTTCCAACAGAGGGCGGCTATGGATTTATCAACGAAAGAGGCACCTACTTTCTATGTAAGGCAAAGTGTCATCTAGAGTTTGCAGGCGAACTAATAAATCTGCAAACCAATACCATTCAATACACAGACGCCTTAAGTTGTCTGCTAAATATTTGCAAAAGGGGCCAAATGTGTATATTGTCAGCATAGAACCAGTATTTTCTCTGATCTCCGTTGTAAAACTGTCAAATGGTCCCATGTGTATTACGGACATCCGAACTAATGCATCAGAAACGGACTTAGCCAGCCATTACACTGGACAGTGATGGTTCGAAAATCTCAACACACTCACACTTTTTTTTACCAATACCCATACATTTTTGATACTGGCAGGTCGACGGTAAGGAAAATTCAATGGCAGTGAAATTTTGGCAAATGTAGCGGCGACGAATGTAAGAGTTCTCCAACACATTTTTTTCGGTCCATTTTTGGGGGATCATTTTATTGGGTAATTGTGTTTTAAGAGCTTTGTTGTATTAAAAAAGTTAAATTTTGTGCATTATTGTTAATAAAGAATTCTTCGGACGTGTTTGAAGTAAAAAAAAACCAAATGTTGTCGTATTTATGTAAACAAATTTGCGTGTCCATAGCTTTTCCCAAATGCTTTGACAATTTGTGGTGTTTGTGGCAACAATGGCAACATTCTTGAGAGAATTTATTGTTGCGCCGACATTTTTCAAATGAACATGCAAACCCTTAGTTTTTTTCAGATGATTTTCGTTATTTTTCTTATATTTCGAAGACAATATGTGTACTCATGTGTACAACAAATTAATTGTACATGTACTGGCAGGGTAAGGTCGTCTATCTCCTGGATAGTCTTTGCCAAAGATAATTTAGAGAGCAGACGGTCTATGGCAACTCTTTAAATTCCAGTCACAGGCTAAACACAATCGAAGACTCGAAGGCGTCGTTGGCATAAAAAATCGCTGTCGTGTTAATAAAATAAAGAAATATTGTCGGTGACTTTAAATAAGACATGATAAAGATAGAAAGAGAGTCAGAGAGCGGATAGAGGTCGAACATATATTTCTGCAAAACGGTGTGGAAATCGCTAGACTTCAAATAAGACATGATAGAGATAGAAAGAGCGAGAGTGAGAGAGAGAGCAACCAGCAGTTCAAACTACTATTTCTCCTAAACACAATTAGGCACATTGTCGGCGATGATATGAAAAACCGCTACAGTTTAAATAAAACAAGACACTGAGGACCCATAAATGAGTCAAGGTTGACTTTGGTTTTTGGTTAAACTGAAGTTAAACTTCAAATTATTTTTTTCATTCAAAGTTGAAACGCTGTTTAATCGCCCACACAGTTCAATAGCCATAGGATTGTGACAGTACTCAACAAAAGAAGAAGAAGAAGAAGAATCAACATTATTTTGGTTCACCAACTCACACAAATAAAATAAATTACATAAATAATGTTGCTGTGTAATTTTTGTAGACGCTGGAATGGGTTTCCGACCAGCACCAGCTTCTTACATGTGCCTTTTGCTCGTGCCAAAGTTCATTTAGCAGAGTTTTTTTAATTTTCACATTTTTCTGGATATCTTGTGTGACATTTATAGTCTATGCCACGATGTCGAACGACAACGTTCGCATGCTTTCTTAGAGACAAACAGCTGATTTCAAAGCCACTAAACAGCTGTTTGTCTCTAAGAAAGCATGCGAACGTTGACGTTCCGTTGTCGTTCGACATCGTGGCTTAGGCTGTTAGTTAGGCAATCCTTCTGTTCTTTCACGAGTGTTTACTACACCCGTTCATTTGATTTCCGCTCATGAAAGCATAAATCAGAAGATTGAATAGAATTTTTTTTAAAAAGCTAGAAAATATCTTTCAAATTTGATCTATTTTTGTGAAAAATAATTATTAGTCTAACTTTTCACTAACTTTTCAAATATAGTATTTAATGTCAATATATTTCTCTTTCTTTCTCCTAAGATCCTTAAAATCGGGTGAACGCAATTCGGTCTCAACAATAAACGGCACACCAACCACGGCCACACATTCACAGGTCACACCGACCACAACACCGTCCTCGTCGATCTCCAACTCATCGCTGCACAATTATGCACCACAGCCGCCACATCATCCACAGCCGTCCCACCCTCACCCGCCGCCACCACCCAGCAGTGTGTTATATCCGAGTGCAGCCTACAGTGATCATGGATTCCTGCAAATGACTTTGGGCTATTTGTCACCATCATCGGGTGCTTACAAATCCGTGGATCCATATTTTCTATCGCAAGGTATGTACACGAACGAGCAGGAGTGAAGAATTGATTGAAAGGTCAGCAAAAAAAGGAGTGTCTATCTGTCTGTTTAAGTGGACAGATGGGATGTGTGTCCATAGTTTGAATTTAATTAACACCACCCATACATAAACAAATTAAATAACAACAACCCATAACAATTAGGGTGAATAATACAACTATTTAATATTGAACAGAGTCAAACAACAACTTTTTCCAAATATTCCTAAACACGAAATTAATTAAATTATTTGTGGTAACTATGAACTAAGGCACCTTTTTCTTTTTTGTTGCTTTGTTTGTGTTTTCCTTGTAGCCGGTCTCTTTGGTGGTGGCCATTTATTTGCGGGCGGCTGTATGCCCGAATTGGCCCTGGGTCTGGGTATGGGCGTCAATGCTTTGCGCCACTGTCGCAGACGCAAGGCACGCACGGTATTCAGTGACCCTCAATTGTCGGGTTTGGAAAAACGTTTCGAGGCTCAACGGTATTTATCGACACCGGAACGTGTAGAGTTGGCCACATCGTTGGGTTTGAGTGAAACCCAAGTGAAGACCTGGTTTCAAAATCGTCGCATGAAACACAAGAAGCAGCTGAGGAGAAGGGATGTCATGAATGGTAAGTGTTGTGTGGGGGGTAGTTTTTCTTCTTTTTATTGTTGGGATTGTATGGCAAGTGTTGGAGAAATGTTTTGTTTTAATGGTTGACTAGTTTCATATCAATTGCAATTTTACTAAGCTAATGCAGTTGTGCTTTGTTAAAATGTGTTTTTAAAAAAAAAGAATTTATTTTAAATATTTTGAATTTGTGTCATGGAAACCGAATGGCATCTTTAGAAACTAACGTGAGAACTTTTTGGTCAGTTAATTTTAATGTCACTAATGTACCATTGAATTGAATTTCTGGAAACATATAAGCGACATCTAGATTTTGCAGGCATACCAACTCGTTGGAAAACTAACATAGACCGACGGCCCTCTAGATTGTTTTATTTTATGCAGAATTCTGTCGCAATTGTGAGTTGCAGCTTACAGATGTGGTCACTGGCCATAAGCCAGCAAAGGCAATCTAGTGGGCTGATGACGTAAGTGTCACACAGATGACAGCTATAGTTTTTTTTCTAGAAAAGAGTCACACATTTGCTATGAGAGCGGTAGTAGCATTTACAGTTTGCAGAAGTCTTGTCACTTCGGCAAATAAACTTAGGCCCAATTAATAAAACAAGGTTGATCTTCGTTTTTCGTGTAAACTGAAGTTAAACTTCAAATTAATTCTTTCAGTCACACTTTAAACGCAGTTTAATCGTCCAATATTGGTCGTTTAAACCATAGTTTAATAGTCATATGATTGTGACAGCACTCAACTAAAGAAGAAGAGGAATCAAAGTGTGAGTGTTGCCACATCAACAGGCGAAATGTGGATTATGTTGACTGACCACTCACAAACGTATTTGAGGTTTAAACTTAGTTTTATTGGAAACTGAGTTGTACATAATCGTGATATATCTACGATCTGATATATTGGACCTCGGATTGACGGCTCTTTAGATTGTCTTTGCGGGGTTGGGTCTAAGACAATCTAGTGGGCAGACGTCCTAAGCCAGTGCGAGGCTTTTCTCTGCATACCGCTATGGTTTTTGAATTTCTTTAAAATAATATGAACTTTGCAGTCGATCTAATGCGTCTGCAAACAAACTTAGTTCGTCTGACCTTTACCTAAACTTTGGTTAGATTCTCTTAGACTGTTTTTTTTTTTGCTTCAATAAAATGTCAAAGGTATTTCCGCCATATTCTCAATAAATGTATTGCAATACTCATTTCCTCTATAGGAGTTCATACCTTTGTTAGCATTTTCTGACATTTATTTCCACTTCTACACATGTCAATCTCCTGGCACTAGCGTATATCCATGACCACCACTAGGCTCTTTTGATATTTCTTCCATGCTGCTCTTGTTGCTGCACACTACAACGCTGCGTTATGGTCAGTCATTGGTGTGGCTTTTATAAACACATCGCAGAGCGAGAGATATTGGGTATCCTAGTTTCTCTTTTCTAATAAACCTTTTGAATCTGATTCCGAAATCTAATTAAAATTCATAACTCTTTTATTGAAAATTTGCTCAGTTTATATTGAAATTTTCATTTAAAGCAGACTTTCCTTTATTCGTATTCCGCTTTAAAAAGATGTTGCCTAGTAAGCACTCATATTCTAAATGTCGTCTACAAAATTGTCCTCCCAAAACGTTCCTTACATTCTCAAAAGAATGCAATTTTTGCATTTATTATCAAAAACTTTTAAATAACTTCATTCAATTAGTCAATGATGTCTGCCATTGACCTCTGATATAAAAGACAAACTGTTTCCCCAAGACAATGGGCACAAGCAGCCGCAAACTTTGAAACTATTAAACAAGAAATCCATTAGAAGAAAACTATTAGACCAACATGAACTGAGGAGTTTTCTTAAGAAAACTTTGCCATACCGGCCATTTTCTTCACAAACTGAAATGCCTTTAAATCAAATTAGACAAATTGACAAGAAAATGTGCTCACCAACTAAATTTTGTGCATTTTTCAATTTACAGAACCCGTTGATTTTTCACGTTCAGATGGCGGCGGCAGCAACTCAAACAATAATGGCTGCGGCGGCAGCAACAAAAATGGCTCCTTAACATCATCATCGTCGGCGTCGTCAGCCTCATCACAAGTATCGCTTAACAACGGTAATAGCGGCGGAAATGCCGCCATAACAGGAAATACAACAAACGGTCTAAGTGAGGCAGCCAAAGCAGCTCTCCACTCAAATGCCCCACCCTCGTCCTCGGCGTCGACAGCGAATCATCATCTACACCATCACTCTCAGCACACTCATCCCCATCATCATCAGCAGCAGCATCATCATCATCATCAGTTACAAATGTTGCGCAACATTTCCAATGGCCATAACATGGAGACCAGTGGTGGCAGTGTGGGTGGCGGCGGCGGCTTTCTCCATCACGACTATTCCACAGACGATTACTCCGATTTGGATGATGAGGACATAGACGATGAGGAGGGCAGCGATGTCGACATTGTGGGTGATACCAAATTGTATCATTTAACGTAATATTTAGGGGGTGGCCACGAATACCGGAGACAATTTTAATTGCCCAACTTGTAAATACACTTTAGCTCATAGACATCATCAATAATTATATAGAAAAAGCTAACACGAAGAGTATCTTGAACATAGCGGCAGACAGATATCGGCTGAGTGTGTCTAGTCATTATTTTTTAGTAATACATTTTTAGAAGTCCATACCAACCAGCAAATAATAAAATATATCTACAATAAAACAAAAACAACAAGAAACTTCCATGTTTAATAAAAATAAAAATAGAGATTAGTATGACAAAAAGTTGAAAAAAAAAGAAAATTGAATTTTGATTTGTTACAGCAGATTCGGAAGGGGAGATTTTCAGCGAAGGAACAGACATAAAGTAATTAATACATATACAGTGTACTCTCTCATAAGCGGACACCTAAGGGACTGAGAATTTTGTCCACTTATGAGAGGTGTCCCCTTACAAGAGAAGTACACAAGAGGATTGAAGCGGATTGGTACTGAAAAAAGTGTCCGCATATGAGAGGTGTCCGCAAGGAAAGACTACACTGTAATACTTAAATATTTTCTTGCATAAGCGAATGTTTAAAATTATGCGAATAATTCGCATATGCGAAAGTGAACTCCGTTACATCACTAATCTGGAGTAGAGGCTGTGGGCAACACCGTTTTAGACCTATAAACCTGTTATCATTTCTTCCATTAACTCTCACATTAGGTCAAATATAGACAGGGTGCTGTCTGTAAGCGGTAGTAGGGTACCCATATCTATTGTCTCTCTCATCATTGCCGGCACCTAGGGTGATCATCGCTGTTCTATTGATATTTTGCCGTAATATGTTCTAGTCCATAATGTTAGGACATTCAGCCGGGCCATTTGCCGAGGAAGCCGGACGCAGATTGTCAGATATCTCCTGTTTACAGGATCCTTTCCGTCGAATCGATCTTATAAAAATCTCTGAAAGTTATTTTCTTCCTCCTAGAAGAGAACGTTGTCAAGGTGCAAGTTGCCATTCTTCCAATGGCAAAGCGGGTGTTTGTTTACTTAATTACTTATTTATTTATTATTAATTACAGTACAAAGTAAATTTATATTCTAATTTTGGTCCAAGGGGTGACAAGGGTGACACAGACCATATAGCTTGATTTTTGCAGCAACAGACCAAAGCCTCTGGTGGGAATCGAACCCACAACCTCCACTTTGATAGGTAAGCATGCTACCAACTCGTCTACCGGGGCGCTTGTACTTACTTACTTATTTCCCTTAACATTCCATGAAGGAACAGACGGGGAACTTCTCTCGAATCAGTGAGCTGTGTATGACCGGGACCTACTGTTTTAAAGCCGGCTTCGAAATTTTGTTTACCACGAGATAAAGTGTTTTCCAAGAAGAGGTGTTATTTTGAATCACCAGGTATATGGGTAGCTGTCACTTTTGAGGATTGTATTCTTTGACATTTGACAAGTAGAAACTACGTCATTACTAAGAATGGAACGAGATACGCTTCAATAACGCATTGAAATTATTTAAATTCACTACAAAAATGGTGAAAATCTTGCAGTCACAGTTCGCAAAACTACAGCATTTTTAGGTCGTCGAGAAAACCCAGGTCGTGAAAACCCCGATTTGTCCATTCCTCGTCGTTCTTTGGAATTGGGCATTTTTACAAACGTCATTACACCGAATTTTACATAAAGACTTGGGTCTTAAGGCTTATAAAGTTCAGTCAGCACAAGAACTCATCGATCATCAACAACGTCGTGTCTTTGCTGATTTGGTCCTTGAAATGCATGAAAATGATCCGGAATTCCATCGAATAATCATCATGACTGATGAGGCCCATCGGGGCTCGGAAAACCCGATATCTGGAAATCGTTTAGGAGTGTCGTATTTTAGTCTCTCTTTACGTGTTTTTTTTTATAAAATTGTGTTGTCTTTAGGAACTTTTGTATTTAATCAAATGTTTTCAATAAACTCTAAATCATAAATAAGTGCAAACAAAAGATTAATCAAACAAACGAAAAATTAACCACATTTACATGTGTTTTCGAAAATTTAGTAAACAAACAACATTCCCCTTAAATACAGCTCCAATCAAAATGAAACTATTCAGTACAATTTTGAACACATCGAAGAGTTAAAAATGAGATTTACCACTGTCATTCTGGTGTTGGGTTTAGCAGCGTTCGCTATAGCCCACGGTAAATTGGAAAAGGAAATTCGCCCAAAAATATTCCCTTGCAAATGATACTTAATTTTTTGTTTTAACATTTTAGCTAATGGCCAAAATTTGCAGCAACGCCGACAAGGCTTTGGCAATCGGCGCTTTTTTGTCCGAAATATTCAACGTAGACATTTTCAAAGAAATGGTCGCTACCAAGGAGGGAATCGTCTGATTGGAGCACGGCATCAATTGCTTGTGGACGGTATTGACAAACGACCCGATGTCATTCTGCAACCTTTACCTGGGCATCCCTTGGATATTGTTGGCAATCAACCGGATACCATTCTGCAGCCTTTGGTTATGGGTGTGGATGGAAATCCCGATGTCAGCATTTTAGCGGAAAACCCTGATGTCAGCAATCTGGTACAACCAGATATTGGGGAACAACCTGATGTCAACACTCTATCCACGAAACCCAAAGTGGTGGAAATTAGTGCTGATGCCACCATCCAATTAGTACAACCTGTAGGTGTGGACACAAATCCTATTGTTGAGATTGAGCCTATAGAGACCGTTGAGGTTTAAAAAATATTCCCCAATAGGCCAACAAAATACGTTTATCTTTTATAGAAATCTAATACAATTTCTATGAAAATTGACAGATGAAATCCGTTCAAGGTGTATTTTTGACAGCAGCATTTTGTAAATTTTCTTAATAATTGTGTTTTGTATTAAATGTAGTTTTGTTAAAAATATATATATAAAAATCCGTTTGTTAAAAAAACTTTTATCTTGGATACTTTTCACTGTAAGGTTGCAATTGCTTTTGTTTAACAATCATTATTTTTTTATATTGAATTCACATAAATATTGTTTTTTTTTTTTTCATTAATATTAAGTTAAGATGTTCATGTTCACATATAAAAAATAATAAAATTTAATTCATTGATTAACATGGACTTATGGCATTTTTATTATAAAAAAACCAAGTGGATACTTTTGACTGTGACTCACTGTATATGTATATGCAGGAACTTTCAAGTACTAGTTTTGTTTTTCAAATGCAAGTTAAACGCAGATTTTGATTTAAAATGTACTTACTTACTTAGGGTGTCCTAACTGTTGTAAGTGTCGTATGTGCTAAAGTTGTACAACAGTTGTAAAATTATTGTTGATATTTTCCACACAATAGAATTGTACGATAGTACAACATTTCCAGATATCGCTCATTTACTTGAATAGTGGCATAATTCAAAATTCACTTTATATATTTTTGGTCTTGGAAAAGCTGTAAATCTCTAATTTAAATTGGCTTTTGTTCTACTGAGTATTATGGATTCATATGACAGGTCTCCATATTATTGAAATAGCCTGCAGTTCTTTTTCTATATTTGGAAAGTACGACGAAATTGACTATTTTAAACGGCTCTCCGGAAAAAATCCTATTTTGAGTTATGCCACTATTCAAGTAAATGAGCGATATGTTTTCGAAGCGTACTAAGGGATCAGCTGTTGTTTGTTTACTTTTTGATCAGCTTTAGTACAACGTGGCGCAAAAGTAATCCTCCTATCAGAAAATGCTATAAATTTTGCGATTGGCCCATAATGTCAGTGGCAACTGTGGCGGCGGCCATTTACATGACATCATATTCTCGACTTGATGTAAAAAAAGATCCAAAATTAAATAATCCACAAGAAGAATCAAAGTTTTTCATTTTTTTTAATTACTGCCAAAAAACTTCGGAAGTTTACTTTTGCGCCACCTTGTATATGAACAAACGACAGGTTATCTAACTCCTCTGATTCTCTGGTTGAGATCGCAACTCAACGCCGAGCCGAACTCTCTCTACGTAGTTAGTCACATTGTTCTATGACAAAAATTCTAGGCGCTCCTGACCGGCCACAGTACCAGATTACAGACTCCGATGAGATCAAGTAGCAGGACTTGTAGAAAAGTCCTCACCACAGTGGCTATAAACATATTCTCTGACCGTCAATCTATCTGAATTCTGTCTTTCTGAACTCAACATCAACTCTAGACTGGAACAAATCCCCTAACGAAGATGACTCTGAAGTCCAGCATTCAACTTATGTGGGCACCGGCCCACGGGAGCATAGCAAGCGAGATATGAAGACTACCTAACAGATGCCAACCGAAGGGAAAACCACTTGCTACCTGCTATCGTGTGGTGAAGCTTCTGTAGGAAGCAGTAGGTTCTGATCAGTGAGTATATCAAATTATATCGTACACAGCCCACTGATTGCGAGAAGTTTACCCCGTTTATGGAATGTTGGGGAAAAGATGTATGTATTGAATATTTTGAAAATTGGTTTGTAATCTTCTCGTAAGTTTCCTCCGCTTTTGTTTTTTAAATTCCTGGGACATTTTGAAAACGAATTTGTCATCATCTTCTAAAACAATTCATAACCTATACTAGGTTATTTTAAAAGTGTTTTCACTATTCTATAATTTGTTACACAGTCTTATTAAAGCAAACGCCTTCGCCCTCACTATAGTAGTGTGTGTGTGATTTCCAATGCTTTCACAACAAAACCGAACCACTTGCAATCCAGGACGCCTAGCTGTGTAGGTAATTTTCGGTGGTGGTTTTCAATGAGCTCCCTTCGATGCAACAAATAAGCAGAAATGTGTTGACAAAAAAAAAATGTCGGTCTTATTGTTCAGTCAATTATTTGTCACTTAATACTATGATTTTACAACACAATTACAACTGCTTGCTTACCCTTTTATTTGTCAGGGGACAGACGGAAGTGGGTTGAAGGATGAAGTGGGAATTGCTTGCTATGAATGCTTTGTTGGCTGGGCGTTGGAAGTGGGTGTTAACTGTGCGTCAGCCTTATAAAGTGTGCCCGTACGGGTATTTATTATTAAATTGAAGGGATTGTTACAATGAATTTTATAAGTTTACAGAAATAATTTGTTTTTTTTTTCGGCTATTAACATTTTTCCCTGATAGCAGACGAGTATGGAACAAATGTAGTTAATTTGGGTTTAATTGTTTTCGAACGGGGGCGGGATGAGTAGGCAGGGGAGAAAGAAAGGGAAATAAATTAATTTTGTGTAAACGAAAAGGGAATATAGACCATTTACATGGGGAACAAATTTAGAAAAGGAATGTATTTTTTTCACCCAGCTTTAAAGTTTTGTTATCTTAATAAAGTCTTATCTTTCAGTGTCATTGCATGTTTTCCAATAGGACTGTGTCCTTCCAGGAGGACACAATCAATGAGACAACGATGCTTAATATCGACAGGATTATTTGAGAACCACATCTCTCTAGATTAAATGATGCCTCAGGCTGATACCCAACTATTGTATGTTGCTCTACAAGATATACATATGTATAAGTGTCTAGAGGCGTACCTACGGATTATTGTTTGGTTGTAATCTATAAAGTCTTGCTGCCTCGTCTACTCTACCGTTCCCTGGTATGTGTCTATGGCCCACCAACCTGATAGATAAGGTGAATAATGAACTGATGAGTTAACATGCTGAGAGATTTGCTGCAGTCCAAGTCGATGTTAAATTCAAGAACACGCAATTCACTGTTTATCCACACTATGCCGAGGACGTTATATCTGAGCCATTTTGAAGTCAGGAAGTCACCGTGCTATATTGAACTCTTGGTTTTTGAAGTAGACTCCGAAACTAGATTATATACCGTATAGAAGTCTACATACAGGAGATCTGCATTTCCGCGCATACCAACTGTTATAGGTAGTACAGTGTAGTCTCTTATAAGCGGACTACTAAGGGACTGCGAATTTTGTACGATTATGAATGGTATCCGCTTATGAGCGTTATCCGCTTATGAGAGAAGTACACAAAAGGACTGAAGCTGATTGGTATTGAACAAAGTGTCCGTTAATGAGAGGTATCCGCAAGGTGTCAAAGGTTATACTGTTCGAACATTGCGACAAATCTTAATTCTTTATCGTCCTGCCCCTGTAATAATAGAATAATAACGACTTTCTCCTCATATTCTTTTAATTTGATTCTTCCAACTCAAACTTACCCAGCTGATCGTAATAACACCAACGTAAAAAACAAAACATAATTGTGCACCCTCCCCAAAAGGTTATTTCAAAGTCAAGAATACATCTCATAGAATTCTCGTTGTTTTTTCTCAGTGATTCGAAAAAACATTCACTAAAAAATATATAATTATCAAAAAAAAAAACACACACACACTGAATATGAATAACAACAACACTATGCCACGGTATGTTTTTGTCTGGTTGATAAAAGAAACTTAACAGCAAAACAGAATTAAAAACAAAAACATCAAAATATACTTCGCATGGAATGAAATGTGTACACGTTATATGTGGACGGAGACCGGCCCCCATTTTCTGGTTTTTAGTTGTTAATGATATTTGCTTTACTTCGGTTTCTCTTGTAGTTGCTTGGATCGTAGATATGTATTTCTTTGTATCGGACACAGAAAGTAAAACTTGTTTGGGCTTTGGCTCCCCATAATCCTATGATATCGGTTGCGTGTGTGTGTATGTGTTATGCTAATGTATAAAAGATACGCTGCTAAGTATGGCGCATCGTCTTCTTTGTGGTCTTTTTTGTTGTCTGCGCTCTCTTTGGCACTGGTTTTTTAGTTGCAGACTCTTATCAGTCAATTTTCTTACCACACGTAATGCCAATTTAGCGTGTTGAGAGATTTGAATAGATCCAGCTGAAATTAGTACCATGGATATATTCACCTAGTCCCAGTCATAACTATTTAATCCCGACAGCTGTTTTATAGTGATGGGTAAATCGATTTCTATTTTAGTTGAAAATCGATTGTTTTTTTTTTTATCAAATCGAAATTAAATCAGAAATACAGTACATACATATTTCACCAGGATTGAAACAGAAAATTTTGCCACTACAAACATTTTTTTCCTACCAAAGATTTCCAAAAAAGCGACCAACAGGCCTTGTAACCGACCAACATTTTAAAATAAATTTAGTTCAGTTTGTTTCTAAGCTTAGTTTTTATTAAAGAAAGTGGCGAAAACCTACGTTCTGTAGCTACAGAACTGATTGAAAGTGAAATTAAATTGCAGAGTTCCACTATTTTTAATTGAAGCACTTGTCTTCAAAAAATAATTAATAATCCGATGACAAGTAGGGTTTAATTCAATACAATTCGAATACAAGTACTTGAACGTAAACTTTCAGTCTGGAACTCTATGTTGATGTAATGAATTCTGATTTATTGTTCAACATTTTCTTTCTATGGATAGGTTTTTTTTAAACGATATTTTCTGACTAGACATATTTATGAAATTCCACATAATGTACGATTACGTGCTAAAAATCTATAATCATCGAATTGGAGCGACCACCAGGCCAAATCTCAAAATTTCAAATCTATCCGACCAAATGTGGTAGAAAAAGCACAAAACGGCAACGCAGCTCATATTGTTCTAATATTTTTTAATTTTAGTTTTATAAGTAAAAAAATTAGGCGCTTTTTACCGCTACATTTGCGTCACTTTCCCCAACTACTTTTACTAGTGTTTTTTTATGTTTGCCGAGAGAAGAATTTCTCACTCTCTTTGACTACCGGCTCACTCATCCCCACAATATGTGTTGTGTTTGCCATATGTGTTTCGAACAAATAGCTATCAGTTCAGTCTGGAGTATTGACTTGTGGGCAACAGACCCCCCCTATCTAGCACTCAACAAGTTGGTTGAACGCAAGGATAATCACTGAATAGAAAAGAGAATATTTCTAATATTTTGTTTTTAACATTTTCTACCACACTTTGTAAGTAATAAAACAAATACGTACGAGTTGCTGATAAGAAAATAATACAGAGTAATAATAAATAAATAAACAAACAAAAATAAATAATGTGAACAAAATAGTTGTGGACTTTAAACAAAAGGAAATAAAAATAGATAGATGTTTCTAATGGAAATTATAAAAAAAAAAAAGTATTTGAACGGAAAAATAGGGCACACGTTGTCTCCGGAAAATTTTCGCCATAAGAAGCACGTGCGAGTTTGATAAAACAAAAAAAAAAATAGGTGTGTGTGTGAACATTTATTGCTATATCATCATGAGTGCGTGGGGGACAAATTTCAATGGCCCACTCTTGCCAACAGAGGCAGACTATTTTTTTGACAACGTTGTCTCAAAGTTGAAAATAAAAACTAAACTTGTTTTTTTTTTCTTTTGTTTTTGGGAGAAGAGAAGTTTGGTTGGTGGTCTTCTTTCGCTTTCTTTCATTTGTATTTTTCGAAACATTATGATAATTGATAATTAAATAGAAGAAGGCTATAATTATGGTGGATCTTTGAGATACTTTTATGACGATCAAAGAAGAAAACAGAAATCATTGTGGTGACCTTGGTGGTCAGGTTTAATTTAATTAAAACCAAAACATGAGATATTGCAGATAAGAATTCGAAGCATTTACCACCATGCATTCTCTACTTTCAGATTTTGTATTTGCGACAATCAAGTACACCTGCCAAAATTGCCATTGTTCAATTACTAGCAAAACTGATCGAATCATTATCATTATGGCAACATTTCAATATTTGAGCGACAACCCCTCCCTCATTCATCAAAAATGCCATTCCTTTTAAGATGAGCCCCAAAATACCAAAGATCACTCTGAAAATCGGTATCGATACAAGAAACAGTGTCATCCACAAATATGGATAATTTCAATAACCAAACGAAAGAACGAACATCGAAAAATAACGGCAGTTTGACTAGTACGGATTTTGAATTTCTTTCATCTCACTGCCCAAAGTATGTATGTATGCATGTGTCTCTGTGTCAGTGTTAAAATTCAATCATATATTTTAATATTGAGCCGTTGCATTCTGCTCAATATTATATAATGATTCAGATTGAAATAATCAACAATAAAAAAAAAACGATTTAATCAGAACTGCGAGGGCAGTATGACAATTCTGTCATATTTTTGAATAAAAGAAAATATTTTTCGTCTCAACCCCAACTCTGGCATCTACATAAGATTTCTTTTCATAAATTGTTTTCACATCATATTTTCCAACCAAAAACTCAGTCGCGGGTGTATGTTGGGACTATATATGCAATCGTTGAACAGCTTCAAAGCTGCGGATTTTGTACCCATTCCAAAAAAAAAAGATGCCTGCTAGTTGTGGGGAAAGCAAAACACAACTCGAAAAATGTGCGTAGCAAAGTCAATGATTAAAATGGGTTTCCATTAAATCGTCAAAGTAAATGAATAAAAAGATGTTACTGCTTCCAGCACATGTGTAAAGGCTGCCTTATTAAGTCGCAACACCAACTCAAACCTTTTTAATAAATAAAAATTATGAACACTTACTTTTCATCTGGTAATCTGAAGATATCGGACTTCTGCCTCCGTAGTCTTTTCGGTAATATTATAATTCGTTGATTTTCTAAATCCCTCGAAACGGAATCAAAAACAACAAGCACTTTCCCACAAAACAACAGAAAAAAAATAAATAAACAGACTAAACCGCTAGAGATGACATAAGTATTTGTTTATTGAAATTATCGATAAATTATCTAGTTGTCACTAAAATTTAAATATCTAAAAAAATAGCACAAAAAATCATTTTTCTTTATTCGAAATAATGAATATTTTCAATTTTTATGGAAAACGATTTCGGCTGAAATGCAATTTACCGGGCGTAAGCCCCCCAAAAAACTCAAAAAGGCCCCTAATCCATCCAAAAAAAAAGGACTCAAAATCGAAAAACATTAACTCAAACTTTGCATAAAAATGTCACAGTACAGAAAAATTAATTTGCTCCAAAAAAAAAAATTATTTTTTTTTGATATTTAATATTAACAGAAAAATAAATAAAACAGTACAGAAAAATAAATTTGTTCCAAAAAAAAAATTATTTTTTTTTAATATTTATTTTTTTTAAGAAATAAAATGTTTCGAAATGTTTTTTTTTACATTTAAATTTTTTTTATGAAAAATTGATTTTTTGTCATTTTAATTTGTCCTTATGCAATTTCTGGAAGTTTGAGTACCCACACTTATGTATATAATGGAAGGAGAATCGAATCGAAACCTATCGCCACACCCAAAATTGGTTTATTTTATATTTTTCATCCTTACGAGATTTCCTGAAGTTTGAGTACCCACATTATTTTTTAGGGCCATTTTTCGTAGCATTTTACCTCTTTCTCATATCGATTTTCGTTATTTCTAGGATGATTTTGAGGAGTGTGGCTTTTTCAATTTGTTTTAGGCCCGGTAAAGTGCATTTTTTCCACGATTGCATTTATGTGGCTGGCCCGGCTAAATCAGCTGCGAGCCAATTTTCCCAAGACTCCGGTGACGATTTCTCACGAATGGGGACTTACACCACATTCACCTTAAGTGCATGGATTGTTCACACAACTTCGATTCAATCCTGTGCAAAGCAGCTGATTATAAAGACCCGTTTAGATACGAAACCGATCTTCAGATGTTGCATTTTTGCACGTTAGCATAGCTGTCGGTATGAAAATGCGCTACGTAGAAAATATAATTTCGTTATACTTTTCATACTGCTGTAAGTCCCAAACAGAGCAGGTGTAACGAAGCGAATGGTCGTGTGTCTGTAATTGCGGAGTCAATTGAGGAGGTCCATAGCGAATAATGGGAAGTCTTTCTGCAAAAATTGCGTCAGGAATGCTGATGTCGATGTTGTCGCTACGGCAATCACATTGTAGACATATGACGACGGATATCGCTAGTGTTGTCCTTTAGTATGCCAGTCTCACGAATTTGTTTCACAAACTTATAGCTGGCTTGGGTTATACTTATCTCATTTCACACAAAAAGCATATTTTCAATAAGAGCACTGCTTACACTGTTTGAACATTGACTCGGGAAATAAATTTACCCATCGTTTTTCAAGCCAACAGCGATTCATATCATTCCTCGGAGATATGATATATATTAAGAATGCGATCGGTAACGAGGTGTCCCTCACAAGGTAACATATTATTCAAAAGAAACGTTTTTTTGCGTAAAAAAAAGTGTTTTATCGAAATTCACAGTGTTGTCAAAAAGTGTCCTCATAATTATGATATTTTTGACTCGATACGTTTATTGTATGTATGTGGAAGGCCGTGGTGTGGTAGGTAGTGTGTGCGACTATCACACAGAAGAACCCGAGTTCGAAACCGGGTAAGACCGTCAACAATTTTTCAGCGGCTGTTTCCACCTCGTAATTGTTGGCGACTTTACGAGTAAGAGAGCAATCTCTAAGCCATGTAAAACTTCTCTAGAAAAGCATTAGCCGTTCGGAGCCGGCTTTTAACAGTAGGTCCCGGTCAGTGAGTATACAAATTATATCGTACACAACTCACTGATTCGAGAGAAGTTCCCCGTCTGTTCATGGAATGTTAAGGGAAATAAGTAATGTATATTATACTAGGATTTGCCAATATCAATGATGACGTCTTCATCTACTGCAGTTTTGAAAATAGAAAATGCTCACTTTGGAACCAATACTAAGATATGACTGATATTCAGGTAGACCTTCTTCATACAATGTGCAAACAAAATTATAAATAAATAGTTTGCATTTTTATTTATATAGTAAGTTTACACTTTATTGATCTTTGGATTATCTTGCCCCATGACTTTCATGCATTCATTCGGTGCATATACGGCCCGTATCTTGATTGTTTACAAATTGTTTAAATATTAAGCCTCATTAAACTACTTCTAGAAATGATTACAGGCTGTGGTTACATTAGAAATATAATCTTGATTTTTGCCCTACTGTGATTGAGATAATCACGCAAATATACCAGCAACTCGACGACTTTATGCTATTTTGATTAGATTATTTATTTTTTTGTATTTCATTGAGTTTCATACGTTCAACAGATTGCTGTGCTACTTTGAAAACTCAGCGATTTATTATTTAAAATCCGTTTGTCCATTGAGATTGTGATTTAAATACCATCTCGATAGGTCCCAATAAAGGAAATCGTAGCTAAAGCAGGGATTTCTGAAATTCAGTTTTAACTAATAGGGAGTTAACATTTTAAATAAGTTTTTGAGTGATCAGTCACAAGCTCTACGGTCCTTCCAACGTTCATCCTTATCATGAATAAAAGGGAATTGTTTTCAACTCGAATTATTCATTTCCTTGCAACGATATTCAATATTTCTTTCCCATCAAAATTATAAAAAAAAAAACAAATCGAATCCTAAAATTTAGCCTAAATTCACCTTTTTGTTAAACGATGAGGAAACGATTCTAGGGGAACATTTTTATTCATAACT
The DNA here is from genome assembly GCA_958296145.1 of Hydrotaea cyrtoneurina. Classification (NCBI taxonomy): domain Eukaryota; kingdom Metazoa; phylum Arthropoda; class Insecta; order Diptera; family Muscidae; genus Hydrotaea; species Hydrotaea cyrtoneurina. Next base: position 76,250,277 of record OY282514.1, on the reverse strand, counting down.
AGCTGACCCGGTCCGCGTTGCTGGCCCTAAGCAAACATTAGTGTTGTATTACACATATTTATATAGGAAAGGGGAGTTTTTATCCCTTTTGCCATTTTCACCCCCTAAATGTAGATAAATCCAAACAATGTGTAGCCTATGTTACTCGCGGGGTTATTCGGATGATTCCCTGAAAATTTCATCAAAATCGGTCTAGCCGTTTTCGAGTCCATACGTTACATACATACACACATCCATTTTTATATACATATATAGATAGATAAGTGTGGCTCCTTCATCTTAGTTGACTACGATTTTTTTAAAATACATCTGAACATATCTTTTCTATATTCATGTATTACAACAGGTTAAGGAATTACACATATATTCTTATACAAAATGGCTGCCAAGGATCGTAAGTTTCTAAGAAAATGTCTGTTCGATTTTCCTTAACTGTGTTCCTGAATGTTTTTAACGCCAAAAAAAAAACTAACACAAATAAAAAGTATTTGCTGTTGAGTGTTCACCAACGATTTGTGATTTGCATCTAATATAACTAACAGTTGATACATGTCGCTGAAGCTTTTCTTTTAATCCTGGAAGGTTATATTTCTTTTTATTGCGTATTATCTTTACTTGAAAATACATTGTCGATTAGACGACAAATGTCCTTCCAGGTTTAATAATGAACATGACAATTACTAATAAAAATTCTGTCAAAAAATATAAACAGGACTGAGGACTTATTAATCAAACCGGATTTTATTTTTTTCAATCATAAAAATTTGGAGTCGATTTTTTCAATTTTGAATAATTGGAGTTAAAATTGTTGGAACATTGCAAATAAGAGAACAATTACTCTTGTTTACTTGAAGAAATCGGTATGTGCTTTCTATGTAAACCTTAACTTCGCAGACTGATTCACAAGTGGAAGGTTTTGGGAATCACTGACTTAGGGAATTGGTAGCGTTTTTGGTTCGAAAGTGGAGACTCAGAACAGCTAGGGGCTACCTCATCATGACACACCAATAGAGACAACCTACATGAGGAGACGAATATTATCTGAGGTCGAGAAGACAACATGAAGTTGACCAAATAGTTTCTGCTGGGGTGTTATCGGAGGTACCATTCGATTTTCCGCCTGAGGGAGTTGTCCCCTCCACCAAGGCATGTCAGGAGAGATCTTCAAAATATGGAAAGGAAAGTCAAACGTTATAAGAGAGAGACGTTGGGCCAACATTCCAACCAGACATTCGTAAACTACACGGTGCAGACAGTCAAGAACTCGCACCGTCCGAATCCAGTATTGAGACCATCCCCCTGACTGACGAAGAGAAACGTGAGCACAGAAAAAGCAGAGTCGTGCGGGCACTGCTGAGATTTGGATGGGCTCCAACTTATATTGACCTCGAATAGAGACAAAATTATTTACAGATTGGTTGGCCTGGGCCTCGAAGAGACGTCGGAACCACAAGCGAACGATGATGAAGGTTGAACAGAGATAAACAACGGTCCGTTCTAATAACTCAGTTCAGTTTAAAGTTTGACAGAATATTAGTTTTTTTTTGGTACTTATGAACTGTCCTAGTTCGTGGTAAATGTCGTATATCAAAAATTCTCAAAGTTGTTTCGATTATAAACGACAGTTCATGCTTGAATTTGATGTTTAGTCCAAAGACCATACAGAGGGCAGACGTCCCAAGTCGTTTGCTGAACATTTCCAAAGGGTATTTAAAAAGTATCTGTTTTAAAAAAAAAACATTATTTGCTTTGAAAAACGTTCAAACAATTTGGGACGTCTGCCCTCTGTATAGTCGTTGGTTTAGACCATAAGTTCCTATTAAAGTCTTTCCGATTTGGATTTTCAAAACTTGCACTAATGAAAAACGCATGTCACAGCACATTGAATACCGCATATCTTTAGTAATCCTTACATAAATTCCTGGTAGACATCCCAGTAGCTTCCTTCTGTTGTAAAATTCGCATGGTCTTTATTATTAGTCCAGTTGACGCCAGCAACCTTTCAATAGAATGGAAAACGGTGAACAATTCGAAGAAAATTAAACGAAATGTTGACACCAATGTACCAATATACAAAATTAAAAAAAAAAAAGTTTTTCAAAAACAAAATTCGGCGTCAAGTGGGTTACAAAGTTGTCCTCTTTGGAAATGATTGTAATTTTATCTCCCTTTCTCCTTTTAGCCAATATGACACAACAAGGTCAAGTCTTTGACTCCAATTGCATGACCCTAACACGTTTCGTGTTGCAGGAGCAGCGTAAATTCAAACATGCCACCGGTGATTTGTCTCAATTGTTGAATTGTATTCAAACATCGATCAAGGCTATTGCGTCGGCGGTACGCAAAGCTGGCATTGCCAAGTTACATGGCATTGCCGGTGATGTGAATGTTCAGGGTGAAGAGGTAAAGAAACTGGATGTCTTGTCCAATGAGCTGTTCATCAATATGTTGAAGTCTTCATTTACCACCTGTTTGATGGTATCGGAAGAAAATGAAAATGTTATAGAGGTGGAGACTGAAAAACAGGTAGGCTAAAGTTCTGTGTAATCTTAGAGCCAAGTAGCACTCCTTGTTATTAACATGATGTGTTTCTCTGTTTGTTTAATTTCAGGGCAAATACATTGTCTGCTTTGATCCGTTGGATGGCTCTTCGAATATCGATTGTTTGGTCTCTATTGGTTCCATTTTTGCCATTTATCGCAAACAAAGTGAAGGTGCCCCCACCGTTCAGGATGCTTTGCAGCCCGGCAAGGAAATTGTTGCCGCTGGTTATGCTCTCTACGGTTCAGCCACAGCTATTGTTTTGAGTTTGGGTGCTGGCTCTGGCGGTGTCAATGGTTTCATGTATGATCCCGCTATCGGTGAATTCATTTTGACCGAACCCAATATGCGCGTACCCGATAAAGGCAAAATATATTCCATCAATGAAGGCTATGCCGCCGACTGGGAAGCTGGTGTCTACAACTATATTGCTGCCAAGAAGGATCCCACCAAAGGTAAACCTTATGGTGCCCGCTATGTGGGTTCCATGGTCGCCGATGTTCACCGCACCATCAAGTACGGCGGTATCTTCATCTATCCCGCCACCAAATCAGCGCCCAATGGTAAATTGCGTTTGCTGTACGAGTGCAATCCCATGGCCTATTTGATGATCCAGGCCGGTGGTCTGGCCAGCGACGGTAAAATCTCCATTTTAGATATTGTGCCCAAGAAAATTCACGAAAGATCACCCATCTTTTTGGGCTCCAAATTGGATGTTGAAGAAGCTTTAAGCTATTATCAGAAATCTTAAATATGCTTGACCTAAACACCACCTCCTCCCATTGTGATTAGTTTAAGACTTTTGTTTTGTAACGTAATATTTTTGTTTGAATGTATTTTTTAAAAATTTTCCAAAAAAATAAATTTGTATTAAAACAACAATTTAGTAAACACAAATTGCAAAAATTGTAGATACATACATATCATATTATGTAAAACAATATATCTAAAAATCAGTACGAATTCGCTTTGTGTTTGGGCATAAATGAGAAACCTTCCGGTACGGGTCCTAACAACATTTCACTTAGTTTAACCCAATCCTGTGAATTCGGCGAGCTCATCAGTGTTTCCATTTCATCGCGACCTCTAAATGTTTGCGGCCTTTGATTGATTTTCTGCGGCGGCTGTAACATGAGATCGTAGGGTATGTAGCGATATAAGAACGATTGCCATTCGAGCAGGAAACGTCGGGTGTTTTCTACGCCTTTGGTGTCAGAGCCCCAGTGTTCTAGGCCATAATTGACATATTTACGCATCATATCAAAGCGTTCGGTGGACGATGGATTCCAATGTTTTTGCTCTTTGATTTCTTTGAATATCCATGGTTTTATTAGAGCGCCACGGCCGATCATAACGGATGAGACATGGGGAGCAATTTCCTGGAAAAGATAAGGAGGATTTTAATGAACCATTTGTTTACTCCATTACTAAAAGTGAAACGTTACACGCTTCAAAAACGCATTGAAATTATTAAAATTGTTACGGCGGGGTCATTGGACCTTACTTTTTCAAAAATGAGGTTGGATCAACGGTTACTGTGAGTGGATTGATTAATGATTTTTTATGGTCGGAGTTGGATGATATTGATAGGAACAACGTTTACTTTCAACAAGACGACACTACGTGCCACACAAGCAACGCAACCATTGCTTTTTTACGGGAAATTTTCCGGACCGTGTTATGTCTTGAAGAGGTGATCACATTTGGCCACCATTTGAAAGATAAGGTCTACGCCAACAGCCCAGCGTCGATTCAAGACCTCAAAGATAGAATTCGTGAGGCTATCGAAGACATAGGGCAGCCACTTTGCGATTTGGTTATGGAAAATTTCATGAAAATGATATGGTCCTATAAGCGTGGTCGTGGTGGCCATTTGGCTGATATTGTTTTTCATTATTAACGGCATACCTTCCTCTTTATTATGAAATAAACATCCAATCATTTATCTCAAAAATGTAATTTTTCTTTGAATGCCAAAAAAACACCCCTGTACGTAACCAACAGTATGGTACTTACCCTTTTCTCCTTGTAATCTTCATAATTCAGGATATCACCATTACCTATGATCGGCATAGTTTTCACCTTTGCAGCACACTCTTCGATGTACTCCCAATTGGCATTTTTGGTATAACGTTGCTCTCGAGAACGACCGTGTAGCTAAAAAAAAAATAGTAAACCGATTATTATTCCGTAAGTTATGCAAGTGTTGTGAAATGCAAACTGTAATGAAAGAGTTTTTGAGTTGGAATTAAATTAGAATGCAATCACATCCAAATCATATGAACTCTAATCGACTTTCGCTTAAAGTGTACATCATCACACCGATGATTAAAGTATATGCAAGACTTACTGTCACCGCTGAAGCTCCCCATTCCTCCACCATTGGCACCAATTCATGCGCCACACTTTTATCGGCATAAATACCCGTGCGCATTTTCACCGTAAACGGTATTTGAGGATTCAGTGACGCACATGTTCTCACCGACAGCTCAAGAATATTCGTTCGTCTCATTAAGGCACTGCCACCGCCCTGCTGATAGATCAGATCTATGGGACATCCGATATTAAGATCGATAAAGTCTACTTTGGCCGTCTCCTGCAATAGCTGAGCCGTTTGGGCAATAATATTGGGATTATTACCGCACACTTGCACCCCGAATATATCTTCCGATTCGTGGCGTTTTGTTAAAGCCCACTCTTGAATCATGCCCTTGATCAGGGGCACACAACAGGCCATCTCTCCACATGTTATATCGGCACCAAATTCTTTGCAAATACGACGAAATGGCAAATTTCCCACCGTAGTCAACGGAGACAATACTAGTTTCTCGGCGAAATCAATGGGTTTCGTCTGTTTGCCATCCCGGCCTTTCGTATCCTCGTCTGTACATGAACCTAAAGGTTTCTCAACCTTATCGTCGCAGACTTCGTCCATAGCTTCGCCATTCCCAGCTTCGGAACCCACAGTTTCTTCTACAGTCTCTGCCACGGTTTTTGTATCCTCAACGGGCTTTTCCTCTTTTTCTGAACCATTAGTTTGTTTGTTCTGCTGCTGTTGCTTTCTTTGATCTCTTATATCTTCAGATTGCTTTAACAATTTCTTGCATATCGAAAAATCATAATCACGTTTTCGCAAACGTACTTGCAATTCCGATGTTATGCCATTGAATGTGGTCTGCGCGGTAAGTTCATCATAGTTGGCAGCTTTGATATTTCGGCCCTCTTCGTCAATGTGAGTCTTTGCAAATCGACAGGTCACACCTCTTGGGCAGAAACCTTTCGTTTCGAAAACAGTACATTTGTCGGCAAGATCTTCACCTTTATCGGCCAAATACTGTTGCAAATCATGAACGTAACGACACTTCTCCAGGGTACATTTCTTGTCGGTGGGTCCATTTATCAACGAGTTGCAAAGATGTAGATTGCGGTCATCTTTATAAATGGGACGATGCTGTTAAGTAATGTCTGAATATTTTGATAAATCGGGGTAAGATGAGAGCGATTGATCTTTACCTTATTCTGTCCACGTTTGCGTTCATTTTTTCCCGTCTTTTGGAATTTTTTGTTATTTCCCTTTTCAGTCTTTTCACCAACAGCAGCTTCGTCGGCATCCGAGTTCTTCCGTTTGTTGCCATCTTCGGTCTGGTTTGTGGGTTCAACATTGGAAGCCGGCTTTTTCACTTCCTCCACCAAATATCTGTATTTGTTAAATGACAACTATTACTCAATGTTAACCCCATTTGTAAATTGTACGTACTCTGGCTTGATATAACAAATGCCCGGTTCCATTTTAAGTATAAATTTAATTTTATGTTAATAAAACAAAAAACACGTGCCCCCAGAAAATCATAAACAAAACAATTCAATGTAGGATTGATAAATCTGATATTTTAGTACTTTTTTTACTCTTAACAGTACCGTTTCTGCAAAATTGATACCTTTTCGATCTAAAAAGTACTTATCAGAAACAAATTTGGTACTAATTCATAAATCGCAATTATCATCCCTGATTCAAAACAACACACCGACGATACTGCAACAAAAGAACCGAGCCGACTTAAAACCAAAAGCGGAGTGATACATTTTGTTCGACGACGCTTGGATATTTTAACTGATCAAAATTTTGCCCAACATCCTTTGTACTTTTATAGCTTCACCAAAATGGAAAACTATTTGATAAAAGCCCCGTCACGAAATTAAAAAGCTTTTGCTTTTTATTAAAAATAAAAAGTTTTGGCTTTTTATTAAAAACAATAAATATGTTCACCACTGTCATATTATTTTCAGTTTCTGGACACTAATGAACGATTGGACGGCTCAACTGGTCGCCATAAAGCAGCAGTTAATGTCGGCAGAAGAAGGTAATTTCGTTTTGTTTTTGTATAAATAGGTAAATATGCAAGAAAGGCACTAGGTTATTATAAATATAGATCGAAGAAGATACACCCAAATTGTTTAATCGTCCTATATACTCGGTCAAATATTTATAATAACCTAGTCTGCTGATTTCGTAGCTATATGATTCACCTTGCAGACTATAAATAGTTATGTTGACGTATTGGAAATCATTTTCTTTATTAACCAAAACTACTTTTACGTTTATTTTTCGTGTTTATATATTCACATATAGTCATGTGAAAAACAGAGCTTTGGATGAAAATATATGGTGCCAATGTTTGAGCAGTCTTCGCTCAATACACAATGCCGCTGATAATTTTATGTCGGCATCGAGCTCTGTGCGGCAGAACAGATTGAACACAATCAGCTGCTGTTTGTTTATATAACAGTTTAGAACAGTTTAAAGCGTAATGAAGAGACACCATTAACCGGAAAAATGGTGCAATTATTTAATTTCTTACTGAAAGCCACAAAGAAAGTAAGTTTAACAAGTAAATGTCTCTGTGAGGAGTTTTTTTTTACGATGCTTAATACGTTCTGCATTCCCTTTCTTCTCAAAGGCACCGCGTTCTCACATGCGAGGCGGCAATGTCTTCTTGGATACATTGCGTTTGACGGTAAAAGGTGGACATGGCGGTAATGGCATTCCCAAATATGGAGGCATTGGTGGCCAAGGTGGTTGCGTGTATTTTGTAGCCAAAGAGGGTGTAACCTTGAAAAGTTTAGCTCAACGTTACAAAGAGAAAAAGATGGCGGCAGCATCGAGCGGCGAGGACAGCAGTAAAATGAGGATTTTAGGAAGACGGGGAGTTGATGAGAGGATTGAGGTGCCAGTTGGAGTACAAATCTACGATGAGGAGGGAAAGCTAGTGGCTGACCTCAATGAGCCATCAGCACAATGCATTGTGGCTGGTGGTGGTATAGGAGGATGTACGGGTACGAATTTCCTAGGAAAGCCGGGAGAAAATAGAATAGTCAATTTGGATTTGAAGTTGATTGCCGATGTAGGCCTTGTCGGATTCCCTAATGCAGGAAAGAGTACATTTTTGAAGGCCATATCAAATGCTAAACCCAAAATAGCATCATATCCTTGTAAGTTGAAACATATTAATTATCAAAGAGTTACACAACTTTAGACACTCCACTTTGCAGTTACTACCATAAGACCACAGATTGGTACTATAGATTATCCCGACCTAAGATCTATTACTATAGCCGATTTGCCCGGCTTAATTGAAGGCGCTCATGCAAATTTCGGCATGGGTCACAAATTCCTCAAACACATCGAACGCACCCGTTTGCTTCTGCTCATGGTGGACATTTTCGGTTTTCAACTGAGTTCCAAACATGAACACCGACATTGTTTGCACAACATTTATGCACTCAACAAAGAATTGGAAATGTACGATCCCTCACTGCTCGAGAAACCATGTGTGCTACTGCTTAACAAAATGGATGTAGATGGAGCATCGGAAATAGTGAAAGATCAAAAGGTCTTTATACGAAATTTGGAAGCAAAATTACACGAGTGTCCCGCCGAAATACGTCCGGAAAAGGTAATGAAATTTGAGCGTATTCTATCGATATCGGCCAAAAATTCCGCACGCATTAAGGAAGTAAAGAAGGAATTACGCAAAGTACTGGACGAACAAGCGGAAAAGGACATGGTGGCCGATGAATATGAAATGAAGGAAATGCTAAGGAGAAGAGTGGGAGAGAGAGGTCCAAAAGTAACATAAAACAGTTGGTAACAAATGTTAAATAAATATAAAAAAAAAACTTTCGCATTTGTGATATTGGATACTAAGAAAGAACATGAAGTTATCACTAAACAATTTCATATTACAAAGCATACCAGAGAATTTGACCTTTCAATATCATATACAGTTGGCATTGTTTATTACAAAATTAATATATTTATTGAAAGTATCATTTACAGTTCAGCGTTTATTTTTAGATCAGTTAAAGAGGTCCAACCTAAAAATATGAAAATTGTATGCTGAGTAGATCTTAAACTATTTATTGAATATAAACAATTTAACCTAAAGATATCTTGTTAGGGAGCAACAAATATAACCTCCGACAAATAGAACCTACTTTTCCACAAGCAAAAGTTTGCCTTATAGTCGGAAGAAACGTTTTTAATAGTAATCAATAACCCGAAAACTAATAAGTTCATACGAGATAAAATATGATCTGCAATTCATAAATTTACCGGCTCTTACGAGTAGAAATAATCCCGTGATACGTATTAACAAACAAATTGTAATTTCATCACTGACTCCAATCTAGCTTAGCTTTTTGTTATTACAGAAGTCTCAAAATCATCCACTAAAAACAACTGCGACTTATCCGTATGCTAGACAGCTAGAAGGCTTTTTGAAGACGCGAACAGCTAATTCTTTTCCAGATCTCGCTGCTATTTGCAGTATTTCTTAATGGGAAATATGGGATGTTGACGGAACCACCTATTGGCCATTATAAAATTTCAAAACCGAACAGATTGGTTGTCTCTGGCATTATGTACCCATATCGTAATTAGTTTGGGAGAAATTGGAATGTTGCAAAACATTACTAGTTTTGTTTTTAGAATTTTAGAAAAGAACAGAGGAAAAAGGCCTCAATTACTCCGAGGATTTGCTATACGCATAAGATCAACTCCTACTAAGGAAGTAATATTTTCTAAAGAAAAATGTCGACTCATCTGAAAACATCTACTTCGGCTTCTGTTGCTGCAAGAATAACGTTCGTCCTTAGCCCAAGAAAGAACATTTAAGGTTCAAGAAATCTGAGTTAACATTGCTCTAAGGAGAGCTCAGTAGTATACAGTTTAAACAACTTTTCTGTGTAGAAGCTTGTATCAGGCAATCCTAGATCTGAGAACAGGTTTCCCTTAAATACATAAAATTTCCAAACACTCACCATTTCCCAGTTGAAATATGGAAACAATACCACAACATGAACAAAGAAAGCATCACAAATCATCAGAGTTTTAAAAATATCCAGATTTGAAATACACGATTCATCTTCAAAAAGCGTACTGACCGGTGAATTACGGCAGTTGTGCCAACCGGAAATGGCCACTCCCACATAACAATAATACAGCCATACACCAACAATATCATGAAATGAAGCGGCATAAGACCGAACCGGACCGTCGGGGAAAAGTAAAACAAAGACAATCAAAGCCATGATTATCTGAAGGATGTAAACAAAATATTATAATTGAAAAAGAAAGCATTCAAAAGATACCTGTAATATATAACAAGCATACAAAGCCCATGCCGGTGTACCGTGCATATAATGCCATTCCTTAAAACCAAAACCTTGCTCCCTCAGCAATGGAACTAGTGAACCGGTTACCAGTACCAATATACCTAAGTGCATGCCAGTGTGGACATATTTGAGTACGCGTGTATTGATGCCCTGCAGCAACCGGAATACAGACATTGCTGGAAATGTAGAAAACGCGATTTTAGTCCAGGCTAAACTCTGCAAATGGATAACTTACAAATGGCCAAAAATAGCATGGCTATTAGGTTGATTAGGCCATGACTGATGGGCGTTTTGTAGCGCTTTGACATTATGGAAAAATATAACATGGCTATGATTCCAATCACCAAATGTACGAACAACAAGATCAGAGCGATAATATCACGCATTTCCATGATAATTTGAGGATTTACTGAAACAATAACCGATGGGGCAACTGACAGATATTTCCAAATTGCTTTCAAGTCTATTTTCAGAAAAAAAATTATTAGTTTTTAAGTTTTGAAAGGAAGTTTTGGGAAATGGATCAATGTTATACGAATAGAAATAAAGCTATCAATACTTTGAAAAGGGGGTAGACAACGAAGTCTCGATTTTTTTTACGCTGAGTATTTTTGAACTTTCGATAAAAAAAATGTGTGCAAAAGTGTGGAACGAGAACCGGTATAGTGAAAGATGGGACCGGTAATAGCCTATGGACCACAATAAAGCCACATATCGTCACCAGAAATCAAAAAAGACTTAACAAGCATTTTCATAACTTCGCAGGAGAAGCCAAACACTGTTGTAAAATTTAAACACTCTTCTTGTTAAGTCATTTAGGAATTCGCCTATACAATTTTAGGCCATTTTACATGAATCATTTTGGATTTCAGGTCACGATATATTAAAAAAAAAATGATCATCAATTTAGTGAAGGTCCGTGTATGAGTTACCAGAATGGGACTTCACTGAATTGGGAATAAAACTGAGGTGTTTTAGTTTCATTCTCGATCTACGCCTCATTTTAATTGTTAGATATGCAGCTTTATGATAAGCTATTGAAAATGGTCATCTTCGTATTTTTAGAAAAATTGAGAATGAATGAATTCAGATAAAAATGCAAAGATTAATAATTAAGTAGCCACTTTTTTAAATTTATTTCAACAAAATCGGACTGTTTGTTATCGAATTATGATTTTTTTTATGTCAGCCAATTTTCTACTCAGATAAATGTAATGAATGACCAACATGAAGTTACCAGAATGGGACTTCACTGAATTGGGAAAACCTGAAACTCCTCCATCCTCGATCTACGCCTCATTTTAATTGTAAGATACACAGCTTTATGTTAAACTATTGAAAATGGTAGTCTTCGTATTTTTACAACAGATTAAATGGATCTCTGTCTCAGGTTTACTTCGATTTAAATTTACTTTATTAAATATAACATTCAAGTTTAATTTAGATAGCATGCGAAAAATAAGAGCTTGGTAATCTAAATTCCTTTTCGACTTTATAATTGTAATAATTTTTTAACAATGTGTATGAGATCATTTCATGTTTATATGGAAGGAAAAATTTACAAAAAACTATAAATTTATTTTTTGGATTTTTAACATGAAAAAGTACTACGTTAGTTTATTAAAATTACGATGAAATCATTTCATTAACTTGTGGAAATTGAGATATCTCGCATCTTCCCTTAAAGTTATGTTCCAGTCTAACGATTTTAACGTGGACTAATTCGAAAACAGCAAGTCGGCGTAGTCTTATTGAAGAATAAAACCATGGTAGCTTATATATCATTTTGAGTAGTTTATTCTGTGAGTTTTTTGATGTGAGATTTAGCCGAAGATGACCATATTTTCAAATAAATCTTTCGTCTCAGGTTTATGACAGATTTCATGATGATTCATAGCACGGCGTGTAGGGAATTCCATGACACTGACATATTACGGAAACTTTGAAATAATTATCAAGAAAATCAAAATTTTTTATTGATATTCTTTTTTAAAAAGAAAAACTTAACCCCGGCTCTAATAAATATTAAAACGCTATGCCCTACATAGCAGAAAATGGCCGTTTGGTTTTCTTTGTATTCTACGCCTTTACCATTCTCCTGATGATCGTTGACATCCTGTTCTATCCTTGGCAAATGCCGGTATTATATTTCTATCTGTTAGCCAATGGTAAGTTTGAACAAATACCAACAACATTCCGAATTTTTGAATCATCTGCCTTTGCAGGGTGTATGGTATTTCGTTTAATTGGGCGCTCGCCATTTTCAATATTTCTCCATATGACCATATTGGGGCTGGTGTTCGTCTGTGCCTTTGTACAATTTGTATTCAAGAGTGAGGTTATACACTCACAGGAGAGGTATAACTTTATTGCTCGATGGCTGTTGATACCCTTGGTATTTGGGGTAAGTCACCATTAAATTCGATGATGTTTATTATTTAAATATTTTAATTTCTTATTTCCTTTCTCTAGCTCATGGCTTCTCTAGTGATGTTATGCCTAATGTCATATCGTTCCCTACATGCTCGTGCCATTTACACTGGCATTCACAGCCTTTTGGGCCTGTTTGTATTATTGATTTACTTTTGGATTTCCTGTTTCTATGTTCGTTACTTTCGGGAAGATAATGTCGGCGTGATTTTAGAAATGTTTTATATGCTTTTTGTGTTGATTATAATGTTAACGCCGGAATTTATGACCAATTCTCAACATTTGAAGTCCTATCAGACACCAAGAGCGTCCACTCAAGTCGAATAGGAACTTGGTAAGGGAAGTGACAAAGAAAGAAACTATTCCTATGTTGTTGTTTGTTTAATAATTAATTTAATTAAAATTATTTAATAATTGTATGTACATATATAAAAATCAAAGGCTCACTGTAGTTATTTAAGTTTTCTGCCCACCACAACTGGAATTATTTTTTTTAAACAAATTCTATATTCTATTATCAGCCTGATTATGGCTGGCGTAGTCGTGTCGTAAACTTGTCGTTTTTACAAAATGCCATTACGGTTGGCGAAAATTTCAAAAAATTCATTCATTTTTTGTTGTTTTTGCAAACCGTGATACCATTTTATAAAATCGTTAACTTTACGACACGATTACGCAAACCGTAATCAGGCTGTATATCTTAAGCACACAAAAATATCTATCAGGTCAAAGGATATACATACATTTTTGCTGTCAAAAAAATTACTTTTGGAAACCTCGACAGAATAGTTTTTTTACTTTGCATTGCAAAATTTTGAGTTGTGCCTATTTGGAAGAGCGTGTGCGATGTTATTCTAACAAATTAAAGTGTTAAGTATATAGATTTCGCCCATTACAATTATGCAGAATTTAATCAAGATCGGTCGGGCGTATTTGGTGGCTTCAAGAGCTGTATAACCTCACACTGGGAAGGATGAAAAATATAAATTTTCTTTTATAATCAAAGAATGGCTGACCATTTACCAGGGTTCTGACAGTGCATGAAACTCGGGATACACACTTCAAATGAAGACCACCTTGATAGATTGAGAATAACATAATTCGAAATGGAAATTTGTAAGTTCTATGTATTTGAAGAAAATTTGCAATTGCAAGTTTCACCAGGGCTTTCAAAACAATTTTGATATGAAAATGGCAAACATACAACTTGCACCCATTGCCATTAGAATGAGCTAAACATTCTGAATATGACATGAGTTGGTTGGTCAACGGTGGAATCAGGACAGATAACAAACTGGACCCATCACTTTACAGAAACGCTAGAACCTCTATTAATAACGTAAACTTGTTGCCAACAGACGCTTTCAAGTTACGATAAGCAAAAAAAAAAAAAATGCTAACCACAGAAAACATTCCTACAGTTATTATATTCAAGGGAAAATGGTTCATAAAAACTTATTTAAAACATTATAAACATTTGTATTGAGTGCAGACTTTTTTAGCAACGGATTTTTACAAATTTATAAAATTAGTGGTTTAAAAAAAACTATGGATAATTTTTTCAAAAAAATCTAACGTACAAGAATGTCGTAGATTTATAACGCCTAGTGTATATAAGTATACAAAATATTCAAAAACTGTGTCCCAGGGAATACAGGCCACCAGAAAGATGAGTGTCCGCTGCATAGGTGTAGGCGGCTTAAGGATTTTGTCATCTTGGAGAATAAAAGTCGGAAACGGTAGTTGCTGTGCTTAGCCGGTTGCAAAAGAGAAAATTGTGTGCTTTTCTCCTCTGCGCAACTCCGTGGACTCATGGAATGCTGGGTATCTAAAAATTAATCTAACCAATTACATATACATACCTACACAGGTGTCTGGAGTTTGTCCTCGGGGGTATTTTCTTGTTGTAGCTGTTATTCGGAGCTGCTTCGGAATTTTGGTACCTTAGGTTGAACATTTTCAAATTTATGTGTGTAATCAAATAAAGATTGTGCTATGTTCTGACTTCCACGGCGACTTGAATTAACCTTTTTCGGGATGAATTGATTCTTTAACCTTTCCAACAAATAAAAAATAGACTCGAGCTACTGGGGAATAAATCTTTTGAATACAGCTCCATTTTATGTTAATTTTCGACACTTTTGGGTCATATTCAGTGGGGGATAGCAATTTTAGTTCCTAATTCTTAAAAAGTTCAATTACTGCAAATTGTACCCTATATTTCTATATAAAGGCATAACTATTCTCAAGTTACTGGATTCAGTTCTTTGGTATCCAAACCTCCATTCTTCACTCGATAGATTTTTTTTTCATAATCCATTTTGTTCATAAAGTTAAAAAAAAAACACACAAACCATTAAAACATCTCAAATAATAAGTGTAACCATTTATTTTTCCCCATTTCCAGCCGTATGCTTTCATGGTTGTTTGCTCATGTGGCATCGCTGTGCTTGGGGAGCATTTGATTCTGTCTGCCGTGTGTCAGTTGTCAAAGTGAACCAAAATCGAATGGTCGTTTATTCTTGTGTACGGCAAAACTACGGAACGTTTTCACACAAGTGCTTTACAAAAAGATAAAAATCAAAATAAAACATAAAAATGCATTAAATTATTGGAAAATATTACTTCCCACATGAAATCCATATAAAATTAGTTAAGAAATAGTCCCAGTTTACCAAGAAATGTGAGATATTTAATGGAAAATTTCAAAGTGAAAAAATTGTCTAATTGGGAAGTCAGATTACAGCTTAAGCATAGCAAAAAAAAATGAATACATATACATAAGCAAAAACGAGAAAAAAAGTAAAATAAATGAAAATGGTATATAAGGAGAGCACAAAGTAAATAGCGCGGCCAGCGAGAGCGCAAAAATTCCGTGAGAGGAGAGTGAGAGTGTTTTGTTTTGGTAAATAAATAAATAACGACGAAACGGGAAGAAAGCACAAAGCGTACGTTGTGTTTATGTACGTACGTCGTTTTGTTTTAAAGCCGGCTGATTTTTCTTCATCGTTTTCACGGCATTTGTGTTGTTGTTTACAAAATGTCACAACAACATAATCAGCAGCGTAAACATTATCACATTCATGCTCCATACACTCACCACCCACCGCAACCAGCGCCCCCCTCACATACGCATCCACCGCCACCCTCGCACCTTCAGCACATTTCGTCGTCGTCGCATCATCAACAACAGCAGCAGCAACAACAACAACAATGGTACAACGCACATGCAAATATTCCGCAACAACAATATCACCATGGTCTTCACATACGAGATTCTTCCCGCCATATGCAACATCCCCATTCACATCAGCAGCAACATCCACATCAGCAGCCGCCGCCGCCGCCGCAACCACACAGTCATACAATACCACCACATATGTTTACAAGTGGTGGTTATGCTGGAATGTCTGGAGGGGGTAGTGGTAGTGGCGGTGGTGGTGGTGGCGGCGCTGTTGTTGTTGGTAGCTCAACATCAACACACAGCATGCCGGCATCTGGCTCTTCTTCTACGGGACAACATTACTCAACACTGGCTGGTGGTAGTGGGGGTGTTGTCGTTGGCAGTAATGGCAGTGGAAATAGCATTGTTGGAGGAGGCGGTGTTGGTGGTGTTATTGTTGGTCGTAACAGAGTTTATGACCTTGAAATGATAAATACACAACATGCTCAACATAGTAGTGGTGGTGGTGGTGCTGCCAGAGGAGGAGGAGGAGGCTTTGATGCCTTTTCTCACAGTTCTCTGTATTCGACACAGCAGCCACCAAATCAACAACTTCATCATCACCATCATCAACAGCAGCAGCAACAACAGCAACAGCATCATCGTCAGCAACAACAACATTACTATCACCATCATCATCGCATTCAACAGCAGCAACATCAACATCCTCAACATATGACTCCAATAATAACGAATATTAAATCAGAACCAGTGGAGCAAATAACGATAACACCATCAATACAAATGGAAGAAATTATTATTAAACGTAAGTTGGCTACATACATCTGTGAAAATAACAGTGAAGATAGTCAGAATTATTTTTGATCTGTTTGAATTGTCATGAAAAAATAACGATATCAAATACCAAAATGGTTGAAAGGTATTGAACAACATTTATTGAACAGTAATTATAGTAAAATTGCGATCTTTCAAACTGTTCATGGCCAAAGCTGTTACACTAAAGAACATACCTACCAAAGAAACGACATTCTATTTTCTTCGTGTTGAGTGCACGGACCATAAACAGTAACCAGGAGGTATGAACATTTTTTTTCTATGATAGTAGAGAATAATTTCCTTCTATTTTTTCCTCAATAGACTAATTGTAACTCGATGGACTTAGCCAAGCGTTTCTTCAATTTCATTACACCATCCTGTGGTGCAATTTTTAAAATTCTATAAAATAAGCATTGATTTCCTGTTTAACTTCATCACCTGCATGAAACTTTTTACACCGAAAAACTCTCATATGTATATTGAATAGGAAGTAGTCGCATGTTCCTAGACCAGCTGATAGTGCTTATTACCAACGGTTATGAATTCATCATGCTTTGGAACGCTTTGTCGTATCCCGAACATTTGCACGATCATTTTGTGGTGTAATGCTTTTTTTGGTTCACCTAAACTGTGTTCAGCAAATCGATAAATCTCAGCTGTTTTTGGCGGTGAAAATGTGCCATGTTTTTTTATTCTATGATTTTAAAAAATTTAAGAAATATCTACATTCTATTGTTAGTGTATGCATCTTTTAAGAGGCTCTTCTCAGTTTTACGTTGGATTGATTTTTGTGTCGGTTTCCATAAAACAAATTCGTTCGTTAGGAATTTATTTAATTGGAAACATAATGAAATGAGTTCTCCTAGATGAGTTAGAATATAATATACTGAATGCATCTCCAAAGTCTTGTCACTGCTAAAACACAATTTTTTGTGCAATAACTTTTGACGATTCGTACGGATGGCACAAATTAGTTTCAGGGATGCCGGCAATTGAGAATTGGAAATCCGTATCGAACTGTCACGCTCTGAGAATACATTATCTTCCCGACGATCACTTGAGTTTTTTCCGAGTAACAGAAATGTGTCTGTAAAAAAATAGAAGAACCCAACAAATTATATTCTCAATGGCTAAGACTAATTGAAATTGGTTCATGGGATCTAGTGAGTGGACTTTCGTCCGTGAATATCTCAAATCTTTTTATTGTATTGGTCACAATAAAAATAAGCAATTTTCAATTTGGACAACATTTTGTATAACTTGAGCTTTTTGTACTGATGTTCTTTTAAACTTCACATGAAGAAACAATAAGTAATTGCGAAAATAAAATCAAGTCCACACAGAAAATAGACGAAGCTAACGCAGCTATATACGTTCATTCAGATGTAAGTATTCAATGTTTCTACTAAAAGTATTAAAAATTAATATATGTAAATATTTGCAGTGAACTTATTGCGTTCCCGAAAGCTGCAACCCTAAGGCTTAGCAAACGGTTTGGACAATTCAGGCTCAAAGTGTAGTGAGTCTTCCAACAAAATATCAGTAATAGTTATTATAATTCGGTCGTAGATCATTTGTGTTATATGAAGTTTTGTGTATAACAAATTTGAATAATAGATGAAGGTGTGCACATAAACGCGTGTAATATATATTTCAAATAAATACCAGTTTATAGACAGTTAGGAAGCATTGAAGGGAATACTGTCACATCTAGTGGATTAATAACCCTTAATTCAAGGAGTATCTACCATATCCCTACTGATGTAGGTAATTATATGACAGTTTTGTTCGTAGATACACGAGCGGTGTCAATGAACCTTTACTGGGTTGGAAGATCTATCTATAGTTAAACCCATTTTTGGATGGTTATTGATATTAATGCAGTTTTGTTTCTGTTAGTCGAGTTCGAGATCATTTACTATTTCGATTTCTTCGCAAAAATAGAAATGTTTAAAAAGGTTTCATGCTTGTCTTTTTAAACATTTCAATTTGCAAAGAAATAGAAATAAAAAATCATCTCGAACTCGACTAACAGAAACAAAACTGCATGAAGAATATAGATCAACAATACATAAACAAAATTAAAAGTATTAAAAATTAATATATGTAAATATTTGCAGTGAACTTATTGCGTTCCCGAAAGCTGCAACCCTAAGGCTTAGCAAACGGTTTGGACAATTCAGGCTCAAAGTGTAGTGAGTCTTCCAACAAAATATCAGTAATAGTTATTATAATTGGTTCGTAGACCATTTGTGTTATATGAAGTTTTGTGTTTAATAAATTTGAATAATAGATGAAGGTGTGCACATAAACGCGTGTAATATATATTTCAAATAAATACCAGTTTATAGACAGTTAGGAAGCATTGAAGGGAATACTGTCACATCTAGTGGATTAATAACCCTTAATTCAAGGAGTATCTACCATATCCCTACTGATGTAGGTAATTATATGACAGTTTTGTTCGTAGATACACGAGCGGTGTCAATGAACCTTTACTGGGTTGGAAGATCTATCTATAGTTAAACCCATTTTTGGATGGTTATTGATATTAATGCAGTTTTGTTTCTGTTAGTCGAGTTCGAGATCATTTACTATTTCGATTTCTTCGCAAAAATAGAAATGTTTAAAAAGGTTTCATGCTTGTCTTTTTAAACATTTCAATTTGCAAAGAAATAGAAATAAAAAATCATCTCGAACTCGACTAACAGAAACAAAACTGCATGAAGAATATAGATCAACAATACATAAACAAAATTAAATTGCAATTATTATTAGGCTCCCTAGCCAACCGGCCCCATTGGGTCCTTGGTCTCAGTGATGTGGATCAAAACAGAACCCCCTCGATATAGAATGCTGGGAAAATACCGATTTGTGTCCCCAAGAACTTATAGAAACATCCTTGACCTAATAGCTGGCTTTGTTAGAATTGAGGAATTCTGTCAGGACAAGAAATTGGTACAATGGAATAATGCCGATTATGTAAGGATTACACTCAGATAATGTACAGTAGTTATGAGATGATTCCTTTGACAGAGACATGTAGGGCAGTAGTCTATAATACACGTTTCCTGCAATTATCCTGACGAACAAGCGGGTATCAATTCTGGGTTCTTATTTGCTAGATGACCTGGCCTATATTAGTGTTTGTCGACTCAGTAGCTCTATGGACAACTCAGGAATTTCAATGGGATACGTTTTTGCTAGTTTTTCTGGTATCTCAATGTACAACAGAGTCTAAGTGGGTTTCGCATTTGGACCTATATCGCCCTCTCAATATAATAATAGTGTATAATACACTGCACACTATACACTATTGTTTTATTGAGGGGACGATTTAACACTTGTTCCACGACTTGTAATAACAGCATAATTTTCCATTTTATTTGTTTAATGATTCATTTACTGTAATTATAATTGACTAGATTAGATCAGAGAGTTAATATTACACATCTAGTTATATTCAATTATATATGACAGATACTATTAAATCGAACACCATGTAAAATTAGATCTCACAAGAGCTATTATTAGAACTAATTGTTAAAACAGCAGATTATATTAAACGTAATTAAATCTGTGAACCCAACATGTTTACATTTCCAGAAACTGATTTAATTTGTCCAACTACTTAACTAATTTATCGCTTTTTGTTTGTTGAAAGGGAAAACGCGGGTTGAATATGCTGGAATATGAAAAGAATAGTTTGGAAATGTAAAAAATTCGGTAACTTCTGAAATTGGAAAAAAAGTCTTTGAAAATTATTTGTTTTATTCCCATCCATTTATTGTTGGACATTAAAGTCGAACTGTCTGTTTCCCGATGCTGTTTTTGCAAAACACAAATTTAAAAAAAAAGAACTTTTTCACCTAAGAGCTAATGAAAACATTAGACACATTTTTAATAAAAATTGTTTAGAAAATGTTGTTCTTCTCTAAAGAACATCTTCGTACGACAACTTCCAATGAAGAAGAAACATCTACGTTCTATTGCGTGTGGTTTATTTATTGTTTGTTCTTCTGATGATGTTCTTCAAAGAAGAACGAAATATTGGAAAAATAAATTAAATAAAATTTTTTTATTCGAGCTTTATTAAAAATTCTAAATTCAATATAATTGAAAAATGTCGGCTGCACATTAAATTTCAAATTTAGTTTTTTTTAAATGTCATACAAATTCGTAAATAGGAAAAAGTGGTTATTTTCAATTGTCTATCGTAACGCCACTTAACTTAAAATTACAATGGTGTATACACGATTCAAATCGTCGGAGGATTTTGGTTTACAAAAACAAAACGGAAGACATTCCTTGAGACATATAGTTACTGTAGTTTGGAATAATTTTGCTTCCTTTGATTTATTACTTTTAATTAATTGGCTTAAATAACAAATAACTATATATTTCATTGTTTGTTGTGTTTCTTCTTTTTAATTCGAATCTCGTGCATTCTTTTTGAGTCAGGTTCGAAACTCTGAGTTAAATTACATTTAGGGAAGTAATTGCAAATACAATCATGTTATTCGGTACACTTTCTTATTTATTGCGGATGTATGTATACTTTCTCAATACATACATACTGTATAGGAATGACTACATACACATTTTTTTTTTTTGTATTCCAATGATTGGTTTAGTTATACATGCACACAGTTTTATATATATTTGGGAAAGTTACAACTTGAATTGTCATTTGTAATCGAACTTTTTCTGAACCACCAGGGGCGGGGCGTGATAAGATAAGACATGTTTGGTTGTACAGTTTACAGCAAACGCTTTTATTTTCTGCTTGGCAGCAGAAGCGATCGATTTATGTAGTCCACGAACTTTGAAAGATTTCTTCAACCAGTCTCTCGGAATTTTCGTCTGCAATGTGTTGCAGTCTTGTTCGGGCGAATGCTAAGTTGTCTGTTGAGGGAACCCATGGTTTTACTTAGAACAGGCTTGTTCGGTGGGATAATAATTTTTCATAAAGCCACATATTTTACAATTAAAAAAGGCATATATAAATAATATAAAATGGATGTTTTTCGTTTCAATCCACAATTTAGTATAAGACCCCTCTGTTATCGCCATTAAAAATTGTGGCTTATGTATGATTTATAAAATTTAAAATGGTACATTTGCTTGAGAGCCACCAGACCAAATGAACAACAATTTCACGAAAAAATTAAATGCCAGGTACCGATATTAACGATCCAAATAAATATTTTATACACTTGAGAACTTTTCGGTGTTTTCTTTAATATTCAAAAAAAAAAATCTAAAATCACCTTCATTTTAAGTAAAGGAAATAAAAAAAAATAATTCACATTTTCAAAATTCTTGAAAGATCAGAGTTGACCTACTCCAGCATTTGAAATACCTCGACTCCGACTTCAGCTGTTCAATAATAAAATTTCAAAAATTGTACTTCGATACACCATTCCTATACTCGTACACTACGCTGAGGTGCGTTTTATCTTAAAGATAGAACAATTTCATTTATCGAAAATATTTGAAATTTTTAAAATATTAACAGATTAATCTGTTATTATTTATATTATGGTAAATGTAATAAAACTCGGAGTCGAGCAACTTTTGTTCGACTCCAGACACCGGGAAAATTCGGCAGACTGGTGGGCGCCAACGTTCTTTCTGCTATTTTGTAAATCGAACACAATACGCTGAGCTTTCAAATGTCAGACATGCGTACATTCTACAGACTAGCAGATGCTTGCGACTTTTCAGTTTGTTAGTCTCCTTCAGTCTTCTATACTATTATCGGTATTCCGTCCTTTTGATCATTTCACCTTATCAATCAAGACATTTTTCCCTAAAGCTAAGCAAACATTTTTGTTCAGTGGTTAGACAAAATTATGTCGAGCTTGGTTTACTGTTTTGAAAGAAGTTCCCCCAATGGAATGTTGAAGTAACTGTTTTGAATTAGTGAGGTTAGGTTCTTTAATAACTTGCACATTTAGATTCGAAAACGATAAAAAAAACGTATCCTAAATCGTATACTTCATAAAGTTCATATCGGGTAGATCGTCCAGATGTGCCCTAGTGTTCAACAGATGAAGAGTAGAGAATGTGTTTTATGAAATCCTCCATACAGCTCCTGTAACTCTGGGTAGTCTCAACCTTTTGTCTCATTGCATACCATACAGACACCGGGTCTTGATAGTGACATCATGGTATGAGATCGTTTCTTACCCACCTATTGCCGGAACGTTCGCATAGCCTTACGTTTTCTGAGTAGGTGAACATTTTGCCAGATCGACAATTCCAAAAATAATCGCAAATTTTCAAAACAAATTGACTCTATAAAACGTCCAGTTGATGCCACTTTTCGCAGCTGCACTCACAACAAAATTAATGTAAACAAAAAATACAAATATCATTTAATTAATAAAAAAAAATATGAGTTTCAACAAACATCTGACTCTTCAGAGCCAGAGTCAGCCCTGAAGAAGAAGATGTGCTTTACCGGCACCCTACTATTTTGGAAAAGTTCCCCAAAGGCGTTAACGGGTCGTCTCAAATGTTCTTGAGATTGTGGTAGACACCGGAGGAACCTGCGAACAGAGACGAACGTCCAATAATGGAGACATTTTTCGACTCGACGGGATTTCCAGGTGTAATAGAATGTGTTGGTGGAAACCCTATCCGTATAAGGGTACAGCTTTGCTGCTCGTGGGACGTTGGTAAACGCATTGTATTCACCCGGTGCTAAGAGCAGCGTCAGTTTAGGCCACGCTAATCTGTAGCACAACCCTTTTAAGCCAACAGGAGACAACCTGAAGCATTTGTTTCTTTATTTTTTTTTATTCCAACGAAATACAAAACACATGTGAGTGGCAGATGGCAGAATACAAATTGTGTGCCCCGTTTTTATACTGAAAAGCTTGCGATTTCTTTCGTTCGCATAGACTTTCGCTCGACTTATGACTGTAAGTGTTACGGAAAATCAGCTGTTTGTAATGTAAAAGGCATGCGAACGTTAATGTTCGACAACGTGGTTGTGGCAGTTCCAATTTCATTTCACGAAAAAAGACGATTGAACAAGTTAAAACAAAAATCAGCTATTTGATTGCTAGTAATATCAGCTATGTAATAAATTTGCATATATATCAAATATTTTTGTTTTTTTTTTTTTTTGATTTGCCATTTTATAAGAAAATAAAAAAATTCAAGTAATTACATAGTTTGAACAGCATAAATATGTTCATAGTTACGAATGAGAAACAATGAAAAAATGTAAAGAGTACAAGCGAATATAAGCTATAAATAATAAAGAAAAATTTAAAACAGCTTTGTTAAGAAAGGTGTATGAAAATACAAAAACAATTTTCACAAATTTGTTTTAACAAAGCTGCTTTACATTTTTATGAATGCGGGTGTAGGACTTTAGTTTTTATTTAAAGTCTTTTTAAGCAAAATTTAAAACAGCTTTGATAAGAAAAATGTATGAAAATACAAAAACAATTTTCACACATTTTTCTTAACAAATCTGTTTTAAATTTTTATGTATACGGTGTTAAAATTATAAAACAGTTTTGTTAAGAAAAATGTTTTTGTATTTTCATACATTTCTTTTAACAAAGCTGTTTTAGTTTTATATGAATACGGGGAAATTTTATTTTATTAAGTTATATGATAAACAATTTTTGTATTTTTCATTACTAGAAGAAAACATTATTTAAAAAAAAAAAATTGAAATATTTAAAAATATATTCACCCCGTAAGTAAACTGAAGATTGATTTAAATCTTTATTAAATTGTGAAATAATCTGAAGATTGTTCGTATGTACAAGATTAGTACTTACAGACGCATATACATGAATTTTAGTTTGATAGAAAATATGAAATGGCATTTTCTTGGGCATATTAACCGCAACTTTTATAATAATTATTTTATTTTTATTTATTTTTTCATTATAATTTTTTTTTATTGAGAATTTTTTTTTTTATTTTTAATTCGACAGTCGTTAGTATGAAAATATAAAGCGAAATAATGGGAAACTAATGTATTTTGCGGCAAGAATTGATGATATAATCAGAAAAATCATCTACTGCACTTTGCAATTGTTTGCGTTTTTTGTAGTTAGAGAGCTGGAGAGGCGAGGCAGACCGGCAGGCAGACAGCAGTCAGGTAATGTGGAGAGGAGCAGCAAAACAGTCGAGGCAAATACATTGAAAATTTTGTAAATGGAAAGAAAATAATCTATAATTTTTAGTATGTATCCAGCAAGAGCTGAGTAAATATTTACAAAGAGCATCATCGTCGCCAACCACACAGCACAACACCGAACCGCACCGCACCGCACCGTACCGTACCGAATCGCACCATCGCCAAACCAAATGACGACGACGACGGCGTTCGTTCAATTCAGTTCAGTTCAGTCGTTGACGTCGTCATCATCAGTCATGTACAGAAAACTACTACTTCCACTTATAAAGTGACTGACCTACCTACCTATACCTAACGACGGATACAGAGACGCCAGCGACAACTTCAACAACCGACCGACCGACAATCTCACGACACGTCGTTAGCCATCGACACAAAACAACAAAGTAAAACGTAAATGGGAACACAGTAACGAGTACACAGAGTGTCAGAGTACCACAAACAAAAACTACCCAACTATAAATCCAACCGACCAAGAATCCCTCGAAACAAAGCTCATCGCCACATGAGAAACAAAGCAATCAATTTCGATTATTTTTTCGCAAAACAGTTATTGGTCGGCTTAGCTGGTGGACAATGGAAATATTTTTCAAAAATTCATTTTTGGGAATTTTTAAATTTCCTCAAAAAGAAAAAAAGAAAGGAATTTTGTTGAACAAAAATTAAAGTAACGATTGATTATTAACTATGGGTGGGTGGTATAAGGAGGAGGTGCGGTAAACGAATGAGATAAATAAAATCAGGAATAGGGGCAAGTAAGAGGGGGGACACAGTACACATATTTTTTATAGCATTGAACATTTAACAGAGGGACCAAAACAAACCAAACCAACTTTCATAAAAGTGGAAAAAATACATAAAAGTTTTTAATGCCAAGAAACATTTTTTTTCTCGTTCGGTTGGTTTCGTGTATTTTGTGTTTGGTGCCAAATGCCATCGGCAGTAACAGCAGCAGAAGCAGTCAGTAATGGCAGCGGCAGCGCCAACACCAACTGGGTCGTTGTTGGGAGGCCAGGTCAGACGAGGCAAGCAGTAGGTGGAGGCGACGAAGAGGCGTAAGGAGATGGAACACCACATCTATGTACATATATACAGCTGCTGGCTGCATGGCACGGCACGGCACACACAAAAGACGAACAAAAGCATTGTGTTGTACATAAAGCGACCGACCGACTCGACTCCACAGTCACGACAAAGGCACAAACTGCTGCGCTCTAGTATACACACCCAAAATTATTGACTCGTTTTTCAAAGTTGTATCCCTATAAATGAATGTAATACTATCCATTTATAACGCTTCGCTTCGCTTTACTTTATTTTGTGTATACACACACTTAAGTTTTTGGCAACGAATCGTCGTTATTGAGCGACGTTGACTCTGAGTGAGTTGGCTCGTTGTATGGATAGATTTTTGCACATTTCCCCATAGACACTGGCCACACTACACCGCAATAGATACAATGGAATTCTGGTATAACTCTGGTATCGAAATTAAATTTCAACAACACACAAATTTATGGCTACAGAATGTAACCCTGCCCTGCCCTGCCCTGCTCAGCTCAGCTCAGCTCTGTCCTGCCCTCCCCCGGATACATATGTATGTGCATTTGTACAGAAATCTATCTGTGTAGTAGAGAACTTTTGCTTACATAAGTGGATAGTTTCTCAGTGTGCTTTGCTCTGCTCTTCTCTGTTGTCGTATTTCTAGTTTTTCAATTGAAGAAGATTAACGTTCAGTCCAAAGTCCACTGACTCTACGCTGTACTCTCCTCACTCGCGGCCATAACTCGTACATGGTTTTCTTTCGGCAACCTGATAAGAATTTTTATTTCCACTTTAAAAAAAAAAGTTTTTTGTAATATAATTTTTTGTTTTAAACATTTCGACAGGGTCTGCATTTATAACACCATTTTTTGATTTCTGAAATTCTTTTTCAGTTTTTTTTTAAATGTAGCCAGCGGACTTTAAAGAGAAAACTGCTGTAATTTACAAAAAAGTAATGAACAAAGAGCAGAAAAAGTAAATGTCATGTTATATAAATGAATTTTTCGAGCTGGCTTGGTAACAACACGTCAGATAATCTTTATTTTTGCTGAGGTCGATTCGGGTCATGCGTTTTTTTTTTTCATGTTTGTTTGTTTGTTTTGTTTCTGTCGATGTTGCGTTGCGTTTGTCCCCCTTTTTACCCGTTGTTGTTGCTGCTGTTCCATAGCTTGTTTTTGGCTGGCGAAAACATTGCAAAAAGGATGGTATGTTAGTTGGTGGGTAGGATGGACGGATGGATGGATGAGTTTTCAGTTTATATGTACATGTGCGTCTGTAAGTAATGGGGTGACATGTGCAGTAGTCGTTGTAAAATTATTCTTTGCAGTAATGCCATTACTTTGTATTTCCTATTGCTGATATACTATACTATGCATGGACAATTGTCCTTGGGTAGAAATTTTCCACACACATTTGAGAAAAGTAAAACCAAATGTAGAAGATTCGATGAAAACAATTT
This sequence comes from Hydrotaea cyrtoneurina, assembly GCA_958296145.1. NCBI lineage: Eukaryota > Metazoa > Arthropoda > Insecta > Diptera > Muscidae > Hydrotaea > Hydrotaea cyrtoneurina. The sequence goes on along the minus strand of OY282514.1, from coordinate 76,222,959 downwards.
GCACATAAATAATTATTATAAAATAATAATAATTATTATTTATAATAATCTATTTTAATATTATTATTAATATCGTAAATTAAAAGTATCAAATATATTTAAATATTATATTTTAATTATATATGGTCTGTGTTATTGTTAATAATTATTATAGTTTTGCAATAGAATACACAAAATTGTTCCCTAAAGATTTAATAACCAGTTAATTTGGATCAGTTAACGATAGCGCAATTCGTAGCCGAGGTCTTTATATATAAGCTGTGTTCTACCACACGAATGGAAAATACTTCCGGATTGTTGTATAACAATTTATTCTTCTATTTAATATGTTACATATTGTAATTTGTTCTAATTGGCCGTCAAGCTTTAAATTACAAAAGGGAAATAAATTCAAATTCAAATCTGTCGGTATGACTTCAAAGGTAACTTGAATATTGCCTTCCAATGCTTCAAGACTTAACAAAGCCCCATACAAAGTAATCCAGAGACGTTAAATCGCACGAACAACAAGGGAGCCTGTGAAAAGGAACACTCCTGGAAATAAAGTTGTCACTAAATTGATTTTGCAATAAATCTGAAACGATTATTTTAAATATTTTCGTTTCTGATAAAAAAAAAAACATATTTATTTCGATGTCTTCTCGATGATGTTTTTCAAACGACTCTTACAATGAAAAGTTTCCAAAGACAACTTTAGCAAAGAATTGATTTTCTTAAAAACTAAAATAAACCAAAGTAGAAAATACTACCGTAGTTCAGTTACAAATCGATTGTTAAGTGCGCTTTATGGCAAGTTGCGCCATCTTGTTGAAATGAAATGTCATTAATGTTGAGCTGATTAATTTTTGGGAACAAAAAAATCAGTCAGCATGGCTCCATAGCGCTCGCCATTCACCAAAATAAAGAGCAATGATGCCGCCAGCGTGTAATCCACATCATACAGTAAATTTAAATGGATGTATTGGTGATTCTAAAGGCTTGAGAATTGTCTTCCCCCAAAAAATGACAATTTTGCTTATTATTATTTATTTCCCCCAAAAAATTACAATTTCGCTTATTGAGCTTGGTCATTTGGTGACCGCAAAATAAACTTCACGGACATTTTTATTTTCTTATAGAAATTTTTATATTTCCACAGTTTAGAAGAGCTGTTCTGGCGTTTTACGGTTCATGATGACTTGCCAAACCTTACTGAACAGAAATGTCAACACAGTTTGACATATCAGCTGTCAAACCTTAATTATCGATAACAATAGTTATCATGCAGCTTAAAAAAACACCCACTATTGATAAGTCGCCCAGTGCAATCAGTAACTTCTGTACGGGTTAAACTTTTTTCTTAATTGTTTTTTAGTTTATTAGAATGTTTAGAGCTACCGTTACATGTGAACATATTTACAAAGCTAAACCTGAGTTTTAAAAAGAAAAAAAAACTTGGAACATAACTAAGAGATGTGAACGGAGGATCAGAGGAAATCATTAGTGCCTTATGCATTTTTGGCGACATTCAGCTCCAGCTACCAGATGGACTATTGTATATTTTACGTGTATCGGCAGATAATGTCTCAAAGTTGTCAGCCTTAATAACTTGGCGAGAATGTATTGCAGGCAGCAGATTTTTTTTAAAAAAAAAAAAAAAAAGGACGTTTATAAATTTTTGTTATGGATGCAGCTTAAAAACCTGACACATTTCGAAAACAAAACATAAAGTAGGCTGTAGCATCCGAAGTGAACAGCTTAAAAACTAAACTCGACGAAAGGTAATAGCCACAAAATATCTGAAGGACAACAAATCGGAGTGATTGGATACGCGCAGCTAAAAAATCTATAGCCGAAACAAAACCGCAGCCAAAAGGAATCTACGGCTAAACAAGAGCTAAACAATAAAAAAAAAAAAAAATAGCCAGTTTTCTGTTAATTACAAAAGCTAAAAATTGTCTTTGGTCTTAGTTTTGAAAATATGAAAACCAATAGCCAAAGCTTACGAGAGAGATTGCTCGGCTTTTTAAATACTGAAAATCCTATTACTATATATGTACCCAGAAAAAAATTTGGAATAAATTAAAAGGCACTGTGACTGTTATCTAACACAAATTTCGTTAAAGAGATCCCAAGACATTATAACAAATTTTTGGACCATTTTTAAATACTTTCTTTAATAATCACTTACTAGAAAAAGATAATAATTTAAATACGATATACATATACATATATATTTAAATATGATATAAATATCAATAACAAATGTTCTTATAATTTATTCTATATTACATATTCTGTTTATTTGTTTGTACAAAATTATTATATTATCAACATGGCTCAATAATGCCTTAAGGGCGCTGGGGCCGAAATTTGAATGAATGTTAAGTTAATAAGTACAAATTAATAAAATAATATTAAAACATAATAAAAAAAACACACTGACAAATTTTCCCTAAAACTATCCAAACAAACAAAAAAACGTACGGAAACTTTTGGGCCAGAAATCTACTCAAATGATAAAATAATTAACCAGATTGGCCCGTTTATAATTATTAAAGTGTTATTAATGCTTCCAAGATGATAACACAATCAATATACGCTTGACTGGCTTGTATTTACTTGCGTGTAACAGAAATTAGTTATAACTACAAAAATAAAGGGATAGGTGTGAGTGTCCGCCATCCAAATGATAACCTCAATCCATTTTTCCAATTGAGAAATTTCGAGTTCTAATTAACAATCTATTTTTCATAAAACGATCTATTTTTCTGCTCGATCAACGACCGCAACACATTATCGTTCATATGGGTTTCTGTAAAACGAGTATAATTTTCATAATTTGAATTGTTCATTAGTTCCGCTCGATCATCGACCACATTATCGTTCATGTAGGTTTTTGTAAAACGAATAGAATTGATTCTGAATGCCTTGCTGACAATTGAATACGTGTGAGTACGATTAATTGCCCACCAAAATGACCGCTCAATTGGTTCATGGTATCGCATGCACCGTCCCGATGTACAAAACAAAAAGTTCGGCTTCATCGGTCCAAGTTACAGATCGCGTTCTTTTGGCATAGTTTGACATTGTCAGCTATATCGACAGCTGATTGGATTGTGTTATGTTTTTCGTTTCTTCTTAAATGCAATCCTTTAAAATAAAAGTAATATTAGAACATATCGCTGGCTTAACAAGCAAAGGCTCCAAGACCATATATTAAAATTTTACAGGAGATAGACAAAAAAAAAACCATTTATTTATATTATTATTTATTTGTTTCACCAACAAGATGATTTACATCATATGTTAATGTTTCTGTGCGGGCTGGGTGTTTGTATCATTTTGTTTTGACAATTAAATTATGAACTAAATTTAAATATTAGATATTACAAATTATTGAAGAATTTAAATTGCTCTGTTTTTAATGTTGAGGCATTGTTTATTTCACTGTAATATACAGAGCCTATAAGGCTAGTTCATTTATATTACATGGTATTAATTGAATGTTTGATGGGAGGTTATTCCAGAGACGAAAACTACATATGAAGTTTCATTCATTCCGTTAGAACATGTCAATTGTGGGCAATTACATAAATTTGCATGTACTTTATCATGGATAATTTTGTGGACCAGTTTATTACACATTTTTCAGTTCTGTAAATGCAAATTAGTTTTCTTTGTTTTTTTATTTGCCTAATTGCAATGTGAAAGAACAGTTGATATGGCACCTTTGGAAGAACTGAGATATTACACAAAGATGTGATAAATTGGACTAAGAGCTTTTTGCTCATAACTACACAACAATAACAAAAAAATAGAAAATTTAAATGTCTAAAAAAACTGTACTTAGAGCCTTTGATACAATTTCCTATTGGTTCAGGATTTTTTTTAAATCCTGCATATTTTAGGTGATTGTCCAGTAATTTTATGGTTAACATCTGGCAACTCCAGATGGTGTTTCATTACGATTTATAATCCCTTTGAAGACCTCAAAGCATAGTATATTGTCGTTTATGGCTGACCTAAACCTTTTCCTACATGTTATTTCTATGGATTTCCACAATAAAAACAAATAATGTTGTTTTTCTTTATCATGAAACCACATTAGGTGATTTGTTTAGGTTCTGCCTATTTCGGTAGCACGACCGTTAATATATGACGTGGATTAATTTATTTTAATAATATATGTGTGATTTGAATGTATGGAGATTATGTCCGGCTATTCTTCCACTTCCCATTGCAATGAAATGCTCAAATCAGGTATCAGCTATGTACTTATAGTGGTTACGTCGATATGATCACATTTCTCAATGTAGATTTTGAAGGTTTTCTCTTTTGTTTTAGATAATTTAATAATACTTGTATTTCAAAAGAAATTTCTACATTCATTTAGATAATTTAATAATATTTGTATTTCATAAGAAATTTCTACATTTTGTTATGTACAGCAAAATTTTTTTTTTTGAACCCCTTTTAAAAAAACCGACTATCAACAAGTTAACTTTAACATTACTTGTACTTAAGCAAACTTGCTAATTTTTTGAATCGATACTGTATAATACCATATTTTCGCAATCCCTCTTATTTTTTTTTGCCTGTACACGTTTTGTGAAAACCACCCTTAAGTGCGAATGTCTAACATAGCAAGTTCTGTGAATTCCGGTTCTCAGGTGTTCTATAGTTAAACAATTAATCACATATTCTTGGTGTGTTCACCGAGGCCAAATCATCCCCAATTCATAATGAAATCTCTATGAACGACCACCAGTCTGTATAGAGGTATTCCAATTATATAACACAATGATTTGTCTTTTGGAAGTTAGCTTTGGAAATGTTTCATTAAATATATGGCTATTTTTATTTTGATTTTATTGCGCAATAAGTTGGCTTCAAATTTCAAGTATTTAGCTTGTTTCATTGAATTTAATGTGTTTCCGATGTCTATAAACAGTGGTTCCCCAACGGCAAAGAGAAGATTGTTTTTTGGTAGTGAAGAAAAAAACAAAATCTAATATTACAAAGAAGATTACTAAGGCAGAAGTCCGATATCTTCAAATTACCACATAAAAAAGTGAGTGTTTCAAAAATAATCATATTGGCAGCCACATTGAGATTTTTTGCTCGAAGCTTGTACCAGCTAAGTGTTGGAAACTACTTTAACAGTGCATTATCACAGCCAGTCGTTTCTCAGACAGTATCTTACCCCAGTATTCATAAAAATTTAAAACTGCTTTGTTAAGAAAAATGTGTGAAAATTGTTTTTGTATTTTCATACATTTTTCTTAATAAATGTATTTTACATTCTTATGAATACGGCGGTGAGACTCTAAATGCCTTAGAATGGACAATATGTCTCCCTCCTCTGTAGCAGAAGCGCACAGCATCCGGCGATGATTTTCTTTCTAAATGTACGTCTCGCTAAACCTTTCAATAAACTTATGTTTTTATAATGCACTCTGTAAATTCATCATCCCATTGTTGTTTAATGTAACATGGAATCGTAACCCTTGCTAGTGAAGGATATTTCCTGCAGATTCGCAAATTTGTAATTAAAGTTAATAAATGAAATGAAAATAGAAATCGAAAAATTGGTTTGAATTTTTTAATTTCATTTTGTTTTGCAATTTGTTTTTACCAAAACCACGACAACAAAAATAGAGTCGTCTCAATACAATATCAACGTCACATTATGCTAGGCAATACCGAAAATATGGAAACAGTTATCGATAACCGACGACAGCATTGCCAAAATACAACAGTCGACGCAGAAATCATTGAAGAATATCGAAATTGTTTCAATTTAATGCAGTCACTTAAGATAATTTGACTTTAAGGAGATTCAAGGTACTGTGGGTGCATTGAATTTAATCCAAATGATCAAGAGAAACGGTGACAATTCATTCATTTCATTAAAGAAGTAGGTAGTATGGTTTTCGTTGAAAAAATCAGTTTCTCAGACGCAGCTCATTTTCATTTCAATGGCTACGTAAATAAATAAAGTGTTTTGGGCGTTTGGAAAATCCACACTAAATTTGTGGTAAACCTCCTCGGTGGGCCTTTTCTCACTGGGTAATTTTTCTTTGAAAAATGCACCGGTAAAGCCGCTAACCGTCAACGGCCTACGATATCGTGACATGTTTCTTTGTTGTCTATTGTTGACAATATGTGGTTTCAAAAAGACGAAGTGACATTCCACACAGTCAACGAAATAATGAATTTTTGTTGAGAACAAAATTCCCATCACCGCCATGTCAGCCATCACCTCATGACGCTTTTTACGTAAGGATTTGTCACTTAAGCCTTACAGGGTTCAGTTGATGCTGTAATAGCAACGAAACGAACGGCAGCAATGATGGCATTCAGTTCATTGAAGAATATCCGGATGGTTTTGCTGAAATAACCATGTTCTCCGACGAAGCTCTTTTCTATTTAAATGGTTACGTAAACCAACAAAATTTCCACATTTGGGCATTGGAAAATACATGTCAATATATTGATAAACGATTACATTCCTAGCGACTTACAATTCGGTAAGCATTTCCATTTGAAAAAGAAACTCGAACTGGAAAGACCCTGTTCTTCGCTGAAGTTTCAAATTCTCTAAAAAAAAATAAAAAAGAAAAATGTGTGAAAATTGTTTTTGTATTTTCATATATTTTTCTTAAAAAATGTTGTTTAAATTTTAATGAAGTAAATTTTAATGTAAGTATTTAGTATTTCTGATTTTTGAAGGTACAGACGAATTTGATGTTAAAATTCGAATTTTGAAATTGTTCAGAACTATTTTGCTTCCCGGCTTCTTGGGCTTTCTATCTGTTACACACTTCCATATTTAAAATTCCCAAGTTGAAACACATACAATTTTACGTACGCAAATTATGTTGGGGATATCCTATAGAACTTTTTGTACACATCAGTTCACCAGAAAATCACATGAATTTCGTGGAATAACACATTTCACTATAACTCTCATTCCTCGTATCCTCGCAGACATTACCTTGAAAACCATCCAATGCATACATTCATACCTATGTATACATGTGTATGTATGTACTATATACTACTGTCGGATATTTATGTACATTATATACATTACATACTACGAATTCTACGAAAATTTTGTGTTTGCGAAAATGTGAGACAACATTGCGTATTCTTTCTCGGTGTAATGACCTTCATTTCATTATAAATTTAATTGTAACACACTTTCTTCCGGTTCCGGCGGCAAAAAAAAAACAAACAAACAAACAAACTTTTTTTGTTTGTGGAAATGTTCCTCCTTTAATATTCGTGTTTTGATTCCCGTCTTTCTCTTTGGTGTTTTTTTTTCAGCTGAACCTTTGGATGAAATGCCATTTCACAAAAATGCGCCACAAATTGAAAACAATACGTTTACTATGAAAGAGGAACGTAAACACCAGCAACAACAACAACGAGTACAACAGGCACCATCGGCACAAGAGCAAAAACATCATCAGCAGCATAATGCTCATCATCAGCATCATCATCAACAACAACACCATCAGCAGCAACACCACCACCAACAACAGCAACATAATCATCATTATCAACAACAGCAGCAGTCACAACAGCCTCAACCTCAGCCTCTGTCACAGCCGCATCATCATCATCCACATCAACATCATGCGAATGAAAATATATCACAGCAACAACAAAGACAGCAGCTTCAGCCGCCGCCACGACAACAACAGCAACAGCAACCACCGGCCGCAGTAAGCACAGAAAATTCCAACATACCATCAACGGCTGAGGCGAAGCAACTACAAACATCCTTGGCTAATATTAAGACCGAACCAAAGGTAAAAGAGAATGGGACAAAAACACAAAACACTGTAAAAAATGGTAAAATGTAAACAAAAACATGAACTACTACTCTACTCTGCTCTGCTCAGCACAACACAGCACAGCACAGCTCTGTCTGTCTGGTGCCGTCGACCGACCGAGCACAAAATATAAACAAATGTTTTTTCATTCACAACATTTTTTGTTTTCATTGTTTTTGTCTGTAAATGTTGTTTTGTTCATATTGTTGTTGTTCCTTTTTTTTCACTTTTCTTCATTTTTGTTTGTTTTGTTTTTGTGCAGCCCCTGAACTTTCCTCGCCGCAAATTACAAACAGAACGTTCCTCCACACTGCCCATATGCCAGCGATGTAAACAGGTCTTTTTGAAACGTCAGAACTACACACAACATGTGGCTCTATCCTGTTGCAATATTGTCGAATACGACTTCAAATGTTCCATCTGCCCCATGTCCTTTATGTCCAACGAGGAGTTGCAGGCCCACGAGCAATTGCATCGTTTGAATCGGTATTTCTGTCAGAAATACTGTGGCAAATACTATGAGACCACTGAGGAGTGCGAACAACATGAGTTTGGCCAACATGAATATGAAATGTTTAAATGTAATGTAAGTAGCAATTTTGCCGGAGATTCTCATTGCGAATACACAATAAATGTAATGTTTAAATGGAATCCATTGGCTATTTTTCAGATATGTTGTGTGTCATTTCCGAAACGTGAACAATTGTTCGCCCACCTAATGGAGCATCGTCAGCAGCCGCGTTACGATTGTTGCATTTGTCGTTTATGCTTTCAGACATTGTTGGATTTGGAGGATCATTATGTGGGGAATCCGGATTTTTGTGGCAAATTTTATGATAAGGAAGGTAAGCAGAAAATGGTGGGTAGTCTTATAAGAGAGAGAGAGATACAAGAGATTTTGGGGGAGACAGAAGGAGAGAGTCTGTAGGAAATATAAATTATGACCATATATAAATTGAAGCATTTTAAATACTAAATTAAGTTAACAAATATATCTGTGTCCAGAAGGAAAAACCACGCATGCCATTTGTTTTAACTCCCAAATTGAATTATCGGTGTATTTACTGATGCAATTGTATATTGCTGACCATATGGAGCTTCATATATTTCTTTTTTTGAAAAATTACTTAAAAATGCTGTTCTGATAAGTTAGGAAATTACACGGAAGTCTTTGGCAAAAGCGCAAACGATTTGTCGCATGGATGGGACAAACATTTGAAATATTTATCTCAGGATAAGGCAATTTCTTACATAAGTTAACTATTTAACCTGTTGTTGGTTGTTTGCCTTGGCCTGCTTAATAAACCATTTCTCAATTGTTTAAACCTTCCACCCAGGGAATGGCCCAAATAGACATGCAGAGTAACGACAAATCTGGAAACCTATTTTTAAAAAGTGAAGCCAAGAACACTCCTAGTTGTAATTTACAAAAACTGACAGCCATTGCCTTTGGTTACTTTTATTTCCATTGTTTGGCTTTGTATAATCTTCAGCAAAACTTAATTACTTATTTCCCTTAACATTCTATGAAGGAACTTCTCTCGAATCAATGAGCTGTGCGCTATGTAATTGTATATACTCACTGAGAGGGCTTAGGGACAACAGCTGCTCGTAACAGAAGTGAACAGATTAAACACTGTTCACTTCGTGAGTTACAGGCATTAGTTATGTGTAGTCCTCTCTGTTTCACCATCATAGCCATCTTCGCCGCTTCTGCAAAAAAGCGCCGGGATATGCGAGAATTTCACTTTGTCTGTTTTATCAACTTCTGATTTTCCAAATACTTTCTCCTTCGGTATGTTGAAGAAACTCAACGAAATTTCATTTCTCCCTGTTGGATTTTTTCCGTGAAAGCTCACCATTCCAGGATTTGACGATTTTATAGGGCTAAATCAGTTCATGTTTATTTGTTCACCTAATAAAACTAAAACCTTCAAGACCCAAAAATGTCCCTGCAATATTTTAATTATTAATCATAATAACATTTTATCGACAATCCCGGCCCACAAAGTAATCGCCAAAAATTATTTCAATTTCAGGTTTTAAAAATCTGAAAATTTTTTCCAAACCCAATAAAACTACAACACAGCAAACAACAAATCGTTCGGAGAATCTCACAAGTTTCATGATAAAGGGTAAGTAAGCATTGAATTATTTTTAGTTGAACTATAAACAAACGTCTCTTTTTGTTCAGATATAACCTCTATCAAAATGCCGGAAGCGGGACCTTTACCTTCTAAACAACAAAACACTCATCATATTTCTCCGTCGGCAAGTTTTGATGACATACCAGATTTCGCGGCACCGCATGTAGAAGTTAAGACCGAAATTAAAGTAGAACCCGATTTTTATCCACCTATGGATCAGACTGATTTTGCCGGTTTCGATAATGATTATTCCAATTCGCAAGACTTTTCGCAGAGCTCAAATCAGAATCTAACATTCTTACAAGATTTCCACGACAATGCTTCAAATTCCACCAACTCATCGTACTCATTCAATACTACCGGTTCGACCAGCAAAAGCAATGAAGCCACCAATCAGGAAGAGGATGCAATTTGTTGTGTGCCAAAATGCGGCGTACGAAAATTTACCTCGCCCACATTGCAGTTCTTTCCATTTCCCCGCGATGAAAAGTATCTCTCACAATGGCTGCATAATTTGAAAATGACCTACGATCCGAATGTGAATTATGGGATATATCGCGTGTGTAGTTTGCATTTTCCGAAACGTTGCATTGCCAGATATTCGTTGAGTTATTGGGCTGTGCCCACTTTTAATCTCGGCCACGATGATGTGGGTAATTTATATCAGAATCGCGAGAGTTCAGGGGGGTTTCCGTCGGGTGAAATGGCCCGCTGCTATATGCCCGGCTGTCAGTCGCAAAGAGGCGAGACAAATGTAAAATTTCACAGTTTTCCCCGAGATCTGAAGACTTTGATTAAGTGGTGTCAGAATTCACGCCTACCCGTTCATAGCAAAGAGAATCGTTTCTTTTGTTCACGTCACTTTGAAGAAAAGTGCTTTGGCAAATTCCGTTTGAAGCCTTGGGCAATACCAACACTTCGCTTGGGAACGGTATATGGAAAGATTCACGATAATCCCAATATTTATCAGGAAGAAAAGAAATGCTTTCTACCGTTTTGTCGACGCAGCAGATCATATGATTGCAACTTGTCCCTATACCGATTTCCCCGGGATGAGACATTACTGAGGAGATGGTGCTATAACTTAAGGTTAGACCCTGAAATGTATCGTGGAAAAAACCATAAGATTTGCTCATCTCATTTCGTTAAGGAGGCCTTGGGATTAAGGAAACTGAATCCCGGCGCTGTGCCAACAATGAACTTAGGCCATAATGATCGTTTCAATATTTACGAAAATGAATTGTATACACCGCCGCCACCTCCACCACCACCACAACCCTCAACATCGGCCAAGGCCCAAAAGTTCGCTGAAATGTTCAAACAGGAAATGGGATCGGCTTCCGCCATATATGATGAGGTCTTCATGAACTCTATGATTCAGAAATTCTCTGGTTCGTCATCAGCAAATGCCTCCAATCTAGACTTGGGAGATGTGTGCTTGGTACCTTCATGTAAAAGAACCCGGCATTCGGATGATATTACTCTGCATACCGTGCCCAAGCGGGCGGAGCAATTGAAGAAGTGGTGTCACAATTTGAAAATGGATTTGGAAAAAATGCACAAGAGCGTACGTATTTGCAGTGCTCACTTTGAGAGCTATTGTATCGGCGGATGCATGAGACCTTTCGCGGTACCCACTTTGGAATTGGGTCACGACGACACCGATATATACCGTAATCCAGATGTCATTAAGAAACTAAACATTCGAGAAACCTGTTGTGTTCCTTCGTGCAAAAGGAATCGCGATCGCGATCATGCGAATCTACATCGTTTCCCTACTCATCCGGAACTTTTGCAGAAATGGTGTGAGAACTTACAGAAACCCGTTCCGGATGGTACGAAACTTTTCAATGATGCCGTGTGTGAAGTCCACTTCGAGGAGAGATGTCTGCGCAACAAGCGGTTGGAAAAATGGGCCATACCCACAATGAATTTGGGCTACGACGATTTGGCGCACAACTTACCCTCCGAAGAAGAGATATCGGAGTTTTGGACAAAACCTTTTGCCCCCAATAATGGTGACGAACAAGGCGACTGCTGTGTATCCTCCTGCAGACGCAATCCACAAATTGATGATGTCAAGTTATACCGACCGCCTGAAGATGCTGAACAATTGCTGAAATGGGCGCACAATCTTCAACTCGATGCAGCGGAATTGCCAAATCTTAAGATTTGTAGTCTACATTTTGAGTCTCACTGTATAGGAAAACGTTTATTGAATTGGGCAATGCCCACGTTAAATTTAGGCTCTAGGGTGGAACATCTGTTCGAAAATCCTCCGCCTACTCAAGTCGTATATAAGAAAAAAGAAAAACATGGACGTCTATCTTCCAATCATGAGGTCATCAAATGGGCTCCGAGATGTTGTTTGCCTCATTGTCGCAAAACGCGCACGCAGGATAACGTGCAGCTCTTCCGATTCCCTTACGCTAACCGACAAACGCTGGCCAAATGGTGCCATAATATACAGTTGCCTTTGGTGGGTAGTTCACACAGACGCATTTGTTCGGCTCATTTCGAAACAGCGGTTTTGACAAAGAGATGTCCCATGAATATGGCTGTGCCAACGTTGCATCTCAATACTTCGGCCGGCTATAAAATCTATCAGAATCCTGCGCGTCTGAAACAAGTCAAGGTGGGAGTTCAACGACAGTGCATCATCGAATCGTGCCATAAAACCAAAGCGGATGGTGTGGTACTCTTCCGTTTTCCCAACAATCGCACAATTCTACAGAAATGGCGGCACAATATCAAAAATTGGCCCAAATGTAAATTGAGTTCTCAGTTAAGAGTATGTTCCGACCACTTTGAATCACACTCAGTGGGCGGAAAACGTTTATCGCCCGGTGCCATACCGACATTGAAATTGGGACACGACTCCGACGATCTATATCCCAATGAAACACGGTCCTTCTTTGATCTGGAAAAATGTGTGATCAATGGTTGTGAGTCAAGAAAAGATATGGAGGATGTCCGTCTGTTCCGTTTCCCCAGAGACGATGAGGAGCTTCTGCAGAAATGGTGTAATAATTTGAAAATGAATTCATTGGACTGTGTGGGCATACGTATCTGTGGTAAACATTTCGAGGTCGAATGTCTGGGTCCCAAACTTCTGTACAAGTGGGCAATACCCACTCTAAATCTGGGTCACAAAGAAGAGGACAACGTGGAAATAATACAAAATCCACCGCCCGAACAAAGATCGGGAGAGTATATTTTCAAATGTTGCGTACCGAGCTGTGGAAAGACGCGTAAATATGACGACGCCCAAATGAATAGTTTTCCCAAACATTTGAAATTGTTCCGCAAGTGGAAACATAACCTCAAATTGGACTTTCTCAATTTCAAAGAAAGGGAAAAGTATAAAATTTGCAATGATCACTTTGAGCCGGTATGCGTTGGTAAGACCCGTTTGAATTTCGGAGCTCTACCCACCCTGAACTTGGGCCACAATGACAGTGAAGATCTGTACAAAATTAATCCCGATCGCATACGTCCCAATTTGTTTATTAAACAAAAGGACATAGAACGTATGGAAAGGAAACAGATGCGATTGGAGGAAATGAAGGTAAATATGGATATGGATGAACAACAAGATATGGATCAGGACCAAGATGACGATGCCTTGGATCCTCTAAGTACACCAGCAGAATGCTGCGTGGAAGACTGCAAGGCTCCGAAATCTATAATGCGGGAACCTTACGATTTACCCGAGACACTGGAATTACGAAAGCTCTGGAGTAAAGAAATAAATAGAGATGTTGGCGATTTATCGGCAGACAGCAAATTGTGCGGTTTGCATTATCAACAGCTCTTCAGTGACCTAAAAGACGAAATGGAAGCCTTAAAAGAAGAAAATCCAGACGTGAAATTAGATTATGGCAAACTGTTTTTTGCCTATCAAAAATCAGAAATCTCGCTGGTCATCAATGGTTTCCAGTGCAGAGTTGAAAATTGTCCCACAAATTTACTGAATTCCAATCATCGCTTGTATTTCTTCCCATATGGCAAAGATATTATCAGCAAATGGACGTACAATACCGGCATAATACCCGATGAGAATCGGCGCTACATGAACAAAGTGTGCACTTTGCATTTTGAACCCTACTGTGTAACCGAAACTCAGCGCCTAAGATCGTGGGCCATACCAACTTTAAATTTAAATCACTCCGATCCGGAAAGCATCTACAAGAATCCTGATCTAACACGCATCGATAGAAGAATGCTAGGGCCGCAGATATTGAAATGTGCCGTTACAAATTGTGATAGTGCGAAGGCGACGGAAACAGCGGAAACGACCAAACTGTTTAACTTCCCCACAGACGATGTTTTGCTGCGCAAATGGTGTGTGAATTTGAAAATGTCACGGCATCTGACACCACTGCTCAAGATCTGCTCTTTACATTTTGAGAAATTGTGCTTTGGCAGTTCGCGTATCCGTTCCTGGGCTATACCCACAAAGATGTTGGGCCACGACGCGGAACCGGAATATTTCAATAAGACCACAATCAAACAAGAAGTCTATGGGGAGCCATCAAACAAAAACGAACAACTACAACTGCAACAAGTGAAAATCAAGAAGTCCCTAGACTCGGTGAAATGTTATGTGGCCTCATGTCGCAGGTCACGCCTGCAGCATGGAGTCCGATTTTACGGCTTGCCCGTCAACGGCAAAATGAAAAAGAAATGGTTGCACAATCTTCAAGTTCCATCCAGCAAAGCCGGAAAGGTTTTGAATTTAAGAATCTGTAATTTGCATTTTCACAAGCGATGTTTGGAAGGCAAACACTTAAAGACATGGGCAGTGCCCACCATGCATTTGGGTCACACCGAACCCATTTTCGATAATCCTCGACGATTGCAAAACCCCTTGACCGTACAACGTTGTGCTTTGCCACATTGCAGTAATCATTCCATAGGAAATGAACATTTACGTACATTTGTATTTCCCAAATCCACGGAATTCCTTGAAAAATGGTCGAAAAATCTCAAGTTAGACGTGTCCAAATGTAAAGGTCGCCTGTGTCACGAACACTTTGAAGCCGACGTTAAAGGTGAGAAGAAGCTCAAGAACGGTGCTGTGCCCACTATAAATTTGGGTCACGACGACGAAATCCCCTTCAATAATTGTGAGCTGATAGGCAAACTTGAAATAAATTCCACTCAAAAAGAAACGGAAGCCACAGGTGAACAAACGCCGTACGAAGATGATGAAATGGGCGAAGACGAGGAGGAGGAAGAGGAATTCGAGGATGATGAATATGTAGGCGACGGTGAGGGAATAGAAGATAATGAAGAAGATGAAATGGAAGACGACCATGATGAGGATATGGATAGAGAAGAGGATGATGACGATGACGACGAAGATGAAGAAGATGTGGATATGGACAAAGTTCGCATTCGTGGTACTCTGCAGCACTGGAGTTCAATAAAAATGAAAGAATTAAGAGTTACACTTGTACCCATACGACAAGAAGACATTCTGGAAATGTCCTCCGTGTCGTCGTATGAACGTGATCGCCGTTCCATAACACCGGCCAACAGCATCAGAGATCTTCGTTCCGAAACTCCAGCCAGTATTGGTGGTGGTCACACTTCTTCCGAATATAACGATGAAAATTCTTCCAGTACGCCTTTAAGAACCGACAAACCCCTAAATAGCATAGCACCCATGTGTTGCCTCAAGCACTGCGGCAAAGAAAAAACTCCCGAGCAGCATCTTACCACATACGGATTCCCTAAAGATCCGCTACTCTTACAGAAATGGTGTGACAATTTGGGCCTACAGCCCGAAGAATGTATAGGCCGCGTGTGTATTGACCATTTTGAGCTACGGGTGATAGGAACGAGAAGACTTAAGCTGGGTGCCGTTCCCACCTTAAATCTGGGTAGCTCTCGAGTGCCGAAACACACCAACGATGAGCCAAAGAAAATTGTAAGCAACGATTCCGAACAAAAATTACCAGATAATGAGCAGATACTTACACCACCTCCGCCGTATTGCAATCCTAAATCAGGCAAACAATCGGTTTTTCGGCTATGCTGCCTCAAACACTGTCGGCGCAAGAAACAACCCGAATCGGAGATGGATCAGAGCCATGAATTAGCACAGCCACTGCTGCTATTTAAGTTTCCCACGGAGTATGAGACTCTCAAGAAATGGTCGGCGAATCTACGATTACCGGAGAAAACCTGCGGCCGCAAAGAATTGCGCGTGTGTTCCAAACATTTTGAAACCTTCGTTATTGAGGGCGACACTCTCAAGCCCAACGCTTTGCCGACTTTAGACTTAAGTTATTCACAACGCCCTCCAGTTTTTAAAAACAATCGCAAAGACTTTGAACAGAAACCCTTAGAAGTAGATGCAACGACCGAAACGACAAAGTGTTTTCTGGCACACTGTGGTAAAACAACCGAAGACCCTGAAACCTTTCTAATCAATTTTCCGAAACATGATCTGTCGATGCAGCGGAAATGGTTTAAAAATCTCAAATTGGACAGTAAGATTCAAAAATATAAACATTTAAAGATTTGCAATCACCACTTCGAGACGTATGCTTTCTTTAAACAGCGCAATCTTAAGACCGGAGCCGTGCCCACCCTAAATCTGGGACATACAGATCGCATTTGTAAAAATTTACCGAAACTACGCCGAAAAGTAAGAACACAGCCCATAGAAACCTGTTGCATTAAGACCTGTGGCAATCAGGACCAATCGCGGAAACTCTACGCCTTTCCCAAGAACTCCGAGTTAAGACGAATATGGTGCAGTAACTTGCAGATTGAGCTGAGAGAAGCTTTAAGGTGCCACTATAAACTGTGTGGTACACACTTTTCCCCAGAGAGCTTTGAGGCCGCTACCGATATTCTAAAGATAAACGCCGTGCCCTCATTGAATCTGGGCGTTGAAGCAGACAAACTTACGGTTTTATGCAAACTAGAGACTGAGAACGATAAATTCAAATGTGTGGTGGAAAGCTGTCAAAAGTCCGCCAGCGTTGATAAAGTCAAATTGTTTGGCTTTCCCAAATCCAAAGACCTTCTCAAGAAATGGTTATTCAATTTGAATCTCTCTCCCGATATAGAAGTAGACCAGACGCGCATTTGCAATCGCCATTTTGAGAAGATGTGCGTCAAACATGGCAATTTGCATGAAAAAGCCGTACCCACTATGTTCCTGAAGGCTAAATCCTGGATCTACCAGAACGATGACGATGTGTTTGAGGAGAACTATCAGTGTTGTGTATTAAATTGCAGCTACCATACCAACGAAGAGGAGTACCGGCCGATGTACCGGTTTCCCAAGCAAAAGGTGGACATAGACAAATGGTTGCACAATCTAAGACTGAAATTCGAAGACGACCAGACAGAAGTTAAAGATTTGCGTATCTGCTCAGTACATTTCGAAGATACATGCAAAACTAAGGAACATTTGCAACCTGGCACTGTGCCCACGTTACAGCTGGGCCACGAGCAAATGGAAGACATTTACCGCAATCATATTCAAAAATGCTGTATAGAGAATTGCTGCTGGACAGGCTTTACGTGTCATAAGCTACCCGATGCCGAGACACTTAAGAGCTGTTGGCAAAAGACTTTGGACCCAGAATCCCGCGTTAATAATTCCGAATATATTTGCTCAATACACTTTGTGTCTTGCTATGATCGAAGTGGGGCCACCCAAGAAAATGAAACTCTAAGGGAGCTGTACGATCAGCTACGGATATTGCCGGAATTGTCCACATTCAAGTGTTCGGTATCGACGTGCGAAACGGGATTTAAATTGTACACGAAGCTTTTTAAATTTCCCAAAGATGTTACACTTTTCCAGAAATGGTTACACAATTCTTCGCTGACCTTTGCTTATGCCGATCGACCGCAGTATCGTATATGTGCACAGCATTTCGAAGAACGCTGTCTGAGTGAGAAGAAGCTACATCGTTGGTCGTTGCCCACACTGTCCTTGCCATTCAATTTAAGTTTATATGTGAATCCACCGGAGGCTTTACCATCGAATCATGAAAATCTCAAACATTGCTGCGTCGCCTCCTGTAATACCGAAAAAGGACCCTTCTTTAAATTCCCCGCCAAATCCAACGACGTCAAGAAATGGATTCATAATCTAGGCCTGGGCACCCAACAGTGCACTTTGAATCTGAGAGTGTGTCATAGGCATTTTGAAAGTTACTGCCTGTCCAGAGATGAGGGGGGAAGCATTACCAAACTGAAGCATTGGTCGGTGCCAACATTGAATCTAACACGAACATGCGATCTAAATCTCAATCCTCCGGAGAAAGTCGATTATTTTGCCTGCTGTGTATGCCGTGAATTACAAAACAAAGCAGAAGGCCTGTATCTCTTTCGCTTTCCCACCAGACTGTCCAGTTTTCTGAAGTGGTTGCACAATCTCCGATTGCAACGTCAAGACTATCGCGACAGTATGCGCATTTGTATTAAACATTTCGAAAGCGATTGTTTCGACAAGACTCTGAAGCTGTTGCGTAAACATTCTGTGCCCACCATAGGTGTTGCCTGTTCCAGCCAAGATATGTTTACGAATCCCTCGCGGCGCCCCAACTCCAAATGTTGCATACCATCGTGCGATGGGCCATGGTTACACTTGAATGTATTCCCAAAAGATAAAATGCTGCTAAAGAAATGGTGCTTCAATTTAAATGTTGGTGAAGGTGATTTGGAAACATTAAGAAATTGGAAAATTTGCCAGAAACATTTTGAGAACAAGTGTCTGAATGCTTTCGGTCTGATAAGACCCACAGCTGTGCCTACTTTAAATTTGGGCCATACTAATAAAATATTTAAAAACACTAGGTTCACAAAGAAAGTAAACCAATTGAAGGTGAAAAATAGCACGGCCGTAAAAGCACCCCGAAGATTCCTATTAAAGAAGGGAATAAAAATTGAAGAACAAACGCCTAACACGCCGGTAAAGCGAAAATCAGCCAAGCTTTTGGAGAATGTAGTAGCAAAGAACCCCAAGAGAGCAGTAAAAGCTTCCAAATTCTTGTTAAACAAGAAAATCAAGATTGAGAATCAAAAGTGTGCCGGGAAATCAAAACAATTACCTGAAGTAGCAGATGAAATGCCAAGTGCCGAAGCGTCGGCTGAAGATTTGGATAAATATGAGACGTTAGGTGATTACATCAGCGCAAAGAAAAAAATCAAAGCATTGCGCAAGAAACAAACAGTTGACATTACAAAGAGCTTGCCGAAAGTAAATAAGAGCCGGCAGATAAGTTGCAAGTGGTTACCGTTTAAACCTGAACCGGTCGAACGGCCTTTACTGGATATAATTATCGATAACGGAACCTACGAAGCCTCAAATCCGGAATCGAATATACTGCAAGATTTCGCAGTCAAGCAAGAATTCTGTAATGTGACAGAAAATGCACTCGAGGGCCTAGTGGTGAAGATGGAACCCATCGATGAAACTACACAAAAGTTCCTGGAAGGACTCAACGAAAGGCCATCATCTGCACAGAGACTGGGTCTACATCACAAATGCTCCATATCAAGCTGCACGAATGTTTCCAGCATACCTGGGTGTTCGTTTTTCAAATACCCACCAAATCCACGAATTCGTACGATATGGGCTCGGCATTGCCAGGAAACCTGCAAAT
This sequence comes from Hydrotaea cyrtoneurina, assembly GCA_958296145.1. Taxonomy (NCBI): domain Eukaryota; kingdom Metazoa; phylum Arthropoda; class Insecta; order Diptera; family Muscidae; genus Hydrotaea; species Hydrotaea cyrtoneurina. Next base: position 76,203,348 of record OY282514.1, on the reverse strand, counting down.
TTATTATGACTCTGACAAAGAAACGTCGAATCTGTGTGGAACATTTCGAAGATCAGTGTTTTATTGAGAAACGCCTGTTACTGGGCGCCATACCTACGTTAAACCTAGGCCACCCTGAATCAAATTTAGATGATTGTGCCGAGGTGTTGAAACGATTTCGCAGCTTAAGATGTCGCGTGGACGAATGTCAGCGATCGGTAGAGCTAGAGCAGGTAAACAAAATACCCTTCCCCCCTGGTGAACTGAAACAGAAATGGTGTTTCAATTTGAATCTAAATGAAGCTGATATTGCAGTCGCGGACTGGATTTGCCATAGACATTTCGAGAGGCGAGTCCTCATCCGAAGTAAACGTATTAAGGACAATGCAGTGCCTACTCTGTTACTGGGCTCTCAAGCCAAACCGCAACATGAATTGTATAAAAATCCTGAATATATTAACCAACAACAATATTTCATTCAACTGCGCCAAATGTGTTGCGTATCGGCCTGCACGAATACCAGAAAAATGGCCGGCGTTCGCCTGGCCACCTTTCCCAAAAGAAAAGACATTTATGAGAAATGGTTGCACAATTTAGATTTAGATGATTCTCCGGAGGTACGCAATGGTTATCACATCTGCTGGCAACATTTTGAGGACAAATGTTATACGAAATATAACTACTTGAAGATAGGTTCCGTACCTACATTAAAGTTGGACAAGCACGAAGATCTGATAGGCCTCGACGAAAGCCTCTTAGTGGACGTGGATAGTTTTGGCAAACGAATCAAATATCTACAACAACACAAGAAATATAAATGCTTCCATCCACAATGTACAGAATGGAAGACACATGTGTACTCGGCACCGGCAATTGACCAGCTGAGAACGTTATGGCTGAAAAGCTTACAGCTGGAGCTTTCCCCAAGTGAAGAGCCAGAAGTACATTTCTGTGATGAACATTTCTATGAGCTGTACAAGAACTTTGAAGATCACCTGCCACTAGTGGACAGTGACATTTACCACAACGAGTTGGAAGCTCTGGAGAAAACATTCAAAGAGCTGGCGGCAAAAAATAAATTCTTCACCAAACAGTGTTTTGTACCTCAATGTCCCACGGATCTCTACTTCAGGCCCTACAAAGACAACAAATTGTACAACTTTCCGCATAATTCCGAGTTATCGCAAAAATGGTGCTATAACTGCAACATCGATTACAGCAAGCTGGACAAGGATAAATTGAATTATTACAAGATCTGTGACAGACATTTCGAAAGCTATTGCTTCAGCAAACGTACCATATTTTCCTGGGCCTTGCCCACATTAAACTTGCCGGACACCCGGCCGACACAGATTGTGGAAAATGATCCGGATGACAAAAACGCCTACACGGGAGAGTGTTGTATACGCTCGTGTATAAATGCCAATGGCTATAAACTAGAATCCAAAACTAGATTATTTAAATTTCCCGAAAACACGGACATCTTGGCCAAGTGGTTAAATAACATCAATTGTGAAATCTTAAGCGCAAATGATACGAAAATATGCGGCCTCCATTTTCGCCAGAGCTATATCAAGAAGAGGAAACTAACGGATGAAGCTGTACCGACATTGCGACTGGGTCGCTTTGATGGGTCGGAGATATATCCGAAAGTCATCAACGATACGGGAATATTTATTAAAGCCGAACCAGCGGATGAGTTCTTGTTGGATGAAGGTCTGTCCTACGACGATGACGAAGAGGAGGAAAAAGAAATGCTGGTGGAGCAAAAGGTCAATGTTAACGACGGCTGGAATGATCATGATTATTGTCATGAAATTAAACCAGACATATCTCAAGATCCTCCAAAATTCGAGGGGATTTCCATAAAACAGGAAATCATCGAGGATCAATATGGCCTCGTGGAGCAGCAACAGTTCGAAACACCGCCGGCCATTAAACAAGAAATCATAGAAATTGAAGAATCCCACACGTATGACCAGCAAGACGGCTATGTCTACTTCGATGAACTGGTGGGGGAGAACGTCACCCTTCCTCTGGCAGGCGCGGCAACCACATCCAATGATTATCGCAGTCTGATCATATCGGAAGTAAAATCACACATATTTCTGTGTTGTGTGCCGAAATGTAAAAACTCCTCGGAATCGACCAACATAAAACTCTACACTGAATTTCCCAGCGATTCGGAGATATTCATTAAATGGTGTTTTAATATCAAAATCGATCCACGTAACTACAAAGAGAACCAATACACCATATGCAGTCAACACTTCGAAGCAATTTGTTTCAGTGACAACGACTTGACACTGCATCCCTGGGCTGTGCCCACCTTAAACCTAAATCTAACGGAAAATTCGTTCATCCATCGCAATGATCCGCCAAGCGAACAGTGCATAGTCTATGGCTGCATACAGCCGATGCCGCCACTTTATAAATTTCCACTGAGGTTGGATTTATGCCAAAAATGGTTTGCCAACCTAAAATTAGACCTTACGGACTTTAGGGCCCACACGTACAGGATATGTCGAAGGCATTTCGCCCCTGAGTGCTTCGATACAAATCATATACTCAAAACAGAATCAATTCCAACGCTTTATTTGGGGCATGCCGATAGCATAGCGCATTTAAATGCATTTGAGGTTGGGCCACACGAGCAAGAAGGAACCTTAGGCGGCGACCTTATGGCCGGCTTAGTTGCCGGAGGCCTTGAGAATAGTCGGGGCAGCAGTCAGGGTTCGATTGTGCGACATTTGATATCACCCAATGATCTAGAAGATCATGACAGTAGTTATTATGAGGATTTCGAAGAATGCTATGGTGCAGACGATTGATTCAAAGACACAGAGTATGAGAACTATTTAAACATAAACATTATTAATTTTTAGATCAGAATCACATACATAACTACATATATAAGGTAAACATATATACATACATACATACATATGTGTAAGAAGCGCACTTTGTAGGAATAAAGAACAACAAAAAAACAAAAGCACAATAAATGTTAAGTTAAGATTATTCTTTGGTTTATTCTGATTTGTAAAATTCCCTTAAAACGAAAAAAAAAAAACGATTGCAAATGTAAATGAGCTAACAAATTGATGAGAATCACAGCAGAAAACTTTTTAACAATGGCACACTACTAAACAAAGCTTTAAAAAGTTTTATGAATTTAACAATTCCCAAAATCAAAAGAAAACTATAATTTTATACACAATTTAAGAAACATTAAAGAGCGCAACCGGCCAGCGAACATTTTTACAACAGTAAAAACAAAAATTACTATTCAATTATTTTAACTGAAATTGAAAAAAGTAAAACGGCACAAGCCAATTTTAAGACAGTGAAAGCTCGTTATCAACATGGAGTAAGAGAAGCTTTTGAAATGATTACAATACATTAATTATTTTTAAACCATAATGTTTTCCACTGAATTGCGAGTTTTCCCCGTTTGTTTTTGTCCGTTAGCAAATAAGCTTTAGTTTGTAAGTTTTAACTATTTCTTTTTTTTTTTTATTTTGTTAAAAACCAATTTCTATGTTCCTTAAATATAAAAATAAATACCATACATACATACATATTTTATAAAATTATGTTAAACGCAATACACATGTATGTAAGAAACCCTTGTTTTATTTTTTAACTAACTTTTAAAAATCAAAATTTAAACATGAAAGCTGCTATTATAAAAATCTAAGTGAGACGCGACATACGAAAGCTTTTCATTCGGAAACACACATTCTCTGGTGAGAGACAATTGTTTTAGCAAAGAACGAACAAGGCTGACATCTTTTCCAAAACATTTGTCTCCTGAAACTTTCGTTAATACTAAGTGAACATCAATGAAAACAAATCATACTTCCTTTATATGAAATATACCTACATATATTATCAATAGTAAAAAAGCTTTTTAGAGAATACATTGTACTACATATACAGATAGTCATACCGTATATAAGACAAACATTATACATACATACAATATACATATATATCCCCGATATAAAAGATGAAAAAGAAAAAAAACGAAATCAATGTTATAGCAATTAAAACAGAAAAACAACAACAACAAAATCATTAACATGAAATGGAATTACAACAAAACAATACATATGTATCACATCACAACAAATATATATTATTAAAAAAAAATAAATAAATAAAAATATCAAACAAAAAAAGCAAGAGTATCCTTCCCTTTATTAAGTTAAGAAGAAAAACCTCTAATACTCGAAGAGGCTAAATCATAAAAGTTAAATAAAGGCTGTTGTTGCGGTATGGTCCCTGCTATTACAGGTATGTAAACACCATTCGGATGAGTTAACGTGAATGATACAGGGTTTTCCAACAAGAGGTGTCATTTTGGTATTCAAAGAAAAAAGGACATTTTTTGAGACAAATTATCGGATATTTATTTCATAATAAAGAGGTAGGTATGCAAAATCCTTTTCATGAAATTTTCCATAACCAAATCGCAAAGTGGCTGCCCTATGTCTTCGACAGCCTCACGAATTCTATCTTTGAGGTCCTGAATCGACGCTGCGCTGTTTGCGTAGACCTTATCTTTCACGTGGCCTCAAAGGAAGAAGTCGCAAGGTGTTAAATCACAAGATCTCGGTGCCCAATTGTGATCACATGTTCGATAGATAACACGGTCCAGAAACTTTTCCAGTAAAAAAAGCAATTTTTTCGTTGCTTATGTAGCACGTTGTCCAGATCAATATCATCCAACTCCGACCATTAAAAATCATTAATCACCTCTCGATAGGGCAATTCATTTGCCGTAACTGTTGATCCAACCTCATTTCGAAAAAGTAAGAGGCCAATGACCCCACCATAAACCGCACCTAAAATAAATCATTAAAAATTATGGTTATCGAGGTCGAGTTGCACTTATGAAACCTTTTACCTATTTCAATACAAAACCATATAAAATAACTCATAAATAAGCCACAAGAGTTCTGTGATAAGATTTTTTTTGTATATTTGGAATAAAAGGACGTTGAGTGTTGAGAAAATCAGTTACTGCACTTGATGAAGAAAATTTATCAGACACAGTTAAGCAGGTGGAGTTATGTTGTAGGGGTGTATGGCAGCTAATGGAGTAGCAAAAATGCAGTTCATTGAATCAACTACGGACAAAAGTGGTTATCTTGATATTTTAAAAGCCCAACTTGAAACAGAGTGCAGTCAAATTGGGACTTCAGGGTCACTATTTTTTATCAGCAAGATAACGATCCCAAGCATACAGCCAACATTGTAAAGCTCTGGTTGATATATACCATTCCACACTAGTTATGTACCTCTCCACAATCGCCCTGATCACAACCCCATTGAGCTTCTGTGGGACTTAATAGAAAGAAAGACTCGACAGCAATCAATTTCATCAAAACCTAAGCAGAGGGAACCTCAGAACTTGTTCCATCCATGCCGAAACGATTACCAGAGGTTTTTCAGAGAAATGGCTATCCTACTAACTACTAAAGTTCACAAGAATATGCCGACCATTACATCCCCCTAATTGTAGGGATTTCGTTATCTTAATATATATTTACCCTCGACACTGATTCACTGATACACTGACTCTGTCACGCAGTACGTAGGAATTTAAATAGGCATTCTATAATTCTATAATAAATAATAAAAAAAATAATATTTTTTTTTTGTACAGAAATTGTGTTTTCCCCAAATTTTTTTTTTCCAAAATTTTTTTTTCAACAAAAATTTTTTTTTTTACAAAATTTTTTTTTTTTACCAAATTTTTTTTTTTTACAAAATTTTTTTTTTTCCACAAAATTTTTTTTTTCCACAAAAAATTTTTTTTGAACGATAATTTTTTTTTTCAAGAAAAATGTTTTTTTTCAACAAAATTTTTTTTTTTCATCAAATTTTTTTTTTCCACAAAATTTTTTTTTTTTCAACAAAATTGTTTTTCCATGTTTCAACGGGCGCCATAGGCGCATTACAACTTACTAGTATGCCCATATTAAGCAATCCCTAGCGGTGTCTGCAAGATATGTCCCAAGATCTGTTCAGCATCTGGTTTAGCCTAATTTGTAATATACACACCAAATAAACAGTGGAGTTTGTATCTGTTGCAAATTCTCGATTTGGCTTTTAGGAATTTCCTTACATACTGCAATGTATTCAGAATATTATTTTATTATACTACGCCGCCAACAAAAAGTTCGTACGCCTGTCCGTTTTCTAGTATATTCAATTTCTGCTTTTATGTTTATTTAAAAATCTATGTTTTTGAGACAAAGTTTATTGTCTCCAACTTAAATTACTTATTTAAAAATGTTCAGGGGTACGAACTAAGTGTGGGCAGAGTAGTAATCGTAACCATTGTGTTTCTCTAGACCCTAGAAATCCAAACCTTTAACGATATGCCAAGTGAACATTAATTTGAAGCGATGGTGTTCTAGAGGTTGGTAAGCACATTCATCAGCTTGATATGAAAATTTGGCGTTTGCAACCATGCCACACTCTTGTAAAAACCCATTTTCGTATTATCGAAGCCATCTAGGGAATATCAACCCTCATTTTGCTCACTTACAAAAGATGAAAATGTTGGATATAAAATATCAAATTTGCTTTATTTTCATCAGCATCAGTAAGTTTTCCAATTTTAAAACATAAAATCACCACAGAAATCATTATCATCCTTCTTATTCTGTTGAGGCCAGTTGCCAGATAGTAGCACCTGCTGCGTAGTTACCTCACCGTGCTGATGATGCTGTTCCTGTTTCAATTCCGGCTGCTGTCGTTTAACCTGCATCAAATCGTCTGCCGTAAATATCAGCATTGTAGTATGCTGTTGGGTATTCAATAATTCCGACGTGACATTACTGGCCTGACTGCTCACAATTTGATGTTGTTCTGTTTCCATAATTAACGATTTATCGCTGGGTTCATTGGAGGTGCTACCATTTATTATAGAGGAGAAGGAGGAGGAGGCGGGCAACGTTAACGATCCAGAAGTATCTACAATGCCCACATTGATCATATTCTTGGTGTTGTAATAACTGTGCATTGCTTTGGGCGAGCTGTCACCACCATTTGAGATAATTTTAAAACCATTGCTTTGCAAAGGATCTTCAATGGAAATTTGATTGGTCGTGGTGGTGTCATTAGGAGTTGGTGTATTCGTGGCAGCACTATAGCCTAATGGAAATGAAGGTCATCATGATTTGTTATGGTAAACGTTTTACGGTTTTATTTTTGTTTTGTTTAATGTTTGTTCCGTTCTAACTTAAACAATAAAATGAACTTATAGAAATGTTTTGTAAATAAAATAATACAAACGAAAATTACACTTAAAATTCTATATCGATGGAGGTCAAATTCCAAATCATAAACATCACCAAAAGAAACGGACATTAATACACTCGTAAACCATAAAGTCAATGATCAGATCATGTTGTTCCAGGAGGAAAGGGGATGCACAATTTAAAGGAATTTCAAATTTTTTGTTCACAAACTAATTCGTTCAATGGTGATGGGTAAAAACTTATAAATTAAATGAAACTGGAAAATCTGTGCTGGTTGATTTACAGAGAGGGAGTGTGTGTGTTCATGTCTTACGAATGTCATTGGATGAGTCGTCTTGCAGCATGGCATTCTCGCTTAATAGATTACGATCACATTTTGTGGCCTGTAAGAGATATATACAATGTAAATATAGTTTTTATTTTAAACAGCTTCAAAGATAAAATAATCTGAGTGAACCAAAAAAAAATGGTGCTAATGTTTGGAGCCAGGAGGATAATTAAAATGTTGTTTTTTTGACTAACACTCAGGGGATTCCCCCGGAAAAATGTATCTGCTTCTGAATTTCAGCTTGTGGTTAGGGTCTATGTTTCCATTTGAGTTTATTTTTAACTGTCGTAATAAGCAGAAAAGATATGAGAATAGTACAGTAGGCAGCCAAACAGGGATGTCGGGGAATCTGGGCATAAATATACGCCATGTGTCCCTGTCAATCTGGTGAAAGTTGTCCTCGAACACCAAACTGTCATAACCGCCAAGTAGAAATTACGATGAAAGGTACTACGGCTGTCTATTGTTGATACCGGCTTCACCAACAAACAAATGTCTGGACACAAACCGCATGACTTCCAAACTCTTTTTTATTCTCCACATTTGTCCTCAAACCCATGCGGAAGAGGGATAAACGTTGGTCCCAGTCATAAAATTAAAATCATTCTTAGTGAACATCTTTGCTGCCACAATTTCCTTGGTCAGATTTTAACAATTGTTTTGGTTTAATATTTTCTTTTATTGTGTTGTTCTTTTGATCAAGATACAACATTTGATTTGCTTTGCACCTCTCCCAAGCTACAAAGCAATGCACCCTAAACTTAAAAAGGATGACGTATGTTCCATTTCGTATCCGTCTCCGTATACTTCAATATGTTACCCTGAACCTGCTTTAGATTATGTATATGCTTTAGATTCATATTGGTCATTTTGAAAAACCAACATTTCCCGTCGACAGCCGACTAACTTTGTTCCAAAACTCACCTCTCGAAACTTGTGCAAATAAACTCCCAATGGTTCCACATAGTTATCGAAGCCTAATGTCGCAAAGGCGTACAGTAAATCATCACCGTTAACCGTTTTACGGTTCTCCGACATACTGCGTTCGATAGCTTCCGATGTAATGAATGAAATAAACTCGGAGACGCACTCTTGTATACATTCACGGGCATCTTTGGCAATTTTACCATTCTCCGGCACGGGAATTTTCATAATTTTTATAATATTACAAATGGGCAGAAAGCGATCCTGCTCCCTAAGCATATAAGCATTGGGATGTTGTCGATTATCCGAGTCTTCATCTGAAACACAAAAGCCAAACATGAAAAATGGGCTAATGTGCACACATAAGGGGGCATGATTTAAAAATTAAAAAAACAATACGCCATCAACAACGGGCATGGAAATTATAATTGGGATCCCAATTTAATTAACTGAGCTGGGACCCATATTTCTAATATGTGGGACTAGACTATTGAATGTAGAAAGAATCGTGTTCCAGTGGAACACTTAATAAGAACAAATTCAACATTGAAGAGGCCGGCATATCAACCAATCTGCATCAACGGAAACTATAGACATAGTTTGGGCAAAAATACATGGTTAGATACCTGAAGTGTCTTGGTCATAAAGATCGAATAATCCCGAATGATACAGCCAGAAAGGCGTTAGAAACATGAATACGGCGACAAGTCAGATATTCCCAACTACAATAGAAGAGATTGCTGAACATTTTTCAATGGGACCATGATTTGTTGGTTGTAAAGCCAACTCAATGTTTGCTTTAGAGTTAGACCCATGATGGCCTTCGCATGCGAGTATGCAATTTGTGGTACGTACAACACTTAGAAGATGTATTCACTTCAAACTTCGGTCATACTCTCATAACTTCCAGTTGAATCTTCTTGGAATTTTGTCTCTCCATTCAGAGACTGTCCCTTAAACATCCCGGTGCCGGAGCAGTTTTATTAATTTAATGGACGTGCCTGACAAGTCCCACATCGAACATCGACTTCCCAGAAATAAATGTTTTTGGATAACTGAACTACGACGTAGGAACCGTGTAGCATTGTTGTTTTAATTTGTTTTCAAGCCTCCTTATGTGCACTTTAGACGAAAATTGTGTATGCACCCCAGATCTTTGAGTGGTTTTTGGACACTTACCAGCCGACATTTCTTCATCTTCACGTTTCATGTAGTCATACTGTTGCGAATCATTCGTAGACGACATTTTTGTTTGTTTTTTTTAAATGTTACCAATCTTTTTTTCTTGTTAACAAAGAAGAAATAGCAATAAAAATCGAAAATCTGACTATGAGATCAGAGCTCGATGCCGGCTGATTTTATTAATGACGGCGTCAATTTGCACAGACTTGTGCTTTTATTTACGAACGAGATTCAAAAGGAGTACTTGGAGGCCACTTTTGAATTTTCATTCGTAATAGTAGTTTGTTTTGGTTCTCTCTATCACTTACTTCGCTCTCTGTTGTCAATCTCAGTGCAATGACTTTCAAACTTAGCAATGTTATTTGTCACAAGGACAGGGTTGTATTCGAAAGAACAGTTTTAAATGCAGTGAGATTTATTCACGGTTTATTTTCAAAAAGTTTATTATTTGTACAATAAAAAAATATATAATGAAAATAAAATTTCGTTTATTTTCTTTAAAAGAAAATAAGGAAATTTCTTAGATATTTTAGTACTTCAAATTAGACGTGATTATATCAATAAACACAACAAAACATAAAAGATATAAAATGAATACATCACAAACAGAAAAATAAATAAGGCACGCTGGTCTGAACAACGATAATGGATAAAAAAATAGACATTTCTAACTGAAAAGATCATTTCAAAGATCACAAACACAAAACAAGACAATATTAAAAGTAAGAAAAATAATAAATAACGCTGGTCTTAACAGCGATAATTGATAAAAAAAGAAATATTTTTATAAGGTATTATAAACTGAAACGATTATTCCAAAGATCGTACGATGCCTTGATACTTTTCTATGGTGTATTACGATCACAGCTAAACTGTATATTTGAATGTTTTCTTATTTTGTATAAAACTTGCATAGAATGATCATACATAAAATCTTTTATGAATTCCCGATTGGCCAAACCTTTAGGCGAAAATACATCTTCATACCGGGCATTTGGTAAATTCTTCTCTTTTGGAACCTTATATTCCAAATTACTTTCAATCGGACAACTTTTGGCCAGCAAATAATTATGTAGAGTGACACAAGCGGTGATGATATTGGTGGCATTTTTATGATTAAATGGTAAGGTCGTATTCAAGCACCTAAAATGTATGTAAATTTTAAAGATTCGCCCACTATTTATTCTTGTTGGTATGTTATGACATCCTACCTAAAGCGAGCTTTGAGCAGAGCAAATGATTTCAATGCCACATTTTGTACTTCTTTTAAAGCCACGTTGACTGATTCCTGCAGCATGTCAGTGGCATTGCGATATGGATTGATAATACAAGAGCTCAAGTGATAACCGCGATCAGCTGTTCCTCGATTACATATTACAGGTGAACAGGTACATAAGGAAATTCAAAGTAATATTTTTCGGGGACAAGGTAAAAAATGAAATTGCAAACTTACCGATTAACCATGTCTTGGGATTGCTTTTTTGGGAACTTTGAAGAATGCCGTTAATATGACTGCGTCGCCATATATAAATATTATGAGCAGAACCGGAAAATCGAGGATTTACATCCAAAAAACGATAGTTTTGATCACAGATCTGAAATAAATAGTATGGGATTCAATGAATTCAATTGAAAATCAGACAAGAAATGTTTTTTTTTTTGGAACTTTGTGAGGACATAGTTCAGACACACTCTAGACTATTCGGATAACGGACATTATTATAAATAGCCTTCAACTAACTTTCCACTTGAATTTGCAGGGCAAAATTGACTTTTGTGCGATACACCTCCAAAACGACAAAAAAAAAATTAAATTGGGGTCCGAAAAATGGACCCACCCACTTCTTTGGGAGTTGAAATACGTATTTTGTGTTCCCCTCTTGGTGGGCTTGGTAACGAAAAAACGACCCGCCAATATGGGCGTTTCCAGTAAAATTTCATTATTTTCCTCATGTTTATCTTAAGTAGTTGGAGAACGTTTTCCTATAACCATTTACATTTTTCACTCAAAAATAGTGAAATTAATCCTTTATAAAGAGTAATTAATCCTTTTTAAAGAGCTTAAAAACAATTTCGTTTTCAAACTTTTTTTTACTTTAAGCGTACGAGAGTCTCGTTTGCAATCCTGGAAATGCCCATTTGGAACTTTTTGCGAATTTGTTTAATTTTAATTGGTGGGGCAATTTCTTTGACAACACGCACCTCCCCTGACCCTCTCAGCCCAAAAACCATTTTCGTCATTTTGAAGATAATTGCATATTTTGGAGGTGGGACAATTTTGCTATTTGCAGTAATAGATCTTGAAGAAAAGCTCGCACGAAGCGGAATTATTAAATACAATATCATTTGGTTTTATATATGGGACCTCTAGAAATACCACAAACAGAACATACCACTTGTACCGCCAGCGACGGCTGTCTGCAATGACGATTCAAATACATATGAATTTCGTACTCAGGAACACGTTCTAATGGCACATGGTAGTAATCAAGAACTCCCACTACACCGGGAATGCCGAATTGTCGTAAAAATTCCTCCTTATTGGTCTGCTGGTCTTCCGGAGAACTGGGAAATCTACACAAAACAAATCAGCAGTAGTAGAGTAAGTTATAATAATTCAAAAGTTTCCTCAATCAAACTCACGTCACATAAACCGGGGTCAGGAAGTGCACAATTATGGGACATTTTCTGTACGGCTTTACGCAAAATATGTGGGGGACAGTGACTTATTGGCCTCAACAGTGCCAACAAATCCATATTTCCATTTACTAAATAACTCAGTGTGACCAGCACACTGATGTCAAAGGACAATCCACCATTCACATCGTCAAGAGGATGGTAGTGTGTGCGTTGGTGCAGTTCCATTAATAAGCAACGCACCATCACCTTATCGAAATGGAAACACTTATGAAAGAAGTCGTTATTCACGCTTTGTAATATTTCCTCTGCATCCCTATCCAAGATTATGAAGCAATTGTATTTAGTGGGAGAAGTTGACGTGAATGAGACGCATCGATCGTTGTTGTTTTCATCGCTGGTTTCACGGTTCCTGTTTGGTGAGTTACTGATATTGACCGCAAATATCTGTTGTAATGTTCTCGTGCTTTGCATGCTTTGCTCGGTATAAGCTAAATCCATTATTTTACTTTTGTCCATTAAAACGAAGACAAATTCTGTTCACGCAAGTTTTTCATGTGTGTGACAAGCTGAGTAATATTATTTATCCTAAAGAGAAATTATATGATTTCCTTATCAAGTTAAAAATAGTTAAAGTAACATGAATATATACATATATAACGACGTTTTAATTATTGTCCATAAAGATGTTGTCTATACTCGATTAGTATTTAGCACCTACTCCAAATGTAGCTGAGAACCCGGCAATGTGAACAGACTATGTATGGACGTCCACAGTTGAATGAGAATTTACAAAATACAAGATCAACAGCCAGTTTCTAATGTGTAATTTAAACCCGATCTTTAGACTGTAACCAGTAACTTGGATTTGCGGGCTAATTGGGGTTCGAGTTAAGGAAGTTTGTCGGTATGCAGTTGAATTATTAAATATAATTTTTACGAATACATGAATCTATCGAAGAATATCTAATCTCCAATAGTTCTCTATTTTTCAATTGATATATTTTCAAAATACGATGTGTAACGTACGATCGTACCATGTTTAATGTTTGATAGGTGGAAATATATCAATATTGCAAGCTTCATATACATACCGAGCGGGCGATTCTGCATTTGGATGAGATTGAATTTTTCACTGCCTGCTCACTGAACACTGCTCCGTCGCGTCATATAATATAGTATTGCTGATGAATGGAACTGAATGGAATGAAACGATTCCTCCATTCCCAGACGAATAACGGTATCAAGCGAACGTTGCCACACTAAAGACAGAAGATTAAAAAGGACAGAGTTATCTATTGTGGTGATCACTGTTACCGAATACAACATTTTGTCATCTGCGAAATATTTGGGTAAAGTATTTTGATGAATTAAATAATAATAAAAAAATAATCATTGTTGAAGTGAATACGGACAATTTGTTAATCTTTGCAGGGCCAACAGTTTTTATATGCGTGATAGCCCAGCCTTCCAATATATTTTGTATGGTTTTAATTTTAGTTTAGTAAGAAAAGAAGACATCGATGATAATGAACACAACACAACTCTTTATCCCTATCCCTTTCCTTGTCGATTTTTGAATGCCAAAAATGTTTTGACAACACTTTTTCATGGGGTATATGTATGCCCAGATTCCCAGACATCACTGCTTGGCTGCCTAATGTACAGAGTTCTCCAACTAGAGGTGTTATTTTGAATCACCCGGTATACATATCTTTTATTTTTGATATTTGACAAGTACAAACTACGCCATTACTAAAAATGGAACGATACAGGCTTCAGCCGTGCATTGAAGTTATTACAATTATTAAATGGTGGAAATCTTGCAGTCACAGTTCACAAAATTCAAATGTTTCCGGACCGTGCTATCTCTCGAAGAGGTGATCACAATTGGCTACCGAGATCTTTTGATTTAACACCTTGCGACTTCTTTCTTTGGGGCCACGTGAAAGATAAGGTCAACCCTCAAAGATAGAATTCGTGATGCTATCGAGGACATAGGACAGCCACTTTGCGATGTGGTTATGGCAAAATTTCATAAAAAGTATATGGTCCTGTAAGCGTGGTCGTGGTGTCCCTTTGACTGATGTTGTTTTTCATTATTAACGGCATACCTTCCTCTTTATTATAAAATAAACATCTGATAATTTATCTCAATAGATTTCATTTTTCTTTTTTTTTTTCTTGAATCTTGTTGGACTACCCTTTATTATATGTTGCTCTTTTGTTATATGAATGAGACTCTAAGACCAGAAAGTCTTAATAATGAAGAATTTAATCTAAATTTAAAGCTATCCAACACTTATGGACGTCAGATCGTGTAGCATTTCAGATCTATTATTGTTGAGATCTTTTTCTCATACACAGATTGTAGTTTATTGGATTACGATATACAAATCCGCTGGATATATAGAATATCGTTTGGATTTGTATATCGTTTCCACACGCTGGAATAATTTTAATGTTTGTGTAAGTGGTCGTTTACGACGACAAATCGCACTGTGTGAACCCTACTTGCAATAGATTGTCATCTGCGCGGCACTGCTTAATCGACCATTTCCAAATGCAACCCTGTCACGCGTTCCAGCATCATTTTTCAATTCTCTTTTCACTTGTTATTCTTCCCATAACATAAAATGGCATGTTCTTAATTACTTTTTAAATGCGTCATTTTAAACTAGAACTCAGGAGACAGAACTCAACAACCTATTATCTGAATCGATTGTTCATAAAGGCCGAGTTACTTGACCGTAATCGTAACCGTGACGTGTCAGCTGATACGTTCTCCTTATGGGAAACATGTACAAATGGTTACTTGGCCGTAATCGTAACGTAACGGATGAACCTGTAGAAAATAGATTTTTCTATCCGGCAAGTGACATTTAACAAACAGCTGATTTGTTTCTAGCAAAAAAAAAACAGCAAGAAAGTAAAAGAAACAACTTTGTTAGAAAAATAATAAAATAAAAACTATAAAAATGGATAAATTGTTTCTTCACAACACTTTCTTTCATTATTAATGAATTTTTTACGTTTTTATCAAAACAAACAGACAAATTATTTTGTTTGTTTACATACAACATATGGTACTTCACGTATATTGGGTAACCACTACTACATCAACGTTCCGGTTACGATTACGTTTACGTTCCGGCAACGGTCAAGTAATTAGGCCTTAAGTCGATAACAAAGTTATCGTGTATCTGTAAACAAACACAAATATGTTTTAATTTACTCTGTGTAATTGAAAGCCGGGCGGCTGATTAAGAATAAATTACAATGAGCATTATAAGGGTGATTTTTTTGAGGTTAGGATTTTCATGCATTAGTATTTGACAGATCACGTGGGATTTCAGACATGGTGTCAAAGAGAAAGATGCTCAGTATGCTTTGACATTTCATCATGAATAGACTTACTAACGAGCAACGCTTGCAAATCATTGAATTTTATTACCAAAATCAGTGTTCGGTTCGAAATGTGTTTCGCGCTTTACGTCCGATTTATGGTCTACATAATCGACCAAGTGAGCAAACAATTAATGCGATTGTGACCAAGTTTCGCACTCAGTTTACTTTATTGGACATTAAACCAACCACACGAATGCGTACAGTGCGTACAGAAGAGAATATTGCGTCTGTTTCTGAGAGTGTTGCTGAAGACCGTGAAATGTCGATTCGTCGCCGTTCGCAGCAATTGGGTTTGTGTTATTCGACCACATGGAAGATTTTACGCAAAGATCTTGGTGAAAAACGGTATAAAATACAGCTCGTGCAAGAACTGAAGCCGAACGATCTGCCACAACGTCGAATTTTCAGTGAATGGGCCCTAGAAAAGTTGGCAGAAAATCCGCTTTTTTATCGACAAATTTTGTTCAGCGGTGAGGCTCATTTCTGGTTGAATGGCTACGTAAATAAGCAAAATTGCCGCATTTGGAGTGAAGAGCAACCAGAAGCCGTTCAAGAACTGCCCATGCATCCCGAAAAATGCACTGTTTGGTGTGGTTTGTACGCTGGTGGAATCATTGGACCGTATTTTTTCAAAGATGCTGTTGGACGCAACGTTACGGTGAATGGCTATCGTTCGATGCTAACAAACTTTTTGTTGCCAAAAATGGAAGAACTGAACTTGGTTGACATGTGGTTTCAACAAGATGGCGCTACATGCCACACAGCTCGCGATTCTATGGCCATTTTGAGGGAAAACTTCGGAGAACAATTCATCTCAAGAAATGGACCGGTAAGTTGGCCACCAAGATCATGCGATTTGACGCCTTTAGACTATTTTTTGTGGGGCTACGTCAAGTCTAAAGTCTACAGAAATAAGCCAGCAACTATTCCAGCTTTGGAAGACAACATTTCCGAAGAAATTCGGGCTATTCCGGCCGAAATGCTAGAAAAAGTTGCCCAAAATTGGACTTTCCGAATGGACCACCTAAGCCGCAGCCGCGGTCAACATTTAAATGAAATTATCTTCAAAAAGTAAATGTCATGGACCAATCTAACGTTTCAAATAAAGAACCGATGAGATTTTGCAAATTGTATGCGTTTTTTTTAAAAAAAAAAGTTATCAAGCTCTTAACAAATCACCCGTTATTTACGAACGAGATTCAAAAGGAGTACTTGGAGGCCACTTTTGAATTTTCATTCGTAATAGTAGTTTGTTTTGGTTCTCTCTACCACTTACTTCGCTCTCTGTTGTCAATCTCAATGCGGTGACTTTCAAACTTTTACAATGTTATTTGTCACAAGGACAGGGTTGTATTCGAAAGAACAGTTTTAAATGCAGTGAGATTTATTCACGGTTTATTTTCAAAAAGTTTATTATTTGTATAATAAAAAAAATATATAATGAAAATAAAATTTCGTTTATTTTCTTTAAAAGAAAATAAGGAAATTTCTTAGATATTTTAGTACTTCAAATTAGACTTGATTATATCAATAAACACAACAAAACATAAAAGATATAAAATGAATACATCACAAACAGAAAAATAAATAAGGCACGCTGGTCTGAACAACGATAATGGATAAAAAATAAACATTTTGTAACTGAAAAGATCATTTCAAAGATCACAAACACAAAACAAGACAATATTAAAAGTAAGAAAAATAATAAATAACGCTGGTCTTAACAGCGATAATTGATAAAAAAAGAAATATTTTTATAAGGTATTATAAACTGAAACGATCATTCCAAAGATCGTACGATGCCTTGATACTTTTCTATGGTGTATTACGATCACAGCTAAACTGTATATTTGAATGTTTTCTTATTTTGTATAAAACTTGCATAGAATGATCATACATAAAATCTTTTATGAATTCCCGATTGGCCAAACCTTCAGGCGAAAATACATCTTCATACCGGGCATTTGGTAAATTCTTCTCTTTTGGAACCTTATATTCCAAATTACTTTCAATCGGACAACTTTTGGCCAGCAAATAATTATGTAGAGTGACACAAGCGGTGATGATATTGGTGGCATTTTTATGATTAAATGGTAAGGTCGTATTCAAGCACCTAAAATGTATGTAAATTTTAAAGATTCGCCCACTATTTATTCTTGTTGGTATGTTATGACATCCTACCTAAAGCGAGCTTTGAGCAGAGCAAATGATTTCAATGCCACATTTTGTACTTCTTTTAAAGCCACGTTGACTGATTCCTGCAGCATGTCAGTGGCATTGCGATATGGATTGATAATACAAGAGCTCAAGTGATAACCGCGATCAGCTGTTCCTCGATTACATATTACAGGTGAACAGGTACATAAGGAAATTCAAAGTAATATTTTTCGGGGACAAGGTAAAAAATGATATTGCAAACTTACCGATTAACCATGTCTTGGGATTGCTTTTTTGGGAACTTTGAAGAATGCCGTTAATATGACTGTGTCGCCATATATAAATATTATGAGCAGAACCGGAAAATCGAGGATTTACATCCAAAAAACGATAGTTTTGATCACAGATCTGAAATACATAGTATGGGATTCAATGAATTCAATTGAATATCAGACAAGAAATGTTTTTTCTTTGGAACTTTGTGAGGACATAGTTTAGACACACTCTAGACTATTCGGATAACGGACATTATTATAAATAGCCTTCAACTAACTTTCCACTTGAATTTGCACGGCAAAATTGACTTTTGTGCGATTCACCTCCAAAACAAATGAAAAAAAATTAAATTGGGATCCGAAAAACGGACCCACCCACTTCTTTGGGCAATATGGTACTCAACTGAAAGGTAACGTCCGCAGGAGTTGAAATACGTATTTTTTGTTCCTCTTTTGGTGGGCTTGGTAACGAAAAAACGGCCCGCCAATATGGGCGTTTCCATTAAAATCTCACTATTTGTCCCGTTCTCATGTTTATCTTAAGTATTTGAAGAACGTTGTTGTATAACCATTTACACTTTTCACTCAAAAATAGTGAAATTAATCCTTTATAAAGAGTAATTAATCCTTTTTAAAGAGCTTAAAACTATTTTGTTTTCATACTTTTTTGTTACTTTAATCGTACGAGTGTCCTATTTGCGATCCTGGAAATGCCCATATTGGATTTTTTTTTCGAATTTGTTTTAAATAGTGTTTAATTTTTTTAATTATTGGTGGCAATTTCTTTCTTCGACAACACGAACCTCCCCTGACCCTCTCAGCCCAAAAACCATTTTCGTCATTTTGAAGAGAATTGCATATTTTGGAGGTGGGACAATTTTGCTATTTGCAGTAATAGATTTTGAAGAAAAGCTCGCACGAAGCGGAATTATTAAATACAATATCATTTGGTTTTATATATGGGACCTCTAGAGCTACCACAAACAGAACATACCACTTGTACCGCCAGCGACGGCTGTCTGCAATGACGATTCAAATACATATGAATTTCGTACTCAGGAACACGTTCTAATGGCACATGGTAGTAATCAAGAACTCCCACTACACCGGGAATGCCGAATTGTCGTAAAAATTCCTCCTTATTGGTCTGCTGGTCTTCCGGAGAACTGGGAAATCTACACAAAACAAATCAGCAGTAGTAGAGTAAGTTATAATTCAAAAATTTCCTCAATCAAACTCACGTCACATACACCGGGGTCAGGAAGTGCACAATGATGGAGGACATTTTCTGTACGGCTTTACGCAAAATATGTGGGGGACAGTGACTTATTGGCCTCAACAGTGCCAACAAATCCATATTTCCATTTACTAAATAACTCAGTGTGACCAGCACACTGATGTCAAAGGACAATCCACCATTCACATCGTCAAGAGGATGGTAGTGTGTGCGTTGGTGCAGTTCCATTAATAAGCAACGCACCATCACCTTATCGAAATGGAAACACTTATGAAAGAAGTCGTTATTCACGCTTTGTAATATTTCCTCTGCATCCCTATCCAAGATTATGAAGCAATTGTATTTAGTGGGAGAAGTTGACGTGAATGAGACGCATCGATCGTTGTTGTTTTCATCGCTGGTTTCACGGTTCCTGTTTGGTGAGTTACTGATATTGACCGCAAATATCTGTTGTAATGTTCTCGTGCTTTGCTCGGTATAAGCTAAATCCATTATTTTACTTTTGTCCATTAAAACGAAGACAAATTTTGTTCACGCAAGTTTTTCATGTGTGTGACAAGCTGAGTAATATTATTTATCCTAAAGAGAAATTATATGATTTCCTTATCAAGTTAAAAATAGTTAAAGTAACATGAATATATACATATATAACGACGTTTTAATTATTGTCCATAAAGATGTTGTCTATACTCGATTAGTATTTAGCACCTACTCCAAATGTAGCTGAGAACCCGGCAATGTGAACAGATCTTCAGACAAGGTTTTGACAGTAAATAAATTTCTAATACTATGTATGGACGTCCACAGTTGAATGAGAATTTACAAAATACAAGATCAACAGGCAGTTTCTAATGTGTAATTTAAACCCGATCTTTTGACTGTAACCAGTAACTTGGATTTGCGGGCTAATTGGGGTTCGAGTTATGGAAGTTTGACGGTATGCAGTTGAATTATTAAATATAATTTTTACGAATACATGAATCTATCGAAGAATATCTAATCTGCAATAGTTCTCTATTTTTCAATTGATATATTTTCAAAATACGATGTGTAACGTACGATCGTACGATGTTTAATGTTTGATAGGTGGAAATATATCAATATTGCAAGCTTCATATACATACCGAGCGGGCGATTCTGCATTTGGATGAGATTGAATTTTTCACTGCCTGCTCACTGAACACTGCTCCGTCGCGTCATATAATATAGTATTGCGGAGGAATGGAACTGAATGGAATGAAACGATTCCTCCATTCCCAGACGAATAACGGTATCAAGCGAACGTTGCCACACTAAAGACAGAAGATTAAAAAGGACAGAGTTGTCTATTGTGGTGATCACTGTTACCGAATGCAACATTTTGTCATCTGCGAAATATTTGGGTAAAGTATTTTGATGAATTAAATAATAATAAAAAAATAATCATTGTTGAAGTGAATACCTTCAATGGTTTTTGATATTGATCTGCGCTTTCTCGGGTTTTCTACACACTGTATTGGACGGACAATTTGTTAATCTTTGCAGGTCCAACAGTTTTTATATGCGTGATAGCCCAGCCTTCCAATATATTTTGTATGGTTTTAATTTTAGTTTAGTAAGAAAAGAAGACATCGATGATAATGAACACAACACAACTCTTTATCCCTATCCCTTTCCTTGTCGATTTTTGAATGCCAAAAATGTTTTGACAACACTTTTTCATGGGGTATATGTATGCCCAGATTCCCAGACATCACTGCTTGGCTGCCTAATGTACAGAGTTCTCCAACTAGAGGTGTTATTTTGAATCACCCGGTATACATATCTTTTATTTTTGATATTTGACAAGTACAAACTACGCCATTACTAAAAATGGAACGATACAGGCTTCAGCCGTGCATTGAAGTTATTAAAATTATTAAATGGTGGAAATCTTGCAGTCACAGTTCACAAAATTCAAATGTTTCCGGACCGTGCTATCTCTCGAAGAGGTGATCACAATTGGCTACCGAGATCTTTTGATTTAACACCTTGCGACTTCTTTCTTTGGGGCCACGTGAAAGATAAGGTCAACCCTCAAAGATAGAATTCGTGATGCTATCGAGGACATAGGACAGCCACTTTGCGATGTGGTTATGGCAAAATTTCATAAAAAGTATATGGTCCTGTAAGCGTGGTCGTGGTGTCCCTTTGACTGATGTTGTTTTTCATTATTAACGGCATACCTTCCTCTTTATTATAAAATAAACATCTGATAATTTATCTCAATAGATTTCATTTTTCTTTTTTTTTTTTCTTGAATCTTGTTGGACTACCCTTTATTATATGTTGCTCTTTTGTTATATGAATGAGACTCTAAGACCAGAAAGTCTTAATAATGAAGAATTTAATCTAAATTTAAAGCTATCCAACACTTATGGACGTCAGATCGTGTAGCATTTCAGATCTATTATTGTTGAGATCTTTTTCTCATACACAGATTGTAGTTTATTGGATTACGATATACAAATCCGCTGGATATATAGAATATCGTTTGGATTTGTATATCGTTTCCACACGCTGGAATAATTTTAATGTTTGTGTAAGTGGTCGTTTACGACGACAAATCGCACTGTGTGAACCCTACTTGCAATAGATTGTCATCTGCGCGGCACTGCTTAATCGACCATTTCCAAATGCAACCCTGTCACGCGTTCCAGCATAATTTTTCAATTCTCTTTTCACTTGTTATTCTTTCCATAACATAAAATGGCAAAAATGGCATGTTCTTAATTACTTTTTAAATGCCTCATTTTAAACTAAAACTCAGGAGACAGAACTCAACAACCTATTATCTGAATCGATTGCTCATAAGTCGATAACGAAGTTATCGTGTATCTGTAAACAAACACAAATATGTTTTAATTTACTCTGTGTAATTGAAAGCCGGGCGGCTGATTAAGAATAAATTACAATGAGCATTATATTAAATACATGTACATCTAGATAACATAGAATACTTGTTTATCTGAAATATATAGTAAAATAAAAGTCATATATACGATTCGTCGTGAAATGATATTATTAAAATCTTGTTGAAAATATGTCATTCAACAAAGTAGTTTTGATTGACAGCTGATTTGTATTGTCATGCTGTCAAATCTAAGATGTTGGGTAAACGAAGCTTGCAAATTTAAATGGTTTCCATCCTTCTATAGCCGTATTTGTTATATAATTGATATATTAATAGGACTAAGAACATTAAACCTGACTATATATAATCGTTGTGACTTCTGAACAACGTCTCTAAGGTCAAGCTACTGCATCTCAAATAACGCGATTTCGCGAGCTAGTTCATTGACAGGTTCATATATAATTAGTTACGTGAGGATAAACTATGGCATGATTCTTTGAATGAAATCAGGTTTAACTTACATATTTCGTCAGTAAGCGAAAACGTATTTTAGGGGTATATAAAAGTAATTCATTGTTTTACATATTGTGTAGGATTATCAAAGTGATTTTGAAGTCACGTAAGTTTTTTGTTTAATTCCCAGAACAATGAAAATCTGTTCTGACGTAAATTTACCAGACCGGAAGCCACGTGGTTCACTGTCTTTCACATAATATCCTCGAGTTAATCTGGAATGCAACTTGGAAAAACGTATGCCAAGTAATTTACACACGCTGTGCCGTCTCCTAGGTTCATTGATAGTACATACTCGTAACCAACTTGTGGCAGATAGTCTTTAAAACAACAGAGTGCTAATCAAAATCAGTATATGATTTTGATTTGTATTCATGCAACAATCGCATGGAAAAACTCACACAATTTGTATGTGTATCTGTAGATTCTAGATTAGGCTAAGTATTTTATGGGTAAGTCGCATATGACTCGAAAGTTAATGTCTTTGGTTCACATAATAATTCAAAAGTCCATTTATGGATAATTTCGGCGGTTGTCCATTCCATAGTTTCTGAATCAAAATCCAATCTTCTTGCAATGTGTCAACAGACCACATCGAAAATATTATCGTGTGAACGGCCCTATCGAGTGTTTTTAAACAACAACAGTATTGCCCATTACTGCGGGCACGGCATTATCTGCTGAACCGTTGTTTTCACAAAGTTTTCCCAAAATAAGATTACAACACTGTCATGCCGCGTCTATTTTTTCTAAATTCCCTCTCTTATTTCTTCGCATGACCAAAACACATACCTGCACACACATATCATTCATTTGAATAAAATTATTCTGACATTTCTCTTTAACGACGAAACGATCATCGTGTTGCTGTCGTTTATAGTGTTAGTACTTTTTTTAACAGTAAATTTTTATTAAACGATTACAACAAAGGAACCAAATTACAGTTAGTTCCCCCAATCAATTTGCATTATATCAACAGTACATTAATAAAAATAATAAGTAAAGTTGTGGAAAAGTGATAAGAAATTGATTTCTGACAAATAAAGGAGAATATCAGAAAATGCTAACCGAGCTGGAAATAAAAGAAGAACCTCTGGACGAAAATGAATATCAACAGGAAATGTTCAACAAACAACTAACGCAGCAATTACAACTGGATTCAATTAAAGGTATGTGCTAAAATAAAACCAACGATCTATCGATAGATAATTTTTAGATGTCTCCTCCTAGAGTGATTAATAAATAAATTGAAAGAAAAAAAAATGACGGTAATCTTCGTGAATTTTCCCTGCAGAATGGCATAACAAAGCGTAATTAGTTAATAGGAGATGAACAAAACACTAGCTTCAGTTTCTTTTCTGTTTTCGTACTCTCATTGTTCGTCACTCCAGCATTTTATTTTTGGTGGTTGACGATCGTAATGTATGATGTTGTTGTTTTATTAATTGTGCGCACATTTTTGTTTTGTTTCCTCATCTGTTTTATCATCACATAACAACCCTGATTTTGTAAAATCACTTAACAACTAATCTACCAATCTGGCAATACTGTATGGATAGCGTGTGGCTGTCGTATGAACCGTTATATTTGGAAGGAAGGCAAACAATTGATATTATTGTTTGTTTTTGGTATTTTCAACTGATTTTCAAGAAAATATTGTAATAAATGTTAAGTGTATTGTACTAATGAATATATTTCATTGTTTCTTTCTTCAGATGAGATTGATGACATGGATTCCATGAGTGCCGGCGATAATTTCCACATTGTAGAAGAGCATGACCAATTCATTACCGTTAGTGCGGCCGATATGAAGACTCAAGATGAATTACAGTTCATAGAGACATGGCAGACCACACAGGTACGCCTCATCAAAAAATACTATGGCTACTGTGTACTTTACATTTGTTTTTTTTTTATTATATTTTAGAACACAATGTCTGATGAAGATGTTGTTTGTCCCAAGTGTTTGAAGACGTTTGTAAAAGAGTCGGCCCTTCTGGATCACACCAAACGCAACAATTGCATTGCCAAGCAGAAATGTCCCGTCTGCCCACTGACGTTTATCAACTCGCCGTCACTTCTCAACCACTTAACGCTGCATCGGGAAAATTATTTCTTTTGTTCTCAAAACTGTGGGGCTACTTTTAAAACGTTGCCCTTGTGTGAGAGTCACGAAAGAGACATGCACAAAACGGTGAGTGAAATTCCAAATTTTTGAATTAAAAAAACAAACAATTTCTTTCACAATCTCAGTTCTAATTCATATTCTATGTTCTGTATACATTTTAGAAAACTCCCCAAAAGATCCGCTACAAACATTTCTGTTCATATTGCCGTGAAGGTTTCAAAACTGAATTGCAACTGCATGTTCACTGGTTGCAACAGAATGAAGGGTGCGGTAAATTGATGCAAGATGTTGCTCTACATTCCAGCATGGCATCCAATGTCAATACTGACGCCAATAACTCTAACTTTAACAACAACAAAGAAAAAACTATGCCACCGACTCATTCCGCGGCCACAAATTTACCCATTACGAAATTAAGGCTAAAATCGTTTTTACCGGCCAATAAAAGGTCGCCCCCATCCGAACTCCAGGCTGATAGCAACGGCGAAGGCCACATGAAACGTATGAAATTCGTGGATACTCTAAAATCGGAAATGGCAACTCCCGATCAATTCCTGTTCAATATTGGTACAGATGTGGAAATAAAAGAAGAGTGTCTGGACGATGAGGATGTTATGAATACGACACCGCCTTTGATGCCAGAAGTCATAATGAAAATGGAAGAGGATAGGACGGAGGAGATTGTTGACACCCAAACCAGCGATATAAACCATATGGAAATGAAGTCCCTATTGATTAACAATAACAGGGAATTAAATCCCGAATTCCAGGGAAAAATCATACCACTGGCTATACAACGCAACATGCCCAAAATACCACCGTTACAGCGCATTAGTAGTAACAACAAACCTATCATCAATAACAATACCATCAAAAGTAACAACAACATTAATACAAATAACAGTCTCAATATTGCGACGGATAACAATAACAATGCAGCAAATAACAGTCTGAAGAATATAACCAATTTAAAGATTGTTCGTTTGGCACCACGTCCCACAGCTTCAACCTTTAGGCCGGCATCAAATATCCAAATTATCCCCCTTCACCAGCAGCCATTGCAGAGCGATTTCAAAATAATTCCAGCACCAAAGATGTCATTGCAAATTATTAAAATATTACCCAACGCCCAGTTCGTGACATTTCGAACTGACCAACAGCAACAGACTTTCGGCAACAATAATATGCCATTGACAAATGTAGTGAAATTTCAACCTTCCACCATGATGACGCAAATAGTACAACCACAGCAGATAAACATGCAGATTGCAAAAATAGGTCCAGCGCCGCCATCTCTGATAGCAACAGGAAATGCCTTCACGACTGGACAATATGGCGAAATCCAGCCGCCAGTTTCAATTACATTGGCATCCAAATCGATGAATACCCCTGAGTTTACTAAACTCCAGACCGAAGCCATGCAACAGTCGAATGGGCTCGGTCTGGAGCATCGCATACAGTACATTTCAAAGAAGAATTTAATTGCAATAGAAAGCTTGCCGGAGAAAAAACACTTGATTGATACGATGAAACAACAAATTGCCAAAGTGTCTCCCGGGGATAATAGTTTGGAGGAAAAAAGAAAGACGCCACCGCCGCTTTTAAAATTTTCAAAGGATATTACGGCGCCCATCAAGAAGGACATCAATGAACCATCCACCTTGTATTTGCCCATTATGAGCCCCGTCGATGTGGAATTAGTTGAGGCACGATACCAATACCCCGCATATGTGTATAAATGGATTTGTCCATATTGCCTGAAGGACTATGATATCAAACGGTGCCTGAAGAGTCATCTATCGAAGGCGCACAATCTAACCTACAGGGATATGGATAAAATTAACGTCCAGGCAAAGCCATTTAAAAATGAAGGTTAGTTTGAAGGAAAACATTTACAAATTTGACATATTTCCTAGAATAGCTTTATGTACAAGATAAAACTAAACATGAAATGGTTCTTTTTCTCCAGAGGTAAAAATCGAGTTGGAACTACCCGTCAAACACGAAGTTGAAGAAATTCTTCCAGATACGCCTCCCTTCAATGGCGACTACCCACCAAAAGCAGCCACGAGTCAACCAAAACCCATCAAAATGTCGGCGCTAAAACCATCGAAGCCACGCTATATGTGTGAAAAATGTGGCCGCAAATGTTCATCGAAAATTATGCTGCACGATCATGTTACATCATCATGCAGCCGTGAGCCGCAGTATCCATGTAAAGTATGCCCCAAGAAGTTCTATTCGTACAGTACGCTACAATGCCATATGACCATACACACCGGTGAACTGCCGCACAAATGCAATTATTGTGTTAAACGTTTTCGCACTAGGGGTCAGGTGACTGTACACCACCGAACACATACCGGCGAAAGACCATTTGTTTGCCAGGTAAGTGTGCCTGAGTTTTAATTGCGAGACATGAAACGGCATCATTGAAATCGTGTTGATTACAGGTCTGCTCTCAACGCTTTACACATCGTGAAACCCTTATTGCTCATTTGTCCCGTCACATTGGCATGAAACGTTACAAGTGCTACAACTGCGATAAACATTTCTCTTGCATTAGCGCTTTGAAAACACATCGTGAAATTCGTCCCGATACCTGTGGCAAAGTGAAATTTAATCCTCGTGCCGTAGGACCACGTGTTCGTGTGGTGCGTGGCAATGTCATATTTGAGCCGCAGCCGGAAATAAATCCCTACCTACGTTCGGAGGATCCAAAAAGTGTATTGGCCGAATTACAAAATCAACCGGAAAGTGTTAATTAAAACGTTTGCAAATGCATTTGCTTGCATTTTATGTTTAAGTTTTATCGATTGCTTATTTTAGTAATGGAATGCTTGTTTTATTTCTCCATTTAGTTATTACTTAATACTTTTAGTTATATAACGATATTGTGTATTTAGCATGCCTAGACCACATGTTTATGAAACTCTTCCTTAGATTTTTTTTAAAAGAACTCTTCACATTTATTTGCTGTTATTTTTCTCATTCTAAGCCACAGGAAAAATTTCGAAGAGTTTATTTTTTTTAAAATAGAAAAGAGAATTTTATTTGTCCTTATAAAGAGCCAACCTTTGAAAATAGTTTAAATATTTTGTAAATAAAGGAGTGGTTGATTTTGTTTGTTATTATCAAAAGGATAATAAAGCGTTAAGTTATTTTACATTGATTTGTTTTTGTAAAAAAGTGTAGCTTGTAAATAAAAGGAGAAATTACACAGTTACCGCATTATATTTCTTGATGTAAGATTTCCGTGATGGACTATGGACAAGTCCAAGCCTTAGTGGCGTATGAAAATCAGATTGAAGTGAAATTTTATCCTGAATTTCTTGGGTTTTCCAGGTGATTCCTAACATATGGGTGGGGATTTTATTTTTGTCGAAGTCTATTAAATGACAGCACGATCACGTTAAACCATGAAAATCTGGGTTTTTATAAAAAATAAATATTTTTGTTAGGGTTTTTCTGAAAAAAATCTTTTTATTAAATCCTTTCAGTCAACAGGTAGTTAAAAAGCCAAAGGGCGTCTCTTTGGCTTGAACAGTTGTACAGCAAATTTTGTACTACTCTTTAGGCGCTAAACTTTTTCGGGTAATTTGTTGGCTAATTTCAACCAACTACGATTGCTGTTTTGGTAGAGAACATTGCACGTGTCATTGATACCGGCAAAATGCTGGAAGTGTGCGTGTTGAGTATTGGTCAAATCCTATCCATAACGATCTCAATATGAATTTGATCAACCTCAACGACTAGTTTGCCATCTCTGGCTTTAATGGCGGCAACTGCGACAAACATGACTCCAGTTTCGACTTTCAAAATATGCAGGCTTCTTACAAGACGTCGTTCACCAGGATCTTGTTCAGTGTGACACAAGTGAATTTGACTTTAAGAATCGACCACCTGAAACATAGCAGTGGACAACGTGGAATATTTAGAAAGTTTTTACGTTTTAAAGATTGATTTATCTATCGAACTTAGTATTCATTCACTGGAACAACCAACCAAACCAAATATCACCTTTTATATATTTTTTGTAATGACTAACACTCCGGGATGCCCGTGACAGGGCACGTTTTAAAGATTGATTTATCTATCGAACTTAGTATTCATTCACTGGAACAACCAACCAAACCAAATATCACCTTTTATATATTTTTTGTAATGACTAACACTCCGGGATCCCCTTTTAAATGCAATGTAGTGTGTTAGCGAAAGGAAATTCGGGTATTGGAAGGAGGAAAGAGGGAGTAGGGTTTGTATTTGAGAATTTCACTTGCTGGAATCAAGAATCAAATTTTTCTATGGTACTTCGTCCGACCGACCGAAACTTTGGCAATGAACGCATGAGAATACCTGGATAGCAGCGTATCCAGGCTAAACGTCCTAACACCAGGAACTAAACAGTTAATATCCGAAGAGCAGATACCATTAACATATCTTCAATGATTACTATATGCCTTGTGCACCTAGAATAGTTTATTATGAAATCAATCTATCGACTATGACACGAAATTACTTACCTTTTAATGAAAATCCTGTACATAAATTTTAACAATCGTCAAACGTTAAATATCTACGATGAGTATTTTGGGAGCATTCGGTTGGCTACGTTTTAATTAGACAATAAAAGACCAATATTTTGTCTCTACAAATGTTCGGTTTTATTTCTTAAATAACGGACTTTTCGAAACAGCTGATTTGGTATGTAAAACTAAACAGCTGATAAAAAAAATGTAAATTAAATGGAGATCACAAAATACTACAAGACTGCAAGAAAATGAGAAATATTTGTGCGGTGTTTTTTTTTTAAATTGAAATTTTACACAAGGAAATGTTTACAATTGTTTTAATTATATTACAACAAGAATATGAAGAAAACGAAAAGAATATTAGCCATAGGCGATGGGATGCTTCAAATTGGAATCGCCAAGTCAGTGTAATTGAAATAAAAAAAATACTTCGTGAAGGGTGCTGGCGACTTTATATCGTTACGACCACGGACACAGGTAAGTCTTATTCAATTACTTTGAGACTTTGAGGGTCTGTTCCCTGTCGATTGCGACTATATCTACCTGGAACACACTCCAAAATTTAGAGTCTGTAAAATATTTTAATCTCAAAATTTCTGTTAAAACTGAAAATTCCCTGGATCGGGGAATTTGTTAAGATCGAAATCTTTTGGTATGGAGACTTTAAGGGTTTCTCTAAGTACGTTATCAGTGACTCATATCTGTATTTTGCTTTACTTTACCGCCCCAACTTGCTTCTTCAATAGAGCAGCATTCAAAGGACTTTCGTTTGAGCATTTTGATTTCTCTTAGACGGATATCAAGCCTGCAAAACTCCTGAGATGGACATCAAGGGGGCGCATTTAGAGTATTGTTTTCAGACCCGTTTGGCCAGGTGATCACCGTGCTACTGTAATGCACACGCAGGCTATCCATTGATTACATTGGATGTGAGTGAGTTTGTACTTACTGCACACTCCACCATACAAGGGCGTCATATGTGAGAAGGATCTGACTTTTCTAGAAAAGCATAACCGTTGGGAGCAGCCTTTAAACAGGGAGTATACAATTTATATTGTGTACAGCTGACTGAGAGAAGTTTTCCGTTTGTTCTTTCATTAAATGTTAAATGATCCAGTGAAGAAGATGTGTTTTTCCTTCGTTAAACGAAGTACTCTCAGAATTGGAGTTTCAACATCTTGAGAGTGGATGCACTTACTTATTACCACGAGGGAACATACGGGGAACTTCTCCCGAATTAGCGAGCTGTGTACGATATACATTTATACGTAAACAGAAATGGAAACTAAGTTATCCAGAAAAACATTCACGGCGATTATGAGTTTGCGAAAAGGGAAACCATTTCGGGGACAGGAAAATACACGTGCTTAGAGGGTCCGGGCGTATTTTACAATACGCATCTGCGTAGAATATTTTATTATACAGGGTTTTCCAAAAAGAGGCGTTATTTTGGTATCCAAAGAAAAATGCAATTTTTTGAGATAAATGATCGGATGTTTATTTCATAATAAAGAGGAAGGCATGCAGTTAATAATGAGAAACAACATCAGACAAATGGCCACCACGACCACGCTTACAGGACCATATTCTTTACATGAAATTTTCCATAACAAGTGGCTGCCCTATGTCCTCGATAGCCTTACAAATTCTATCTTTGAGGTTTTGAATCGACGCTTGGCTGTTGGCGTAGACCTTATCTTTCACGTGGCCCCCAAAAGAAGAAGTCGCAAGGTGTTAAATCACAAGATCTCGGTGGCCAATTGTGATCACCTCTTCGAGAGATAACACGGCCCGGAAACTTTTCCCATAAAAGAGCAATGGTTTCGTTGCTTGTGTGGCACATAGCGCCGTCTTGTTGAAAGTAAACGTTGTCCAGATCAATATCATCCAACCCCGACCATAAAAAAGTCATTAATCATCTCTCGATAGCGCAATACATTCACCGTTACTGTTGATTAAACCTCATTTTCCAAATAGTAAGGTCTAATGAGCCCGCCGGACCATAAACCGCACCAAACAGTCACACGTTGAGGATGGGTCACAATAATTCTTGGGTTTTTCGAGCCGTAGATGCAACAATTTTGCTTGTTGACGTAGCCATCGAGGTGGAATTGGGCCTCATCAGTCAAGATGATTTTTCGATGGAATTCCGAATCATTTCCATGCATTTCTTGGACCCAATCAGCAAAGACACGACGTTGGTGATGATTGGCCGGCTTGAGTTCTTGTGTTAACTGAACTTTATAAGCCTTAAGACCCAAGGCTTTATGCAAAATACGGTGTAATGACGTTTGTGGAATGTCCAATTCCAAAGAACGACGAGAAATGCACAAACCTGGATTTGGGCTACCCCAGCAATAATGCACGGGTTTTATTCTTCACATCACTTACTTGTCCCAACAGCTCGAATTTTGCCACCAATTTCTGTATCGCGATCCGACAAGGTGTTTCACGACGACCCACAAATGCTTTAGATTTGCGAACTGTGACTGCAAGATTTCCACCATTTTTGTAGTGAATTTTTGTAATTTCAATGCGTTGTTGAAGCGTATCTCGTTCCATTCTTAGTAATGGCGTAGTTTCTACTTGTGAAATGTCAAAGAATAAAATCTTCCAAAGCGGCAGCTACAGAAATACCGGGTGATTAAAAATAACACCTCTGGTTGGAAAACCCTTTACAAGGTTTAAACAAAATGTTACTGGCCCGTATTGAAAACGCCACTGATTTTTTTTTTATTTTATTCAGAATTAATCATTTTATTATCATATTTTTAAATATTCTTTTGTTTTCATTTTTCTTTAGTTAAATATGCTTAGATAATATTAATTGCATTTTGGTTTTTGGTTTCTTGTGGGTTTTTTCTTTTCTTCTTTTTTTTGACTAAAATTTTGTTTTGAAATTAAAGAGTTATAGATATAATTTTTGTGTCGGATTTCGTTTTTTTTTTTTTGGTTTAAAGTTAATTTAGTTAGTGAATGCTTTCGGTTAATATTGAGTGTTTATTTTTCAGTGGTTTTGTTAAAATTCAAAAGATGAAAATACATACAGAAAAACAAAATAACAATACGTAGAATAAATTCTATAACAATAATTTATATAAAAATTGCATCATGGGGAAAAATTTAAGAAAATTATGCAATTTTGTTGTGTTATACATTTTAGCGGAATAAACTATAACAGTTGGTTGTCGCTTGAGTTTAGATTTTTAGTTGATTTTTGGAATACAAGTCATTGGATGGCGAAAACAAATAAGTAGAAAAATAAATCTGTGAGCTGCTGTAAGTTTTCACTGTAATTCTTTGATAACCAACAGTTGTCATAAATTAATGACATTTTTTGAGTGAAGTTTCATCAGTTTTCCAATAAAATGTATATATCTTCGCCATTTTGTATCTGATGATTCCTTTCAAGTAAAAAGTTTGAAAATAAAATCTGTCCAGTGGACGCATTTGCATACTTTAAAAAATGGACGTTCGGTTCGGGGAGGTTTAAATCGCAATGAAATCTCAGTGATCGGCATGACTTGACCAGTCAGACGTTGATATCATAATGTCTGGGAGAAAAATCTAATCTCTTAAAAGGAATAAAATAATACGAGCTCTGTTTGTTTTAAGGATCATGATATATGGATATTACCAAAGGCGGTGCTGATAGTGTGACTATGACCCAGAAAATTCTGGTTCGTTTCCTGGCAAAATTATGAAACGACTTCACAAGAAAGAAACTCATCTCTATTCTCTGGAAAAAGGATTAGCCGTACGGAACTGAGGATTAACTCATCTAAGGAGTAACTGGGTCTATGTAGTGTATTATCTTGTATAATCCAAGGCTGATACAACAAGCGCCAAGGAAGATGGAAGAGATTTGGCGTTCATAGAATAAACTATTGTTGTAATGAAAACAAGGACCGTATCGGATATGAATTAATTGTTAAAACAGACACTAATCGTCTGTTACACAACGCCAGACAAACTTCTTACCACAATCCACAACAAGGCAAAATTCTTTTCTTTAAGCCTAATCCGAGATAAAGCAACGAAGAGGGCAAATCTATGTTTTATGAGTGCCTGCAACAGATACGCTACACCTTTCTTTCATATTTAAATGCAAATTAGACAAAAGAAAATATCTTTGGCGCCAAGGAAGATGGAAGAGATTGGCGTTCATAGAATAAACTACTGCTGTAATTAAAACAAGTACCGTATCAGATGTGAATTCGCTGTTAAACTAATCGTCTGTTACACAACGCCAGACAATCTTCTGACCACAATCCACAACAAGGTAAAATTCTTTTCTTTAAGCCTAATCCGAGATAAAGCAACGAAGAGGGCAAATATATGTTATATGAGTGCCTGGAACAGCGTATTTAAATGCAAATTAGGCAGAAGAAAATATCTTTGGCACGATTGTCGGTAAGTTCAGTCTACATTGAGACAACTAATTAAACGGAATGTTTAATTATTTCCGGGTCTATTTCCCATTTAACATCGCTATACCCTGCAACCTGGTCACCACTTGATGGAAAAACAAGAAATCCCATACATCATGGATAAAATCCCATAGATTTATTTTTAATGAAAAAAAAGTCATCCATGCATTCTGTTCAAACTCGACCAGATCGTTACCATTACATCAGGACACAAAGGAAACATATGAAGAACTCAATGACAAAAGCTGTCCTTAATGCTCGGATAAAACATTCAAAGTCATCACTGAAGCTAAGAACGAATCAAAGAAAACCATACTTGTCCAGCGGCGAAGCTAGCTTTGGAACGATATATGAAGCTGAATAACAAGGAAATAACAAAAATTAAGTAGATTAGGGGCCGACGCCAGAAAATTCTTCCAAACTAAAGTCCGGTAACTAATATGTTGCGTTTGTTGAGCTAAGCTAAGAACGCATCAAACGATGTATGATGCTGAATAAGAAGGAAAGAAAAAAAAATTAAGTAGATTAGGGGACGACGCCAGAAAATTCTTCCAATCTAAAGACCAGGCCACTTCATGTCGACTTTTTAAAGGGGAGTCCGGTAACTAATACGCCGACTTTGCTGAGGATTTGGAAACAATATTTCTCCTACTTGGGTCGAAGATTCAGCTATCCAGAAGAAAGCTAACCAACAAGTGAAACGCCAAACAAAGGATTCGGATACTGGAACAACTTTGCGTAGAGAAGAAAATTGTCGTTGAGAATTTAAAAAACATTATTTCTCCAACTAAGACAACTGATTCAACAACCCTGAAACTAGTCATAGGCAATGAGGTAAAATCACATCGGAGCAGGAAAAACAGGGCTTAATAACAATAAGGTGGAAGCTATAGTACATGCCTCTGCTTAACCTGGAAGAATGAAATCATGTCTGATGTTTGGAATCTCCGCATACTATATACGCTTTACCAAGAAGGAGAGAAATCAGTTTGTGACAACCATTGCGGAATTAGTATTTTATCCATGTATATTTTCGATATTGTTGAAAGGATGGAAGCGAGAACACGACGCACTGACTCAATCTCAGCGGCATGGCTTTATCATCAACAATAGATCAAATCTTCACACTGCGTTAGATCCTGGAAAAGACCCTCCAGAGGTAATTCGATACATACCATCTATTCATCGATTAAAAAGAAAGTCCGCCTTGGATACTGCTGTAAGAGGAGAACATTTTCGAACTCGACGAACTGAGCCAATCCAATCAGTGAAACTTTAGGTCGATTAAATCCGAAACGATCAAATCTGGAAAAGACCCTCCAGAGGTAATTCAATACAAACCGATTATTTATAGATTAAAAATAAATCTCGCTATAAGAGGAGAACATTTTGGAACTGGACTAACTAAGCCAATCTAATTAGTGATACTTTAGGTCACATTAATCCGCAAACGATCAAATTTCAAATGGAAAAGATACTGCGGAAGGGAATCGAAACTCCCATAAGAGAATACTAGTGGGGAACCATGTCCCAGCAAAACTTGTACTTGATTATAAAATAACTCGGAGTGATTTTAGATTATCGGTGTAACAGAAAGCGACCTGTCCGAACCATTCAGTACTACAAGAAACCACAGATATGCAGAAGTTGCATTCTGAAAAAACGGTCACATCCTCCTTGCATTATCGGAAAACTAGGGCGAGGTCAAAAACCAAGAATCGGCAAAGATTGATCGGATGTTGAACGAGAACAAGATTCATCGTAGATACTGATAAGCAATCGTCGCGAGGACAGAAAGCAGACCTCTGCTTTAGACGTCGACAGTTGCAACTGTGTGATAGTGGGCAGATATGCATGAGCCCAAAAAAAATGTGGAGCATCACCAATTAAAAATTTGCTATTTGTTTCACTATAATTTGTTTTGGGGGGGTTGGAGAAGGGCGTTTTTTTTATGAAAATAATAGTTACAACAAATTATAAAAAAGTGCGTAGACGATAATATTTTCAGTTTAGTTGTTTTTTTTTTTGAATTTTTTTCCGAGAGTTTTAGTAATAATTTGGGTTTTAAGTTTTTATATAATTAAAAACTTTTGTAATTTTGTTGTTGTTTAATTAAAAATGAAGCCCTTTTGAATATTTAATAATATTTGTATATATATATCATCCATATACATATATATTGTATCCTGTGTTTCTTATTTTTTGTTTTGTGGGGGGGGGGGGGGAGACATTTTGAAATTTCGTTTGTCTTTTATTTTTGTGGTTGTTATATTTTTTTAATATTGTTTTGTTTTCATATTTTGTTGTTCTGGGATTCATTACCACAAAATTTGCCTTCCTTTTTGTTGGGTTAATTGGTTGTCTGATATTTAGTGCTTGTTATTGTTATATTTCGTTTTAAACTTTTTTTTCTTGGTTGGTTGGTTTTGAAAATCTTACATATTTATTGCTCTATAATTTGTTTCATGTTGTATCGTTATATTTCAATTTTGGTATTTTTTTTTTTATAAATCTTCTCTCAGTTTTGATGATGTTTTTTGGGGTTGTTCGTTTGTTTTTGTTTTTCTTCTTCATTTGGTTTATGTAAAAAAGTAACAAATGTCTTTTTGTTGGAATTTTTCTTCTATATATGTATATATTTAAGTAATCATTTTGTTTGTTTATATATATATTTCTTTTCTTTTGCTTTATATTTACATATCTTATTTGTTTGTTTTGTATATAATTATTGCCCTTTTCTCTTGACGCATGATGTTTGTGGTTTTTATTTCTCATATACTTTTTCTAAAAAAAAAAAAAACTAAAACTAAAAATAATAAACGTAAAGTATTTGAATATTTGTTGTTGCTTAAATTTCTATTTAATCGTTGTTTAATTTATGTAATCCTTTTGAAACAAAGTAAAATTGTGTAGTAGTTCTTCCAATGTTCTGGCAGGGAATTTTAAGATCCCCGATGGCAAATTTTTTTGAAGAGGAACAATGGGTTTCAATATAATCGCAATAATTTGGTATTAATTCCGAAGTGTGACGCCAAGAAAATCCACTATTTCGATGAGGAAATCACCACATTCGACTGGTTCCCCCTCCCCCCCAAATATTTGAACTATCTGTTTGACTTTTATAGCGCTAAGGTCCAATAAATGGGATCGTAGTTCAACAACGATTATGTAAAACTAAGTTTCTAATAAAACTAAGTTTAAACTTCAAATACGTTTTTGAGTGGTCCGACAAAATAATCCACATTTTCGGCTGTTGATGTGGCAACACTCACACTTTTATCAGAAAACATATGTTTCCGGTGAATAATTAATATAATATAAATATTGGACGATTAAACTGCAGTTCAACTTTGACTGAAAAAAACTAATTTGAAGTTTAACTTTCGTTTAAATGCTCAATACTGGACGATTAAACTGCAGTTCAACTTTGATTGAAAAAATGAATTTGAAGTTTAGCTTCAGTTTAGACGACTCACATACTCGTAAAGTCGCCAGCATTTATGAGGTGCAAGCAGACGCTGGCAAATGTTTGATGGTCTTGTCAGGTTTCCAATGTGGGTTCTGCTGTGTGGTAGTCGGCCGTCCACATGTGAAGTCCTTACGTGCCGTAAATCTGAAAACGTCTGGTGCAAATCCAAATGCATAGAAGCGCTTTCTGGCGGGATTTCATCAGTCAATTTTCTTAGCAATAGAATTGTCTTTGAAATATTTTGATATCAGTTCGATATCAACCTTTTTGAAGACCATCTCTAGATTTTCTGTTACCGTTGATTCATGTTCCCTTAGAAACAATTTGGTCGTTTAATTACAATCGATTTTGTCCGAAAAACTAATGCTTGTCGGCTGGTTTATATTAAAGATTGGGTACACTGCGTGAAAAATCGCCCAAGTTCCTCTTCCGCCGTTTATATGTCTAGAAGCGCTTTCTGGCGGAATTTCATCAGTCAATTTTCTTAGCAATAGAATTGTCTTTGAAAGATAATTCCACTGCCAGTTCGATAGCATCTCCAGATTTTCTTTTATCGTTGATTTATGTTCCGTTGGGAACAAAATTACAATGCTTGTCGTCTGGTTTATTTTAAAGATCGACCAAGTTCCTCTTCCGACATTTTCGTTTCAATTACCAATTTTCTTTCTTTCTATTGAAAATGTCTTGCGGAAATAATAATAACGTAATACTATTCTTAGTATGCATTCTAATCGCTGTTGTTTTTAAATACAAACAATTTAATTTTTATATATCAATTATGTTTTTGTTTTTTTTTTTTATAAAGTATTGGATTTTTCCTATAATAAGGTTTTTCGATTTTTAATTATTTTTGTTGTTGTTGCTTGTTTTGGGTTTTCAAACTCTTACATTCTAAAAGCGTATTTAATTACCTTATTTTTACACAATGTCTTTTGTTTTAAAGTAAAATTTTCAATATTTCTGTTGTGTATTTTTCTTTAGCCTTGAAAAATGTTTCCTCCTCTACGACTGTTTCTTTGTTTCGTTACGAAATGAAAAGAAAATCAAAAATCAAACACAAAACACGTTCAAACTTATTAACTACTTTCATTCGAAAAATAGGTGGGAAAATAAAAGCTGATTTCTTGCATATTATTTTTGTTTTTGTTTTTTTTTTATCAAAAAATTTCAACGGAAAACAATACATTCATTACGTTACTGTCTTTCAATATGTTCGTTTTTTCAATATTTTGGTTTTTGTTAAAGACTATTTTCTGTTTTTTTGGTTTTAAATATATTGTGTAAAAAATAAATCAAAATCGATAAATTAGTCTACATTTATTGTTAACTATGAAGTCATTCATATTATTTTTAATGTTTGGTGAACCGGTGTTTACGGTTATTATGAGTTTTTTTCTTAGTAAAGGAATATAAAGAAATCAAATGAGCAAAAGAAGCAAAACATTTGTGAAAACGGACGCAATTTTGAAAAATGTTATGTTTTTTGAATATATTTTGTTTGTTTTTTTCCTCTTATCTTTGCTTATCAAAGCTTGTTCATATGTCAATGTGGGTGTGTGTATTGAGGAGTAATTTTTTTGTTGTAAATGTGGCAGTTAAAATGTTTGAAAACAAATAATTAAACTTGTTATAAATACGTTTTCGTTTAAATGTTTACCGCATGTTTTCATTCAACAAACAAACTTTTCATGAAATCTGGCAACATCTCATTGTCATATCATAGCATTGTTTTTTTTCTGTTATGATAATTTTGATGAGTGGAGAGAGAAGTGGACCTGGAAAAAAATAAACTTGTGAATATTAGAATGTTAGAAAACTCAAAACTACTCTAAAGAATGTTTGAAAACGTACCTTTGTTGGGTTATGGTCGGGTCTCACGATTTGAATTGGAAAGGAAACTTCATCAAATGTATTTTGCTCAAATATACCGTCACAATTTCTGAAATTGTTGGATGCGTGGCAGTCGTAAGAGCTCCGTAGTTGAATACAAAGTCTAAGGATATTAAAATTGCTAACCGATAAAACGTGCCTCATTCGCATACACACACGAGTATTTCGAATAGTTGCCAGTTTCCTATACAAAATTGTAATCTCCCAAGTTTATGTGTCAAATTTTATATTTTCTGACGCGCAGCCGTTCTAATCGATAACAACGCAAAGTGCCTTCATTATTTGCAAACATGTCTATGTCAGTGCTGCTTATTAAAATGTCAAAAATCCTGCCTTTCTTAAAAAGTTAATGTCTATTATTTCGATTTCCTACTTACAGCATGGCAGGCAACTGCCAATTTGTAAAACGAAAACTTACCATAAGCTCAGCGGTTTTTTGAGCTACCTTTAAAATTTTAATACTAAACATTTCTTTCGAAATATGTAAAATGCGCGGAGAACTTAAAGCTTAAGTCACGATATCGATGGCCAAAGTTCGTACGCTTTCTAAGCGTCAAGCAGTTTATTAGTGGCTTTGAAATCAGCTGATTGTAGCTTAGAAAGCATGCGAACGTTTTACTTCGACATCGTCGCTTAGGCGTTTAATTTCGATA
Organism: Hydrotaea cyrtoneurina; assembly: GCA_958296145.1. Taxonomy (NCBI): domain Eukaryota; kingdom Metazoa; phylum Arthropoda; class Insecta; order Diptera; family Muscidae; genus Hydrotaea; species Hydrotaea cyrtoneurina. The sequence goes on along the minus strand of OY282514.1, from coordinate 76,163,457 downwards.
GAAGAAGGCCCAACAAATGAGATCGTAGTTAAACCACGATTATGTAAAACTCTGTTTCTAATAAAATTGAGTTTGAACTTCAAATACTTTTTTGAGTGGTCCGACAAAATAATCCACATTTTCGGCTGTTGAAAAACACTTTTATGGGAAAACATATGTTTCCAATAAAACTGAGTTTAAACTTCAAATACTTTTTTGAGTGGTCAGTCAAAATAATCCACATTGATGTGGCAACACTGACAGTTTTATGAGAAAACATATGTTTCTGGTGAATAATTAAAATATTAATCTTTTAGTGGATTTTGTTCACACAAGGTTTTTAGAAAAAATATGTTAATTAAAGAAACTGTGCTACATGAACTTTAGCGCGGGCAAAGGACAACTGAAACTATTGGTGATCGGAGACTACAGTAAGTAAGTACTTACTTATTTCCCTTAACATTCCATGATGGAACAGACGGGGAACTTCCCTCGAATCAGTGAGCTGTGCGCCATATAATTGGGTATACTCACTGACCTACTGTTTAAAGCCGGCTCCTAACTGCTAATGCTTTTCTAGAGATGTTTTACATGACTTAGCGAATACTCTCTCTCTCTTACTCGCAAAGTCGTCCACATTAACGAGGTGGAAGCAGCCGCTGAAAAAATGTTTGATGGTCCTAACCCGGTTTCGAACTCGGGTTCTTCAGTGTGATTACACTGCAGCTTTATTTAGGTAATTAATTTTATTTGTGAAATTTGGTGAACCAAAAAAATTCTGATTCTTCTTCATCTTTCGTTGAGTGCTGCCATAATCATATGGCTATTGAACTGTGGTTCATGCGCCCAATATTGGACGATAGAACTGTGTTTAAACGTTCACTGAAACAATGAATTTGAGATTTAACTTCAGTTGAAACGAAAACCGAAGATCAACCTATACTCATTTATTGGTCCTAAGGAACTTTAATCAAATAACACTCTGGCAATGTTGTCATGCCAAATTTCATTGATGCAATGTTGCCAGATTTCAAAACGTTGTCAAATTTTAAAATTCAAATATGCTGTCGAGTCGTGCGATCGAATAGTGGCTTAGGCTCCGTTTGAAAGCTATTCGCCAGTTACATACATTGGTATGTGTGAAATTTTGCCTATTTAACCGTTAATTAGTTCGTACACGGAGATTCTACCAAAAAAACAGTTGAATAAATAAACAGTTGTTGTTGTCCAATTGATTTTTGAAGCAATTGAATACATAAAATTCAACTAGACTGTGATAGACGCTTCTTTTGATGCGTGTCGCAATGCATTTTATGTAAGCACGCCTTAATTACCAGCGAACAGCTGTGGCATGTGTTTTTTTATTTATCTAAGTGGGTCTTTCACACGATACGATTTGTCCTGCTAGTGGACTTCTGGCATACGATAGCGTGATTTCATTATGAAAAATACCTCAAAAATATTGGGATTTTTTTTTCATAATAATAATGTTGATAATAATTCATTTTTCGTATTCAAAAAATAACCCAACATTTTAAACAATGAAAAATTTCCCAATTTTTTTTTTTCAAGAGTTTAGGTCTCAATGGAATTTGTGAAATCTCCACTGGCTGGGAACAGTTGAAGCTTTCAATTGGGAAAGCATTTGGCAGCCTTACGCATGGCAGTCATACAGCACTTTCGGAACATTTGCTTAAAGCGGTCATTACTGTAAATGACTTCTGGCTTTGTATATTTTATACAGAGGCCACGCTGTCATTTCTGCAAATGACTTCTGGCTTTGTATATTTTATACAGAGGCCAAGCTGTCATTTCTGCAAATGACTTCTGGCTTTGTATATTTTATACAGAGGCCATTGCTGGCTGATATGATTACAGTGAAGATTCCGTTCGGGCCAAGGAAATATTTAATGGGCGGCAGGTGATATGATGGCAATGTGGTCGTTGCGCCGATTTTTCAGTTAGGTATTTGTCACAGATTATTTGGGGAATTTTTCAGAATTTTGTGTAATCGTACGACTCTATTGAGGTGTTATGGAATGAAACAAAAAAAGAAAACAATAGAAATGAAACGTATTCATAACAAAAATGTTATAATACTCTCAAATAACCTACATATGTCTAAAGAAATTCCATAGTCGTTCGTTGATTTTGGTTTTGAGATTTTGACAGTGTTCTATACAGCAGGTATTGTGCTTGGCTTGTCGTTGGGTGAAATTCGGGAAGTGATACCGGACGAAAGTAAGGTATGAAATGTGAAAAATAAAATTGAATGCCGTTTGTTGTTGTTTTTGTTTGTATATATCATTAAATTTTTATTAATATTATAATTATTTTTTTTTGGTATTAAATGGTTTTTAATTTTATTTTTTTTATATATGAACTTGGACTAATTTATCAACAATTTCTTATGCAATTTTTCAACGGTTTAAAACTCTAAAACTCCATAACAATTTTTTTTTTTATTAATTATACTTATAATTTTCATTTGGTTTTGCTTTGTATTATTTTCATTTTAGATATATAAGGTTTTGTTTTATGTTCTTCCTTTTTTTTTTTTTGTTTTTGGTTTTAATAATTCATTTTTTATATAATTTTTTGTTTGTTGTTACTACTTAAAGCATTACCATTTTTTTTGTGGTTTTTCTCATTTCATTTCTTATAATCGTTTTTTGTTTTATGTTAATAATATTTGAAAGGGGGGGGAGGAAAGGAATAGTTGTTGGTTTTGTAATGAGTTTTTGTTTTTGGTTTGGTTTTAAAAATGAAAAACATAATACGTTAACAATTGGTTTGTTTTTTGTTTTCGTTAATATATATAAGTTTTGGTTGTTTATAAATATTAACAGGAAAAAAGTATGTAGTGTTTCTTTTTCTTTATTTATTGGTTGTTTGTTTGTTTGTTATTATTATTATCTTTAGTAGTTGTTATTAAGTTATTAATTTTCAGAAGATTTTAGAGGAGCAAAAAGGATATGTTTTAAAAATGTGTGAGTTTTTTTTAGTTTTGTGTGTGTGTGTTTTTTTTTGGTTTGTTTTGGTTATTCGTTCTGGTTTTTTTTATATGTAAATTGTTCAATGATTTACTTATGTGTTAAAAGTTGTTGTTTGCTGTATTAGTATGTACTAATACTAGTATGTATTATTAAGTTTACTTTGTTTCGTTCGTGTTTGTTGGTTATGCTTTGTGGTTGTTGTTTTTGGAAGAATATGCTTTGATGGTTTAAGATTTAATGTTTACGAATAATTAACAGAAAACTCAAGAAATGGCAAAACTACTTGATAAGAGGGTTTAAGCCGAGATACGTGGTTGCCACATTTACCGAAGTGTGTCATCGGAACACGCCTTGGAATTTATCGTTGAAAAGTTATCGAGTTATACTGAAATGCCAACTTGTGACATGATGCCACATAAAGTCGTATTTATCATGGTCCTAGCCTATGAATTGTAATAGATTTTAATTTGAAATCTCATAAGTGCGGATTTTGTTTGTATGACATATGTCAGCTTGTTCCAATGGATTACAATTCGTAGAGAGATTAACGTACGAAATCGGTTTAAAGTGAAATCCAATGGTTTTCGTTTGTAACAGTATATCATCCAACTGTCAGACGCAAGTTCTTGTATACTACACTTGTTGTCTATTGCCGTCTCCCTGGGTCATTCGATTACAATCATGGCGTTGGCGTAGCTATTAAACTGATCCCAACTGATATCATCTAGCGTTTTTCTCCTTTCTAGGTGTCATATTCGTTTGGCTTTTGTTTCAATAGAAATGTGGTAATTTAAATAAGTTTTTTTTTTTTTTGAGAACAGTTCAGCGTTTTTATTTGGCAAATTTGCGATTATTTTGTGGAACTATTGATGTGGCAACATTTTTACTCACTGACGAACAATCAGACGATGGATTGTGGGACGCTCTGCAAGCGAAAGTGAGTGACAGGCTTTCATAGAATTCCCATTTTATTGACAATGCTGTCATTGACATTAACTCACGCACGACTATGTGAACGATCAGAATTTTTGGAATTAGTGATCTGGCAACATCTTGTTACTTAGTGACACAATATAAAGCTATGCGAACGATCAGACGATGGATTGTGGGACGCTCTGCAAGCGAAAGTGAGTGACAGGCTTTCGTAGAATTCCCATATGATTGACAATGCTGTCATTGACATTAACTCACGGACGACTATGTGAACGATCAGAATTTTTGGAATTAGTGATCTGGCAACATTTTGTTACTTAGTGACACAATGTAAAGCTATGCGAACGATCAGACGATTGATAGTGGGACGCTATTGCAAGCGAAAGTGAGTGGCAGGCTTTTTTCTATGCCAGGTTCTCTTTCGAGATCGTGGCTTATGGTATTTACTAAATAAAGTATTGTCGTAGTTGTCAAATTTGCCTATTTTTTTTAAAGAGAAAAGAGACGCCATCAAATTATTTTTGCGCCGAAACTCTGTATGTATGTCCTTACTTACGTATTATCCTTAACACTCAATGAAGGAACAGACGGGGAACTTCTCTCAAAATCAGTGAGCTGTGTACGATATTATTTGTATACTCACTGACCGGGACCTATTGTTTAAAGCCGGCTCCGAACGGCTAATGCTTTTCTAGAGAAGTTTACACATGGCTTAGATATTGCTCGCTTACTCGTAAAGTCGCCAACATTTACGAGGTGGAAACAGCCGCTAAAAAAATGTTTGATGGTCTTACACGGTTTCGAAATCGGGTTTTTCTGTGTGATAGTCGCACACACGACCTACCACATCACGGCCGTATATATGTCCTTAGACTTCCCATTTTATTGACAACGACCACTCCCATTGCTTTTCGTGTTTTAAAAAAAAAATCTGTAGCAACTTTGTTCTTTTCCAACAAACTGGCGACGGGTTTTCAGACCACCCCGTTGAAAAGGTTGACTGATCGCAGCCTTTGATTGCGGACCGAGCAAGTTTTCTGTTTGTAACATTAAGAACAGACTGTCATCGTCGTCTGTCCACCTAGACGGTTCTGCAATTTATTGAGCGCTCTCTCCGTTGTCAATAGATTCGCTTTGGGAAATATCTGTCCGTCTCTGGCATCTCTGTTATTGGGTAGTGTCATCATTTTGAGCTTTCGGAAATCAAAATTTGTAATACAATTGTAATTTAGTTTAGGTGCATGTACGTTGTTTTTGTATAAATGAACATGTTCGAATATGAGAAAACGTTAATCAAGATTTTGAATTATAAATTTTGTATGTTTTTCTTTTGGTTGGTTAATAAATACGAGTATGTATGTATGTATGTATGCATGTAGTATGTATTTTTGAGATTTTGTTTGTTTATTTGTTACCTTAAGTAATAGTAATACGTATGTTTTTTATGTTTAGCTTAAAAGAATTGTTGGTTTTTATTATTTATTTATTTGTTTTTTTTTTATTTTTTATTTTATTATTATTTATTTATGTATTTATGTAGGTTTTTTTTCGTTCTTTTGAATAGAGTTTTCTTGTTCATGTCTTTGGGGGGGAGTTTGTTGTTGTTTGTTTGGTGAATGTTTTTCGGGGTTAAGTTATTTTTGAGTGATTTGTTTATTATGTATTTTTGTGGTTGTCATTTATTTATTCATTATTATTATTATGATTTATTTAGGTAAATTATTGCTTTCATATAATTCATGTCTGTCGTTAAATAGTTTATTATTTGTTGTTATTTAATTATATTGTGTTGTTGGTAATTATGTTGTTGTTGTTGTTCTTAATGTTGTTATTATATGGTTTATTAATTGTTAAATGCCTATGTTGTTGTTGTTGTTAGAATTTTAACTATTATTTTCACTTTTTGCTGTGAGGTTTATAAATGTTCTTACTGACTTTAAGTTTTATTAAGATTCTTCTCTTTGTTTTCGTTTCAATGCTGTTGTCCTTCTCTTTTTTGCCAATTGTAGTTGGTGTAGTTTTGTACAATTTTAGTATTTTTCTCATTCATTTTTTAAATTTCGGTTAGTTTCTTTTGTCAAAATGGTTTATTGCTCGTTTAATCATTTCCATTTTCGTTCAGTTTTTTTTTTTTTTTGGAAAATAGTTCTCCGCCTGTCTTTACACTCTTCATCATCTTGTAATAATTTTTGTTGTTGTTGTGGGTGTTTTTAGTTAAGTTGGTAGTAGGAGATTTTGAAAGAGATAGGGCGAGAGAGACTCGGCTTCTTCTGAGAAAAAAAAAACAGAAAGAGAGAAATAAAAACAAGACTGATTTCAGTTGAGTAAAGCTTTTAGTTATATATTTTTTCGGTTAATCTGGTAGTTTTGTTCTTTTCTCATTTTTTGTTTGTTTGTTTTGGTATTCGATTGGTTTAATCTTTGGAGTTTTGTCTTTGGTTTGAACTTAGAAAGCTAATATATGTATAAGATATATATGTATATAAGAGAGTTAGAGATAGAGAGACAAGAGAGAGTTACAATAGAGACTTTTGAATATTACAAAGCAACTTAAGTATTAAATCTTCTCTTTATTTTAGTGTAGTTTTAACAGAAAGCTTTCCGGCTTGCCTTAAGTGTTTTTTTTTTTTTGAATTTCTCTTTATAATTAATAGAATAGAATCGAATTGAAACGCAAATTATAGTTAGAGACTTAATTGATATCAAATTTTGTATTTAATATGGTTGGCTTTTTTTTTTTTGGTTTTCATAATATAATTAGTGTTAAAGTTCATTCAATCAATAAATTTATTAAAAGTATAAATACTTTATTTCGATTAATAATAAAGCTTATAAGTATCGTGTGTTTGAAAGGAAAAACGAAATGAGTAAATACAAAGGTGAATTGAAATTTGAAAACAAAAATGAATTAACGTCAAATAAAGTTCATAATCGAAAACAATTTAAAAACAAAGCAGTGGAAATACAGCAAACGAAAAATAAAACCATAATATTTGGTTCAGAAAATAGCATATATTCCAATTAAAAACATAACAAAATAAAAGCTTTCCAAAGCTTTGCAAACGCATTCTGTAAAACGCTAGCCAAAAGCTTGCGCTATTATTCATTTTATGTCATCATCTAAAATGAAATTTCGTTCTGGTATTTAGCTGTCATCAAATGTCTTTTTAAAGAAAAGCTTTCAATATCTTTCCTAAAAAAAGCTTTAATATTTTTTTTTTTAAAAAAAGCGTCATTAAAGATATGCTTTCAATATCTTTCCTAAAAAACTTTAATATTTTTTCAAAAAAAGCTTTAAATCATTTCCCAACATTTTTTGGCTTCTGTTTTTGTAACATCAACAATTTTGAACGATGCTCTCAAGGATTTTCTCAATTTGGAAATACTCATTCACTACAATAAACGAAGGCTTTCAACATTTTCTCTAAACCTTTTTGTTTGGGTTCTGTTTTTGTAACATCAACAATTTTCAGCGATGCTCTTAGGAATTTTCACAATTTCGAAATACTCATTCACTGGAATAAACGAAAAGTTTTCAATATTTTCCCTAAAGCTTTTATTATAGATTTTGGTATTACTACCAAAAAGCACTGTTCTTTGTGATCTGCATTTTTTACAGATGCCCTCTGGGATTTTGTCAATTTTGAAATACCCATTCACTAGAATATAAGAGAAGCTTTCAATATTTTTTGTTTGGGATATACACAAAAAACCAACAGTAAAATATCGTTTTTTCCGATCTGGGATTGCCTCTATTTCACTAGAATAAACGAAAAGCTTTCAATATTTTCCCTAAAGCTTTTCTTATTTTTCCAATATATTTTGGGATTATCACAAAAAAAAACAACGTTCATTGCGATCTGCTTTTTTTTCACAGATGCCCTCTGGGATTTTCTATATTTCGAAATACCCATTCACTAGAATAAAAGAGAAGCTTTCTATATTTTTTTTGGGATTTTCACAACAAAAAAAAACAGTAAAATTTCGTTCTGTGTGATCTCGTTCTTTGTGATCTGTCTCAATTTACAAGTAGTGCTCATCTTTTTGAAAAAACTGTTTTACCCAACTCTTTTCTTCCATAACCAGCCAGTGGCACAGATGCTTATACGCATTCCCTGTAGTAGTTGCCTTTCGATTTGCTCAGCGGTTCTCTCAGAGACGCTGTCCATTTATAAGTAATACTGGGAAAAATCCATGGCTCATTCAATTGAGTTTTTTTTTTGGCGAACGACCAATTTCTGGCCTAGATACTTTTCGATTTGCTCAGCGGTTCTCTCGGCACCTCTCTTAATTTCTTTAGTAGTGTTGCCATCTTTTTGGAAAAAATCAGTTTCTTTGGAAACGCCCAAGCTGACAAGCTGGCAGAAGAACGTTGCCGTTCGGCATCGTGGCTTAGCCTGTTAATTTTTAATTGAAATAAAGAAATACCCGAAAGCTGTAACTATTTGAAATAGATTCTTGAGAAAAACTTGCAAGTTCATGTTTAAATTGAAAAAAATGCCGAACTAATGGAGGGGTATGTACATACATTCTAACTTTAAAGAAAGTTCGTATAAAGTGGACAAAGTTTGGAAAGTTTTCATTTTTGTTTTTTTTTTTTGCCAAAATGAAACCTAATTACAAAAGCTTATTTTTAAACAAAATATCAAATAGCTTTCAATATTTCAACTGTTTGTGATAAATAATTTTTAAAGTTCTTTTAAACAAAAACAAAGATAATAATAATAATAAAAAAAACAAATCAAAACAATTATAACAATTTCTCTTTTTCGTTTTTGGTTTTAAATGAGCACTTCAGCGTTGTAAATAACGCATGTTTCGGGGTTTTCCTCCTTTTTTCTGGTATCTTCTTTGTTTGTTTATTTAAATATATCATTAAATATTTTTTTTTATCTAAATTGTTGGTTTTTGGGGGGTTGTTTGGTTGTTGTTGCTAAAGTACAATACATTTCTCTTTCGGTTTTGGGGGGGGGGGGGGGGGTTCTGGTTGTTTCGCTTTCGGTTTCATCATATTGTTATCATTTAACTAAGTTTGTTTTTTTATAGTTTTTTTTTTCTCCGGTTTTTAATAAATTTTCTTAATAAACTTACTTAAAAATTATTAACAATTTTTCTTATAATTTGTTTGGTTTTCTCTTGTTTTTGTTCTTTGCTTATATATGTTGTTGTTGTTGTTTTGGTTTTCTTTTTGTATATAAAGTTGTTTGGTTTTAAGTTTCCTCTCGGTTGTTGTTTTGGTTTGTGGTTTGGTTTTTTTTGTTTGTTTGTTTGTCTATAACATTTTACACTGGACATGTTATTACATCGTATTCAAACATTAACGAAACGGCAACGAAAACAAAATATAACAAAAACATTGTAAAACCTAAACCTTTGTTCATGCGCCAATGGAAGCAGGCAATTGACATAACGACAAATATCAACATCATAAACAATATCGTTATGGAACAGACCATGCCCACGGAGTTCACTTCGACCGGTATGCCATAGATGATGCCAAACAGCAGCCAGGGTATTGGTAAACTGCAAAAACAAAATGCAAACAAATAATTAATCGATTAGAACAGTAACAGCGAATAATGTTAGGGCAACCTGTTTATAATAGGTCTCTATGTGGTAAAACGAATTTAATTTTTACAGTTTTGAAATTGTGTGAAACAAAATATGGCCATTTTAACATTTAAAATGTACTCCCCTTTTTTGGTATTTTCCCCAAATCTATAACAACTTGTCTGAAAACAGATAGAATATCCACAGGCAACATCGTCTATTTCTTGACGAAATACGGAAATGCGTTTTTCTCTCCTACAAGAAGTACAGGATTAGTCAAATTCAACGTGATGTAATAAATAAGGTCGTGTTTACATTAGGTAATTTTTAGGCGATTATTGCAATAGACCGTGTTTACATCATGTCCTGGTTGCATTAAACCATTTTTACACTAGGTCATTGGGAAAAAAGGTCGTGTTAACATTATGTCATGTTTGAAAAAAGGTCGTGTTTACATTAAACAATTTTTATACTGGGCCACTTGTAATTAAGGTCATGTTTGCATTAAACAATTTTTACACTGGGACACTTGTAATTAAGGTCGTGTTTGCATTGCACCATTTTGACGCTAGCTCATTAGGAAAAAGGTCGTGTTTACATTGCATTAAGCCATTTTTACACTAGGCCACTGGGAAAAAGGGAGGCGTTAACATTATGTCGTGTTTAAGATATGGTCGTGTTTACAGTATGCCCTGATTGCATTAAATCATTTCTACACTAAGACAAAAAGGTCGTGTTTACACTGCATAAAGCCGTTTTTACACAAGGCCATGGGCGAAAAAAATGGTCGTGTTATGTTTTACTGTTCTGAAATTGTGTGAAACTAAATATGGTCATGGTTACATGAGGCCGTTTTAACATTTCAAATGTACTCCCGTCTATCGGCCTGCCATATGTGTTGTATTGTGGCCAAATCTATTACAATTTGTGTGAAAACAGATAGAATATCCGCAGGCAACATCATGCATGCATGCTAGATGAAATCCGGACTAGGAGAATTCAATCTTCATGGCGAGTGAAATCTGCCTTGATGGTTGGTCGTGGCTGGCGTTTTTCCCTCCCACAAGAAGTACACGATAAGTCAAATTCAACGTGATAAAATAAATAAGGTCGTTTTTACAGTATGTCCTGTTGGCATTGAACAATTTGTATACTAGTCCCGGAGGAAATAAGGCTAATGTCCTGTTGTTTTACTCTAGGCCACTAAGGTCGTGGGGGAAAAAAGGTCGCGTTGTGCCCTGTTTGTATTAAACCATTTTTAAACTTTAATTCAAATAATCATTCAATTTCATTGATGATTCCAAACAAAATATGATCTTGCTGTTTTGTGCTTTTGGTCAAACTGTTTTTGTCAAAATAAAACAAACAAAAACAAAAACCGCCTGGAAACTATTAAAGACACTCTTCTGTTAAAATAAAATGGATGTCAGTAGCACAGGCATAGAACATTAAGAGACATCTAGATCTTATCGCTGCTATCATTATGATTTTGATCACCGGGAAAGTCTTTGTTGGCAAATAAAATACTCAACGACACACACACACACGGAGACATTCCAATACACTCGTACCACATGGGAACATTTTGACACAATTACACCCGACTCATTGCAAAGTCCTTGAAATGATTCATTATAATTCCCTTGAAAACAAAATGGCAAAACCACCAAAAACAACGTCAACGAACATGAGAGCATGCACAGGACATGAACATGAACATGTACATGAAAACGAAAACGAAATCACAGCCATTTGTATTGAAATGCAGCGAATCGAAACGATTCGAATGCAATCATATAGAAAGCAAAACATAAATTGTTTTCTACAATTCAATTCATTTTGCTGAACACTGACAACAGCGCGACAGCAACAAATAAGAACACATTTTCTATTTTTTTTTGTTTTGTTTTGGCTTTGTGTTGTACAACAACATCGGAAAAGGACAAAAATACCAGAAAAATAATGGAAAACAAGTGGAAACCTTTTGCGGCCAAAGCGACTAATGTACAAGGTGGTGGTCCGAGGTGGTGCTCCACAACTACTGGTGGCTCTTGAAAACAATCGAATTGTATGGCAAGTGTTTTTTTTTTCCGTTTCAACAGGATTTGTTGGCTAAATTGAATTCTAGTTTTTTTTCTTCTATTTTTTTTTTTTGGTGTATGTCGTCCTTTTAGCAACCAGCCACGAAATCTTCAAATAAATTAAAGAAATTGCATTGTTTTCCTTTGTTTTTGTTTGCTTTGCTTTTTTTAGCAAACAAAGTGGAAAATTGCAAGAAGTTGAATGTTAGAGCTTTGGAGGGTAGCGGTGTGTATTGGAATAGTTGGGCCGCCTGTTGTACAAATTCAAATGTCACGAAATGAATATCGAAAGGATAGATGTAAATGCAAATCAGGGGATTTTCTATTTTCCGGTGGAGATGTTTAGAAACGAAAGATATCAAAGTAGGGTCTGAAAATTTAAACTGCTTAAAGAGCAAACATTCTCACTATTCGTAGAATGCGATTTCAGGCAGTTCGCAACCTCAGTTGCCTTTGCAGTAGAGAATGCTGTTAAAGATATGGTCCTGTAAGCGTGGTCGTGGTGGCCATTTGGCTGATGTTGTGCTTCATTATTAACGTCATACCTTCCTCTTCAAATTGAAATAAACATCCGATCATTTATCTCAAAAAATTTAATTTTTCTTTGAATACCAAAATAACACCTCTTGTTGGAGAAGTCTGTATTATCATTTATTTGTAAAGAAAAACTGGGTCAATATTGTCATCCCTCCAAAATGTCACTATCTGAGTCGGCATACAAGTTAGTTGGATGAAAGAGGGAGTAGTGTTTGTTGACGTTAGACCTGAATCTGAGAATTTCATAGCTGACAGGAAAGAACACTTGACAATGAACCTGAGACAGTTTCAGTACTGAGTAGCACACTCCACAATCTTGTCAATGATCATCGTGCGATAACGGCAACCGTGAGTGTTGTCCACTGTCATGCCAGTCTCGGGAACTTTTTGCTCAAAATTTGTGTCCAGCTGGCGCGGTAGGTGGTTCATTTCATCGAAGAACCGGAATGAACTGTCACTGTCAAAATAAGGTATGATTAATTGTGTTGAAAGTGAAAAGGTGAGAGAATAAAATTAAAAAAATATTAAGAAATAATAAAGTTTCTCAATTTATAAGGCATTACTTATGATGAACTCTTTGTATCAGTTGCCAACAATTTTTTGGGGAATAACAAAGCTAAGAACTATTCAGAAATTGTTAGCAAAATGCTCCAGAATTTCCAAAAACTAGGAGCTAATATGAGTATAAAAGTGCATTATCTGCACAGTCATTTGGATAAATTTCCTGACAACCTCGGCGATTATAGTGAAGAACAAGGGGAACGATTCCACCAGGACATCAAGATCATGGAGGAAAGATACCAAGGACGGTGGGATAGCCATATGATGGCAGACTACTGTTGAAACCTACAACGGGACTGTCCCAACAAAAAGTACCAAAGAAAATCCCATACAAAACGGTTTTCTTAACTCGTGTTTCTTATAATTATGGAATATTTCTGTTATTAATGTTCATTTAAAAAATTTATCACAATGAGATACCATCACTAAATTGTGAATTAATCCAAAACTTGTTAATCGATTTTATTGAAATATGGCTACTTTTATTTGTAACATATCTATGTTTATAATTAAAGATCAAAAATTGGCATTTGTGACTTTTTTGATTTTATATGCATTTAACAATTAGAACAAAGTTTTCAATTTTACATTTTTTTTGGAAGAAGTTTTTGAATATTTTCGAAATTATTGACTTTATCAAAAAACATTGTAGGGGTAACTTGAATGTAATTTAGTTGCGGATTTTTAAATTTTTTTCTTAACCAAATCGGAAAAACTGTTCCTGAGTTATGATAAAATATATGGTGAAAACTCCTTCATTTTTAAAACTGCGGTTTATCTCGAGAACCAGAGTCAATTCAAAAAAAGTGAATTATAGGATAAGAATATCACTGTCTCATACAACTAAATTGACTCCAAAAAGTTGAACCGCAGAAAATAATCGAAATTTTGTCACCCTGTGTAATTATTAGCCGGTTGAAATACTATTTAAAAATAACAAAAACTACGCTCTACAACAGGCTGTAATGTAACATTAAAGGTCTCTCTCTCTCTCACACTTGCTCTACAACAACCTGTAATACCCGAACGTACAGCAGGCGGGGTGGGTGGTTCATTTCACCCAAGAGCGGGAAAGAGCTGTCACTGTACAAAAAATGATCACCCGCTAGAAACAGCTGAAAAATAAAACCCCCTCCCGCAAATAACAGAAATCTTGCTCTACAACTGGCTGCACTGTAACCAGCGTTGCCACTACAAACAATTTTTTCCGACCAAAAATTTCCAAAAAAAAACCTACCAAAATCCCTTGTAGCCGACCAACACTTTCAAAATAAATCAAAATGCACTTCAACGATCTTGTAACATTCCTTGAATCGAATTCGGAATTTAGTTTTTTCTATTACTAAAATATGTGCTAATTAATAACAAATTAAAGTAAATTGAACGTGTAATTTACGATTAAGTCCTAAATCTACAAATCGAATTGGACCGACCGCCCGACCAAATCTTAAAGTTTTAATACCCATCCGACCAAAATTTTGTAGAAAAAGCCCAAAGCGGCAACGCTGAATGTAACACTGAAGGCCTCTCTCTCTCACTGTCTCTCTCGACAACAACCTGGAATACCCGTGCATACTTGTGTTGTTGAAGCATGGCAAGTTTCGCAAGCAGATGCCTGCTGTTGGATATCCCCAACATTAAATGGTCAAATAGCTTGTTAACACTACTCGTACATGGTTGGGCGTAGTTTTAACCTTTAGTAATTTCCCATTCAAAAGGTATAAATAAAAACACGGACAAAAGGATATGTGTGTATGTAATAATATTCATATGCACTCTCTCGCTCATACGGAATCACAAAAAAAAAATATGCAAAAATCTTGTAGTTTTTTGTGTGTGTGTGTAGACATTTTAGTCTGTGCCAAAGAGGAGCCCACGCTCTCTCACCATCTCTCACTCTCCTTGTCACAGCACAGAGAAGATGTGAAAATAATGCCTATGTTATTTAACTTAAATGGAAATGTTAACAATCAAACCGGAATTCATATACAGGCCACACTCTTAAGCATACACACTCATGTACATTCAGGCGACAAATATGCTCATGTAGGAACCGATTTATGTACATATGAATGCAGGAGATAAATATTGAATGTGGTGGCAGTTTCTGTGTGCGTGCGTATGTTGATTTCCATAACATGCAGACGCACACAAATAACCAACAACAACAACAACAACAACAACAGCAAAAGCGGCCTGTGGTAGTTGGCATTTATTGTCGTAGTAGCTGTAGAGGTCCTTCGTTTGTCGTTGTTCTTCTATGAGTTAACAAAAGAAAATTGTCAAACAAATCATGAAACTAATTACCACTCACCCTACTACATCTCTTCCACAGCACTAGTCTATGTTGGTGGGGGCTGGGGGTTTTAGGTGGGTGTTGCCTACGGGTTATGTGTACATTCAAACATACCTCTGCATGCATAAATATCCTATTCATACAGGCATTTCTGTATGCCTACATTCCACATTTAGTTGCCAAAGTAACTACACTTGGCACAAACTCACACACACACACACACTCATGCATACAACCTTCCATTTTAAAATGCCTTTAAACTTGTTTTCCTTTCTTCTTGTTATTGTTGCTGTGGCTCAAGAACATCACCGGCCCAATAACAACATCAGACGTCAAGCAAGTCAGTTCCGAGTGGAACTGTATCGACCCGATCCGACCCGACCCAGGCCACCCGCAATATCCGTAATAATCCTTCGTCATCGTCATTAGTACGAAGGCGTATACGGTGCAAGGCTATTACGCAACATTCGTACAAGGCAAACGTTAGCGAAAGGATATGGAAACCCCACATACTCACACACATACATGTGTATACACATTCCTCTGTATTTATGCATAAATATTGCATTGGTTGCAAATAGTGTGTGGATTTATGAGCTAACAACTAGTTTCCGTTGGGCATCTGAAAACAGGGGTATCCCAGATCTTTCAAAATTTCAGAGTATATAATAAAGAATAAAAGTTTTTGCCATGATCATCTAGAGGACGAACGAAGGACGCGGGCCACGATTAATCTGGCAGGATTACTTACTTATTCCTCTTAACATTTCATTAAGTAACAGATATTCTGTGGAATCAGTGAGCTGTGAGCGATATCACTGGCCGTGAGGACCTACTGTTTAAACCCCGCTCCGAACGGGTAATGCTTTCCTAGAGAAGTTTTACAGGGCTTAGAAATTACTCTCTTACTCGCAAAGTCGCCAGCATTTACGAGTTGTAAAAGAGCCGCTGAAAAATGTTTGATGGTCTTCTCCGGTTTCGAACCTGGATTTACCTTTGTTATAGTCTCACACTCTATCTACCTACCACACCACGGCCCTTCAATCTGCCAAGATTCCACTGGGTCACTGGGCTCCGGGCTCACATGCTCGGAGATAGCTGGAGAAAGGAACCAACCTGTCTGGAAACCGGAAAAATGTGATCTGGATCAGGACGCAGACCGTGATAAATCGGCCAATACCTGGTCACTGGCCTCCGGGCTCACGTGCTCGGACACTGCGTACAACGACTTCTGTAGAAGTTGCAACGATGAGGCGAGCCTCTCTCTCCCTCTCTCTCTATCTCTCCGGGCCAATAAATGAGACCGTAGTTAAACCACGATTATTTAAAAATCAATTTCCCCCAATACTCAGTGTAAATTTCAAATACGTTTTTAAGTGGTCAGACAAAGTAATCCACATTTTCAGGTGTTGCTGTGACAACACTAACACGTTTATCAGAAAACATATGTTTCCGGTGAATAATTAAACAAAATATTAAACTTTTATAGTGGATTTTGGTCCCAGAAAAATATGAGAATTCAAAAAACTCTGCTAAATGAAGTTTGGCACGGGCAAAAGACACATGTTGGAAACTGGTGGTGGTCGGAAACTCATTCCAGCGTCAACGAAATTACACAGCTACATTACTTGTGTAGTTTATTTATTTTTAGTAGTTTATTTGTGGAAGTTGGTGAACCAAAAAAGTTGTGATTCTTCATCTTCTTTCGTTGAGTGCTGTCATGGCTATTAAACTGTGGTTTAATGTTGGACGATTAAACAGCGTTTACACTTTGACTGAAAAAATTAATTAGAAGTATAACTTCAGTTTAAACAAAGACGATAATCAACTTTGACTCATTTATTGGGCCTCGGCATCTTGTGTGTCTTTCATTGTGTTTAGCAGAAACAGAAGTTTGAACTGCTGGTCGCTCTCTCTCTCTCTCTCTCTCTTTCTATTTCTATCATGTCTTATTTATAGTCTAACGATTTTCACACCGTTGCTGACAATGTGTTTAGCAGAAATATAAGATCGTCCGCTATCCGCTCTCTCATGTCTTATTTTAACTCACAACATCGCCGACAATATTTCCTTGTTTTATTTACACGCCAGCGTTTGTTTACATCGACGACGCCAGATTCTTCGATTGTGTTTAGCCTGTGACTCGAATTTAAAGAGTTGCCAGGCGGTGAGAACAAAATTATATCCTAGATGGCTCACTGAGTGGCGAGAACTTCCCGTTTGTTCCTCTGTGGAATGTTCAGGGAAAGACGTGCGTATTCATATCCTTTTGTAAGCTTTACTTGTATTATGGAATGAGAGATTCATTTCAAAAACCATTCTCTAGATCATAGTCAACTCCGAGCACTCATTTAAGAAGAAGGGCGGAATATGTGACAAACATTCTGACTCAAACTGACTGTTTTGACTGGTGCTATTATTTGTTTTCGCCCTAGAATGACGAATAACAGAAAATCCACTCGAGCTAAATGTTTGAAAAGGGAAAAAAGAGATAAAAAAAAGCCCCAACAAAAAGAAGGCACAAGATAAATAGTGTTCGTTATTATTGTTATTATGTGACAAATAATACTGGCTGCCAGTAGCTAAAAAAAACTAAGTTCAAGTTGACATTTACTTTGACATTCGCTTGGCAATTTGTCACATTCGCATTTGTTGCCGACTGGTTGACTTAACCTGACTGCAGCTGACGCAAGGAAGGCGTATGAGCGAATGTTGTCGAAGCCTACAAGAGCTGTATTTCTCTTATTCTTCTTCTTCTTTCATTCATGCAAATACACAAATACACAAACACATATTTGACATTGTTTGCCAGCCAAAGGGGTTGGCGAGTTGGTCGTTTGCTTGGCTGAAGGCGTTTAGACCCACTTTTTTTTCCATTTCTAGACTAAAAAAAAAAAAAAATACAAAAATGTACAGACAATAGATTTGTGACGTTCTCTTGTTTTTTTTTTCTGTATACATTTTGTGGTGTATGTTGAGTGTTTGTGTGTGAGAGAGTGTGTCGCTTTTAATCTGACATCGACCTTCACCTCAATTGTTCTATGGCTAAGCATGCGAATAACAAACAAACAACAATTAAAGGGATAATTTTTGTTTTCGTTTTCATGTTCCCTCCCCCCCTATTTCGCTGGCAGTATATACGATTTTCCACTTAACGTCCAAGGCTATCAATGATAACCAATGCGCGATTTAAAAGCTATACAAATTGCAGCTTTAGTCAGAATGGAAAAGAAACTACAAAAAAAAAACGGTGAAAATTTAAGAAAAAATTAAAAGAAAAAAAACATAAATTGTCGCTGCCTTACGTAGAAAAGAAAGAACTTGGGTGGGTTTTATGTATGCAAAGTCAGGTATGGTTGCTTACTCTGCGAGATAGATGGCGCCCAACCCGCCGTGAGTTTGCTGGCCAGCGAGGCAACCTTGTACAATTTTTTTTGTTGTCTTTTTGATCCTGAAACTTTTTTCGTACTTTTAAAATATCTCACATTTTTTCGAATAAGAATTCCAAAAAAAAAAACGTTGGAAATTTAAGAAAAATCTTAATATATATTTACCCTCGACACTGATTCACTGATACACTGATTCCCTGATTCACTGATTCACTGACTCTGTCACGCAGTACGTAGGAATTTAAATAGGCATT
Organism: Hydrotaea cyrtoneurina; assembly: GCA_958296145.1. NCBI lineage: Eukaryota > Metazoa > Arthropoda > Insecta > Diptera > Muscidae > Hydrotaea > Hydrotaea cyrtoneurina. The sequence continues at coordinate 76,144,881 of OY282514.1, read as the reverse complement.
CTATAATAATTCTATAAATAATAATAATAAAAAAAATAATATTTTTTTTTTGTACAGAAATTGTGTTTTCCCCAAATTATTTTTTTACCAAAATTTTTTTTTTCCAAAATTTTTTTTACAAAAATTTTTTTTTTCCACAACAATTTTTTTTTCAACAAAAATTTGTTTTCACAAATTTTTTTTTTTCCAATTTTATTTTTTTTCGAAATTTTTTTTACAAAATAGTTTTCTCATTAACAAATTAAGTAACAAATACTTTCTCAAGCAAATTAACGGGCGCCATAGGCGCATTACAACTTACTAGTTTTAAATAAGGAAAAAAAAAACACAAATTGTCGCTGGCTTACGAAGAATAGAAATAACTTAAGTTGCTTACACTGCGTTACAGATGGCGCTTAACTCGCCGTGAGTTTGCTGGCCAGCAAGACAACCCTGTGCAAATTTTGGTTTTTGTTGCCTTTTTGGAAAAAAAGCAAACTTTTTTCGTACTTTTCAAATAGCTGAACATTTTTTTTTTGACTAAGAACGGTTTGCACATTTCAGCACCCGCTCAATTTCATATTGGAACTTCCAATGTGGCCGTGCCATCATCCTGGACATTTATAATTCACCTACGATTTCAATTTAATTCCCATACAAGGAAATTTAATTCATTTATATGCGTAAAATGAATTAAATACCCAAATGTATGCTCTGTCAGGATATCATATAAAGTGAGATTTAATAACAAATGCGCATATTCTCCAACTCCATTGAATAAATGCCACCAGACGGAGCATACCTACAGGCCGAGCCAAAGTTAAAGCCATTCACACGCTGAATGTTTCCACCATGACATTAGCATTTCTCCGCATGCTCATCCTTCACCGCCTTCCCAAAAATCCAATCTAACGACATCTAATCCCACCCTCGGCAAATTTTAATTAAAGATGGAATTCCAAAACGAAACAATAAAATATTCCTTATTCCCGGCAATCAACCTTTAACCTTTTACAGCCAACGTTCGTTCCAAGATGAACAGAAACAAGAACGACACTCTTATCTCGCACTGATGCCATTTACACACTTACATACATATGCATTTATATGGGTAAGCCATGCTGAAGGAGGTGTGCCTTTGGCATCCTTCGGATGACAGGATTCATGCAAGGGAATGTTGATACGTAGACTCGTATCACTATCACCTGTCTTAACGTCTGTTTGATGTAAGGGCGGTGGAGTATTTGTAATTCCGTGTAACCATTTATGATGGCAGATTTCTTGGCTATGCGGTAACAAAGTTACAACCTGACCTTAGCCACAAAGATCAGAGCAACTGTATGGTTTTTACATACTTTCATCGGCAATGTTTCCATGTCGTTTCCTATTCGAACACATGCATTGACGTGCTTTGTGTTCTTCATCATTTTAAGATTTTTCTTTTAAATAAACCTTGGGTGGGGGGGCGTTGGTTGCATACAACAAATCTCTGTGTGTTTAACGCAAATGCAAACTTGCGTTGGCTTCTAGTGGAGATTTGTTTCCGAAATACATGACTTTTCAAAGTTTTCGGCAGAAAACTGACAAACACGACCAACAGAAAGCGAGAATGAAATTAGTATTGTCATAGATGGGCACGGCTTGAATGCAACCCAAAAATTATGCAACGAAGTTTCAAACAAAAGGAGAAAACTTTTCCATCCTCCCAAAAGTATGCTGCAAAAATGCAAAATCTACTATTGATTACTAAATATGCCGTCGACGAGTTGGATATGTTAAAAAAAGTGTGTCCTCCTTTGTTGGAAAAGAAACTGGAAAATATGAAAGAACTTAAAAGAAAATGTTGCCCATCACATGCTGCTACTCATAACGAGTGTATGGACTTTGTTATTTCCATTAGCATTCCATGCAGGAACAGACGGCGAACTTGTCTCCAGTGATTGGACTTTGCACTAGAACGTACCACTTTGGAAAGGGTGGAAAAATAAAGTTTGTTGTACAATTTTGTTGTACAATTAAAATACTCAATTTTTTTGCAAAACCGTAAAAGTTAGAATTTTTCGATACAAGGCGAAAAATTTGAGCACATTTCTAGATTATAAATTTTTTTGTGAAATTCCAACACTATTTCTCAACTTTGTTTTTGTATTTATTGTTGATCTTTATACAGTTGTCGTTTGGGTCCAATTTATTCCGGAGAACAGTATATGTTTATAGCTTTACTAAATATAGAATTAGGGCAAGATCTGCCCAACGAGATATTGATATTATTACACGATTTGTAAAGGGGGCGTGATGGAACATTTGTATGGGAGGTACAAAAAGGGGACCGACTAGGGATCCAATTTTTTCTGGAGAGCTTTATATATTTATAGCTCTATAGAATACGGAATTTGGGTATGATCAGATTGGGCGTATTGATATTATTACACGATTTCCAAAGTGGGCGGAATGGTACATTTGTATGGGAGGTACCCGAAGGGGCTTGGCCAGACTTCCAAGTTTTTGTCCAGATCATTCTCCAGTTATAGCTTTACTAAGTACAGAATTTGGGCAATAATGCGCTGGTCGTATTGATATTATTACACGATTTCCAAAGTGGGCAGAATCGTACATTTGTATGGGAGGTACCCGAAGGAGCGTGGTCAGACTTCCAAGTTTTTGTCGGAATCTTTATCCAGTTAATGCTTTACTAAATACAGAATTTGGGCAAGATCGCACTGGTGGTATTAATATTATTACAAAATTTCTAAAGTGGTCAGAATCGTACATTTGTATGGGAGGTACCCGAAAGGGCGTGGTCAGACTTCCAAGTTTTTATCGGAATCTTTATCCAGTTATGGATTTACTAAATACAGAATTTGGGCAAGATCGCTCTGGTCTTACTTATATTATTACTCAATTTCTGAAGTGGGCAGAATGGTACATTTGTATGGGAGGTACCCGAAGGGGCATGGCCAGACTTTCAAGTTTTTATCGGAATCTTTATCCAGTTAAAGCTTTACTAAATACAGAATTTGGGCAAGATCGAACTGGTGGTATTGATATTATTACACAATTTCCAAAATGGGCGAAATAGAAGATTTCTATGGGAGGTACCCGAAGGGGTGTGGCCATATAGCCCATATGCTATCCCATAAGTAGTTTTGGGAAAATACTAAGCCACGCCAAATTTCAAAGCGATTGTTTAACTCTTTCGAAAGTTAACGTGCGTACCTGCAGGACAGACAGACGGACATGGCTCAAACGATTTTGAAAGTCATGAATCGAATTTGGTTCAAAGACACCTAGGGTCTAATGTGAATTTTGATTCGTATCAAATGATATATACCCTCCTACCCGTAGGTTGAGGGCATAAATAGTTCACAACTGCTGTTGTCATCCTAAAAGTAATGCCACACTTTGTTATAGGTGGCGTATGATTAATATTAATCGATGTAACACTAACTAAGCACATTCAAGGCTTACAATTTTGCTAAAGAATATTAACTTTTTCTAAATTTCAATCGATTAAGCAATAAAAATTAACCTTTCGATTTTCGTCCCTGTCGGTCTACAGATAGATACGATGTGGCGCAGCACATTACGATTGGCTTCTAAGAACTAACTAGGAAATTGTATACAGCCTTCCCAAGCCATGCGGATTTTAGTGTTGCGGTTCATATTTTTTTATACAGCCTTCCCAGCCTATGTACCATTCGATTTTAGCTCTTAAATTTCCCACAGTACTCTGGTGAAATTCGTCCCTGACGTTCTATTAATTCCCAAAGCTCCGCCCTGAAGTCTTCATATTTCTTCAGGACTTCTCTATGCCAGAGAGTTGGGAGGGGTGTAAAATAGTCGACCTTTTTCATTTATTGCCATTGATAGAATTTAATTTAAATTTCCATATATTCGGTTACTTCGACTCCATAAAAACGAGAGTTGTTTCAAAAAAAAACTCCTCCAAGAGTTTTTATTTTATCCTTTACAATAAACCATGTGGTTATGAAATCACACGAGCTGCAGATAAATGAATTGCAATTTAAAAAACTTTAATTAAATTAATCGCATTATGGTGTTTAACAAAAGTTGTTCAAATGTTTTCAACAATTGTTTGTGCCCACCATTTTGCTGTGCTCTGTCCCGCAGAGAACACGAGCGTTTAATTTTCCCCAGCCTTTGAGTGTCAAACAGAATGAACGGTATGGGAGGCTCCATGTGGCTGAATGTTCTTAGTAGGTCTCTCACTCTCTCTCTGTCTCTCGATCTCCGTGTCATTCAGTCAGTTGTGTTGAAAACACAAACAACTTAAATTGAATATTTATGTTTTGCTTTTGTGTGGCGACGATGGAGGCTTTATGAGAACAAAAAAAAACCTCAACAATGATAAACTCGTGTGGTATCCTTCACACATGCACACACACACACACCGCCAAAACCGTCACATGCTCTCGTATTGTTTTGTAATTTAAATGATTTTAACATTAAACATGACACAGGCGTAACAACAGCAACATTGTATATCAAGTGATTTATTTATATTTTGTTGCAGAAACACACAAAATGTTGCCATGTGCTAAGTGTCGCCAGATGTCAACAGACGAGAGCGAGAGGGAGAGAGTGACGAGGCCATGATGAACAGAACAGGACCCAAGAAGGCTAAGGCATTGTTGATGGCGTCGGCGTAGAAACAAGAGATGACATGTTTTTTGGCAAAACAATTTAAAACTTTTTTTTTTCACACCTTCCTGCAATATTAGAAATTTTTAACTTTTTCCCAACAAAAAAAAAAAAAATATTGAAAACAAATTATGTACAACAGCTGCCAAAGACGATGATGGCAGCAACTCACACCGTTGCCTCGTTGATTGCCCTAAGATTAAGTTTGGCTAAATTCAGCCCAAAATTTGCCCATCGAACGTTAATGGCATTTTAATGTCCTTCAACCACCCGTTTCACAAACGTTTCCCGGGGAATATAGTTTGAGGATGGGTTTATTTCCGCCGGAAACCCCAAGATAGCTGGCACTAGTAGTACTTGTCCTTAATGGTAACATAACTTAGGTTTTAGAACATATTTACACAGAAAGAAGAAAAAAAAAAGACAGCAGCGATAAAAATTCCCCACGTAATGGAAATTCCAAGGTAAACGTAAATCACCTAAGCTACGAGCACAACAACAGCTCACCAACACAATAACGAGACCTTCCCTCAAAAGTCGGTTTAGTAATTGAGCTGGCGCCATAGCCTAAAAGTATACTTTCAAAATGTTTACACAGGAATTTTGTTTGGAGGTATGTGTGTAGTGGTTTTTCAATTGCGGCAAATTTACAAAGTTTGTGTGGGTTTTTTCTGGCCATGCTTCATTTGAAAACTGTCAAATTGTTTTTGGGTGACCCTTCAGATATGCCACAGTTGAGTGGCCACAAATGAAGCCTACAAAGTATGCAAACGAACGGATGTTGCAACAATTTACAAAGCAAGTTTTTGTGGTTCACATTTTTTTTTTTTGGTAAATCATTTTCTGTTAATTGTGAAATATTTTTTGCAGAACAGAAAAAAAAAAAAACAATTTTTTAATAACATTAAGGCACTTACCCAACGGTCACATCAAAGATATTACTACCCACTGAACTGGAAACGGCCATATCACCAAAACCTTTGCGTGCCACAATCACCGATGTTATCAGATCCGGTATAGACGTACCAGCGGCCAAGAACGTTAAACCCATAACCTAAAAAAGAAGGCACAATCATTTATGTTAAACTCCGTGGGAAACATTTTGCCGGAATAGAATGGGCCAGTACTTACCTCGGGTGGTATGCGAGCCGTATCACCGGCTACATTGGCCCACCATACCATCAGATACGAGAAGGCCGCTATCCACAGTATGGAGCCGATAAACGTAATCGGAAAGAGTTTTTTACCTTTGGGTGTACGCGTATCCGGCAGCGTCAGCCACATGGGTATCAAAAGCGGTGCTACCAAAATATAAGTTAAACGTTTGCGGGCAGTATCGGGCCAAGCCATACTCAGCGGCTCCGGTTCATCTTCAATCTCTTGAGTCTGCTATACACATTTGGGGGGTGGGTTGGAGGAAGAAATAGTTCACATGTTAGCATATTTTTAGGGGCAAAGCCTTACGAGCATTAAGGTTTAAAGAGGATTTCAAAATAAGGGTAGAATTACTTTACAAAGATGGGGGAATTTTTGGAAATTTTTTGCATTCCATTTTTGGATTTTTATAATTAGCTTTTATTGTTTTTTTTTTGTACATAACTTTAAATAGTTGTTTGTTTGTATATTATATATATATATATATATTGTATATATAGAGTTTTTTTTTTTTTTTTGGTTTTGGCTTAAATGTTTTAATAGTTAGTAATGTAAGGGGTGAGAGCTATGATTAAAAACAAATTTGATATAAAAAAAGTGCGTAAACTATCGAAAAGAACAAAAACAAACTGAAGTCAACGGAAAATATGATTTTCTTTCAAGAAAAAAAAAAAAAAAAAAAAAAAATACAGCAAAAACCAAAAACATGAGAGTTTTTCTTTTGGTGATGCATTTGTCGAAATGTTGCTTCAGGTGATGAAACCAAAATATAAAGCCTACGTTAAGGCTTTCAAAGCCAAACATAAAACCAAGGCATATTTTTTTTTTTAAATGCTTAAACTCCCAAGCATAGTTTTAGGCATAACAACCAAAAAAACAACCTTAGCAACGTAAAAACATGCATTCAATCTAAATTCATCTAAATTGAGCGGGAAACTGAAACATAATTCTTTTCCCCTTTTACACACATACATAACTACTCGTTTGCATATACCGGTGCTGTGCTGGTGTTTATTTTTAAATGCCGTTTCTGATAGTTTACGTTTTTCGATTTCCTTCTGTTTCCGCTTTCTGTTGTCTTAATTTATCTTGCTCCATATGCACGTAGTTTCGTATTTTCTTTTTAATGGCATCGTTTACATTTGTTGTTGTTGTTGTTGTTGGTTCTTTTCCAACGCAACCCATCAGGCAATGTTGGTGTGTGTGCTGAATTTAGTTTAGGCTTCAAACATAATCCCCCTGCTCCTTACCGCCCATGGTGCATATTTGTTGGATGGGGGAGGTTAGGCAGGAAAACTATTTTCGGAGGTTTTTCGCTTCATTGAACATTAGGCAGAATATTGATGAGTTTCTTTATGGACGAAAATGGATCACGTCGTTTGCCATGAGTTTGGTTTTTTTTCCGTTTCGTTTCGTTTCGTTTCATTTCATCCGATTTAAATACACTACCCCTGTGGAACTATTATGGTCTTCAGCTAATGCTTGTATTCATGAGAGGGGGGGTGTTTGGGGAAACAAATTTGCCATTCGTGTCATGACCCATGGACATGGTAGTAGTGTTTATCAGCCTTGGGCATATTTCGTGATTCATATTCATCGTTTCACAATTGGGTAGAAGACTTTTTCTCAAATTAAACTTTAAATTATTAAAGTATTTGAATAGCGGTAATGATTTCACCACACGATACTGTAGTGTCATTATAAGAAAACACTTTACATTACGGAGAACAAACGTTTGTTTGAGGAACAATTGCTATGGGCTATTTCATATCTCTATTTTTGAAATTGCAGTAAATTTCGAAATTTTTCCTGTGAACAACTTATGAAAGAGTTTTCGTATGAATGTTCTGAATATCTCATGAATGCGAATTTAGTTTCCTTATTATACTTGAAGTAACGAAAGTAATTACCGTCGCTTGGCATATAAAATTCATGAGTGAGTCAATTCTCGCTAGACAATTAATCTCCAAAGAGTATATGTTATTCTCCTATGTGTGTTCGTTATATAAAACTAAAGAGTGAGTAAATGTTTTCCACTCTGTGATCATAATCACTTTCACATGAGAAAACTTAGGCCAGACAATTAATCCACAAAGAGTAGTTGTAATTGTCCCGTAATTGTCTCTATCGTGAGTGAGAATTTACTGTAATAAGAAGGAATGATATAAAACGAATGTGTGAGTAAATGTTTTCCTCTCTGTGATCATAATCACTTTCACATGAGAAAACTTACGAAAGACAATTAATCCACAAAGAGTAGTTGTAATTGTTGTATTAATGTTATACTCTCTCGTGAGTGAGAATTTACTCTCATAAAATTATCGCGAGACATATAAAACTCACGAGTGAGCAAATGTTTTCCACTCTGTGATCACTTTCACATGAGAAAACTCAGGCCAGACAATTAATCCACAAAGAGTAGTTGTAATTGTCGCATTAATGTTCCCGTAATTTTCTCTATCGTGAGTGAGATTTTACTCTCATAAAATTATGTCGAGACATATAAAACTCATGAGTAAGCAAATGTGTTTTCCGTTTGTGATCAAGCTCACTTTCACATGAGAAAACTCATAAAAGACAATTAATCCACAAAGAGTAAATGTAATTGTCATTTGAGTGAGCATTTTCTTTTCTCTTTATGTTTCATGTTGCTCTCATGAGAAGAAAGGATAATTCCATTTCGTTCCTCTAACAATTTAAATGACAATTTGTCACATTTGGTAGTGTAATCTAAAGAATTATTGTCCCTGCTATTATTGCTCACTATTTTGGCATGTTTCACATAATTCCATTTCGTTTCTCAAACAATTTTGTCATTGTTAGTAGTGTAATTTAAAGAATTGTTCACCCTGCTATTATTGCTTAAGTGCTTTTTACTATTTTAGGCGTGTTTCACATAATTCCATTTCGTTCCCCTTACAATATTAACAACAATTGTCATATTTAAGGGTGTAATTTAAAGAATTATTGTTTATGATACAATTGGGCGTGCTTTGATTAGATCACTAGGGGTGTTTCACATAATTCCATTTCGTTCCACTTGTATTTTCTCCAGAAATTAAAATGAAAGACTTTGGATTTCTGTGCACCTCACTATTATAAAGCGTTGCCAGGCTGTATATTGCTTGTTTGGCAATTTGAAATGTGTTTCACATAATTCCATTTCGTTCCTCTAACGATTTTGTCATACTTAGTAGTGTAATTTAAAGAATTATTGTCCGTGCTACCATTGACTATGTTCTGTTTACTTTTTTAGATGTGTTTCACTTAATTCCATTTCATTCCACATTAAGTTTAATGAAAAATTTTCATATTTAGTAGTGTAATTTAAAGAATTATTGCCCGTGCTATTATTACATATGGTGTGTTTACTATTTTAGGCATGTGTCACCAAATTCCATTTCGTTCCCCTAACAATTTTCACACAAATTGTCGTATTTAATGGTGTAATTTAAAGAATTGTTATCCCTGCTCTTATTGTCCCTGTGCTGTTTACTAGTTTAGGCGTGTTTCACTTAATTCCATTTTGTTCCTCTTTAATATTCTGTCTAGTTTTCTTCAGAAATGCAAGTGATTTCTTCGATCTTTAATGTTCAGAAGTCGCATAAAACTGTAAATGTTAAATATTTGTCATTTCAAATATGTTCCACATAATTCCATTTCGTTCCTATTTCTTGGCGCCATCAATTGTTTGCAGGAATTTTCATACATAACATTAGGGAATACATGAGCTTCAGGCATTATTGTAAACTATTTCCCGTATCTAACTGGTCATGTTCCACTCAATTCCATAATGTTTCCCTTAAATATGTGATGTTGTAATTCTCTTTCTAAAGCCGTCGGATTATTTTCCTATTAATTGTATATTTGGTCTACTATTAATTGTATATAGTTCCACTCTATTCCATTTCATTCCCCTTACAATGTCGTGTCAAAACTAACACTAATTGATATTTTCTAAACCACATAAATAACATTTGGTAAATTTCTACAGTCATTAGGAATGAAAATAAATCAATAATACCTCATTTTTCATTAATTATGGAAAAACAACAAGAAACTAACAACAAACCGAACTAAATTGCCAACTCCTTCTCCTGCTGCTCCTGCTCCTTCACCGCTCTATTCACATGAAATCGAACATACGCAGTTAAGCTTCTTGCGGTTGTGTGTTATCAACAACCCGTACCCTACTCCTCTATTGTGTGGATCTACTGGATTATATATGGAAGTGGGGCGTTGAACGGAGATGACATATGTACGACAACGTCATTGATGATTATAATTTTCATTACCATCATTGTGATATGCTGATTATCGTCATACAATCATCATCATCATCATCATCATAGTCATCATATTCATCGTCGTCATCGGTGTCATTATCGCAATCGTTGTATGGGTTTGTTGAGTACTTGTGGGTTTTTGAAAATATTTAAATCTCCAACTGTCGCCAACATATGTACATACATGTGTACACACACATCCTCTTCCGCTCATAAGTTGTTAAAAGCTTTCGCTTTTCAGTGGTGTGCCCCGTCCGCCCCTGCAGCCCTCTTCAAACATATATTTCTATATATAAAACTGACTGGCATTCCACTTTTGTTGCTGCTGCTGCCGTTGTTGTTGTTGTGCATAATTTATCAAGCAAAAATTTTGTTTATATCAGCAGGGGATTTGTCAATTGAATAGAAATGTGATGAGAAAACATTACGTTTACCGAGAACGTTATGGCTATGGTTAGTGTAGTTTCGTGGTTTGCTTCCTCAATATTATATTTCAACCTCATAGCCCACCAGAACCCAGTCCACCCAGCCACCATCCTAACAATGTACTAGAAAATTTGTCATAAATTTTTGCAAAGAGGGTTGACAGAGAGATTGAGAGATCTTTTGTCGTCATGTGGCTGTGATATGCAATAATCCATAAATGAAATATTTTCGAAATGATTAAATTGTTGGCAGAGCAATTTAGTTGAGACTGGCTAAGGCATGGCAAAAACGGAATGGATTATCGGCAGTGTCTTGAAGATCTTTAAAATGCATTTCACAATGGATTTGCATAAATTAGATTTCGGTTTCGATTTTAATGCCATTTGATAAATGGCAATTTTATCTTTTATTTATAAAGACATAGAATACAAAGGATTATCTGTGGAGGCTGGAAGAAAAGAGAATACATTTCGAACGGCTGAAGGAGGTAGAGTGAAATGAAATGAATGGTAACTCAACCTTAACATACGCTGAGTTTTTCCCACCCAAGTGTTCTATTCTAGAGAGGAACTCTCTTATCTGACCATGAGAGCGGAATGGTAACGATGACCTTGGAGAATAACTCTCCTAACTCTCTTTTATGGTATTTATGCCGATTCTAATAACTGAGGTCAAATGAAGTGATTTCTCATTGCATTTCAATGAATACTTTTGTGTTTCACTAAATTCCATTTCGTTCCAACTCAATATTTGTGGGAATTTCCATGGAAATGGTTTGATTTTTAAAGAAATGCGGTTGGCATTGAATCGACATCACATCGAAGTCACAAAAAGCCTTGTTTCATTATATCCCATTTCGTTCCACCTCAAAGTTTTCGAGTATTATCTATGGAAATGTTAAGATTTTTGAAGAAATTAACGTGGTCAGTTATTAGACCGTTTCTTCGAGCATTTCGGTGTCATACAAGTCTATGTTTCATTAAATTCCATTTCGTTCCTTAAAAAATTGTGCGTTTTTAATCAGTAATTTTGAATGTAATGCATAGTTGGATGAAAACACATTGAATTTTATAAAAAAAATAGTGTTTCACAGAATCCCATTTCGTTCCGTTTATACATTTTTGGTTAATTACTTTAAAAAGTTTTTAGATTTACGAAGAATTTAGTTTGAGTCACTTGGAGACTGTTTCTAAAATGAAACAGTATTGCTTTTTAGTCAAATCGGACCATGTTTCATTAAATCCCATTTCATTCCTTATAAAATTTTACTAAATTTATAAGTAATTATGTTTGTAGCACTCCCTTTAATTTTAATTATTGTTTAATTATATTACAAATTTTAGTGTTTCACAAATATCCATTTCGTTCCATCTTTAATTTTTGGGTATTTTCCCTAGAAAAACTTAATTATGTCACAAATTTTCATTTTCTTCTTCATTTATACTCTTTGCTTCATTTAAGAGTTTGTAAAGTCTATGTTTCACTAAATTCCATTTTGTTCCAGACAAAATTTAAAGATATTTATTGGTAATTTTGATGGTTGAGGGTTTGTGGGATTGATAAGACATTGAATTTTGTAAGATATGTAAGTGTTCCACTAAATTCGATTTCGTTCCTTTTTAAATTTGTTGGTATTTCTCTAGCAGGTATTTAATTTTCAACGATTTTTTGATTTTTTCCATTTCGTTCCTTGTAGAATTTGCCGATATCTAGTAGCAGGCGCTTTGCTGGATGATAAAGCAGTGTTTTTTATTGAAAATTTGAGTGTTTCACGAAATTCCATTTCGTTCCTTGTTACATTTTTTGACTATGTTCTCCGAAAATTGTTTGATTATTCCTCAATAGTTTTTTTTGCTATTTAGTGCTAGAAAATTCCATGTTTCACCAAATTCCAATTTGTTCCTTGTTAATATTTTGAACACTTTCTATGGAAAACGCTAAATTTTCGTTTCATCCTTCATTAGTAGTTGTTTTTTATGACTCAGCAGTAGTTTTCGGTTGGCAAATTCTATGTTTCACTTAATTCCATTTCGTTCCTTGTGGAATTCTTAGGGATTTATGAATCTCTGAGGTTTTTAGGAATGATAACATTCACTTAGATCGTTAAATTTAATATTTTACTAAAATACATTTCGTTCCTTGTAGAATTTGCCGATATCTAGTAGCAGGCGCTTTGCTGGATGATAAAGCAGTGTTTTTTATTGAAAATTTGAGTGTTTCACCAAGTTCCATTTCGTTCCTTGTTACATTTTTTGACTATGTTCTCCGAAAATTGTTTGATTATGCCTCAATAGTTTTTTTTTTGCTATTTAGAGCCAGAAAATTTTATGTTTCACCATATTCCATTTTGTTCCTTGTTACTATTTTGAACACTTTCTTTGGAAAACTCTAAATTTTCGTTTGATTCTTCATTAGTAGTTGTTTTTTATGACTCAGCAGTAGTTTTCGGTTGGCAAATTCTATGTTTCACTTAATTCCATTTCGTTCCTTGTGGAATTCTTAGGGATTTATGAATCTCTGAGGTTTTTAGGAATGATAACATTCACTTAGATCGTTAAATTTAATATTTTACTAAAATACATTTCGTTCCTTTCGGAATATTCAATGAATTCTGTTAATTTTTATCGTTTTGTCATCGATTTAATTGAGTTTATTCTCCATTTCATTAATTCCATTTGTGTTTTTGCCTAAAATCATTGTGCAATGCAAAGTTTAAAGAAAAACGTTCGTAAATCTGTCGTCAATCCACCCTGACTGCCTGGGAATTTTAATGAAATAAAAAAATAAATAAATTACCATTTACATACATCCCTCCCTTAGTGACTTTTTATGTCCGTCCCGACACATTTCTTGCTTCTTGTTCTTATATGTATGAGTAAATATATATTTTTGTTTTTGCTTCGGCAAAAATGTCCTTCACTTTTATTATGCTTTTAACTTAATTTTCCTTTTTTTTTCTTCTGTTTTTATCATTTAAACAAAAACTCTCAGCAAGAGCGGTGGGTGAGGGTGAGGAGGGGGGCCACAAGTGGACGGTCACACTAAACTACGTCTGTACGATTGGAGTGTATCGATGTCAGACGTTATAGAATTTATTGTCACTTGTGATGTATAGCAAGCAGAGACGGAAAGGAGGAGTTGGCGAGTCTCCTATGGGGGCCTTCGTTTGAAGTCTGTTGGAAGGCCAGACCCACTTCATACACGTGTATTTGGAGAACAAGGACTTGTGCAAAGTTGGCTGGCCTTCTATCGGGAACTTCAGTACCAGTTCATGCTGGTATCCAAACCCGCCAGAGTAGGGTCAGCTGGAAGGTCTGCTTTTGCTTCTGCTTTTCAGAAGGTGTAGGAAGGCCTACTTTAAATGCCTTTCGGTGGAGGACTAGCCGGAATGTCTAAGAAGTCCTTTTTTGAATATACATTTTTAGATAGTAGTATCCCGCTACTACTGCTTTAAAATTTCCCTGGAGAGAACAAGCTGGACGGTCTATTTTAAGTACTCCGTTTTAGAAGGAGTAGGATAGTGTGTTTGAAGTCTCCATGAAGAACAAACTGGACGGTCAAAGACGGCCCCTTGGGAATCCGGAGTAGAAAGGTCTGCCATCAAGCCCTCATAGGAAGGACAACATGTAGGGTCTGTGAGATCCTTTTCGGATTCCTTCTTATTCGAAGGCCTTGCCAGTTCCTTAGCTGGACAGATGTCGTAATGCATTCAAGTTGTGACTCTCTGTGTGTGAGTAAGTGTTAATGTATATGTATGTGTGTGTGTGTGAATATTGGCATTTTATCTCAAATTTAATATCACTCAGTAACGGACAGACAGACAGGCAGACGCTTTTCGTTTTCATCAAAGGACCTGATAGATAAATTTCAACACATTGTCACTCATACACTGCCACATAAAAAGACGCACACACACACACACGCATGTTTGTTTGAATGGAAAAAACAACTTTGGTTGCTTACAATTGCTTTCTTCTTATGCGGGTATTGTAAGGACACCGACGCGTATGTGTAGAGGGAAAGTCTGCTTGAAGAAAATTATTTGTTTTTTTTTCCATCGAAAATGAAATCCAAAACTGATTGAATTGAAGCAAATTCATTAAAAAAAAAAAAAGAAAAATTCACTTAGTGCCCGTGCTGGTTCCAAACAATACATTCCAAATACCAGCAGCAGTCAACACACACACACACACTCGCATAGCGGAGCATAAGGGTACGGAAACATGTTTCATGTTTCACACATACATACGTAGCAGGACATGCATGCATGTTGAGCTCGTTCGGTGTTTCTCTGAAATTGATGACTGTGTTGTGATTGATATTGCTTCGTTCGTTTGTTTTTTTTCCTTCTTGGCCATAACACATTCTGCGTTCTTTGCAAGAAGATTGAAATGGTGTGTGTGTGTGTTTGAGGAAAACAAATAGTTTCATTTCCTTCTAACTGCCATCTCAAGGATACTCCATCTGCTCGTGCCACTTGCTTTGGTGGTGTGACCGACCTCGAAGCCTCAAGGAAAGCCAGACTAAGTGACGTTGTTGGATGTTTGGCTTTGAAATAGTTCTGTTACGGGTCCATTGCCGGTCTTAGCTTTTCAGACTTCTCTCGTTGAAAACCATTTTCGGTTTTTCGACAGAAACACACAAAATGTTTGCTAAATTCATATGATGCACTAATTTGTTAACATGAACGAAAACTACCCAAATACGTAACAAAAAGAAATCTGAGCTTCTAGGCAAAAACTACATGCCAGTACTGGTGGCAAGGTTTCATGCTAGAGAACGAGGAAACGCTTTGACGCTCTTGGCTAATCAAACAAAGATAATCTAAAGGACAGAAGTCCTAAGTCTTATGCAATTTGTTCTCAAATATGACAGGAATGTCGTTCTATAAGTGCGCGTTACACAGAGTTTCAATCAAAACCTGCCCTTTTTTTTTTTGAATTTCAATTTTAGTTTTCGTTTGTAGTAGCGCATGTTTCACTTGCTACACGTATGCAAATGTTTGTCGGCCACTAACTGAGAACCGGGACATTGCCGCAGTAATAGTTGCTGACCTCATTGTCATGATTGCTGTCGTTGTTGTGGTTTTAACAAATTTCAAATCAATTGATTTCTATTCTTCTCATTGTTAACAACAACAATAGTCACTGGGTTTTCTATTTTGTTTGCACGGAAAAAATACACGGTCGGGCCAAACCCGAGTGCTTTTGTAGCTAACCGTAGCATGTCCTTGCAGCTGCTCTCTATTTTTGTTGCTTCTTCTTATTTCGTTTTTTTCTCAATATTATAGTTGAGTTCACTGAAGTATTGACATTGCTTAAAATATTAGATTCGTTTTTTTTTTCCAACGTAGTGGGTGTGGAACGGTTACTTCTTGGCAAACACAACAGTTTCCAATTTTCATTTTCCTATTTTGTGGAATGCGACAGCATAAAGGAAAATAAAAATGACTTAACGTTATTTAGTAACGACTAAAAGGGGGCCAAAGTAGCTGCAGCAGTAACAACCGAAGATTTATGACATCCAACCATTGGTTTCTGTAATTTTTCGTTTTAATGTCATGATTTTGGCACAGTTTCGTGGAATTCATGGCGTTTTAATATCTGTTAAGGATATCATTAAGGATATGTCCTCGTTTGTGTGAGGGGAAGAGGAGTTGCCAGAGAGAGGTTCATTAAATTCTCATCTAATAATATTCCATTTTATTCCGCCTGCAATCATATTTTGTTATGATTGATTGTAAAAATTATTCATAACCTCAAACAGACTTTAGGACAATGGCAAAAGGAAATAAAATATGGTTCCATTTCATTCTGCCTTTCCGTTATACTCCTTTTGAGGTTATACAATAGGGTAACCACGATCGCAATTGTTTCTGCAAAAACACTCAGCATACACTGTGCATTCTAAGCACGAACACAGCCTTCATACGAAATACACAAACAATTGTGTCTTATTGTGTATACCAAAGAGAAAAACACCAAACTTTTATATGCTAAGCATATGAGAGAACAAGAAGACCATCTCTGTTTGATACATTGTTCGGACATATTGGGTGACAGTTACAACAAGAAGACGATCTGTTTCGTAAGCAATGTTGGGACATGTTGAACAGACAATTAGAACAAGAAGAAGATCTCTTGTGTTTGCTCTGTTGATACACGCAGAACAAGAAGAAGATCTCTTGCGTATGCTTGTTGATACACACATTGGCGATGGTTACAACAAGAAGACGATCTGTTTTATATACATTGTTGGGACACATTGGCGACAGTTAGAACGAGAAGAAGAACTATTTCGTATACATTGTTGGGAAATGTTGACGACTGTTAGAACATGAAGAAGATCTCTTGCGTATGCTTTGTTGATACACACATTGAAGATAGTTGGAACAACAAGAAGATCTCTTTCGTTTGGTTTGTTTGATACACATTGGCGATAGTTAAAGCAAGAAGAAGATCTCTTGCGTACGCTTTGTTGATACACACATTGAAGATAGTTAGAACAACAAGAAGATCTCTTTCGTTTGGTTTGTTTGATACACATTGGCGATAGTTAAAGCAAGAAGAAGATCTCTTGCGTACGCTTTGTTGATACACACATTGAAGATAGTTAGAACAACAAGAAGATCTCTTTCGTTTGGTTTGTTTGATACACATTGGCGATAGTTAAAGCAAGAAGAAGATCTCTTGCGTACGCTTTGTTGATACACACATTGAAGATAGTTAGAACAACAAGAAGATCTCTTTCGTTTGGTTTGTTTGATACACATTGGCGATGGTTACAACAAGAAGAAGATCTGTTTTATATACATTGTTGGGACACATTGGCGACAGAACGAGAAGACGAACTATTTCGAATACATTGTTGGGAAATGTTGACGACTGTTAGAACATGAAGAAGATCTCTTGTGTTTGCTTTGTTGATACACGCAGAACAAGAAGAAGATCTCTTGCGTATGCTTTGTTGATACACACATTGAAGATAGTTAGAACAATAAGAAGATCTCTTTCGTTTGGTTTGTTTGATACACATTGGCGATGGTTACAACAAGAAGAAGATCTGTTTTATATACATTGTTGGGACACATTGGCGACAGAACGAGAAGACGAACTATTTCGTATACATTGTTGGGAAATGTTGACGACTGTTAGAACATGAAGAAGATCTCTTGTGTTTGCTTTGTTGATACACGCAGAACAAGAAGAAGATCTCTTGCGTATGCTTTGTTGATACACACATTGAAGATAGTTGGAACAACAAGAAGATCTCTTTCGTTTGGTTTGTTTGATACACATTGGCGATAGTTAAAACAAGAAGAAGATCTCTTGCGTATGCTTTGTTGATACACACATTGGCGATAGATATTCTCAATGTAGATTTTGGTGTTGTTTATTGAATGATTTGATGGAGAGTAGCACCTGAGAAAATAAGTGTCTGTTTTGAGTTTTAAATTGCAAGTTTTTTTTTTTTTTTTGTATTATTAACGAGTGTATTGGTGTTTGCACTGGTTTTGGGCATCTCTGTTTCGGAGGTATGCGATGGAAATCGTTTGTTTCTTGGCACTATAGTTGGGGTATGTGGCAACTCTAGTTGGTATATATGTTTTTTTTGGATTTTAGGGTTTTATATAATTTTCTTTTTATTTTTTTACAACTTGGCCATATGTGGAGGAGTTTCTTTTTAATTTTCATAGATTTTTTCTTGATTTTTTGTTTTTGTTTTACTTCCATTATTTTTATAGATTTTGTATGGGGGTTTTCTTAAAATTACGTTTCAATTTCCGCTTAACTAATCATGCAATCTGAAGGTGTATATACAAAAGCGCTAAAGGATACATTGAACCAAGGATAACAACATTTAAAGCCACGGCAATTACTTTTTTTTTTGGTTTTTAGCTCTATTTTAAGTGCCAATACAGTTACAAATTTGGTTTTAATGCTAAAACAACATGAAAGACAACAGAAAAGGAAAAGAAAACTGATGGGGGAGAGGCAATCTGGTTTTTATTTTCTGGGTGAAAGAAGAAGATGAACTCTGGGTGAAGATTTAACAAACTAATAATAAATGACTAATAGAATGACAAATAAGGCTAAGAAAGTAATATGTTAGCTAATTATTTTAAAGCGTTTTCTAATATCAAAATAAAGATGAATGTAAAAAGAAAATCTTGAGCTAACGAACATAAATTCAGAGATTTCGGTTTCTATACATTTTGTACGCAAATTCATATTAAATTGAATTTTGTTGGCTTTTTTTGTTTTAATTTTTAATAAAAGCAGTCAAAGAGAACTTATCGATAATTATAATTAATAATGGCAAAATTATAGCAAAAAGAAAAAGTTAATTTTTTTGTTTTGTTTTTGATTGAAAAAAAGGAAAGTAAATTTAAATGTGAAACTAACTTTGATGCTAAATTTTCGCGTTTGAATTTTGACCCTTTGATCTATCCAGCTCGCACGGCGACCACTTAACGATGGCTTTAAATTTGTTAATTTTACAATTGAAAATTGAACAAATTTTGGTTTGCGATTGTTTGACAGAGTAGTAGTAGTAGTAGAGTAGTATTTTTGATTTGGTTTTTAATTGAACGTGTAGAAGAAGAAAAATATTTTTGGTTTATATAATAAATATATTTAAACAATTTGAGAGTTGTAGTAGTTGGTAGTTGTTGTTGTCGTTATTGTTATCGGTATTGTTTGAATTTCGACTTAAATATAGAAATTTGAAATCATTACTTAAATTGTAATAATAAGAAAACAATTGTTGAAAACAATTCATAAAAAGAGAAATAATTGGAAATAAAATTTCTGAGACAGTATAGTAGAGAGACAGAATAAGAGAGATAGAGAGACAGAGCAAAAGAGCTTGGTAGGTGGGGGGAACAGGGGGTTTTGATAGTACAAGTCATAAACTTTTAAGGAACAATTTATATTTCGATTTTTTTGGATTTAATTTGTAGTGGATTGTTGTTTTTTTTTTGCCAGATTTAAAAGACCAAATTTGTTCAGGGGTTGTAGCAGGGGGTGGTTAGGTTTGAAAGTAGGCCCAACTCGGAATAATTTTGTTAACTCAACAAGCAAAAAAGAAATGAGTTTTAAAAAAAAAATTTAAATAAAACTAAAATCATATTTAACAAAAAAACTATGAATGGTTTGAAAAATTTCGTGTTTGCTTTGTCATTTCGTTTACTTTGTTTGAATAAATAGTTAAATTTAAAAAAAAATATATGATCACTCTAGAAAATACGTTTCAGAATAAAAATGAACAGTTAACCATGAACATCAACTACGTAAAACAGAAAAAAGCATTGTTTATTTTATTATTTTTCCAACAAAAGTGTAGAAAAGCTTTAACTTTCTTTGGTATAGAAAAAATGATGTATTTTTTTTCTTTCGATACAATATTTATTAATTTCTTATCACATACAAACATATACACACGCACACAAAACTAATTTTTGGTGAAGTTGTTTTTTTTCTCTTTTTTTTTTTTTTAATTGCAAAATATTTTAATATTTTTATTTTGATTGAGTAGATGGGCGAAAGTGTTGTGGTACAAAATTTTAATGATGTGTTTGATTGTGTTTGACTGTTTAAAACGGAGGCAAAGTTTGGTAAAAATTTCATAATCTGTTTGGAGGGGAAAACTAGAAAAAAATCCCAAAACAAATTGAGTACGTTTTTTTTTTTTGGGGAAAAACTTACTGAGTTTTACTAAATTCCTGTTCACGTTGTTTTTTTATATCTTATAAAATCCCATCTCTAAATAAAATTTTTTTCCCACCTATTGTTTTCAGGCTTAAATGTATAAAAATTTTATCGTTTTTCCTGTTTTCCCTCATTTTCAACTGTATTAGAACCTTTTTCACTCTTTGTTCTATCTCTTGAATCCATGTTTTTCCTCATGTACATTTTGGAAAAATTTTCTAACATTGTGTAAAGATGAGCTCTTTTCCTGTCCCTTTCTCCTTTTTCCTGTTTCCCATCATTTTTAATTATTTGAAATCATTTTTCACTCTTTGTTCTATCGTTCCAGTCCAGTTTCTATCAGTGTTCCACTGAATTCCTTTTCGTTCCCCAGGTATTTATTCATTGAAATTGTAAAACTTTTGAAATCGTCAGTCATAGGCAAATAAAATAATTTTTTTTTTTTTTAAATTTTTTTTATTTTCTAAATATAAGCTAATTTTCACTGTGTTCCACCAAATTCCACTTCGTTCCCCATAAGAATTTGCATTGAAATTGTCAAATTTTTTAATCCTCAGTCCTGTACATTAAAATCTTTTATTGTTTTCTAAATATAAGCTCATTTTCACTGTGTTCCACTAAATTCCATTTCGTTTCCCATAAGAATTAGCATTGAAATTTTAAATCGTCAGTCCAGTACGATAATATCTTTTATTATTTTCTAAATATAAGCTCATTTTCGCTGTGTTCCACTATATTCCATTTCGTTCTCCATAAGAATTTCCATTGAAGTTGTCAAAGAAGTTTTTCATCCTCAGTCCAGTACGTTAAAATCTTTTATTATTTTCTAAACATCAGCTCATTTTCACTGTGTTCCACTAAATTCTATTTCGTTCCCCAGTGGAAATATTTTGAAAATTTCGAAACTGTTTAAATCTGTAATTTTGTGATTATCCTACTATTTTCACTGTATTTCACCTGATTCCAGAACGTTCCCTATTTACCGTTCCCAACAAATTATGAAATCTTATGATTCTCCAGTCCTTGGCAAAAAAATCGTGTTGCCATTTTGTTGCAGTTGTAAACAATTTGAATGATAAGAAATGATTGTTTAGAAAACTATAATTGAGAATAAAACAGTTTAAATTCAATGAAATTTAAAATATTCTTATTTTTGGCAAACGTTTTTTTTTTTCAACATAAGGAAAAAAACAGAGAGTTGGAGAAGGATAGAGACAAAGCAAATAATTTACCAATTGTTACACAATTAACGAGAATAACAAAATAAAACTAAACAAAATAAACGTTCCGAATTAGGTCTAGATCTGTTTTTGTTTTTGGTTCACTAATGTTGATACTGAGTAGAAAGAAGGCGGTAAGAGTTAAAACCGAAAGGTATGAAAACAAGACAAATGGAAATGGAGCAAATAATGATGGGATGGACGGTTAACTGATTAAGAAAATCAAAAAGTGTTGACACAGTCAAAGGTGGCAAACAGTGGATGGCTGGTGGTAGGGGGGGGTGATTGTTGATGTTCGAAAGAGTTTTGAAAATAGGAGAACTTTCTTATTGCTTAAAGAGTTATAGGTAATTGGAAAATAAAACGAAAAATAATTATAATAGTTAAATGAAATAATAACTATGAACTGTAGTAGAGTCAAAGACATACATAAAATAGTTATAATGAAAGAGAGAGACAGTTAGATAGACTTCACTTTTTTTTTTTGTTTAGTTGTAGTTTTAGAAAAAAATAGTCACACATAATCGTTGCATTTTTTGTATTCCATATATATTTTTTCTTTGTAAATACCAAACAGGAAAACACAAAGAACAGAAAAAAACACCAAAAAAAAACTAAATGAAAATTTGGATAATTTCAAAAAAAAACAAACGTTTAAAACACTCACACGCATACTGGTTTCTGGGGGGGACAAATACAACTCATTAAGTCAACATTTATAAAACAATTTAAAAAAAATCGTAAAAAGATGAAATGATGGAGGGGAAATAAACATAAACAAGGGAGGGTAAATACAACTGATTAAGAAGGGGGTTAACATTTATAAAATAATTTAAAAAAAATTCAAAAAAGAAATTAAAAAAATTAAAAAAAAAAAAATTAAAAAAATCGTTAAAAGAAGAAATGATGGAGGGGAAATAAACGTAAACATGGGGGGGGGGGGTAAATACAACTGATTAAGAAGGGGGTTAACATTTATAAAATAATTAAAAAAAAATAAAAAAAAGAAATTAAAAAAAATTAAAAATTTTTTTTTTAAAAAAATCGTTAAAAGAAGAAAGGATGGAGGGGAAATAAACATAAACATGGGGGGATACAACTGATTAAGAAGGGGGTTAACATTTCTAAAATAATTTAAAAAAAAATAAATTTAAAAAAAATCGTTAAAAGAAGAAATGATGGAGGGGAAATAAACGTAAACATGGGGGACAAATACAACTCATTAAGAGGGGTGTTAACATTTATAAAATAATTTGAAAATTTTTAAAAAAATAAATTCAATAAAATCTTAAAAAAAAGGAGTGATGGATGGAAAATAAACATAGGGCTGGGTTTTTAGAAATGCCCGTTTCATCAAAAAATAACTCAAAATAAAAAAAAATTAACAGAAACTTCGAATTGATTTTTCAATTCAAAAAAAGAAAGTGCGCAGCCTTGGAGGTAGGTGACCCCTAACTGGAGGTAAACGACCTCTAACTGCACCTAAATGACCTCTAACTGGTGATAAAAGACCACTAACTGGATCTCTAACTGGAGGCAGTTGACCTCTAAAAAAGATATCGTTCACTTCAAGCAGGACCCAGAGAAATTACAAATCGCCCTCTTACCTTTCAACAGAGTTCGGAGACAGAGTTTCCTAAATTTTGGAAATTCGACTAATTTTGTTTACCGAAAGTTGTGAAAACAATTTACCTCTAACTGGATCTCTAACTGGAGGCAGTTGACCTCTAAAAAAGATATCGTTCACTTCAAGCAAGGCCCAAAAAAATTACAAATTGTCCTCTTTCCTTTCAACAGAGTTCGGAAACAGAGTTTCCTACATTTTGGAAATTCGAGTAATTTTTTAACAGAAAATAGTGAAAAAAATTGTCCGAAATGGCTGAAAGGCTAGGAAAACTCTTTGAGCTGATTGAGATTACAACCAAATGATAAGTGTTTCAATTCCATTTTGTTCCTGTTCAGCACCTTTCGATGCCATAAACAATCTAGGACATTATTTTCAAGGACTACGATAAGTAACTCATGTTTGAATTGTTTTTAGGGATTACGACCACTTTCTAAATGTTTCAATTCGATTTCGTTCCTTTTCAATAGCGTGCCACCGAATAACACAAATTAAAATTAAAAAAATTAAAAACCTTTTTGATCTGTGTCTTCCAGTTTTGCCCAAAGTCATGCACTTCTTCTATGGACCCCCAAAGATTTGGGAACTCGGTGTCATTTTTGCAGAAAATGTGATCATTTTCTCAGGCCCATAGCTTGCAAGCCGTTTGGAATTTTGGTTTACTCTCTGAGGCTAAGTTGTAGCTCTTGGCATAACGAACAAAAACTTTGAACATATAAAATCAAAAAAACCTCATCTTCAATGGCAAAATGGCAAAAAACCTTAAAAAATCGATTATAATTTATTTACGAGCTGACATTGAAAGACCTTTGGGTTTTAAATGGTATCCAGATATCGCAACCTAAATCCCATTCGCTCGGTCAAGTGTTAGATTATCTTTCAAACTACACCAAAAATTCGAAATCCATTTAGTGTTTCCATTTCCAGAGCAAGTTTTTTGTTTTGGTTGTTGCTGATCGGCCAAACGTAAAAAAAGTCTTTTGCCAGATAATCAAATGAATTTGTCATCTGCTAAGGAGGAGTGGACATTTCATTTAAAATCCTGCTCTTAATTATGCAAATAATCAATAAATTATTTTTGCTGTTGCTGTTGCTGTTTGTTTGCCATGCGACTGTGGCACTATCGGAGTCGATATGCGATATGCAAATAGCAATTAACGTAATTAAATTTACAAGCTGCAGTGGTTTTGATAACACACACATACGTATAGAGCCACGCAGACAGACCAAGAATGAGAGAGAGAGAGAGAGAGACCAGTCGATGGTGGCGGCGATGGTTGCTTTGTGGCACCCCACAAACCGGTGGATGCACAAGTGGCCATGTGCGGCGGCAAACGAGCTATCTAACCCGGACACCCCATCCCACGTTCAAGGTGACAACTGTTCAATGGGAGCTGGGACATGCAGTTCCCCAACAACTTAAATTATTGATATCTATAATAGCATTTAGCCTGATGGCCTGCAAGGCAAGGCAATCCCTGGGGCCGGTGGCGGGAGAGGCGAACAAAAAAAATGACAAAGGCCTCAGCACATGTCAAAACTGGAATTTTATATGAAACATATGTTTAAGTGTCACGTTCTATTTGCTTTATGGTGCGTACGTCGGCCAAGGCAACCTAATGGGTAGAGGTGATAACGGGTTTTCGTTGAGCTTTACCACGCCGCTGCCATTCCCTTTGAAGTTTTCCATCTGTCAGTTGGGTTTTTGTTGTTTTTTTTTTCATTTGAAATGATGGACACGACAATTAAATTTTAAAAACCATAATGGGTGGTTCCAAAATAAAAAATAAAAAAAACAAATTGTAGGGAGAACAAAACCAAACTTAACAAACAGGACCGAACAGAAAGAAAAAGCACACTAAAGAAAATCAACAGCAACACTCATACACAGTCATACCAAAACAACCAACACAGCGAAACAACAAAACAAAAAGAGAATGGAAAAAAGGACGATGCCAAGTGATGGACAGGATGAGGGTATGGGGATGTGTCAGTTAAACGCGAAAAAAAACCTATTTAACATATACAGGTCTTCACAGTTTCACAAAGAAGTTTTTTTTCTCTTTCTATTTTTTTTTCTACTTTTTTTTGAGGGACTATTTCTTTGCATAATGTTAGGATTTTAATGAAAAAATTAATATTAATGTGACATTTTTTCCAGTTTCTTTCTCCTGTCACATAATGACTAAACCACAAGATGGCGTTGAGAGTGGGAGAGAGCTCAAGAGCGGGCGGGACGGAATGAAATGAAGTGAATGAAGGAGACAATTTTGCGAAAATTGTAGATTTTACAAAAGTACTGTAGAGGAGGAGTTAAGCTGCTGGACACCCTGTGTCCAGACGTGCCTTAAGAAAAGTCCCACCTTTTGCACCCTGTGCCTGAAGGGGTTTTGTCACAGTTTATTACATTAGTTTTGACCACATTTTTAGGAAATTGTAGATTTTACAAAAAAAAAGCAATGAGTGGATTTCTAAAGGAGGAACCCAGCTTTTCGAAACAGTTACTTGCTGGACACCCTGTGTCAAGACAAAGTGAAATACACCCTGTATCATGGTAGGGTGAGCTTCTGCCAAGTTAACAATCTCGCTTGTGGAAAGAGAAAACTTTACAAATTTGAATCGTTATCGATTTGAGGAGTGTGACTTGGTAGTCACCCTGTGTCAATGCGTGTCATTACGTGGTGTCCAAGTTAAATATATATTTTTTTGAAAGAGCCCTCCGTGATAGAGGCTATGGAAAATGTGAACCGAATTCGTTACTTATGTAGGTGAGGAGATAGCGTTTCAGGAAAGTGACTTGGTAGTCACCCTGTGCCAATACATGGTGTCCAAGTTAAACATCTCGTTTGTGGAAAGAGCCTCTGAGGTTGAGGCTATGGAAAATGTAAACCGAATTAGTTTCTTTTGAAAAAAGACAGATTTTTTGAAAAAGATAGAATTGCAGGCAAGTGACTTGGTAGTCACCCTGTGTCAATGCAGTGCTATCTAAAGAGGGGACACTTCGGAAGGGACACATATTATTCAGCTTGTACAATTTGCTAATGAAAATCTCCTGAAAACAGACTTTTGAGCAACATGATGTCAACATTGAAGAGCTGAATTTCAGGAAATTCGTGTGGTGGCCACCCAGTGTGAACACAGGATGTCACAGCTTATCAGTTCGCTTGGAGCTAATGTAGAGATACTGTAACTTTTAATATTTATGGACCGAGGTGATACAGGATATAAATTACATTCAGTGTCACCCTGTCGGTTATATACAGGGTGTCAAAGTTGATCACATGGTTGGATCAACTTTAGTTTAGCAACATTTACAGATGTGAAACGTGGGTTTGTAACGGAGGAAGTCGATGTTCCGCCAATACAAAGTGTCAACACAGGGTGACAAGATGGGTATTAAATTTTATCAGCTCACTTACGACAAATGCTTGTGAGTCGGAAATTCTGTGGAAGTGTTTATGTGTAGCATGAGGTATAAAAGACATCAATTGTCTGCATATCAATTATTCACCCTGTGTGGACACAGGGTGTCATCATAAAACATCTGGGTCGTGTCATTAAGATCTTGTATAGAGGAGGAGTTAGACTTGCTAAAAAGTCACTTGGTTTCTAACGCAGGTGGGATACAGGGTGTCAAATTTTTCTTGGTTTTTTTTTTTTATATTTTTCCTATTAATATTTTGAATTTTTTTATGTCGAAAAACTTTTCCTGTCTTTTTGTTCTTTCACCACTTCATTTCATCTGAAACTCTGAAAACGTCAAAACAAAGAAAAAAAAATACATTTGGCTGAATCAATTGATGGAGTCTGAATTTAATGTTTTTCAATAAACTGAAAGAGGTATTTTTTTTTAACAAATAAAAAAAGAAAGTCCTTTCGGATACAAACAAAAGAAAAAAGAAAGTTTGACATAAAACGAAACATTTATAGACAAATGCTGCGGATAGTGTGTGACATTTATAGAGATTTTGAGATGATTGTTTTCGATTAAAGGTCTCATTGTTTTCAATAGGAGCATAACTCTTAATTAGATTATCAAAATACAAGCATAACCTAAGGGGTCAGTTTATTTAATTTGTTTGTTTAATAAAAACTGTTTTTTTTAGGTTATTCTTCTAAAACGTAGTCAACGATCCTAACCTCAAATTATGCTTGCATTTTCTCTTTCGCTTAGAAATATAAACTTATTGTTAGAGAGCGTAACATGTCTAAAGAGTATTTTGTGTTTGGGTGAGAAATTGAAATTGTTCGTACTTACCGAATCTAAAGTAGTATCTATATTCCCATTTGGACGATCGGCTAGAGTGGTCTCCTTTAGATTTATTTTCACATGATTGGCGGCCGATGTTGTGGCACCGCCCCTTTGCGGCTTCGTGGCGTCCAGCAGTACCTTGAGGGAGGCGATGGCGTGCAATTGTGTTGCCTTTTCGTCCACCTTGCCTGGAACATCATCTTTGTCATTTTCATTGTTGTGTTTTGGAGAATGATTTGATTTGGTTTTGGAATTTTTGGATTTGATTTTTTTTTTTTTTTTTTTGAATTTTTTAGTTTCAGTGTTTTGAGATATTATTTTTTGATTAGCAGTTGCGGAATTTTCGCAAAAACATATTTTGGTGGAGAATTTTAAGGAAAATATTTTTCAGAAAAAAAAAAAAAAAATATATATGCACAGTGAACAATGCATGTTTTTGTTGTTGAGACACAGAGACATTCGTTTTTGATTGCATTTTTAGCGATTTGAGAGTTTTTTTTTTTTTTTGAGAGAGTTTTCAAGCGAGTTGAGTTTTATTTTGAGATTGATTTGATTTTGGAAAACGGAAAATCCACATGGTTTTTTTTTTTGATTTCGATTTCCGATATATATAAAATCATACAAAAAAAATAGAAGAAGAAAAAAAGAAAAAAGAATTTTTCATCGATTAAAAATCGAATAAACGAATTTCGTTTGTTTTGTTTTTTGTTTTATTTATAGTTTTTATTTTTTTTTTTTTGGTAATTTTTTTAATAAAAATTTCGGCATTGTAAAACCAAAAGAATGAATAAATTTTGAGATTAATTTTTAAATATATTTTAGAGTAAACAGATTTCTTGGCTAGAGAACTTAAAAAGATTTCTATATAAATAATTTTTGTGTTTTTTTTTTTTGATCAATCAGTTATGGATACAGTTAGAGTAGAGAGACTGGCACAGAGAGTGATAGAGAGGGGGAGAGAGGGGGAGTTAAAGAAGAGTAAATCATACTGCTAACAGACAGACAGACACAGGGAGCTAAAGTTACAGCAAGAGAGACGGGGGAGAGAGAGAAAGAGCTAGACATGGCGACAGAGGGAGACAGTTGACTAAGCTAATAAGTAAGCTGCAGAGCAAGCTTAGGACAGGATAAACAGAGCAGTTAAACTAAATAGTTAGTAGGAAAAATAGTTAAGGAAGGAGTACAGCCAAACATTAGGGGGTGGGTGGGGCAGGAAAGGTTTAAAATTCTATTAACCAATTGTAAATAAATATCTAATTTTCAAAATAGTAATTTATGATTTGATTTGTGTTAAATTCATTTGGATTTGGTAGCAAAATTCGTCTTTCGTTCGATGGCATTTTGGTCTAAAGTCTATATAAATATTAAAATTAAAAAAAAAACAAAAACAATAAATTATTATAACACTACGAATATTAGGTTCCACTACATATATTTACCACGCCACGGCCACAAAGAATTTGAGTTTGATTTTTTTTTTGTTTGATATGGTTTTCGTTTGGATTGGAATTTGAGTTTGATTAGAGTATTTTTTTTTTCAGTTGTGGTGGTAATAGAGCGATAGAGAGAGAGAGAGAGAGAGAGCGTGGGAGCGGGAGCATGTAATGTTGAAGCGGCTATTTTTGTTTGTGGTCTACTTGAAAGCGTTCTGTTTGAAATGTATTGCATATTTTCGGGGCGGGATAGAAAGAACGAGTTAGAGGGCTGGTTCTAAGGGAATCCTGGGTCATGGGAAACGTAACGAGGAACTAGTACAGGAATATGTGCCTTCTAGAAGGCGGCTGGGTTATTTTGTAGCTGCTAGTGTTTGGTGGGGCTACAAAAGCTTTAAGCCAACTAAATCTTGGGACATCTATGTATCTGCACACAGGGGGGGTTATTGGAGGGGGTGTTGTAGTGGTGAACTAGTCTAGTTGGTTGGCAATGGTTTCGGTGCTTGCTGGAGGGAGGTTTTAAAAAATCATTTGTGTTTTATGTTTTTGTTCTCTAAAGCTCGGGATAATGTGAGTGGTTTTTTTTACAGTCAGGAGAGGATGTCAAAGGGTTGTACGCATAATTCATGGAGTAAGGGGCTTATCAAAAGTTTGTACACATATTTAGCGGGATTTAAAGGGCTTATCACACAACATTTCGGTTTGTTTCCTATAGAAATCGGTATTGTAACAGAAATAGTTTACAAGGAAGACAACGTTTTGTTTTTATGCGATCCATGAAAATTTATTACGCCCTAGGTATAGCATAATATAGAAAAACACCTAAGCTCTAGCGAAAAAGCTCGAGATATTTTCGGTGTATAATAAAACAAAACTGCCACGATTTGTACAAAAAGTAACGAAAGCTTTTTTTGTTGTTGTTACTTCCCTGATGGGTTTGAGGTCCATCTTAAGAGCTAAAGCTCCAGACGAGTGTTATAGAGCTTTATGGGATTTTTTAAACTGCCACAATTTGTATAGAAAATATCGAAAGATTTTTTTGTTACTCCTCTGAAGGGCTAAGATCCATCTTTAGAGCTAAAGCTCTAGACGAGTGTTATAGAGCTTCTGGAGCTTTTTTAAACGGCCAGGATTTGTATAGAAAACAACAAAAGCTTTTTTGGTTAGTACACTGAAGTGCTAAGTTACACCTTAGAAGCTTAAGCTCTAAATGAGGGGTGGAGAGCTTTTAAAGCTAAAATAAAAAACTACTCAATTTGTACAAAAAACAATTGTTTTTGTTACTTTAATGAAGGGCTAAGGTCCATCTTAGGAGCATAAGCTCTTAATCAGCGTTGGAGAGCTTTTATAAAAAACTACATTTGTATAGAAAACGGAAGTTTGTTGTTAGTACACTGAAGTGCTCAGGTCCATCTTAGGAGCTTAAGCTCTAAATGAGTGGTGGAGGGCTTTTGGAGCTTAAAAAAAATGCCACGGTTTGTGTAGAAAAAGCTTTTTTTGTTTGTACACTGAAGTGCTAATGAGCTAAAGCTCTTAATGAGTGGTGGAGAATTTTTAGATTTTAGCTTTTCATTTAAAGAGTTTAGAGCTAAAGCTCTAAATGAGTGGTGGAGAATTTTTAGATTTTAGCTTTTCGTTTAAAGCTTTTTATGGAGCTTCTGTCTGTAATTTAGAGGTTAATCAAAGAAAACCTAACAATTAAACAAAGCAAGCATTGTGTTTTTGCTATATAGAGACAGGTGATAGCTCACATTGGATGGTAGATAGTTTTGAATTTACAAGCTTATAGCTTTTCAAATGAAGTTGAGGGGGTTATTAAGAGAAAGCTCGCCTTATTTCCAATTACTGTATTTATCGTGAGTAGATCCATGGAAAAGCTCTTAGAGTCTTATCCCAGTAAACTTTTTTTTAACAAACAACAATTTTGATGGAAAGTAGCGGTAGCTTTTTGTCTTGGGTGTTTTAAGGCAAGGCTATAAAATGCCAATTCACTGCCGACAATTTTAGAGCTTTTTAATGTAATTTCTCTTCTCTGGATTAAACCTTCACACCAACTGATTTACATGTACAATTTTTGATTAATTCTAAGCTAGGGCTTTTTCATGGTTTAGGCCCATGAATGGTTGGCGGAACTAGAATCGTAAGGGTTTTGGTCTTAACTAAAGTAAAAGCTAGGGTTCAAGGAAATACTAGTTATCTTTACAAATGTTAGGCTACCTTGTCTTTTGACTTTCCTAGGGGGGTGTTTTAAAGACTACACTGTGTTTAGTAAAAGTTTTCATTCAACTTTTCTAATTTAATTTTTGTATTTTATTTTATTATTTAACTTTAAACATTTAATGTAAAGCATATTAACACAACAGAACAGAGCACAGCACAGAACAATTAACAAAATCAAAAAACAAAAATAATCAAACTAAAAACCAGTTGTTCCACATGCCAATTAATTAACTAATCAATTTGAACAAACAACTTAAATATACTAATTTTGTTGTTATACATGTTTTTTTTTTGTTGTCTTTCCTTTTGGCCTCCTTTTTGGGAGAGGAATTAGTTTAATGTACCGCACAAAGGTGTAATTTATTTAGTCTGATAAAAAATAAATACAGTCTATGGACGGAAGTCAACTGTTTTCAATATAATTTATTATTAAAAAGCTTAAAATAATGAAGGCTTTGATATTTGTCTTTTTTTTGCTTTTCTCTCTGTGTTTTTATTTGTTAGTTGTTGTTATTAGACTCAAATAAAATGTCCGGATAAAAATATGATTTGGATTTATAATTGTTTGACCAAAACAATGGCCGTCCTCGCGAAACCAAATCTGAGTTAGTTTTATTCGTTTGTTTTCTTGAAACTTGTTACTAGGATGCCTGGAGCATTCGAGGCCCAGAAAATGTCCCTGTTATAAGTATGACCCCATATGGCCACATAAAGAGCAAAATCCTCATGAAACCAAATCCGAGTTCGTTTTTTCGATTATATTGTTAAAAATTGTTACTAGGATGCTTGAACCACTAGGGGCCCAAAAAACGTCCCTATTGTAAACATGACCATTCGGGTATTTATTTATTATTTGAAAGGAAATACCATAGGGAATCTTAATACGACTTTCAACATTATTTGGTAAAAATTTGGACCTAGGACCCAGGAACTAGTAAGGGCCCAAAAAACGTCCTTCTTATAAATGTGGTCATATGGGTACTCAAATGAATGAAAACATTATAGCGAATCTAAATAAGGCTTTCAACATTATTTGGTAAAAATTTGGAACTAGGACGCAGGAATTAGTAAGGGCCCAAAAAACGTCCCTATTATAAATATGAAAGGAAACATTTTAACGAATCAAAATACGACTTTCAACATTATTTGGTAAAAATTTTTAACTAGGATGCAAGAACTAGTAAGGGCCCAAAAAACGTCCTTCTTATAAATGGGCTCATATGAGTACTCAAATAAAAGGAAACATCATAGCGAATCTAAATATGACTTTCAATATTAATT
Source organism: Hydrotaea cyrtoneurina (assembly GCA_958296145.1). Classification (NCBI taxonomy): domain Eukaryota; kingdom Metazoa; phylum Arthropoda; class Insecta; order Diptera; family Muscidae; genus Hydrotaea; species Hydrotaea cyrtoneurina. The sequence goes on along the minus strand of OY282514.1, from coordinate 76,112,633 downwards.
GATTAACATTTGGAGCAAGGGTGAAGGAACTAGTAGGGGCCCAAAAAACGTCCCGGTTTTAAAAGAAGTCATGTGGGTACTCAAATGAAAGGAAATAACCTCTCGGATTCAAATATGAATTAGGTTTTAGGATTCCTTCGTTATAATTTGAAAGTCGGATGAGTGGGCCAACAAGGGCCCAAAAACAGTACCTGTTATAAAAAAAATGGCCCTTAGGATACTCAAATCATAGTATATGTTCACATAAGTTCAAATATGCATTCGTTTTCAATACATGTGTTGGGGGCCCAAAAAACGTCCCTCTTTTAAATGCGGCAATATGGGTATCAAATTAAAGGAAATATCCCAACGAATGCGAATATATTTAGGGTTTAAAGATTCTTTTGCTAAAATTTAAGTTAGCAAAAAAATTCATTTGGGTCCCACAGGAATTTTAAATTATTTGGTGTTGTTCTACTTTGCGAAGTTTTTGGGGTCCATTTTATTTTAGGGGTTCTTTTTCTGGTGCCACATTTATTCCCCTCCATTTCACAACCTCGTTCACACTTGCTGGCAATGCGGTGTTTATAATTCGGCCCTGCCTAACTGAATGACGAACCAATTGAAAAAAATTACAATTTCAGCCCTAATTCCTAAAAGGATTGGAAATTATAAGATATTTACTTGGACTATGGTTCATCGTTCGAGTCGTTATTGGATGCACAAATAGACAGAGAGAAAAGAAAACTGAAAAAAGTCATAACAAATTAATTCACAAATTTGTTGAGAAAGAAGTCTTAAATCCGTAAAAAAAATAGTCGCCTTTTATGTCCTTGTTCTTATGATAAAGTGGTTATTGTTTTAATATTATAAAATGGTGTTTTTTTCTTTTTTAAAAGGTGTTTAAAATGTATCTAAAAATAAAATAAAAATTTCCCTAAATAAGATAGATTTATAAAAGGATAAATGTTCTTCCAGTTCTCTTCACAGGGAAAAACTGTTACGAGTATCAGAATGCTGTCACATTCTGCTGTAAAAACTAATCAATCAATAGAAACGGGATTATGCATTGCTTAAGGCATAACCCTGTTAATAACTTTGTTTCGGTTTACAAATAAATATAAAATCAGCCTAAAAATAGGCAACGTAATTTCAATATTTCCATTCAACTGATATTTTATGGTTAAATTGGCAATTTCCAAAGAAAATCTAAAATAAATTCCACTCCCACAATGCTGAAATTGACCATAAATGTAACAAAACTAAATAAGTTTGGCCTAAAAATATGCCATAATTTTAGATTAGTAAAATTTTGAAAGATGCCGTAAAAAATTTAATTATTTTAGCCTAAAAAATATGCTACAATAATAGTTGGGTTAAATGTTTAAAGGCCACGGAAACACATAAAAAATCTCTGATATTTCCGCACACTCCTAAAGATATGCTTCACAATTGTCTATATATCTCTCTCTATGACCTTGACTATTATTTTCCTTGTCTCCTTTTGCCAGCATGTGTCTGCAATGTGTTTATTTCTATAAATTATAGTTAAACTTAAAAGCTAATTAGTGTCTTAAGATGCAAGTACGAAACAACATAAAACATAAATTTCCCTCCAAACCATGTGTAAGTATAACGAGTAAAACTGTGGCCTACTTTTAGGAACATGTTAAGGAATTTCCCTCTTATCACCGGCTAATGACGTAATGTGTTAAAAAAACTTAAGTAAGCCTAAGAGGTTTAGAGGTGTTGTGAGAAATTAGTAGGTTTTCTGAGGGGGAGTTTTTTTTTTTTTGGAAAATGTGGTTATGTTACAATTTAGAGGTATGGCTGTCATAGGGCAGCTAGTAAATGTATTAGAATACTTGAAAAACGTAGACTTGAATTTATTTTCAGGAAAAAATAGGCAACAATTTTTGCCTTATTTTAGGGTGTTTCCCAGAAGGGCTGAACTGAGTGAAATGGACTGATGAAGTAAAAATTAATTGAATCATTAAGTTTGTTTGTTTTCAAATATTAGAAGCAAATCTGGGATAGAGTCGTAGCTTTCATAATACTTTTTCAAATACGTTGCCTACTTTTAGGAATTCTGGCCAGAAGTGCTGATCTGAGAGAGATCGACAGTTGAATGATTGAGTTTGTTTTCAAATATTTAAAGCAATTCTAGGATAATACTTTTATAAAAAACGTTGCCTACTTTTAGGAATTCTGGCCGGAAGTGCGGATCTAAGAGAGATGGACAGTTGAATGATTGAGTTTGTTTTCAAATATTTAAAGCAATTCTAGGATAATACTTTTATAAAAAACGTTGCCTACTTTTAGGAATTATAGCCAGATGTGCAAATGTGAGAGAGAGGGTGACAGTTGATGTACAAATTAAATGAATTCCTGTCTCTGTTTTCAATCTTTCAAGCATTTCTAGCCTTTTACATTTATTTGTATAATTTTAGGAGTTAGTGCTTTAGATGGAAAAAATAGGCTTTCAAAAATTGTTGCCTACTTTTATTGAGTTGATCTGAGATATATGAACAGTTGAAGTAAGAACTAATAGAATCGTTGTGTTTGTTTTCAAATATTAGAAGCAAATCTGGGATAGAGTCGTAGCTTTCATAATACTTTTTAAAAAATGTTGCCTACTTTTAGAAACTCCAGCCAGAAGTGCAAATCTGAGAGAGGTTGAGTTGATGTACAAATTGAATGAATCACTGTTTGGTTGTTAATCTTTCAAGCAATTCTTGGTTTTTACAACATTTTGCCTACTTTCAGGGGTTTGCCCATAAATGCCGATCAGAGAAAGATGGACAATTGATGTGCATATTAAATTAGTCATTTAAAGTAGTTTTCAAATCTTTTAGGCCATTATAGGACTGTAGCTTAGTTTTCAAGGAAATATAATTTTAAAAAATGTTGCCTACTTTTAGCGATTTGGCCAATCAGAGAGAGGTGAACATTTAATATAAAAATTAAATAAATCATTAAGTTTATTTATTAATATCACAATCAATGCTAGCATTGTGGCTTAGCTTCATTCGAAATAGGCTTTTAAAAAATGTTGCCTACTTTAAGGGAGATATGTAAAAATTAATTAAATCATTGATTTTGTTTTTTAAATCGTTTAAGCCATTATAGGACTGTGGCTTGGTTTTCAAGGAAATATAATTTTAAAAAATGTTGCCTACTTTTAGCGATTTGTCCATAAATGCCAATCAGAGAGAGGTGAACATTTTATATAAAAATTAAATAAATCATTAAGTTTGTTTTTTAATATCTCAAGCAATGCTAGCATTGTGGCTTGGTTCATTCGAAATAGTCTTTTAAGAAACGTTGCCTACTTTTTGGGATTTGGCCCAAAGTGTAGATCTGAGAGAGAAGTAAACATTAAATAAATCATTGGGTTCTTTTTTTCAAATAATTTAAACTTTTCTAGGATTGTGACATACTTTTCATTGGAAATGCGCTTTTAAAAAATGTTGCCTACTTTTTGGGATTTGACACAAAGTGTAGATCTGAGAGAGATCTACACATTAAATAAATCATTGGGTTCGTTTTTTCAAATAATTTAAACTCTTCTAGGATTGTGACATACTTTTCATTGGAAATTAGCTTTTAAAAAATGTTGCCTACTTTTTGAGGATTTCCCCATAAGTCCCGATCTGAGAAAGACGGTCAGTTGGTGTAAGAAGTAAAATGAGTCATTGTGATTGCTGTCAAATATTTCAATCAATTCTTGGTTTGTGGCTTACTTTTCCAAAAAATATTGTCTGCTTTTCGGAATTTGACCATAAGTGCAAATCAGAGAGAGTTGATGTAAGAATGAAATAAACCATTGACTTTGTTTTCGAAGAATCTTAGGAAATTATAGGATTGTGGCTTAATTTTCATGAAAATAGGACTTCAAAAAATGGTGTATACTTTAGGGGGTAGTTTTCCAAAAATATTGGCATACTTTCAGGTTGAATTATCAACAGACATGAATTAATTAGTAAATTCTGTTTTTCCGGAAATTATCCAAAACCATAGTATACTTTTGGGCTGTTGAGAAAATAACAGTACGCCATTTTCTTTTATAGCCACAAATAATCCAACATATCTTCAGGCTGACAAAGTAGGCTATGAATCATTATGCAACCAGTCCCATTAGTATTTCTTCGATTTCCAATATTTTTAATGAATACTTGTTATTCATTTTTATACTTCAATCAATATCAAGGTCCTCTCTGCATGTTCCCTTCCTAATAATATCCACACAATCTCCACTGCAGTTCTCTCTTCCCTGCATCATGCAAAACATTTGCAATAATTTAAATTAATGAATGATAATGGCCAAGTTTTGCTTTTATCTCTTCAATCCAATGATGATTTTCTGCGCAAATATTTCTAGTATTTCTTGGTAATTTGGCTCAAGTTCAAAAAAAAAAAAAAAAAAAAAAGTATGTGTATATTTCATGCTCTCCCCGGGAAATTTCTATAATCCTTGAATTAGTTGACGAGTGTGCCAGCAAGTGGTAAATGTAGTTTCAATATAAGTACCCGCATTCGCATTTATTTTCCCATAATACTCGCATTAGCAAAATGTAAAATGCTGCCACTCCACACATCCCCGCACGCCAACAGAAAATGGCAAGGAAAAAGTTTCAACCCATTTCTCGGTGCAGAAAGTTGTACAAGGAAATGCAAAATGTTTTCCAAGAACTATTGATGACGAATTGAAGTGGAAAACGTCGAAGAAAATAGGAAACTTTTAAAATTAATTTCTGTAAATATGTAACCGGACAAGAAAGTAAGGAAGTAATGATGATGATTATAAGTAACTATTTGGCGGAAGTAACAGACACGAAAAGGTTAAAGTGACAAGGGAACAATCTGCAAAATGCTCGAAGGACCGTACAGCTATTAATAAAGTTTGTTTGAGACAACAACAATAAATGTGAACAAACAAACAGTCAAAAAGAGTTGCCAGTTTAAATAGGATTTTTTTTATGAAGACCTGAAAATATCCTGCAAAATCGCTGAACACACCAAGACTGAAAGTATGACAGGATTGTATAGGAGTTGTATTAACGGTGTCTGAAAGTTTGCCTCAAAACCAACAGAGGAAAACATTTTCCAGATTTTATTAAATTTTTTTTGTAAGCCCTGAAAATATGCTACAAATTTGGTTAGTCACTAGATTTTACTAGATTTTTTTGAGACCCTCCAAATATGCAACACATTTTTGCTAAATGGTCAAGAGTGAAAGTAAGACGGGATTGTACAGGATTTGCTTTATCAGAGCCTGAAAGTTTGCCTCAAAACAAACAGAAGAAAACATTTTCCAGATTTTATTAAAATTTTTTTTGGAAGCCCTGAAAATATGCTACAAATTTGGTTAAAATCAAAATGCCATTCCGTTATAAGTGGATGTGTTCAGTTTGTTTTTATCAGGTTCTGAACATTTTCTTCAAAACTAACAGTCAACGGAATTTACTAGATTTTTTTGGAGACCCTCTAAATATGCAACACATTTTGCTAAATGGTCAAGAGTGAAAGTAAGCCAGGATTGTACAGTATTTGCTTTATCAGAGACTGAAAGTTTGCCTCAAAACAAACAGAGGAAAACATTTGCTAGATTTTATTAAAAAAAATTTTGGAAGCCCTGAAAATATGCTACAAATTTGGTTAAAATCCAAATGTCACTCCTTTATAAGTGGATGTGTTCAGATTTTTTTATCAGGTTCTGAAAATTTTCCTAAAATTAAACAGTCAAAAAACAGTGCCCGTATTTTATTGGTTTTTATTTGCAGGCCCGGAAAATATGCAACATATTTCGTTAAATGGTCAAGACTGAACGTAAGCCTGGGGTTTATAGGTGTTGTATTATCAGTGCCTGATAGTGTGTCTCAAAACAAACAATCGAAAATAAGGCCTTGATTTTATTAGGGTTTTTTTTAGAAGCCCTCAGAATATGCTACATATTTGGTTTATATCAAAATATCACTCCTTTATAAGTGGATATTTTTAGATTTTTTTCTTTTTATTAGTTTCTGAAAATTTGCCGCAAAACAAACAGTCAAAAAACCGTGCCCGGAATTTACTGTCCTGAATTTAAATGGTCAAGAGTGAAAGTAAGAGCTTGATTGTTTGCCTCAAAACAAACGGACTGTATCGAAACCATTGGACTACCTCCCAATTAACTAAAATTTCGCTTTCGTAAGACCGTAAGCACCTCATTCCCACATAATTATTTAATATGAATTCTCAAAGTAGACATGCCCTCTTGTGTCACAACTCCACAATTCCTAATTGAAAAACGCAAACACTTGTTCTACACCCTTCAAATATGCTTTACAAATGCGTCACTATATAATTTCCCCAATTTTTATCATACACTGTTCGTTGTTTTTAATGGCAATTAGTTTATTGGTGGTCTATTTAAAAGAAAAAAACCCCTAAAAATAGACTACAATTTGGTGCTTTGTTTTGTCTTGCCTATAATGTAGTACACATAGACGAAAATAAAAATAAAGTATTTATTTATTAAATACAAACCAAAGGTAACCGAATTACAATGTTGAATGAAAATGCCTAAAAGTATGTTAGTATTTTTTCAATGACAAATTCCAAAGAAGAAGTTATAGAAGTTATAATTTATTTTGAATTTCGAAAATGTTGCTGACAACAGCTTCGACATAGTGTTTCCAGTTCCTAATACTCTCTGTAATTATGAGAAGGACTTTAGTTTTTATAGCGCCTAAAAAAAATCTTAATTTTACAAGAAATTTTATGAAATTATCTTTAATAGAGTAATTAATTTTTGTGTAAATTAATTTTTACACCTTTTATTTAGAACCTAAAGGTAAAGCTTTTTTTCCGACTGCCCTAAAATAGTCTATAAAAAATTTAAATAAAATGTGAAGAGATGAATTCTGAATCCATGTTCATAAGGAGTTGTTATTCTAATTATCCAAAAACAATTAATACATTTTTTTTGGTTCATTTTCTTTCCCCCCCTTAAAGTATGCCATGCAAATGCTGTAAATTAAATGAAAACTTGCTGTCTTCATTTATAACTTAATTACTTTAACAATTTCCGGGGTAATTAAGATATGAACGTCTAACTGCCTGAAAGTATACTATGTTTAAAAGAGTTTGCCTGCCTTTAAGTATGTGATATTAATAAAAAAATTGTATTTACTGAAAACCAACAATACATTGTTCAAAATCAACATGTACATACACATCTACCACAATATCTGCATGTGCCATATGAAGGCCATTCAAATTATATTCTCATTTTCCTGCGTTAAGCCCAAAAGTAGGCTACACAAAAAAAAAGCTCATTCGATAATGGGCAAAGTCAATAGGAAGCCATTAAGATTTTTGGTTGATTTTGTTGTTCATGAACACAAACAAGTGAAAACGAACGTTGTCGCTAAGAGGAAAGAGATAACGCCTGAATGAATCACTTTTTTGGTTTGCCTTTCTCTAGGAGGAAATCATAAAATTCCAGCAAACCATTACCGTTGGCAAATAAATTAAAGCCTACATTAAGGATGAGGAGATTTACATATACACAGATTCTTGGTCTATTAAATGTTATGCATACGATTAGAATGAGGGGCCCCCGTTCGTAGAGGAATTATCCTGTCAAATTATCTGCATATTGTCATAACTTTTCTGTTTTGTCTTAATGAATATGTGGGTCTATACAGTAAACATCAAATTGCAATTGTTATTTTGTTTGGCGGATGAAGGCCTTGTCATTTTTTAGTTTATTACTTAATTTTGCTTATGAGGGTTGTGGGGGGGGGGGGGGGGTGGAAATTCAATCAACGACAATAAATGGAGCTAATTGGTCGTTGGCTCTTTGAATATTTAATGGCGTCATCATGAACATTGAATGGATGTTCTTTATTTTTAAGAGATTTTAATGGAGCTGTAAATGTGACAAAATTCACGATAAGTTGTGAAATAATTTGATAATTAAATAGAAAGGAATACAGGGAAATTATTGGAATTCATGGTCTTCAAAAAAATACATACGTATTTCCCTTAATATTTCTGGAATAAGCAGACGGGGAACATGTGAGCCTGCAAACTCAAAGGCCGACAAAAAAAGGTAAACTAATTACAAAGTTTTGCTTGCCATTAGTGAGCCTGCTAAGTAAAATGCTGAAAAAAAAAAAAATAAAAAATCAAAGGGCTACTTTTCGGCGGACTAAACTAATTTTTATTCTGCCTAAAAGTAGGCTCTAGATTTTCCCAAAACCTTGAACATGAGTAATTTTTTCAAGTTTTTAAATCTCTGCTTAATGGCTAAATGATCATAATATATGCACTATCGTAAAGTGTGGCATACTTTTAGGTGTCACAGAGAAAATTGATTTTAAGGGCTACAAACTATGGAGAGTTTCAGACAGCGAGAGAGAGAGAGTTAGAGAAATATATAAAGTTATTAAATTAATAAAGTTTAATTTATACATTTTTTTTTTTTTGGAGATTTCGCAAAGTTATTGATATTTTTTCAAAATCCAAATGTAGGCAACCATTTTCTAAAAAAAACTCAATTCATTTAACGAAATATTAGTTCTGGAACAAAAAAGTGAATTTTAAGTTTTCAGGAAAATATTGTGATTTTCGACAGCCTCCCAAAATTAAAAATTATTTTTATTATAAAAATTGCTTTTTTGCCAAAACTTTAGAAGAAAAGCAGAATCTAGCACAATTTTGACTTTTGAAAACTATTTTGGGTATGCGATTTATCATAAGGAAAAAAGTAGTAAGCGGTTTTCTCAGAACGGAATTTTTTTTTTTAGAAATTTTTCATAAAAAGCTCATCTATCTATGTTAAACTTTCTGTTTACAACAATTTTCAGTTTTCGAAAAAAAAAAAACAAAAAAAAATTATATCGAAAAAGTGTCAATGGCAATACTTTTTGACTGATCAACTTTAGAATTAGCAAAATTTGTAAGTTTTGAGTTTTTTTTTTCTAAAAACACTGCAACTTTTATTAGATTAAACTAGTAAGAGAGGCGTTTTTGGAGTTCAATGAGCACATCCAGCAGAATTTTTTATTTTTTTGTTTTTTTTTGTTGAATTTTTTTAAAACCGGCATTTTTTAGATTTTTTTTGGCGGCACAACAATTTAGGTCGAAATATTTTTTTTCAGTTTTCAAAAAAAAAAAAAAAAAAAAAAAAAAAAAAAAAAAAATTTCCAAGTTTATCGAAAACGCCTGCAGAAAGAAATTTTTTCGTCATCATTTTCTCACCTAGCACAACTCAGCACAATTACTGTATGTTTTTCTTCTTAAAACTAAGAGACAGTGATGTGTTTTTTCTCGTCATTTTGAAATATCTCGGTCAGTTATTGAAATTTCACAAATTAACGGTTTGTTAAAATCTGTTGTCTATTTTTAGGCGAAATGGAAAATGTTGTGTTCAAATTTTAAAAACAATGAAGGTTTATTGAAGAGTTCTTAAAACCGGAATTCGAACAGGACCAATTATTTCAGAGATAACATTTGAAAGGATTTCTTAAGAAGGCAAAATCCGACACATTTTGGGCCAAAACATTTAGGCATTCGAAATATCTCGATCAATATGAGGCACAACCTTGTTTTTCACTAACATTTAAGTCTGCTTTGATAAATGCCAGGAAAAAATAAACTCTGTTATAGTTTTATATAATCTAAGGCCTACTTTTAGGCGATATAGAATTTTTTTTATTCAAATTTAAGAAAAATGCAAAGATAATAAAAACTGCATTTCAAGCAGGTCCAACTATTTCTGCGGTGATGTTTGGATTTCCCAAGAAATACCATCTCGAAGGTTGTAATGGAATGGTAATGGCCTTCATCAAAATCCGACACATTGTGGGCCAATACATTTAGGCGTACAAGAGAACCTTCGTTTGCCTATGCAAAAAAATATCCTACATTGAGTTTGGCATAGATAACTCTTTCGAAGGCCTTCTTCAACGTTAGAAATACAGTCAAACTCCCGTAACGCAAACCAACATTATGCAGCAGAAAAGTTCGGCTTACGGAGACTTTGAGTTATGGAATTACGTGTACAATTATTTAAGGGAATTTGTTTCCTTAACTGCCACTAGAAGTGCTTCGAATTAAAGAAAATTCGTCTTATGGAAGTTTCAGTTATGGGAGTTTCACTGTACTTTGTTTTGTGAAGTCTCCTAAATAATTTGGAAACAAAAAACATGTGTTACTTAAAAAAAAAACTCCCTCTAATACTAGAATTGCTTTGACTTAAAGAAAATTCGAGTTATGGAAGTTTGAGTTATGCAAATTTCACTGTACTTTGTTTTATAAAGTCTCCTCGAAGTAGGCATTCTTTGGACATAAAAAACCTGAATGTGTTACTTAAAAAAAAGCACCCTTTAATACACGAATTCCTTCGACTTAAAGAAAATTCGAGTTATGCAAGTTTCACTATACTTTGTTTTGTGAAGTCTCCTAAAAGTAGGCATTCTTTGGACATGAAAAACCGAATGTGTTACTTACAAAAAAACTCGCTCTCCCTTAATTTAGATGAGCCTCTAATATGTGACCTACTTTGAGGCTTAATTTCAAAACAGTTCTGCTGTTTGCAGAAAATTTAAAATTTTCAATTCAAAATTAGACGCATTTAAAGCTGTAAGTTATCCTAAAAGTCGACATTCTTTGTAGATGAAAATAGTTGTTCCCAAAAACCGAAAAAAAAACTCGCCTACTTTAAGGCTTAATTTCTTAGAGAACTTCTTGTTTTTCATATTTTCTCCCAACAAAGACATTTTGTCAATAATCGATTAGTTCATCATTCGCAGTGAAGGCTTGACAAGCAAAGCCAACTTTTTGGGGTTAATAGCGTTTCAAGTGTTTTCCGTTAATATCTCTTAACATATGCAATAGAATAATAGTTGTAGAATAGTTGTTGCCTACCCTAAGGGTCTAGATTTGCATAGGAAATTAAGTCTACCCAGTAGGAGGCTCTCGCAGCTCCTTCAAATCAAGCCTTATTTATTTACTTTGTCAAATTACACATTAGGGTGGAGTGAAAACATGCTTTTTTTTAATTTGAAAAAGTTAACCTCGGAAAGAGATGTAGTCTGGGGTCCTAATGAGGGGAAAAATAAAGAAAAAAATTTTAAAAAATTTTTAGGGGTCGCGCCACTCCCTCGAAATTTGGAAATTATCTCTATTTTGGCGTTGATTTTAGAAAAATCCTAAAAATTAACGACTTAACTTATTCGAAATTTAAAAGTTCAGTGCCCAAACAAAAGTATTTGAGGCAAATATGAGGATAATCGACTAATATTTGTAGCTTTGGTGGCGATTTCATTGTTCAGTCAATTTTCTGAAGAAGGGACGATTTGACTAATTTTACTTTTTGAAATTTTTGAACAATGAGAAAAAAATTTTTAAATTTTTTCATGCCCTTATTTCATTGTTTACGCTATTGCAAACATTTATTGACATAAAACTTTTTAGGATTTTTCTAAAATCAACGCCAAAATAGCGATAATTTCCAAAATTGGAGGGAGTGGCGCGACCCCTAAAAATTTTTTAAAATTTTTTTCTTTATTTTTCCGCTCATTAGGACCCCAGACTACATCTCTTTCCGAGGTTAACTTTTTTTTTTTGAATTGCACTCCACCCTATTACACATATGTAGATATGTGTGTGTGTGTGTATGTAAATACATATGTAGGTCCATTGGTATTTATCAGAGTGTATGCTACATTTTGTGAAAATATCATTTCACTTAACGAGCAAAGAATTCAACGCCTTTTTCATGTTCTGTGCAAAGCATCCCTTAGAACTGTAATCATCACCAGCGACTCAACATCGTTTTTTCCCTTACCGTCATCCCCATCCCCATCAGCATCGGCATTGCCATCGCCATCGTCATTGTCGTGTAGCCGTTTTAAGCTATTTTTATGGTATTTATTCCTTGGTATTTCCACTCCTTATCAACTTTTATTTGTTTTTGTGGTTTAAGACATAACAACATAACTATAAAAAAAAACCCACACAAGCCCGCGCACTCCCCTGCAGAAATTCCACCACGCCGTTTATCACATTTGGTTGAAGCGTCTTCAAGTTGAACGGTGAGAATTGCAGGAAGATTTGTTTCAAGATATTTATTTATATATAGAATTTTATTAATATTTCTCTGGAGCTTTCCAAAGTCCCTTTGCCGAGTAAGGCAACAAACGACTTATTGCCCCCATGTGTTTGTGGTGCGAAGGCTGTTCGATGATTTTCTATTATTTGAATTGTTTCTATGACAATTCCTCCAGAGCAGATTATGATTTTGTTCTCTATGTGCGTCTATGTGTATAAATCCCCCTAAAAGTAGGCTGTGGTTTTTGTTTTGAAAATTATCAAGAGTTTACCACATAGATTTTTAGAAAAATCTCCTTTGAAATTGTTATTTTTATGGGCCGGGCATTGTTTCATTTTTTTTTATCTCTCTCTTCGTCTTGTCAGTGGTATTTCTTATTCCTTCAACAAAGCCCTTTAAGTAGGCAATAGATTTTTGTTTAGCTGTCATTTGCAGTGTTTACACTTTTTCCGGAAATGTCATTTGTGTGCCATCGAAAATAGTTTCATTTGTTTTGCCATTGAAATGCTCTAATGATATTGGTGTCGCTTGGTCCTTTATCGGTTTTCCAGTGTGTGTCCTCCCCCCTCTCATAAATGTAATGTCATCTCGCTTATGGCCTCTGCTATATCCGTCGCTTGACTTTAATTTCCTTTTCTTATCATTTGAGGGGAAAAAAATGGTTGGGGACATTTCTCATTTTTGTTTTTTGTTCATTCTGTATTGTAATTTATTGCGTGAGACCAATGAAAAATATTTGTGTCCTGGGAGTCGTAAATACAAATGGTTTTCTATTATAATATGCCACAACACAAGCAGTGGCGGAAAAAATGAAACGGAGAACAAACAAAAAAAAAAACCGGTGAAAGGACACTTTTAAAATGAATGTTAAAAAAGGAATAATGGCAACACAAAAAAAAAACTGGGGTATACTTCCAGGCTTTGGCTTAGAAATTGTGGAAATTATAAAGTCTGCTTTTAGAGGGGTGTAGGGGCAGGCGGGGAACTTTCGGTCTTGTGCTTGAAAAGTGAGAAATTATAAGATATATATTTTAAGCGGAGGCACCTCATGTAATTTTTGGGGTATACTTTTAGGTTTTTGTTTGAAAATTGGGAAATTGCTAAGTCAAATGTTGTGGTCCCTGGGAATAGGCAATGCCATTCGTGAGGTATACTTTCCGGCGTTTGGTTAGGAAATAGTCAAGTCTACATTTAGGAGATTGTGAAGTATACTCTTGGGGGACCTAGAAGCAGGCAATGTTAGTTGTGGGGTAAATTCCAGGCTTTTGGTGGGTAAATAGTAAAGTATACTTTTAGGACATTTGCCCAATTCTGGGGTATACTTTTAGGCGTTCGGTTGGTAAATAGTAAAGTCTACATTTAGGAAATAGTGAAGTCTACTGTTATGGGCCCTAGAAGCAGTCACTGACATTTGCGGTATAAATTCCAGGCTTTTGGCTGGTAAATACTAAAGTATACTTTTAGGACATTTCCCCAATTCTGGGGTATACTTTTAGACGTTTCGTTGGTAAATAGTAAAGTATACTTTTCGGATAATTTTTGGAAATTGGGAAATTGTATAGTCTATTTTTATCATTTATCGGATATAATTTGAGGGTTTTTGTTAGAAATTGGCAACATTTTAAAGTCTAACTTTAGGAGAAACAGACAAATCTCATTTCTGCGCGTTTGATTGGAATGTGTGAAGTGTACTTTAAGGGGGGTTGCAGGAGCAGGAAGCGCCATTTGTGAGGTATACTTTCAGGCTTTTGGTTGTAAAGTCTATTTTTAGGGGGCTGGAAAAGCCTAGAAAGCGATTTTTTTTTATAATTTTTGTTTGTTTTTAAAAAGACAGACAATTTCATTTCTCGGGTACTCTTCTACGGGTTTAATTACAAATTGGTAAATTGTAAAATCTACTTTCAGGGGTTTGGAAAAACCATGTACTTTTTATTATAATTTTTGCTTGTTTATAAATTGTAAAGTTAACTTTAAGGGGGCAGGAGGAGCAGATAATGCCATTCTGTATGTAATAATTTTCAATTACAAGGAAAATGAGTTTTGTTTTCCCTTTTTTTTCAATCTATGCAAGAGCATAGTGAACTTTTAGGAGTTTCAAATAGTATTAAATTTTCTTGTTTATAACTCTAGCTGGGAAAAAAACAATTAAAACTCGTGTCTGTACTTTAACATCATTTAAGTTTTCTTCTCGTCCAAGTCTAGTGCTTAATTAACATAATATATTGTCGACTGCCTAAAGTGTAGCATACTTTAAGGCTTTGTGCCGGAAATTAAGGCAGTGAAGAATATTTCTTGACAGATAGAGATACAGAATTAAATGAATTAAGTGAAGTCATTAAGTGGGAGAAATTTTAATTAAGAGAGTAGCAAACTGTGAATAGTATTTCCTTAGTCTATAAAAGGAATTTTGGTAAGGCCTATAAAATGTAAGACCTGAATCATTGCGTTATGATTTACGACAGTCAAAAACAGAAATTAAATTAACTAAGTTAAAATTTCAACGTAATGTGTTGAATGACAGAAAAATGCAAGCTCTTTGAATGATTGGTTAAAATCTAAAGCCTACTTTTAGGCTGGATAAACCAATGTTTGTCATAAAAATATAGGAAAATATTTATTTATTTGTAAAAATTATATTATAATATTGTTAAAATTGTGTTTTAATATTCTAATTTATTATAAAATATTTTTACAAAAAAAAATATATTTTTATATTTTTATATTTTTATATTTTTATATTTTTATATTTTTATATTTTTATATTTTTATATTTTTATATTTTTATATTTTTATATTTTTATATTTTTATATTTTTATATTTTTATATTTTTATATTTTTATATTTTTATATTTTTATATTTTTATATTTTTATATTTTTATATTTTTATATTTTTATATTTTTATATTTTTATATTTTTATATTTTTATATTTTTATATTTTTATATTTTTATATTTTTATATTTTTATATTTTTATATTTTTATATTTTTATATTTTTATATTTTTATATTTTTATATTTTTATATTTTTATATTTTTATATTTTTATATTTTTATATTTTTATATTTTTATATTTTTATATTTTTATATTTTTATATTTTTATATTTTTATATTTTTATATTTTTATATTTTTATATTTTTATATTTTTATATTTTTATATTTTTATATTTTTATATTTTTATATTTTTATATTTTTATATTTTTATATTTTTATATTTTTATATTTTTATATTTTTATATTTTTATATTTTTATATTTTTATATTTTTATATTTTTATATTTTTATATTTTTATATTTTTATATTTTTATATTTTTATATTTTTATATTTTTATATTTTTATATTTTTATATTTTTATATTTTTATATTTTTATATTTTTATATTTTTATATTTTTATATTTTTATATTTTTATATTTTTATATTTTTATATTTTTATATTTTTATATTTTTATATTTTTATATTTTTATATTTTTATATTTTTATATTTTTATATTTTTATATTTTTATATTTTTATATTTTTATATTTTTATATTTTTATATTTTTATATTTTTATATTTTTATATTTTTATATTTTTATATTTTTATATTTTTATATTTTTATATTTTTATATTTTTATATTTTTATATTTTTATATTTTTATATTTTTATATTTTTATATTTTTATATTTTTATATTTTTATATTTTTATATTTTTATATTTTTATATTTTTATATTTTTATATTTTTATATTTTTATATTTTTATATTTTTATATTTTTATATTTTTATATTTTTATATTTTTATGACAAAACATTGGTTTATACAGCCTAAAAGTAGGCTCGTACAGAGCCATGTATTCAAGCGGTAACAATTGAGAAGGCTCTTCACAGAAGACCTTCTTCAATATCAAGCGGACATACTGTAAGATCTCCTAAGAGTAGGCTACCAAAAAATCGTATATTTCATTCAATGAAAACCAGTATCGAAAAACGAAAGTCGAACAGTGTCAAATATTCCAGCGATACAATTTAAAAGAGCTTTTCACATGAAGATCTTCTTAAAAATCCAAACACACATTTTGTAATTTCTTAAAAAAAACAGGTATTCCCCGGTAAGTCCTTCTAAAATGGACATTCTTGGCACATGAAAAAGACCCCACTCCAATGTCAGTAGGCCTCGAACTTATGATTTTCCCTCCCTCAACAAAGACAAATCAATTTCTTTGAAATTAATTGAACATTTACCATTGAAAAAAAGGACGTTCTCATTGACGTTCCCAGTTAATGACCGTAACTGTTATATGAAATTTTAATAACTTTATTATGTTTATGGAATATTCGTTCTTTATGTTGTTGCTGGCAAAACTTTTTACTTTTATGGTAATGGTCTTTCTATTGAAGTAATTGGTTGTTTCGTTCTCCTAGGATTCCCTCCGTCTTAATGATTTTCTATCAGTGATTTGTTTCCCCCTCCCATTGTCTACTGCGATACTTAATGATGCATTAAGGTAATTAGAACAAAAACAAGAAGAACAATACCGACAAACTTCTAACGCTCACTTACACTGGCGATTGTTCACACTGAAAGTTGGAAAAAACTTTGTAACTTTATTATTTCAAAACTAATAACCATAAGAGGTTTAGAAGAACAGAAATAGATGATGTCGGAGATGGCCATCGCAATGGAAAGTTGACCGTTTTGGCCAGTGGCCTCTAGGACACATGCATATGCAGATTAGAATTTGGAAAATATCCACAAGTTGTGCGAAATGTATGTGCTCAACTCTTTGTAAGCCTTAAAGTATGCAATAAATTTTGGTAGGCAAAAACTTGCAACATCGATAAATTAGTAATTGGGGAGAAGGCTTAATATGGAGTTAAAAAGGTTTTTGCTTTGTTGATGTGTGGGCGGACATGGCATCAACGGTACTGTAGGCAACTATCAACCCAGGTTCGTATCCTATTGAGAATGTCAGACCTGTTTCTTCTTCGTAAATGTCGGTGATTTACAAATAAAACAGTTCCTTTATTTTTTTTTGAATTGAATTAATCATTTAAAATTTATTGGCTTGAGCCCATCTAAACCAACAAACGCATGCCTAACTAAATCAATGTAAATAAAAAAAAGTAGCCATGGCGGATCTTGTTGGAAAAAATCATCAATTTCAAAAACTAACAATTGTTATAAATAGAGAATTTAGACTAGATTTTTGTTATTTTTGATCTTTATGATTGAAAATTTTGCGTATTTTATTCAGCTATTGATGTAGATATGTGACCTAGCACTACTATTCATTCTAATTATATTCAAAAAAATCGTTTTGAAAAAAATCGCTAATTTCAAATTGGCACTTTTTTCAATATAAAAAATCGAATCACATTTTTTTTCAAAAAATATAAATTTCACCAGATTGTGCTTACCGAAAATAACAAATTCCTTACCTTACTATTTTAAAGTAGTTTTAGTACAAGAAAACGGAATTTTTAAAGTTGGGGTTTTTTTTTTTTTTTTTGAAAAATCGCTTTTTTCAATATAAAAAAATCGAATCACAATTTTTTTCAAAAAATATAAATTTCACCAGATTGTGCTTAAAAACAACAAATTCATTACCTTACTATTTGAAAGTAGTTTTAGTACTAAAAAAAGGAATTTTTAAATTTGGCGTTTTTTTGAAAAACCGCTATATTATCTTGAGAACGGAAAATTTGGTGTATTTTATTCTGCTGTTGATGTAGAGATAAGCATAACTTTTCATTCTAACTACGGTAAAAAATTCAGTTTAAAAAAAACGCTAATATCAATTTGATACTTTTTTCAAAAAATTGAATCACAACTTTTTGTCAAAAAAAATATAAATTGCCCTCGATTGTGCTTAGTGAAACCAACAAATGCCTCCATCGCTATTGTAGCTTTAATAATAAACGAAAAAAATAACATTTTCTAAATTTGGCGATTTTTCAAAAATCGCTATGTCATCTCGAAGACTTTTTTTTTGAGGTCCAGACCTCAGTGGAGCATTACTTTTCCGCCTTTCACATTTTCTGATTTCTATGGAGTTTAATTCATATTTTTTAATTAAATTAAAATTAATGAAATCGCATTTTTTAAATTTGAAGATTTTCCAAAAATCGCTACATCAAGACGGAACATTAATGTAGACGCCTCAATGAGCTGTACTGTACAGTCTTTCACATTTTCTGCTTTAAAATCGCTTTTTTTAATTTGGCGATTTTTTTTGGAAACTTTTTTTTTTCCTAAATTAGATTTTTTTTTTGAAATGCGGCACATCAATCTGAATTAAAATATTCGTTAAGGACAATTGGACGATTTTTTCCACAATACCTTCTGATAAAGGTTTTTCGAAAACGCCCCAACAATTTTGGTCTCTTCTTTATTTAGCACCGTTTTCAAATTAAACAACGGCGATGGCAATTTTTCAATTTTTTGTTTACTCCTGACACTTTCCCCTTTAACTCCGAGTACAACTCGAAATTGGTGATTTTTTTTCTAAATGGCAGCAGAAAAAAAAATTTTCGTTAACGGCACAACAATCTTCTTTATTTAGAGTAATTCTCAAAAAAAATAAAAAAAATATTTTTCAAATTAGCGATTTTTTTCTCGATTTTTTTGTAAAACGCTCAAAGTGGCTTTGCTGGTATTTTTTTGCGGTATTCTCGAAATGTAACGGTCACATCTGCTCCTCCACAAACTGACTTAATATATATTTTTTTTTAATTTCCCATTTCCTACTCTCAAAAGTATGCTTCATTTTCCTGATACTGCACCCTTTAACTCACAGTACAGCTCAGAGTTTTTCGTTCATATCCTAATTTGTGGCTCTGTTCGGTTTCTTTTTAAATTGTTTGCATTTTTCGCCTTTAATCCTTTTGTTTAGTCGTTCACTATTTTGTTGTTTTTTTTTCTTCCTGGGCAAACCTTTTCTGTTTCTGTTTTTTTCCTTCTCCGTTTTTTTTTCCTGCTTCTCTCGTTCTAAAACAAATAATGGCCATTGTTAAATTACATGATCGTAAAATGCTGGCATTCTCTGTACACAATAAACAATAAACGCCTGAAAGTAGACCACACAAAGGAAGCCCAACCAGAAGAGAAAAAAAATATTACAAATACACGGACACAGACATACACGGACAGACGGCCAGAGCTTCAGAGGAAACTACGAAGGAATCGGAAAAATAAATGCTGAATGAATGCACACGCTGAACGTGAGTGCGATACACAGAAAGGGCTTTGAGAGAACTAATCAATAAAATTGCTTATTTAGCCTGAAAATATGCACTAATTGACATAATTTTTTTTCTTTTTTGTTTTGTGCTTTCTGTGTATTCTGCAGGCACTTAACCATATGTGTGCGGCAGCCACATTATCAGCCGTGGCACCAGCAGCAGCAGCAGCATCAATCACCACCAGCATCAGGTACACAGAAACAGAGGTTGTTGTTGTTGTTTTTTTTTTCAAAATGCTTACTCAAGTCCCTAGGAAAGAGAGTGGTGTGAAAAGGAGGGCAACAGCAAGCAAATACAGATATTGATTAGTCAACTGATTAATTGATAAGCGGTGTCTCGCCCCACTCGTTTTCAATGGCTGCTGGGTATACACACTCATACACATACGTGCTCACACTGTTTTTGCGCCTAATGATATGCTTTAATTCGGCCCTGCATGGTTTATTTTTAATGAAACGCATCAGCTGTTTGTAGATAAGAATTTATTCTGGTTTTCTTTCAATGCTCAAGTGGTACGAACATTTTCCATTCAATTTATACAACGATATCTGGCAAAGACAACGTTATCCTGATAACTTGTCAACGCTTTGGCAACAGCCAGTGTCATATGGCCTACATTTAAAGGTATTTGTAGGAAAAATATGCACTATTTCTTACACAAGAAAATTTACAAGATTTTGAAATTGTTGTTGTTTTGGGGGGTTTTCTTTCTATTTTTTTTTTGGCACAAATCCTTAATATGGGCGCTCTGAAAGCCCAAACATGAAGAAAATGCTTTGATAAATTATTTGCATACCTTTGGGCGCTGGGGAAAATGAAATTAAAATGTTTGGCAAATGACATGCAGCGGAATATTTAATCAAATTTCGATGGTAACCCCTTTTGACATAGGAAAATAGAAGACATGCCGTTTCAACGAAACTATGAGATGGTCTGAGAGAGAGAGAGAAGAAAAGAGATAATAGTAGCGCTTTTTGTTACACAAAACTTGTGCTGGCCCAAGACAACCTAGCACAATTCAGTGATTTTGCAAATGTTGAAAGGAAAAACTCCAAAAAATTTAAAAAATCAAGATTATTCGCTCGTTTATCGCAACTCTGAACAGTTTTTAGATTTTTAAAATATTCAATATTCGCAAAGTTATAGAAATTTTTGTAAAATCTCCGAAAAGTATGCAACGTTTTTTGTGATTTTGTGCTGGGCGAACACAATTCAGTGATTTTGGAAATGTTGAGAGGAAAAATTTTAAAAAATTGCGATTTTCCATTATTCGCAAAGTTCTAGAAACTTTTGTAAAATCTCCGAAAATTATGCAACGGTTTTTTTGGTTTTGTGCTGGGCGAACACAATTCAGTGATTTTGGAAATGTAGAGGGGAAAAACTCCAAAAAAAACTAAAAAAACGCGATTATTAGCTCGTTTAGCTCAACTCTGAACCGTTTTTAGATTTTTAAAATTTCCAAAATAGAAAATTTTTAAAAATCTGCGAAAAGTATGCAACGATTTTCAAAAAAGCCAATTTATTTAAAGTAATATTAAGTTTTGAAGAAAAACCCGACTGAAGGGAGAGTAGTGCTAGTTGAGATCTGTACATTAGGGTGGAGTGAAATTCAAAAAAAAAAGTTAACCTCGGAAAGAGATGTAGTCTGGGGTCCTAATGAGGGGAAAAATAAAGAAAAATTTTTTAAAAAAATTTTAGGGGTCGCGCCACTCCCTCGAAATTTGGAAATTATCGCTATTTTGGCGTTGATTTTAGAAAAATCCTAAAAAGTTTTATGTCAATAAATGTTTGCAATAGCGTAAACAATGAAATAAGGGCATGAAAAAATTTAAAAAAAATTTTCTCATTGTTCAAAAATTTCAAAAAGTAAAATAAGTCAAATCGTCCCTTCTTCAGAAAATTGACTGAACAATGAAATCGCCACCAAAGCTACAAATATTAGTCGATTATCATATTTGCCTCAAATACTTTTGTTTGGGCACTGAACAAGCTCAAACTTTTAAATTTCGAATAAGTTAAGTCGTTAATTTTTAGGATTTTTCTAAAATCAACGCCAAAATAGCGATAATTTCCAAACTTCGAGGGAGTGGCGCGACCCCTAAAAATTTTTTAAAATTTGTTTCTTTATTTTTCCCCTCATTAGGACCCCAGACTACATCTCTTTCCGAGGTTAACTTTTTCAAATTAAAAAAAAAACATGTTTTCACTCCACCCTACTGTACATCAATGGCTTTTGAAAGAAATAGCGATTTTCGAAAATCGCCAAATTTCAAAATTGCGTTACTTCGTTTATTATGAAAGTTACATTAAAATAGTGCGCGAGGGTTTTGTTGATCTGGTACAGCACAATGCAGTAATATTTTAGCTTTTGACAAATTTTGGGCGTTTCGAATTTGTTATTGAAAAAAAAATGCCAAATTGAAATTGCCGATTTTTTTTTAAATGCAGTAATATTTTTGCTTTTGACAAATTTTTGGGGTTTCCAATTTTTTATTGAAAAAAAAGCCAAATTGGAATTGACGATTTTTTTTAGAAATATTTTTTTTTTTTTTTTTTTTTAGTTATTTTTAGTTTATTTTTAGTTCTAAAAAAAAATCAACTTTTTCGAAATTGATTTTTTTTTTTAAATTTTATATTTTTTTGGATTTTTCTTTTTGGAAAACAGTGCAGCTACCCAGTGTGAATTCTCCGCCGAAAACAGTTTTTTCTTAAATCATTTTTTTTATGTAGAAAAAAGTGCCAATTTGAATTTGGCGATTTATTTTAGTAGTATAATTTTTGGGTTTTTTTTTTTTTGGAAAACGGTAAATTCTAAGCTGAAATCAATTTTCAATTCTAAAAAAAAACTGTTTTTCAAAAATGACATTGTTTTTTGGAAAAAAAGCTGAATTTTTGTATAATAGAATTTAAAAATTCCGTTATTTTATTATAACAGCAACAATTTTCAGTTTTCAAAAAATATTTAAGTTTTTCGAAATTGACGATTTTTTATAACAATACTGAATTTAATTTTTTTCTTTATTTAGCACAATTTGATGTTTTCCGATTTGGTGACTTTTAAAAAGCAAATTTCTACAACAATGAGTTCGGTGAGTTTTGAAAAATGTTTGCTTATTCGTTTTTTTACATAGAAAAAAAGTGGCAAATTCAAATTGGCGATTTTTTTGGAACTGTAATTTTTTGCGAAAACGCTCTAAGTATGTCGATCAAATGTCTATACAAAAAAAATTTCGGTTTTAGAAGAAGAAAAACAGTGTCGGTGCTGGCACTATTTCGATATTGGTGATTTTTTTTTATAAAAAGTCTGAAATGACAATTTTTTTTACAATAAAATAGTAACGAATGAGTTTTTTGGGTTCGCTGAGCTGAATACAGTAACATTTTTATTTTTTAAAAAATTTTTCGGTTTTCGATTTTTTTATATTTAAAAATGCCAAATTGAAATAGGCGATTTTTTTAGAGTTTGATTTTTTTTTAATTTTTTTCGAAAACTGTATAACTATTTAAATCAAATTCTGTATTAAGAACAATTTTCTGTTTTAGAAAAATAAATAAATAGCGGTGCTGACACTTTTTCAAAATTGGCAATTTTTTTTTTTTACAAATAGTGCGATTTTTTATTTTTACCATAAAATGTTTGTGGCTTCGGTGAGCGCGAATTAAGCACAATTTTAATTTTAAAAAAATATTTGGGTTTTCGAGTGTTGGCACTTTTTCTAAATTGGCAATTTTTTTTTTTACAAAAAGTTAAATTTTTTATTTTTACCATAAAATGTTTGTGGCTTCGGTGAGCGCGAATCCGGCACAATTTTAATTTTCTAAAAATGTTTGGGTTTTCGATTTTTGTTATCAAATAAAATGCCCATCGAAATAATCGATTTTCTCAGAATTCACATTTTTTTAGCTTAAACTTATTTCCCAGTTTCTCTCTCTCTCAACTAGCACCACTGGTGGCACTGATGGTGGAAAGCCAGAGCAGGCGTTAAAGGGGGGTAGCGTGAAATGACACTTTCCAGTCGTGCTGTGAATGTGGCCCAGTTGTGTTGGCCATATGTTACAAAATATATTTCTTGTGCTTTCCGTCTGTCCTTCGGCTGCAAGCAACAATGTTTCACAAAATTTAATGAACCACATTTAATGGGGAAACGTTTTTTGTTTTTTTGTGTTGGTTCTTGAAATTGTATATGAAAGGCTATCACGTGAAACGGTAACAACCAGATTTAACAGTTTCCCTGTTCGTGTTGTTGTGGAGCCATTAAGTGTGTGTGTGTGTATAACATACATCACCTGCCACAAACACAACCCACTATGCCACACACGCAGACACAGTGTCATTATTTAACTTTGTTTTGTTGTTTCCACTAAATATTAGTCACACTTACTAAAGAAAACCTCAGTGTAACGTGGAACGAGCGTAATGAGTGTATGGCCAGGATATTACTCTCTCCTACGCACACACACACACTATATTAATATTTTCCTGCAGGTGTGTGTGACTGTGTAAGGGTTTATGAAATACATTTAATGTTTAAGTAGTCGGTGGGGGGGGGGGGTGGGGGGATGCCTTTAAACAGAATTTTAATGGCCAATAATAAAACATTTAATGTTTGTTTAGCTTCATGGCTCCCTACGTCACTGCCACCGCTACCACCGGCCACCAAAGAAGCCACCAGAAAATAAAATTAAATTAAATTGAAATTAAACATTAAATGACAAAAAAAAAGGGGGAACAAGTCCCGAAAAGAAGAGCCAGAACGACTGACAGCAACCGACAGACTGTTATAAATTAATTACCCAATTGTATTATTTACCCTACACGCACATGTGTACAATGCAATTCAATTAACCCGTATTTCCATATAAACGACAACGCCATCTTGCGACATTTAAGTGAGAAGATCAGAAATGTTTGGCGGTTGGTCGTATGGTTATTTGCCCAGAAGCAGGCAGCATACGTAAAAAGATATATAATAAATAAATTTGCCATTTTTGCAGTCACTATTTTTTGGATAACCCTCAAAAGTATGCAACGTTTTTTTAAAATCATTTTTTTAAAGAAATATTGGTTGTAGAGCAAAAATGTGAGAGAATGAAAAGTAGTGGTAGGTGTGCCGTATACACAAATGGGTTTTGAGTTTATCTTTTTTTTAGATTTCAAGAAAATATAGCGATTTAAAAAAATCGTCAGATTACAGTTTTTTTTATTGTAAGAGCCTCAATAATATGGTAAAAGAGGCATGTACAATTTCCCACTTTAGAAAAATATTTTGTTGACGATTTTTTATGCCAAAATTCTTTTTTTCGATAACAGGTTCATCCTTTGAGAAAAAATTACGATATTGAAACTTTTTCGAAATTAACAATTTTTTCCAAACCGAAATTGAAAATTTTTTTTAATAAAGATTTTCTAGAATTTTGTCGAAAACAGTCTAGGCAAATTTTTTTAAAAAAAAATTTCGGTGTGTTTTTTTTTCGAAGAAATTTTAGAGAAAAAAGGACGGTGCTGAAACTTTTTTCGAAATTGACTAGTTTTTTTAATAAAAATTTTGTAGAATAATCTGGGCGAGCAAACAGATTTGGCAATTTTTTTTTAATAAAATGTTTGGAAGTTTTTCGAAATTGACCTAATAATCTAGGCGAATTTTTATTGGGAAAAATTATGGTGCTGACATTTTTTCGAAATTGAGGATTTTTTCGAAAACAATTTTTTTTTGGGATTTTTTTTAATATTTTTTTTTTTAAATAGATAGACAATAATATACTCAACAATTTTTTTTGATTGTCGGCTGTTTTTCCTCTTTTTTTTTCTAATTTCGAAATACCTCGGAGAATTTGGAAAGCAATGCCTTTGATGTCTTTAACCTAAACACATTAGAGCTTTCCTAAAAGTAGGCAATGAAAAATTCAAAATTTTTAAAAACGAATTTTTTACATAATTTGTAGATAACAAGAGATTACTTTAGTAGAAGCGATGTAATTTTCTGATATATGTGATCTAAGCAATTAGCAGCCATTCGGTGAAAAGTGGTTTTGTTGTTCAGCCGAAAGAACACCAATCCACACAAACTCTCTTCCTCTTCCTACTGATACTGTCCATCATCCGGGCTTGATGTACTGTGAATCTGTTGACTTTTACTATGCCACCGTCG
This sequence comes from Hydrotaea cyrtoneurina, assembly GCA_958296145.1. Lineage (NCBI taxonomy): Eukaryota > Metazoa > Arthropoda > Insecta > Diptera > Muscidae > Hydrotaea > Hydrotaea cyrtoneurina. Next base: position 76,087,169 of record OY282514.1, on the reverse strand, counting down.
GGGATTCTTATTGTTGGTGGCCCATAAAAATTTGTACTTTTTGGTTTTTGTTGTTGTTTTGTTGTTATACCTTCTGTGATCGTGCCTGAACATATTGGGCCATAAATTTTTGATGTTGTTGTGGCAGACTACAAAAATGGTTTATAGTGTTTTTAACTTTAATGTTTTTTGTCCCACTCGCAGTTTGTTTCTTCTTTTTGAGAAGGCGAGGTATCGGTGGGTAGGGTGGTCTCAATTTTATGCGTTTCTGTGAAACTGTCACTTTAAAGAAATTTATTGGTCTGTCATGTTTACGAGCTTGGCAGCGACAAACACACCAAGCCAACTCCCTGCTATGTAACACCAACACCTGTTCCCATCCCCACGAACCAGTGTGGCTCCCAAATCATCGGTCCAAAAAAAAAAAAAAAAGTAAATAAAAATGCATTGGTTGACAACCAAGAATGACAAGGAAAAATCAGGAAAGTGTTACTTTAACATTTATTGATGGGCTCATAACACTTTGGCTGGCATTAAGCGAATGCGACTGTAGTTTCTTTTGGGGAGCCGGAGCAACCTTGCCCCCTCCTCCCCAAACAGTGGAAAAATGCTTTCAAACAGCATCCTGTCACATTCACATTTGGTCAATAAAAAGAAAAGAAGAAAAAAAAAACTATAAAGGAATTGTTGCCATTGTTGATTTCCCCATCAAATTTTTCGGGCGGGGTTCTTTCATGTAAAAAAATATATAACATATGGTGATGGCAATGTTCCAAAAAATGGATCATAAATAGTTAATGGTTGTCATGTGGGTGTGCTGGGGTAAGGGCAATGAAATAATGGACGGGGTATACAGTAATTTGTGCCCAACAAGGCGAGCTCACTTACACGATTATAAGTCATGGAGGCCTGATTGGTGGATCACTTTTCTTACTGAAAGAAAATCACAAATTTTGTCTCTCATCGAATGAAATTAAAAAAAAATGTTTTTTTCCTGGCAATTCTTCGAGGTATTTTTCAGTACCTACAAAACAACCTCCAATGCGGATTCAGCCTTTCAGTTGGCACTGTTGGATTTGTTAGAGAGAATCGGATTGAATGGGTATTAATCGATACAGTTGGCAACACCAATATCGAGAGCCAGTTTTTCTAATATAAACAAATAGGTGCAGTGCGAAGTAGTCTATCCGGTTGTTAATCCGGCCGAGAAATACAGTTCTTGGAAATATATTTAGCGATTTCTTCCTTCAGTTGGCAACACAGTTCTAAATATCTTTGAGGATCAATAAAATGACCTCCTAATCTATGTTTGTCACATAAGAATTACAACTTTCGTATTACTTCATTTATACCAGACAAAAAGACAATAAAAGCTCTTAAAAGTCCCCTCCCCACCCAAGATATAATTAAAACTATATTTTTTTTGTTATAAAACAGATCATTCAAACCTCTTTATAAAAGCTCAATATCCCGAAAAGCCTCTTACCTCGAAGATTTATTATCTTGTAAAGCTCATTACCCTTAACAAAAGCTTATTACCCCTAACAAAAGGCTATCTATCTCTGCAAATTGTTAAAAAAGCAACCACATAAACTATTCGTTTACCGATCTAATCGATTTTGGCAATGTATAGCAAAAGCTCTTTTGTTGAACCACCTTCCCGCAGACTTTGACCGAGCTATAAATCTAATTTTAACTAATAGAACAAATCTTAGATCTAGTTTTGTCATAAAAAGCTCATTACTTCTAAAAGCTCAGTACCCCAAGAGGCTTTTACCCCGAAAACATATCACCTACCAAAGATCATTAACCTCAACAAAAGCTCATTACACTTAGCAAAAGCTCATTACCCTTAACAAAAGCTCACTACTCCTAACAAAAGCGTCGTACCCTGTAAAGCATAGTGCCTCCCAAAGCTCAGTACCCTTAACATAACCTCATTACCTTTCACATAAGCTCTTTATCCTTAACAAAAGCTTATTACACTGCAAAGCTCATTACCCTTACCATAAACACATTACCCCTAACCAAAGCGTCGTACCCTTTACAGCTGATTGATCCACAAAGCTCATTAACCCACAAAGCTTATTACCCTCAACAAACGCTCACTAGCTCTGACAAAAGCGTATTACCGTGTAAAGCTTATTAACCCAGAAAGCTGACTACCCCTTACAAAAGCTTATTAGCCCCCACGTAAGCTCATTATCCCTAACAAAAGCCTGTAACCTTTAACAAAACAAAAGCGTCGTACCCTGTAAAGCTTATTAACCGGCTAAGCTCATTAACCCACAAAGCTCATTACCCCTCACAAAAGCTTATTACCATGTAAAGCTAATTGACCCATAAAGCTCACTACCCTTCACATAAGCTCAATACCCATAACAAAAGCGTATTACCCTGTAAAGCTTATTAACCGGCAAAGCTCATTAACCCACAATGCTCATTAGCTCAGCTTTTTAAGCTAATTACCATATCTTATTACCCCTCATTTTCCCCCATAACAAAGCTCATTGGCCGATCTTTCCCTCGACATAATGCTTCTCTACTGCACAAAAGCTCACATAATTCCTCAGTGCTTCAACTATTTTTTTTGTCAATCAAAATCAAAAACATTTTCTTTAAAATAACTTTCTTGCCAAGTTCTTCATACGTTTCAATCAATAATTCAATTCTCTTGAAAATATGAATGCAATTTATGATTCACTCGTCAAATCAAGAGCTTTTCATATTTCATTCAGGGAGTTACTTTTTTTTATTTTAATAATATCCATTGTATGTTGTCGTATATCCCGGATGTGGTGGTGAGTAGTGTGCAGGGGTACACCGCAAGGGGAGTACGATTTAAAGTCTCCCCACAAGCATCATCAGAATTACGGGAGCCAGAGCTGTGGGTGATGTGTGCGTTGCATAATAAAAAAATATGCACTCGCACGTTATGGGTATTAAACGAAATGTAGTGAGGGACATGGCGAGGGGGATAACGAGTGAGAGTGTAGAGGAGAGTTTGAGGTAGGAGATTAAATAGCCTTAGATTCTTTAAAAGCTTTTGACACAAAACTGTTTAGCGTGTCAGGACAATGAAATATACAAATATGGAATTTCTGTTGACCGTAGCCTGGTGGCGTTAACGTTGATGTGGACAGTTGTTAAGGATTTAAGTGCATCAGTGGTTGTCACAAAGAGAACATGCATTGGTTTCTTTTGAAATATATATTTCAAAATGTGGAAAAAGTTGTTAATTTTTGGTGTTCTGAACTCGGAGGGATTTTGAGTTCTCTATTATAGTTGCCGTTTGAAAAGGCGCCAGTAGGAGTCTGAGATTCGGTCTTTTGCCTAGAAAAGTGATTTCTATTTTATTTGGTTTATATCCATGAGAAATTGGAGCAATATCTCTTTTAAAATTCCGCACACAATTGTTTGCAGTTAATTTAATATTGAACAGTGGTGCTGACACCTCCCCGCCCCACTCCACCACGGGCGCAGGAAGTATGTCATCGATTCGTGATGCACATGCTGATATTGCTGTGACTTGTGGTGATGCTGCCCATGCTAGTGGTGACCCCAAATCCAAATGCCAAAAGAGCAATAACAGAATGTAAGCAATTTCCACAAAAAAAATAACAAAAAGAAGAAAAAAAGACGAAGAAAATTCTCATTACGCTTCAGATCCTCTACGTTGGTCTAATGAAACAGGACGAAAGCACCGACCGACTGAGCAAATAACATCAGCAGCGACACCATTGCCATTAAAATAACAAACTAATAATAAAAAAAAGGGACCAAACCAATACGACCACGTTTAGGTATGTGTGTTACACTCTCATATCCACACACACACACACACATCTAGTCACGTTTATACCTTTGATAATTGAACGTTATTTATTTTAGTTTCACTTGGTTACTCGGTTTTTTTCCTGCTTTTCTGATGCGCTGTAGTAAAAACATTGGGATTGGGGACAGAGAACAAATGAAAAATAAATATTCTTTTTAATAAAAGAAGAAAACAGCAGCCAACGTTTACTAAATTGAATGGAAATTGTTTGTCCAGCTGCAGCAGTTTGTTGAATTTATGATTTTCCGGAGAAATGTAGACTTTAAAAGAAATTGTAATCTTGGTCGCCAGTAAATAACGAAAAACCTAGTAGCCAATTGATGTTCTAGCCTCACTTGTAGGGTTTTGAAATAATTTCGTTCTCTCGCCTGCAGAGAACAAGACAAATTGTAAAAAAGCCCAAGAAAAAGAAAAAAAAAACGGTTGCCTATCTTTAAGGTTCTACCAACATCACAGATGTGGCATAGCGCCTGGCCTGTGATGTTTGTGTGTGTGTGCGGTTCAAATTTAAATTATTTTCGAACTAATTGCAATCACAAGCCATTCGACCGTACGTGTGACAATTATATAAACATTACGCCCGAAGATGCTCCCCAAAAGAATGGCGGAGATTTTTTTGTTCGCAATTAGGCAGACACAAAAAAATGGACAGAGGCTGTGAGATGTTTTATAAAACACACCGTGTCCCATGCCCCAGCTAGTCTATTAAATATTTAAATCATACTTTTCGGATTACTTAAATTCACCAATCAGAACATCGACCGTAGAAAAGGTTTACCGAATCTGGTCTATTAAATATTTAAGATAACACGTTTAGGCTGCTGTGGATGGTGACTATTTGGAGTATACTTTTAGGATTACTAAAAGAAATGGTTTGGAAATATTCCATAATCAAAGCACATTGTCCAAGGGACAACCTAGGCTATTAAATATTGCCTAATCTAGGCTAGTAGATATTTAGGGAAGCATATTATGGCTAGCCTAATTTTAGGCTTTTATACATTTGTGCATATCTAAGGCATACGTTTAGACATGGAATATAGGGAAATATTCAATCTGAGCATTGTACAAAAAAAAGGTCATTTAAAGTCTTTATATAACTGCGTTATATTTAACAGCTGGAACTACAGTTTAGGAATTAGAGCACGAGTTTCGATCAGGAAAACGTCAACCGAATTTCTTCGTTAAATATAACATCAAGACTTTTGTGCCTAGGAAAATGGGCAAAATAAAATATTTTGATTTTGGTATTTTCATATAAAAGCAACATGAATTTTCTTTTGGAGGATTCGCAATGGAAAATCTCCCAATGAAAAAAATAAAATATTTTGATTTTGGTATTTTAATATAAAAGCAACATGAATTTTCTTTTGGAGGATTCGCTAAGGAAAATCTCCCAATGGATTTAAAAGCTTTTCGTTCCATTTTGGGCACTTTTTTGAAAGTGCAGATTTTTTGTCCAATAATGGCAAGGAATATATTTTCTAATCGATAATTCCCAGCAAATGAACTATTTAAAGACATTTCTTAAAATTTTTTGGAATTTTACGATTTTTTTTGTTAAAAAAAAGTTTTTTTTTTTGAAAACTTCACAATAAATTGCTTCTAATTATCTATTGATCACAATATTATTTCTTGAATTACGCTGTTTACAGATTTAAAAAATTTGTTTTTTTACCAAATTTATTAAAACATTTTTTAAAAATTAAAAAAAAAAAATTTTAAAGTTTCGATTTTATCGCATTCTGGAATTTTACGATTTTTTTTCTTTATTTTTAAATTTTTTTTTAATTCTCAAAATTTTGGATTTAGAACATTTTCGAAAATGACTATTTCCTCTCCCAATAAATTTTCCGAAAATTTGCAAATTTGCAATTTTTTTAAAATTCCCGAAAACCATGCACATTTTTTTAGAAATTAAAAAAAATAAAATTAAAAAATGTTTTTTTTCAACCAAATTTATTAACACATTTTTTAAAAAAAAATTTTTTTTTTATAAATTTTGATTTTTTCGCATTCTGGATTTTTTGAGAATTTTTCCAAAAAACGATTTTTTTTAAAAATTAAATTTTTTTTTTTTTACAAATTTCGATTTTATCGCATTCTGGATTTTTATGATTTTTTTTTTTCA